>CM057380.1:22917500-24117500 GCA_030015415.1 Cynopterus sphinx | reverse complement strand
AAAGTGATGGTTACATCAGTGTCCAGAACTGAACTCAGGCCTTCTGAGCTACCACCAGAGTCCTTTCCTCTGCTATACAGGGCCTTCCCTAGAAAAGCACCTTGTTGTCTGTTAACTAACTCATTGATTGACAAGAGACATCCTTGCACAGTGCAGGCAAGTGCATGATTTAGTTGTGGGGACATGTCTATCCTGTGAAAGATGGGTCCAGTTTTTCTCTCAGGGACCTAGACTCGCAGAGACAGACACGCTGAGCCATGCTCTGTTATTTTTGAAGGGTGGGATCAGGAGTGATTTTAATTTTTAAAAAGTTAATAATATTTACATCGTTTTTCCATTAGTGAGTTTGTATTGTTTTTGTGCTTTAAAAATAAGATCAAATATTTGTAAAAGAATTTCAGGGTCCAAGATATGGACAAGAATATAGACTGCTGGATCAGAGCAGAGTGGGGAAGTATCAATAATTCAAGGCCAGATGGTCAGCTGATTTGGTTATGTAGGTGTTGAAGCCACTCATGATGATGGTGTGAGATGGGTGAGAGAGAAAGCTGGGATTCGGGGGCCAATATCTTTAATCAGTGGGCAAAGGTGGGGGCGGGTTGTGGAAATCACAAAGGACAGTGGGTAATTTAGCTAGGTACCATGGTTTTTCATTGTTGCTGTTGAGAAATTATCTGTCAGTTTAATTGATGCTCCTTTGAAGTTAATGTTATTTTTTCCTCTGGATGTTTTAAAGGTTTTATTTATCTTTGCCTCTAATTTTCTGTGCTTTCAATTTAACATGTCTAACATTTTAAACTAGATTGCTTGAGAATTCTAGTTATTCTTTAATCTTTGGATTGGTATCTTTCACTAATTCTGGAACATTTTCAGCCTACTATACCTTCAGGTATTATTTCTGTCCCATTTTATCTACCTTGTCTTGCCACCAATTAAATGAAGGTTAGACCTTTTCACTCTATCCTCTATGTTTCTTACCTTCTCTTGTGTGATGTCCATGTTTTTGGTCTTTCCATGCTGCACTATATATAATTATTCTGACTCATATTTCAACTCATCAATTTTCTCTTCAGCTGTGTCTAAACCCCTCCACTGAAGTTTTGTTATTGCATTTCTCTTTTGTAGCAGTTTTATTTGGTTCTTTTTCAAATATGTTATGTTGCATTTTGTGGATTCCTGTTTCCCGCAGATATCTTTAAACATTCTTTCATTATTTGTAACATTATAATTATCCCACAGTCTTTATCTGATAATTTCAATACCTGAAGTCAGGCAGGTGACTTTTTATTTACTTTACTGCTTATTGCTCTGAACTTGTTAGCTATGGTTGTGTGTATGGCATTGCATTTGAAAAAAATATTTGTAATAACAATTCAGGACCTAGGATGACTCCTTCAGAGAATTTTTTTTTTTTTTTTTTGGCTTCCACTTGGGTTTTTGGGCAACTGATAGTCTAGCACCACCTTATCGCATTTAAGGATTAAGGTTCCCAAGGTGAGCCAGTTTAGTCTCACTCTGAGGCTCACTCTAGTTTACTGACTGTGTCTCCAGTTAGATAGACACTCTGCCTTGTGCAGGTTCTGGACTTGGTAAATGTTCCCCACAAGGCCATTAAAACCAGATTTTAAACTTTTCAGAATGGAAAAGTGCTCTCAGTAGCTTTTCTGCTTATTTAACTCACAGGGTTATCATTTTATGTTCACTTTTAAAATTCCTTGCTGCCTTTTCAGTTCTTTGATGCTTTCAAGAGGATTAAAAAGTGAATTAATCTCCTTCTTAGTTGTTTCCAGCAGGAAATTATTTCAAATAACCTATGATATTACCAGAAATGGGGTGTCTGAAAATTATTTTTACATGTGGTGAGGATTCCAGAGGGGCTGGTAGGAAGTTTTCTAAAAATTTTTCTAAAATATTATAGTGGAAGAGGATGGAGAAAGAAGACCTAAGGAATATAGAGTTAAGAATATGTGAGGTACCAGAAACCCAGAGAGGCTTGCTTTTTGTACTATGGTTTAAGAATAAAAGGAATGTAGGATTCACTAGCTATAGTTTCCAGAGAGTAAAGGCAAAGACCCCACCAATATCAGTCCAATAACTGGTCAGACTTGGAGACTGGGCCTATGGGCACCAGCTTTGCTAGGAATACAGAAAAATTCTGAAATCCAATGGTGATCCTGGAGATTTCTGTTCTTGAAAGGTTGGAAACAGAATTCTTTATTTCTAAGAATGCTCACTTCTTGAAAAGTCAGCTGTGATGCTCAGTGGCTTGGAAGCCTCTGTGTCCTCATTGTAATTCAGAGCGCTATCTATGGTAGGAATTGTGAACATAACACATTTTAAAAGACTAAGAATTCCTTTTATAATTTCGAAAGATTACAGAAGTTTGCAGTCATAGCTATGTTTCATGGCACATCATTTGCAGCCATTTCATTTCAGAATTTTATATATCACAGTGATGAAATCATCTAGTGCGATGTGTGAGATGCTGAAATCCAGATCAGAAGGAAACTTTTCCTATGGGAAACAGACCGTGCTTCTTAATGTTGTAATTACAGGTGTGTTCCCACACGTATGGAAAAGAATTCCTTAAGAAAATACACCAAATATGGACAGGGATTTAAAAATTTTTACTTATACTTCTCTTTTTTTTCTGAAATTTATATAATAAACATGTATTATACACATAATAAAAAAAATAACAGAGGTCATTTCGAAACAGAAATAAGGTCCTGTCTACTCCATGACAATCCACAAATTCTCTGCAATGTGAGATGCAGTTACACCAGAATTTAAATAGAACACATGAAAGAATAAGTATTGGGGGTATGGGAGAAAATGTCTTCCGTTCTCAGGTATAGAAAATAGGGTCAAAAGCCAGCATCTCACAGAGAAGTGTGACTGCTATCTTGTTCACAGGGCTTCTGTCAGTCTAATAATCACCCTTTGATTTGAAACTACCTTGGAGATGCTTATGGAAGACTTCTGATGGCTTCGCTAGCTCCCTCTGGAAGATTTTTCTGGACAGGAATCTTGACCTTGTCTCAGTCAGTAATGGAGCAAGAATGAGAGTGAGAGTGAGAGTGAGATAAGGAGTGAGAGTGAGAGCGAGATAAGGAGTGAGAGTGAGGCTGAACAAGGGACAGGGACGAACTCCTGTCTTGACTCAGTCTTGACTCAGTCTTGCTTTACAGTGGCTCTTAATGGAAACATCTATTCTTTAGGTAAAGGGTAAACATTTCTACCACTTATGGGTCTAACCCTATCACTGCTTTTGGTGTAGCTTTCGGAAATGAAAATTCTAAAGTCTCATTTGACAAGTTAGATTGTCCCCCTTAGGTTCCTTTCAGCAATTTAGTCAACAGCGGTTATGTCAGGAGCTTTGCTGTGGACTTTGCTAGAATTTTGCTTTGACTTGGCTCACCCCAGTGACTGAAAAAGTTCCCTCTCCTCGTCTCTGTTTCTGACATCTGCTCTAAGAGCCCCATGCTAGCTCCCCCCACCACACTTCAATACTTCTACTGTTACAATATCAAATGCATGATCGGCTATATGGTCAGTTAACAGCCTGTATTTATTTGGTGGTGACAATGGACAAGGAGGAAGGGAATCTCATCTTTAATTACTGTTTACTTAGCCTAGACACAAGGAGCTATTATGCAAAGAGAAGACCTGCTTTGAATTTTGCTCTGAAATTAGCGGAGAAAATGTGTTGGTTTTACATTTTCATTCTTTTCCACCCACAAGCCATACACTGCCCATGTCACTGCATCATTGCAAGGTTCGTTGGATGACTATAAAGCAACAAAACGAATTTAAAATAATGTAGGTAATTAGCATTGCATTTTCAAACTTCCCAGAGTTATCATGTAGTTGGTTGTTATCCTTCTGAGGGGTCAGCAGGTGGCTAAACATTTATTTTCAAAATCTTATAGTTGGTCGAATCATTTTGAGAAGACCTCTTTCTGAACCAGCTTTTAAACACCCGAAGAAGTACAAGATAAATCAACCTCTATGCCCTAGTCATGTGTTAGTTGAATCTCTGTGGACTGGGAACAAAAGCAGATTTCTCAGCTTGGTCACCCTCTTAACTCCCAGTCTTAAGTTCTTATCATTTTTGCCTGCTTCAGAGTCTCCACTGGATTTTGGTTGCATCCAATATAACAAGTTAAAACTTCTTAGAATGATACAAAGCTCTTGAAAATCTGACCTCAGCCTGTTGCTCTGCCATATCTCTTGCTACTTTCCACTTGACCCATCTCCTACATCCTGCTACTGATACCCTATGTTCCGGCTTCAAAAACTTCACTCTTCCCTAAATACACCATATCCTTCAGTCCCTTCGTTCCTCTCCCTATTACTTTCCCCACATTATTTGCCTCCTCATTCTTCAAGGCAGAAATAAAATATTACCAGATCTCTGTGGTTGCTTTCTCTAAGCTTCCTCATCTTCTTGAAAATTTTTCTGCTTTAGCCTTTGTGCTCTGGTGGGATTTTTTTTTTTTTTAACTAGTCTGGCTTCTCCTCAAGTGTGTATATGTTCCATTTGGACAGACTCAGGGTTGTGTTGATGTTCTCAGGACTTAACACTGAGCTGGGCACATGGTTGGGGAGAATGAGCATGATCCTTCAGAGGATCAGAGATGTTTTTAGATGCATGCTACAGACTCTGAAGGCATTAAGCACATGCGTGTTAAGTGCATACTACTACTACTACAGGCTCTGGACGTACTGTGCAGACTCACAGATGAAAAGGACCTACTCCTAACACCCAAAGAAGCACAGACTAGAGGAGGAGACAAAGAAGAAGCAGGCAATCGGAAGCCAGGTGACTGTGGGGTATGTAGGAAGAGGTGAGGAGGAAGGGGGTCAGTGTGACCACGGCACCTCATGGGGCGGCTTCACTGACCACTCGCATGACATAAATACTGGCCCTTGTGTGAAAACAGCAGTCAGAGTAAGTGGAGTTGTGAAGGAGTCATCTAGGTTTATTTTGGCCCCAGATGACAACTCTCACTTCCTGTCTATCATTGTCTGACATTTCACTTCAAGCTACCCCTTTAGAGAATAGCATTATTTGCTCCAGGGAGTTCTTCTAAAACAGGCACGTGTCTAACTGAGAGGAGCTAGCAGTACCTCAGAGGCTCCGGGTACCTAACCTTGAGGTCATCCTGAATCCTCCCCTTCCCTCACCTCACACCTCAGGTCAGAAGCCTAGGGATTCTTCCTCCTCAGTGTCTCTCCCATCTGGCCTGTCTTTGGACTCTCACTGTCATCACTTTGGTTCAGGGAATGGCATCTGAAACTACCTTCTCATCTTCAGTCTCTCTTCACTGTATTCTCTCCCACTGCCCAGATGATCTACTGAAAGTAATTATTTTCCTGTTCAAAAATCTTCAAAGTTTTGCCAGAACTTTTAATCTATTATTTAGATTAAATATGATTCAATATGATTAAATATTTAATAGATTAAAAATGAGCTGATTCCAACTGACTTTTCTAATTTACTGTGGCGGTGAATTAGTTAGATGAGAGATCAGGCAGCTGTAAGATAAGCCCCCAAATATGGTAACACAAACAAGGCGGATGTTCCTTTCTCATGTGCAAATCTAAGTGAATGGTCCAGGACTGATTAGGTGGCTTGATAGTTACCGGCCTGTGGGAGGCTGCCTTCAAGCTGACTTCCAATAATTCCTGCCTCCTCCCATTCAGATGCTTATGTGTTCCCTCATCTGTACCAAAGTAAATAGGGCAAGGTTTTTTATTTATTTATTTATTTTTTTACATTGTATGTGTAAGAAACTGATACTCAAGTTAAGTGACTTGATTAGTATAATGGGCAAAAGGGATAAGAATCAGGTGTCCTGGTACCAATTCCAAGACTTTGCTCAACTTCTTATGATGCTATTCCTTGGAAAGAGTGGAAATAGAATAAATGAAATCGAACATTCCCCATTCATTCCAACAGTTGCTCACAGGGTTAATCTGTGCTCTCACACCCAGAAGTAATAATGTGCAAGCACATATTTACCCTTCAAAATTCTTTTCAGTTAAATACATTAATAAATGATGAGTAGCATCAAGAGAGATGTGGACCTCCCCTTTCCTCTGCTATCTTTTTAATTAATCAACCCACCCCCCTTTTCTGTTGGCTCAGAGATAGAAAGATTTGCATAACACCCAGGTTGCCATGGCTTGATAACGTGCTTTGTTCGTTAACTCTTAAAGGAGGAGTCATGTAAAAGCCTATAAATGACCACATGCATTATGCATGAGGGATTCAGCTCAAGTCATGCATATAAAATGGGCATTTGGAATACAAACTTGACTCTCTGATTTTTTTTATAAAGACCCCTGCACAGGCCTTGCTAGCCAAATCTGTGGCCTTCTCATGGCATGAAATGGAGTTTGATGTACTGGTTTGAACACATTTACAAAATAGAGACCACGAACTGAGAAAATCAAGTTTTATAAACACTGTTGGCATGTGACAAATAATGATGATGATGATGATGGTGTGTCTTTTCAAATTTCTCTATATCTTGTAGAATGTTATATAATCTTTCATGCACACAGTGACCAATGAAACCTAATCCCTCCTTCTACCCAGCCAAGAAGAACCAGATTTAGACTGCTAAGTTATTTGCTAAGAGCTTAGAAAGTACCAGAGAATATTCATATTTAAATCCCATCTCCTGTTCTCCAACTTTATTCTTAATGATCCCTTTAAGGACAAAACTGAGTCACCATGGGGATAATCCTATACCAGAGGGACAGACCGTTGCTAATTTAGGAAGATGGAGCAGCAGGGGAAGCCTCACTCTTCACCATGACAGCCGAACTCCCTTCAATTTCAGCCGTGCAAGACCTCGTCCAGCTAGTTCACACGCATCTTCTCACCAACTCCCAGGCTACTGAAGATTCAAGGACACCTCAAAGGGGTGTCTACTCTGTCCTTTTGTTTGAGATTCTAAACTCTAGTATGGCACTGGAAAAGAGCTCCCCTACTTATTTAAACTGAATCTTATTGGGAGAATTTGTGTTTGTGCTTTGACCACAGGTAACTTAAGATGCTGGTGCTTTCCCGTGGTAGTAAAGGAAACGTGAAGATTTGGGTCATTTGGCATGCGTGCCTAGTCCAAGCCATTGCCATCTCTCACCAGGCTACTGCAGCTGGAGCCTGATGTGGTCTCCCTGCCTCCCCTCAGCCCACTTCCCACACGGCAGCTGCAACCACTCACAGCTTCCCATCACACTTAGAGCCAAGTCCTATCCCCTTACCCTGGCCTCCGAGGCCTCCCAGGACATGGCCCTAGCTAGTTCTCCTAACTAATTTTGTACCATTCTTCTTCTTGTCCACCACTTCCCAGCCCTTGTTTGCTTTCAGTTCCTTAAATACATTAAACTTGCTCCTCCCTTAGGTCCTTCACACTTGTTCCTTTCGCCTGGAACAGTCCCACCACCCAATCTTTCTTTGCCTTTCCAGCTCCTTCCTGTCATTGCCACTTCTTATTAAATGTCACTTCCCTCAGAGAATCTGTCCCTGAGCACCCAGGCTGAATTAGTAGTTCTAGCACATGACTGGGTTTTATTTTCATCTTGTTACTTCCTGACGTTTCCTTGCTTTTTCAATCTGTTGTATTTTTTGGCTTTCTCCTGTCCAGCTGTAAGCTCCAAAGGCAGGAACCTCTGTGTCTTATTCTTCATTGTGTCTGTGGTGCTAGATCACTGGCCGGCACTAGCAGACACTCAGTGTTTGTCGACTGAATAAATGAATGAATAAATGCCTTTGTTTTAATTTGGATCAGTCATATTAGAAAAATATATTTATTTCTATTTGGATTGATTCAGTCATTTTATAAAAATGAATCTTCCATAATTAACTTCGATTCATAGTTTAATAAAAATTAATGTGAGCGAGCTCAAACTTGAATAAGTCAATCTGCTATTTCCCTCAAAAGCACAATTCAAATTCCTTACTCAGACCCCTGAAAATGTCACTTGAGTTACAATCGTTGGTCCTGGGACTGCCTTACCTTACCTTTTTCTGAGCTCCAAGGACCCAGTGCAAGTCCCACGTCCTCTGAAAGCTTTCTTTGACGCCAGCCCACAGCCTTGCTTCTCTCCTGGCCTTCCTTCTCCTTTCATAGCACTTAGTATTCCAGTCGCTCATCAGGCCTTGGACTGAGGTGGCTACTAGATAGTCTCTGCTCTTTGGGAGGATTTGCAGGTACGTTGCTAACTCTTGGAAGGCAGGGTGAGGGTTTATGTCCCCTTATTTTTCCTGGGCTCCTGTCTTGGACGTATTAGCACAGCATTTGTCCTATGGATAACATGTTGAACTTCAGACCCACCTTCGGTGGCCTTTTTCCAGTTTTGTTTATTTTTAAACAAGTGTTTTCTCCTAGTAGGTAGGGGTGGGGCCCTGGGATGGTCTGGTCCTGATTTTGGCCACGGACAGTGGCAGTGGGTGGGGTAGCATTCTAAAGGGGGCTCTTTCCAGGATACCACAATGTGGTCAAGACCATCCAGTGAAGTCATTCTTAGCCGGATATGGGTTGTAAAAAAGGCAAGAAGCAGATCCCTTCATCTCTCATAGTAATTTCCACAAAAGAGGGAGATAAAGCCTTATTTTATCTGATGCTGCTGAGTAACCCATGGCAACCCCTCTCCATGGCCAAGAGCCCAAGAGCATCTCTTTACCAGGTAAATGATGATGTATTAGCAAGACTCCTGACTTCTCTCCCCGAAAAGGGGTTTGACTATCAAGTATATAGTTCCATACTGAATATTGAATATAGTGTAAAGATATAGTAAAAATCTTTTCATAAGAACAGACAAACCTTCTTTTCTCCATAGAAAAATCTGTTACTATTAGGTAATTTTTGTGATAAGACATTTGGCATGAGGGTGGGGCATCCAAGTGACAGTCTTGGATCTTGGGACTGCCTTCTAAGGATTCAGATGAATGTAAAGTGCAAGGTAATTTCTGCTCCCAAATCTCTCTCACTGGTACAGAGATTAATTCTTTTTTTTTTTTTTTTTTTTTTTTGGTGACTTTCTGCCTTTGGGAACTTTTATTAAAACATAACTGTCCCCAACAGGGTAAACTCTAAGTGGTTCATCAAGTGGTGGGTTATAGTACAGAGCCTCAGATGCATTCCATGGAGTCCTATAATAATATAAGAATCCTATGGTATATAATTTACCACATTACTTTTTTTCGTGGTTGTAACTCTACCAGGTGGTCAGCGACCCTAGAGAGCAATTTCTCTTATCTGTCTTTTCTCTCCCAAGGCCTATTGCAGTGCCTGCCACACGATAGGTCCTCGATAAATGTTTCTGAATGAATGGCCAATATTGCTGGATGCTTCCAGGTCAGAAGCCAGCTGAGCTGAGGAGCAGAATGCAGATGCTGGCACAGGAATAGTGGTGGGGAGAGAATCTCCGTAGAGGAAAGGGAGAGGATCTCTAGACTTACGAATCTTTCACTCTTGGCCGCACAAAACACAGAAGGTGACAAGGAGAGCTGCTTCAGTGGAGAGGAAGTGAAAGTTCCCAGAGGAAGCCATGGACGTTTTTTAAGTACTTACTTCCTCTGTCCTCTGGACAGTGACAACTGAACTAAGCCATTTCGTCTCCTCACTAATCAGTAAAATTCTCTCCTTGCTAAAGCACATACAGTGTGAAGTCTAAAGATGACCCTGGGAACCACTCCATAATAAAACCAGGGAATTAATGCAGCCTTCAGGGTCGGCTGGGCCCAAGATAATGGCAATTTAATTTTCTCAGGTCACATCTCTCCCTGAAATGAGAAAGCAGTGTTTTCCTGCCGACCTCGTGCTGGGGACTGAGGCTTTCTGTGGCTGCATGCCTGCAGGGTGGTCCCCACAGTGCATGCTGTGATAGAGGATCCCTGCTGGCGTCTAGACAGACAGTGGGGCAAGACGGCAGCTGGCAGGGTCCTGGGGCCTTGGCCAGGACGTACCAGCCCCTAAAGCAGAGGGCAATCAGCAGAATGAGTTTTGAAAAAGTTGCTAGCATGCTGTCAAGATGCATATTTGTCACCAAGTGGTGTATGGATTCCCCTGGCAACCATCTAGGAGCTGTTGCTGTTTCTGACCAGGTTTAGAAGCAACAGCAACAACACCTAATCCTTATCAAGCACTTACCTTGCACTGAGCCTAGTTCTAAGTGATTACAGACTACGAATTCATCTAGTTCTCAAAACAACCTGTGAGGCAAATACTGTTATCACTCCCATTTTACAGATAGAAACTACATATTTACAAAGAGAGGCACAGTTTGAGAGGATCTTAGCCACGTTTTATAAAAAGGTTTTGGGTTTTTGACTTTCTGTCTCAGGGGATCTCTATTCTGCTGTCTCTGTCTCCCGACTTACCTCTATTTTCATGGCCCCTTTAACTTGACCCTTCATTTCCATTGTAAGTTTGGCAGTTAATTCTGACCTCTCAGTTCTGGGTTCTGTACTCACAGTACACAACCAGCCCTGCCTCACCCTGGCACCCAGCTGGCCTCTAGAACTCCTATTTGGGGTCAGATGAGTGGCCCCACAGGTCTCCATACGTAGGCATAGAAAGCACATGAATATTCCATTTTCGTCATTGAGAGCTGTCTTCATTTTCTGAGTCTTTAGAAGATAAAATCAAGTCCATAGATGATGATAGGATTATTTCTTTGAAAATCCATGTTCAGTACCCCTCCAAGCATCACTCAGGGTTCAGTTTCTCGATGATAACTTCACTTGAATCCCCACGAAGATAGCCACTCCTCCCACCGATTCTGAACCTTTTGTCTTCTGTCTTATCTTCTGTACCTTGCATCATTTAACCACCCTTCAGCCACTTAACTCCTCATACACCTTTCTTAGTAGCCAGCCTATACCTAACCTCATTGCAATGCATTTCGGCAATACGCATCATCTGGGTTGTATTACTTGCTCTTGCTTATTCTCCTTTCTGTGTGTTATTTTGTTTCCTTAAGTAGACTGTAGATCATAAATAGCTTCTGTACTCCAGTATCTAACCCAAGGCTGAGAAGAAAATAAATAGCTCAGAAACAGACTGATGTGATGAGGTGCCATACTGGCTGCCTGGGCATCAAGTTTTCTGGGTTTGGATGTAAGCCCTCCTTAAAATTGTGGCCTCCTCCACTGCTATCTGCTTCTCTTCTATACAATCTATAAATTTAGACTAATCTCCTACTCTTTTTTTTTTCAGATTTTATATTTTAGGTTTTCACAGACTTTTTGTTAGAGTAGTTTAGATTCACAGCAAAATTGAGTATGAAGTACTGAGAGTTCCCATATACCCATATTCCCATACACAGAATGAAGGGTTCCCTAGTATATTAGTTATCTGTTTCTGTGTATCAAATTATCTCCCAAACTTACTGGTTTGAAACAATAAATATTTGTTATCTCACAGTTTTTATGTGTCAGGAAATTGAGAGTAGCTTAGCTGGGTGATTTTGGCTCAGAGTCTCTCATGAGGTGCCAGTCAAGATGTTAGCCGAGGCTGCAGTCATCAGAACACCTGCCTGGGGCTAGATCCCGTTCCGAGATGGCTCACTCACAGGGCTGGCCCGGAGCCAGCTGCTGGAAGGGGCCCTACTTCTCTCTGTGGGGCTGCTTCAGTGCCCTTACCACATGGCCTCTGGCTTCCCCCAGAGTGAATGACTCAGAGGAGAGCAAGGAGAAGACTATGAGGCCTGTTATGGCCTGGTCACTACACAGTTTTTCTGCCATATTCTCTTTGTTGGAAGCAAGTCACTAGGTCTAACCCACGCTGAAGGGAAGAATTAGTGGGCTCTATTTTTTTAGGGAAGTATTTTGAAGAATGTGTGGACATATTTTGTACCAATTTACCTATGCCATATATACTCACACAATCTGGGTTTCTGGAAAAGGGGAAAGAGAGAGAAGGTGCTGCAGAGGAAAGAATAATCTACTTGACATCGAAGACCTGGCTTGAATGCCCGCTCTTCCACACACCAGCTGGTGGCTTCCAGAAAATCACAAGTGCTCTGAATTATATGGATAACGTTCCTTCCCTACAGACTGCAAAGAGCCTTCCAGAAGACTAAGGGTGATGTTCGTGAAAACCTGTTTGTATATCACAAAATGCAGACTTTTGTTACTTTTATATTTGGGCTGGCTTTGTGTGGGGTTGAGGGAAACAGTTGCAGTAAAGTTTCTCCTCACACAGGCATTCCCTCTTCCTCTGCAGGCAGAATCCAACCCCTGCCCCTTTCTCATCCTAGAGCGCAGGCCTCAGAGTTCCTACCCAGTTCTATTTCAGCATCAGGATTTTAGATCCTGGGGGAAATTCACAGGGTTGGGCCTTCTTGTTACATACCCTTTCCTGAGCTCCTCTGGAGCCCGTGAGAAACATTCCACACAGGCTGTAGTCCCCTTTCTTGTAGAAACAAGTTGAGGACAGCTATAAGTAAGGTCAAATAAATTCAATTCAGACAGCAGATTTTGCATTTTGTGCCCTGTCTCTCTATTGCCAAATCATAAATGAATTTTGTTTTATTTCCTTATGCTGTGGCAAATTTTCTTCAAAGTGGTGTCAAGACAGATTTGTGGATTGGGGGTGCTGTTTTTCCTTCCTTTAAACTCCCTTCTCTTAGTGATTGCATTTCAGGCCCCTCCTTTGAAGGGACCTCGTGACTGAGTCATCAAGCACTGAGAAAAAATATACTTCAGAGGCTTGTAATGAAAAGTTCAAAGGATATGTTCGTTCCGAGGGATTCTGTGATTTCCACCTCCACCCACCTAAATATTTTCTATGTTGGGAAGAATCTTGAAAATAAAAGAGAGAACATACATTCAGATTTTAGGGAGTAATCGGAGAAATCAGTTTCAGCAGTCTTGCCATCCAAGCAGGCATCATCTGAAATAATCTCTAGATGTGTACGTGAGAGGAAAGAAAGTACACCTCGAAAACTGGAAATGGGCTCCTGCAAAGTTCATTGGAACCTTTACTTCTCAGCAGGCCAGAACCACCAACTGGTCCTGCGTGGCTTTCTGTTGTATGATGTCTGGATATGACACTTTTTTTTTTTTTTTAGGTTCTTGGTCTACCCAGTATTTCCATTCTTTTAGAGAATGATGGGCCATAGTAGATTGAGCCCGGATTATCTTCAGGGCAAATGTCCCCTTGCAACACAGCTAGGGATTTCTGTTGTCTCAGGGTATTCAGAACCCTTACATTAAAATTCGCTTAAATCCTCTAGAAAATATTTAATAATAGATGATAAATGTTAAAAACAAAAAACAAAAATCAAAAGGTTGCGGAAAGTAGAGGAAGTGAGGGCTTAACATGGCTCCAGATTGGAAATCACTTATTTCCTACCATTCCCCCTTTTCATTTTTGTAGTAGAGATTACCAGTCATCCTGACATCAGATCTCTCTTCTTTTACACTCTAGAACCTACAGAAATGTGATTCTAGTTTTCAGACGGTCATGAGGTCATCCGACATCTTTTGTAGCTAGGTGCACCATGTGAGTAAGTTCTGGACAGTGGTGCATTAAACAGAAATAGTTGTCTGTACCTCTAGAAAGTTTTCTTGAAAAAAGGGGTGCATGTTCTTCTTTTCTTCCCAATGACTGGAATGCAGACTTGACGGCTAGAATTGGAGCCGCCTTCTTAGATCAGAAGACGATGTTGAAAATGGAAACCACACACAGCAGAGCCACAGGATAAAAGGAGCCTGAGTTAGGACCATGGAGAATAATGCCAACCCTGGCACATGCATCAATTCCATTCATGCAACGAAAAGTGGTCCAGCTGGCCTCTTCACCCTGCCATGTTGCCTCTTGGTGTTGTAGCCACAGGAACAGTGACACCTGGTAGTTAAGAATGCTAGATTGCCAACTCAGGGGTTGAAATTCTGCTTCACCACTTACTAGCGGTATGACCTTGGGCGAACTACTTAACCTCTCTGTTATAATCTACTTAACCTCTCTGTGTATTTCCAGGTAATGAATTCCCCCCCCCATTTCATGTACTTATAAATTTTAGGGTCAGAAATTCAGATGGAGCACAGCTGTTTTCTCTGTTCCCTGGTGTCTGGGGCCTTCGCTGGAAGACTCAAAAGCTGAGGAGTAACTCGACAGCTGGGAGCTGAAATCATCTGAAGGAAGGCTCATTCATGCACACGTCCGGCCGTTGTTGCCGGCTGTCAGCTGGGACCTCAGTCAGGACTGGTAGCCAGAGTACCTACATGTGGCTTCCTCATGTGGCTTGGGCTCCTTCTCCATGGTGGTTATATTCCACCAGTGATGTTATGAGAGAGCCACGTGGAAACTGGATTGCCTTTGCTGACCTGGCCCCAGGAGTCACACAGCATTGCTTCTGCCACGTTCTGTTCACCGAGACAGCCACACAGGCCCACCAGGTTCTAGGGGAGAGAGATGGCTACCCAGTCTTGATGTGGAAGCAACAAAGTTCTTGAAGATCACGTATGACTGGAAATATCGTTGTAGCCAATCGTGAAAAAGGAAGTTTGCTATTTTCCCTAAAGCTTTCGGTTCTTTACCTGCAAATGAAGACAACCGTGTCTGCCTCATAAGGCAGGGGTGACTTTATAAATCTTTAATGGTGAGTACAGCATGAACCCTGACCAACCACAACAGTCACACGTATGAACACCTTAGTCCTGGATCATGGAACAGTTGTGGAAGTCCCCAGGGGAAAGGAAAGGGAACATGCTGAGGAAAGGACGGTCGCTCAGTGGTCTCAGGGTGGCGAGTACAGTCCACCAGCAAAGAAGCATTTCTGTAGCTTAACAACAAACTGTTGTGTATTGGTTGCATGTCAGCTTGTATTGTTTTGAGGATTAAATAAGACACGCATATAAAACACTGGGCACATGGTAAAGACAGAATGAACAATAAGTCATAGGTCCTTTTGGTGCTTTTCCATTCTAACATCTCCTCAGTGCCGGGTAGCCCTATTTTCCTCCAAGCCACATGAGCTAGAAAAGGTCCAATGAAGGACTGGCTAATGGAAAACACGAGACCCCCCCCCCCCAATGTTTTCTCTCTCTTTTAACATGAGGACACACTGCCTCTACTTCCCCAAGAGCTTATAAACACTGTGAGCTTGGAAGGTCTTTGACAAAACAAGTGGATGACCTTTATTCTTAAGAAGTAAGGAGTCTGGATTTTTTCCTCCCTTATTGGAAACCATGAGTCAACGACAGTAGTGCTCTGTATAAGGCTTCAGCAGTTGTACAAAACTTGAAAATTTCCTAGATGTTTTGATGCACACGGTCAGTGAATTGATGTGATAACGGAATAGAAACAAAGGAGTATTACCCGGCTGTAATTTCAGAAGGGATTTCTGTGGCTTCATAGAGAAGTGTGCTTTGCACATGGTGCCCCATATCCTAAAATTAGAATAAGCTAAAAGGGACAGAGTCCAGACCTATAGTTCCTCATCGAGTAGGAACCTTCTTTAATAATGAAATTATGCGCACAGGGCCTGACTCACTCACTCGCACATTTCCTGGACATGAAGGAGCCCCCAAGGTTGGGCTGGCAGATATCTGAATTCTCTGGAAAAAGGCTAATTGACACTGAGGAATTTTCCACAATGCCGGGTAGCTCTCTTTTCTGCCAAGCCACACGAGCTAGAAAAGGTCAATTGAAGGATTAGCTAATTAGGAACAGGAATGAAAGTTAACTTTAGCTTTGAGCAACTACCTAACAACCTAGGCCAGAATACCCCTCAGGATTCTCCTTTCCTCTATCTCTAGTTCTCGAAGGTGACTTTTAGAGTATTTCTGAGGCAAGGTGAAGGCTCCCCACTCTGTTCATGCCAGGGGGCCTGAGCAGGAGTTACTGTAGCATGGTCACCTCCACGTTGGGGATTAACCTCAGGGTTTCTCTATGATGCCATTATTGGCGGGAGGTTTATCCAATGTAGACGGAGGTAGGATACAGTCACTCCTCCTTGGGTTAAATCTCCTGAATTAGGGCATAAAGGGAGTGGTATGGTCTGGCACTAAATTCCCTTGGGGAAAAGTTAAAAGGATAGCTGAGAGGTGATGTGGGTGGCACCTAGAAATGCCTCTTGTCACATAGTTTCCAGTGTGGCACCGCAGCACTTTCTTCATCTCTGGATGAGTTCCTGGTCCTCCCAGGGTTCTCTCAGAAAGGTCAAGCCTGCCTTTCTCTCTCCTTCACCTGCTGAGTAGTTTCTACCCCAAACACAGAATCCTTTTTCCTCTCCTAGGCATTCTTCACATTTCAGGCAAATAACTAGCTACCTGGCCAATCTCTGGGGGCCACCATTTAGGAGATGGGAACACATGTCTCTCAGATCCTTTACTATAATTTGGAGACCTTCACCTAACCTTGGTAATCAGAGGAAGATAAATTTTAATTGGGTTCAAAATCAGACATTTACTATGGAAGCAAATCTCATCCACCCCTTTGTTAATGAAAGGCTTTAACAAAGTTAAATGTGGAGCTTCATGTAGCTGATCCGAACTGGTAGTGGATTCACTTGTTTTTTATTTGCCCAACATTTACCAAGTGCCTATTGCATACAAGGCGCTGCGTTGTGGGGACACAGCGATACTAAATAGTTCCAAGCACGAGGGCCTCACAATCTGTTGAGAACTGAAGAGGCTGTGCCAACTCCTGCGGTTGGGCTTCAGTGGGAGCAGCATGGGACTCACTCACTCAGCGTGGGCTCGCCAAGAGTCTGTGTTCCAAACTCGGTGCCCACCCCAAGAAATGATCAGAAATTTAAGACAGTTTGAAATCTTCTTGGGTAGTTCTTAGGAAAAGCTTTCGGGAAGTGATTCCTTATGTGTTTTCTCTGCCTCTGAGGATAAAGGATGGGGAGGGAATTTTGGAGACACAGTAATAAACCCGAAAGGTCCTCGAACTTCTCCAGTGAACTAAGCTCAGTAGGTAGGAAGCAAAACTTTGGAAGTATTTTCATTTAGCCCAGTAATTGTGGAAATTGTCTGCATTTTGAGAAAACTTTTTACTTCAAGAATCAAGGCCAGTGTTTCTCAAATGTTTTTAGACTATGGTTTTTACATCATGTTTCCAGAAATGTTAAAAAATGGTTTCCAACTGCAAATTGTTTCACAAAACAATACTCAATTATATTACATGAAATACTCTATTTTTTTCTTTTTCTTTCCCCCTCCCTCCCTCCTTTCTCCTTTTTTCCTTCCTTCCTTCCTTCCTTCCTTCCTTCCTTCCTTCCTTCCTTCCTTCCTTCCTTCCTTCTTTTCATGCTGGTTACCACCTGCTAAATTGATTTAACAGATAATTAATTCTTTTGAAAAACACAGCTCTAGAACAGTGAACCAAAACTCTCGAACTGCCAACATTCTTCCTCTGAGCAGCTGAGTGACTCATAATCAGATATTATCTTCCTAGCTTCAGCCCTGCCCATGATGTCTACAATAAAGGCAATTAGAGTCCAGAAGTCAAGATGGGATCACTGGCTGGGTCAGGATGGAGCAGCATTCTGCTCTGCCCAATGGGGCGAATTTACTTTTTTGCTTGTGGTTGTTGAAGCTGCCAAGATTGGCCAGAGCAGACAATCAGTCTTGCTGCATCATATAACAACCATATTCTATAATCCTCAGAGCTTTTTTTTGATACAATAAAACAAAACACTTGGAAATTACTTTCAAATTGTATTTAGATTTTAGAAAAAAACAACTTCAGAAACAGTTTACTCTCATAAAGAATACTCAGCTTATGTTTAACATATTTTCATTTCTTCGACTTGAGCCTCAGTAGTTGTTAGAAGAACTCATTCGGTATGGTGAAGTGGCTGGGTTTATGCTCGGAAGCCAGGCATGCCATCAAACAGCCGGAGTCTCAGTTTGCTCCTCTCTAAATGGGGGTAGGACTAGTCCTGCTTTCGTGGGAGTGTTGTGAGGGTTAAGTGATAGTGTGACTGCAAGGTGCTTTGCAGAGTGCCTGGCTTACGGCAGGTGCACGGTGGCAGTGGAGCTTCCTTGGTATTGCCATCCAGCTCTGCTCCAAACTCACTGCCTTGCTCATAGCTCAGGTCAGCAGTCCCTGCTCATGATCCTGGGAGACAATTCTGCTGACTGTAGATACTTGATAAATTATGACTTCCTTGTTTAGGTCCCACTTAGTTCCTCCCCAGGTGACCTCCTTCATTTATTGAAAGACAAGAGAGAACTTTACAATAACAGGGAAGCGAAACTCCACTCTCTTCAGGAGGACACATAAGTAAGGCTTTCAGGTTCAAAATGCCCATAAAATATCTCTATTTGAATTTTTGTGGGAAGTCACTCATCCTGAAGTGGGAGTAATGGAGAGAAGACTCTTCAATCTGCCTGAATTTGGATGAAAAAGTGACAATAATGATCTGTGATTTGGGGAGAAGGAGAATGGGGAAAGATAAGGTCCCAGGAATAACTGAAATCTGGTGAGCATTTAATACAAAACATTTATTGAGCACCTCCTGTACGCGTTACACTGCACCAAAAAGCACAAACTCAGACCTCCAGGAACTTGCCTTTTAATTGAGGGATGGGTCAGAATGCTGCAGATTACATGTGTTACCTGATGGAGGATGAAGATCTTACAAGAAACAATTCTCTCAATATATAAAGAACAATGTGACTTTAGGCATGATGGAGGAGACATATGAGAAAGCTCGTGCTGCTAAATGTGAGAATCCAGTCTATGCGAAGAAGTCTACGAAGTTAAAAATAGAGGTGGAACCATCCCAACATGCCTCTTGTCCAGGAGAAAGATTGGGTAGCTCAGAAGAAGGCAAGCTTCCTCAGGGCTCAGGAATGGGCTGCTAAGAGTTAGTAAAGCAAACCACAATTTGCTATGAAGATTTTTCAGGTAAAGATCATAAACTTATTGGCCAAGCCAAACAAATGAACAAGCAAACACACACCTAGGAGAACTCATGGGCCATTGGATAATGATGCTTCATGACAGTTACTTGACACAATGTGTTATGAGTTCGAGACATTTGCAAACAGACCCTGCAGAGGACTGCTTCCAGAATTTAGAGTGGAAACATCAGCCAGCCTTACATATGTAAAGAGATAGAGCCCACAGCTATCAGAACAAAACATGCCAGTAGGGCCATTCACCTACACAATTAAGGCACAACTATGTTAAATGCTAATCTGGCATTCAAGCTTCCAGGGAAAATGCCATTAATATAAAGCTACTGCAGGAAACCCATATTGATGTAAAAAACTATGGGTACCTTATTTTATTTAAATCAAATATTTTTGACCAAAAAAAAAATGACAACAAATCACCAAATAGTTTCTATTTTTTTAGGAACCAATTAATCAATGAAGATCTTTAATGCAAATGATTCCTCTACAGGACCAATAATGCTCTTCCGAGGTGCTCTTTTGGGGGACAACATGAAAAAAAAACTGATTGTACAGGTAGGAAACTCTCTTTCATGGTCTGGAGACAAATATGCATTACAAAAAATGGTTGTATATTTAAGTAACTTTGACTCAAAAGAGATACTGCTGGCCAGAACACAGTGGATAAATCACATTAGAGAGGTAAAAAGGAACTGGGTCAGTATTTCTCAAACTGGGCTCCCCAGGATAATAGTGTTCTATGAGATGCTAATTCGTGCTCATTGAAAAACAAGAGAGGGATTTCTTGAGGAGCAAGTTTTGAGCAAATCATCACTCTTTTAAAGACTAACACTTTATCAGGAACTGTTCTAGGCAATGGGATAGAGTGATAAACCAACCCAGCATTCTCCCTCTTATCTGCCCATGGAATCCTGATGTGAGTGTGATCCGCTAACATGACTTGTTCCAAAGAGTGTTATTTGCAAAATATTGGCAGGGTCTTCCTGATTTTATGTCAGAATTTCAGCCATGGTGCCTGGGAGCTTTTCCTCCTAGAGAATGAGAGCCTTCTTCAGAGAGCTGAATTATGGTATTGGAGCTGATTGGTAATGTTGAGTGGGATTTGCCCATAGGCTATAAAATATGAAACCGAAGATGAGACCGTAAATGAACTAGGGCTGAAACAAAAACAAAACCCAAGTTTCAGGACAACTGAGTCATCTACCCAGAGCTCTGTGGAGACTCCAGGTTTGGGGCAACAGAATGGCATTTGAAGAAACCAGACTAGAGCAAGAAGGCTTGAATCCAAATGTGACGTCAGAGAAGCCCAGGGAGTTCTTAAAAACTTTGATGCTTTTTTATAGGGCACCAGTGACCTTGGCCATGAGTGGCAAGGGGACTTTTAAGGACAGAAGTGATAGCTAAGATAATGTGCTTACTCATATGAAACCTTGTATTTTACTAATGACCCTATATTCTGTTAAACAGTGGCCAATAGTTGTTTGGAACCCATTTTGAAAAGTGACAGCTAGAGATAAAGTTGAAGGATGAGTTGAGTATATGTGGTCTTGAAAAACAAACAAATTTCAAAGTTCTCTAAATAGCTTTTGGAACAGCGGATAATAGTTGGGGGAAGGGAGTATGTAAAATGGATTAGAGGACTGAGTGGCTAGTTAAGTGCATTATCTCATTCCCTCCCTCCCACCCTCGTGGATTGATTGATTGATTGATTGATTTAATTTGCATTCTATAATCTTTATTTTTATTTTTTAAATTAAGTTTATTAGGGTAACATTGGTTAATACAATTGTATACTTTTTAGGTGTCCATTATAATTTAACATCTGTATATTCTATTTGTTGTGTGTTTACCACTCAAAGTCCAGTTTACCCCTGTGGATTTAAAAAGTCCCTGCTCACCATCTTTCACATAACTTTTTATGTATCTGATGACCATTGTCAAGTGCTCTCCTCCCCAAAGCCTCGTTGACTATCCCAGGCTTTTCTTCTTCAACCTATTTCTCCAAAATAATAAACTGACTCAATTTCTGTAGCCTTTCCACAGATTTTTCCCAGCCTATTCATCATTTTCACTGATTATCAAGAGTCTCTTGGTTTATGAACTTATTTTAGAAACCAGACCTAGTCAAAGCTTGTCCATGCTGCCCCATGAGAAGCTCACCTGCATCAAGAAATACTTTCCTCTCCGGGCCCAGAGCCTGGGCGGATTGCTAAGCTGGACCCTTGCACTGTGGTGTTACATGTGGGAAGATATGCTTCCATGGGGTGATTTTTATTTTATATGTGTCTGTAAAATAACTGTTAGTTTCTTGCTTGAGAAGTGCTCATCATTCTAGACATGGTTAATAGTCACATATTTTTCAAGTTGCACCAGTCTTTTCCATATGGCCTTTCAAGGTCAAAGACTAATGGGAACTTTTGAGCATTAGGGCCTCGTTTCTTCCTCAGGATAGAGCTGAGCAGAGGCAGAGAATCAGCGACGTGGTGAGGAATCATTGCTATCTGTCTTACCTGGAGACCTGCCTCATGAAACCCTCATTCCTGAAGGGAAAGAGGAAACTCCACTCTCCCTGGCTTCGCTCACAGAGCTACAACCTACATTTGTGGGGATTTCAGTTTCCCTCTGCGAGGTATCCCGCTTTCTTCCAACCAACTCCATGTTGACTCTTCTTCTTTATTTTGGTTCCCAAAGTGAGTACCAAATCCCACTCCTACAGAAGCCAGGCTGGAATCCCTGCAGCACTATCCCCACCTGGAATGAGCTCGCAGCTCTCCCCTTCTCTCCTGGTTCTGCTAAGCCCTGTGGGGCTTTTAGACCATTAGCTTGAGTAATGAGACTAACAGGGCAGTCTGAAAATAACCCTGTTTCTGGAGAAAAGGCTCAATGCTTTGGGTTGCTCTTCATACTTGCCCCACGGCCAAGAGAAAATGAAAGTTCCTGCTTATCCTTTTCTCCCTCTTCTCAGACTTTGTCCTCAAAAGCCCGGCTTTGGTTCCCTCTGCTGTTCTCTACTGCAAGGGGGCCAGACAGTCCCTGACCTTACAGAACCGTTTTGAGTGAAGAGCTACAGCCCATTGATTATAAATTGGAAGGCTTCAGTTTTTTCAAGAGCTGTGACTGACTGAGACCTGTTGAATCCCCCTTTAGGACCAAGGAAAGGAAAAGATTCTTTCTAAAATATACAGCTTCAGTTTTCTTTTTGTTGACAGGATTCAGTCCAGCTAGATACCATAACTTATTGATCATAGTTCAGGTCAATCAAAATTTCCAACCTTTACTCACATCGGAGCTCCGTCTCTCCTTCCTGTGTAAGCTAAGAAGGCCTTTCTGAGGAGGTGACGTGAACTGAAGGGCTAGTCACTTACTGACTTGAATCATGGGCTTTGGTACGGTGTGGGGTCAGCTAGACACACTCTTGCTTACGTAAAACCTAATATCAGCCTCTATTGTCTTTACAAATCCAACTTCTGCTTTGGTCCACAAGCCCTTTATGATCCCTCCAGCCTTTCTCCACATTCCATTGCCATCTGCCCCTCATGCTTTTCACATTCATTCTTTGAAAGTCAAGCTTTTCTTCTCATAATGACCTTTGTATATAGCCCTCTCTCTACTTCAAATACGTTTCTACTTAGCTTTCCTTCCTTTAACTTCTGCTTGGTTAAACCCCATTAATCCTTCAGACCTTAGATTAGTTATCTCTTCTTCCAGGAAGCCTTCCCTGACCACCCAGATGAGGCTAGGTTCTCTATTTCTGTAATTGTTAGTCCCTGTCATGATTGCCCATGTCCACACTAAACCATAAGAGCAGGGACCATATTTGCCTTAGTCACCACTTGATCTCTGGTGCTGAGCACAATGCCTGGCACATAGTAGATGCTCAATAAATATGGGACAAATGGTGGCCTGAAAGCAACTGTGGGGTCTGAAAAGCAGCAGCAAAGTCAGAGGTCTTTCCAGACCAGGTTGCTTGTATTGCAGGGGTCTGAAAGGGGCTGGTGCTGACTCAGCTGGGACCTGGAAACACCAGCGCAGAGGAGACTGGAATCTCTTCTTTTTCAGCATCAGGAAGAAGCTGCAAAAGTGTACCGATGGGGCTAAGAGAGTGACTCTACAGCAAGCCTCAGGGCTGGTGGGCATGAGGCCTCTGACCAGATTCTACAAGCCTGCCTTGCTGAGGGCCAGCTGGAGTGCTTTGCCTGGGAGCCCCCTGGAGGGGGCTTTTGACACCATATTTCATGGGTCCCCCAAATCACATTAGCAGCTCTGCCACAACCCCCATCTGTTGAAGTTCCTCCACTCAATGTCAGCTTTATTGGAGGTTGATGATTTTTCTCCTCAAAGTCAGGTAAAGGGCAAAGGAGACTTGGATTTTTGGGAGAAAGGTAGAGCAGGCTCAGCTTCAGATGGGAGCAAGGGACTATTTGCTTTGTCCCCATTGTGTCTCAAGGGCTTTACTGTGTGACTTGAGAGATGCTGGGGAACCATTCCCTTGGGCTGACTAAAGACTGGAAAAAACAGCAGAGACCAAACTCCTCTCTTGTTTGTTCCCTGGGTTGTCACTGACAGCATCTCTGGCTCAAGACTGGGCCTTGTCTGGCCTGCTGGATGATCGGTGGGGTTGGAGCATCTTGACAAGTGTGTGGAAAAGGGCTGCAATCTGGCAGAGGCACCTGAGACCTGGGATCCCAGTAGGCCTGGACCCTGCTCCTCACTTGGTAAGATAGGCCGAAGGTGTGAATGCTGAAGCCGGAATGTCTGGGGTCCATTGTCTATGCCTGGCTATGTGATCTTAGGAGAATTCCTAAAAAGTTATTTGCCTCCATTTCTTTCCTTTGTACCTATCTCGCATTTTAAAAATCCTTAGAATACTGCCTGGTGCCTAACAAATACCAGAGCAGCATTTTCATCTGTAAAATGGGAGGGTTGGATCCAGTGAACTCTGAGAACCCATTCAATATAAAATTTATGACCTGCCCTGGTTCAAATCCTGACTCTACCAGAGAGCAGCTGGAAGTTCTCAAGGTCAGGGTCTGGGTCAACTCTGTACCCCTAAGGGGCCTGATATAGCGCCTGATGGTGCCCCGGGTACCAGGGAATTTCGAAGGTATGCTTGAACTGCTTGATGAGGTTCCTGTGGGGAGTCGTAAAGACTGATGAAGCAATGAGCGCTGGTTTTTCTCTCCTGCTAACAGCTGGACCTCGGCCCAGGAGCCAAGGCCTTCAGGAGGAGGGAGAGGCCTCCTCTGTTCTAACAGACAGATTTGCAATCTTGAGCGCTGAAGCCATGAAGAAAAGGGGACAAACAGATTTGGGTGACTCAGAGTAAAGGAATATGTGAGAAAACCTACCATTCACTATACCCTGGACCCCTGAGCTGACTGGGAACCCAGCTGCCTAGCAGGGTGGAAAAACCGCAGACTCAGAACTCAGGGCCCCGAGTTTGACGCCAGCCCTACTTCGCGGTAGCGTGTGCCTTGGAACAGAGCACATACTATGTTAGACAACCAATTTTAATTAAGTAGGTGATAAATTTTAAATACTTTCCACGGTATTGGGAGAGTCAATGACTAAATTCCATATACTCTTTTATTTTTTCTGCTAATTATATGACTTTTACGTGGAACATTTTAAGTTTTCAGTGCTTTTAACATAGCTTCCCAGACACAGAACACCCCTGCAGGACAGAGACTTATGTTATGCCCATTTTGGAGATTTGATTCAGAGTGGCTGCTAAGATTACCCAGCTAGTTGAACTCAGATTTGCAGGAGGCAAATGTTGCCGTCTTTCCCTCCCCCTCTGCCTCCCAGTATGCTGCTCACATCTCTAGATGAAGGTGAGCTCTTAGTATGCTTGGATGGTCGAATAAGGAAGAAACCTGGAGACCATGTATGTGGGGCACCTGTGATTATGTCTCAAACTCTCAAGCTGGTGCCACCATTGCGGGGAACTGGAAACAGAGCTAAAGGCTCCATGAGCTGACTGGCCTAGCTGTGAACACTGGAGGGCATTCAGCTTGCGTGTGGGTGAGGGGCCCAGGAAGGCAGACGGATCACCTGGTTCCCAAGAGAAGGTAGATACCTGGCTCACAGGAGGAAAATTCTTCTAAAGAAAGGAAAACACTGATTATTTGACCTATTGTAAGATCTTAATATTTAATGTGTTAATTATAAAAATATTACGATATCACAAATTTGTTTTTAGCATGTATTTCCCAACTGTATTCCAATGTAGTTTCTTTTGTAATCCTATGTATTTTGTTTTATGCATTTAAAAACCTAGAAGAGATCCATAGCGTTTTTAAGGCTATCAAATGACACAAGATAGGTCAAAACCCCTTGAGCTAGGGTTGATTTGTGAGCAGCTAATAGAGTTTAAGCTCTAGGTCGCTCACTTTTACCATGCCCTTCCAAAACTCTGTTTCTAAATTTGTATTTGTCATTTTATATTATTATTTTTTAAAGATCCCAGTATTTGTACACATTTCGTGCCTATTAATATAAAATTTGGTTCTGGGCATATAGTAGGCTTTCCATAATTGAATTTTGGTTGCTAGATTCTGGGAGATTTAAGTGATCTGTGGAAGTCCTGTAGACCATTCCTTGACCTTTTTCACTTGCTGGGGGGTGGGACATTGGCTGTGGAGGTGGGGAAGGAAGGGCTGGCTCTACAGATGTGAGCTTGGAGGGCTGTGGGATGAGAAAAAAAAGTGGGAGTAATGAGCACTGGAGGAAAATAAGTGCTACCGCTTCTCATGTGGGGCCTTCAGCAATGTCTGATATGTGTCTCTGGGGAGCACCCTCTCAGCTTAAGGGGAAAGTTTGAGGATTCGGTTTGAGGATTCTAAGCCCAGCATGAACAGTAAAGACAGTTCTTCATCCTCTTCACAAGATTTTTACCAGGCAGCCTCATGCACATTTTATTCATTCTAAATTTTCTGAGTACCTACTATGTGCCAAGCATGGCCCCAGGAACTTTGGGGGCATAATTATCCAGGTACAGTCCTTAATCTTGAGGAACTTCCAGCTACTAGGTGCTGTAGTCAGGATTGGAATCCTGGCAATCTGACTCCATATCCTGTGTTCTAAATTGATAATATGTTACCTCAGAAAACACATCCAACTCAGCCTGGAGCAATCAGGGAAGGCTTCTAAGAAGAGGTGTCACTTCTGAGCTGAGTTGAGTTCAGCAAGTGGATGAAGAGGAAAGGATATTTTAGGGGGAAAAAATATGTTCAAAGGCTAAAAAATGTGAGGAGAGAAAAGTATACTCAAGGAGCTAAAATCATGTGGAATGACAAAGATAACAATAATAATGATGAAAGGAGGGTCGAACGTACATAGGAAATGGATGGAGATAAAGCTGGAGAATAAAGTTGGGCCCAGATCATAAAGAACTTCAAAGTCCATGCTAAGTTGTCTTTTGTCCCGATGGTACTGAGAAGTGATTGACATGTTTCAGGCAGGGCAGTGGCATGACCAGCACCATGACATTAGACTTTGTGTTTAGGGGGTTCTTGCAGGACAGTGTTTTCTAAGCCCAGGCATTTACTTATTTTAATTAATTAATTAATTAATCCAGTCATCTACTTATTAATGGAACATATTTTGAACCCACTCTTCCTCCAGCCTTCTTCACTGCAGTAAACAGTACCCACAAATGTTTGTGTCTCAGGTCAAATATCCATGATTCCCCCTTTCCTGCACGCCTGCATTTCTCCACTCCCATCCCCATCAGCATGCTCTCTCTTCTGTCCCTAAGAGGCATCCTGAGTCCATTCACTGCTCTCCAGCTCTCCATGTTTACCTCTCCGGCCTGGATTACCCATCTGCTTCCTCATAAGACTTCTCTTGCCTCCCCGCAACCTAATCTCCAGGCAGCAGCCAGAGGGATATTTGAAAAAAAAAAATCAGACTGTGTCATCCCCATCCAACTTAAATCCCCTTAAAAAGAACTCTCCATGGCTCTTGAAATAGAATCCAAACTCTTCATGATGGCCATTGGAGTCCCAGCTGCCTCTCCAGAAATCTCAGACTCCGTTTTCTCACCCCCTTGCCAATTGGCCCTCTGACAGTTTCTAGGACTCACCAAGCTCTTTCTGACTTAATTCTTTGAACTTGCTGCTTCCTAGTCCTAGAACATCCTTCCCTGAGCAGTTCCTATGACTTGCTCCTTCACCTTCCAGCTTAAATATCATTTCAGGGAGGCTGTCAGCACATGTCCTGAAGTTATTCTTTTCACAGTATATGGTGCCTTTTTTTCATAGATCATTAAAAAAATATATGTAATCTTTACTGTCTAAATTTAGTTTTCTATGCTTACTTATTTGATGTCTGTCCTGTCCTGGGAGAACAGGAGCTTCTTGGAGGCAGGACCATGCCTGAGGAGGTGTCCCTAAGCCTTGCACAGGGGCTGAATATAAAAACTGAGTTGGTTGAATGAATAAATTGAGAATAATTAATTTGTCTAGAGCAAGACTTTTTTCTTAAGTTGTCTCTCTCATTCTAATAAGGGAAAAGGCACTGGAAAACCAAAACTGAAAAAACCCAAACAGATTGTTCCCTTTAGTCCTGTCAGACTTCATTTACTGGTTATGAAGATGAATTTCTGACACTTTTTTCTCCCCAAGGTGCTCACTGTGAGTGAGGACTGGTTGAGAGGCCTGTGGCAATAGCTTTCGAGCAAGTCAAAAAGGTGCTAACTTGCGCCTGCTGGTCAGAAAACAATGCTGTGTCACAGCAGGGGAGACAAATAAATTCATACCACCACTCCTGCAGAACACAGAGTGGAAGGGACTGGAAGAGCTGTTTCAGGCTCAGCCCCATTATTGCACAAATGAGGAAACTGAAGCCTAAGAGGTCAAGGAAACAGAATCCTGCCCTGTTGTTCCTAAACTTCTCCCCATTGCAGCCTTGCTCCTAGTGACAACCTGGATCTGAGTTGACAAGTGGCATCATCGCTGTGTGGTCCATTCCTCACCAAGATCTCTTCTGGTGGAGACAAGCAGGGCTGTGTTGTCAACAGCTTGCTTGTCCTCGAGCACTTAGGCGTGTGCCTGACACCTCTGAATGCCCTCTACAACTCTAATTTTGGTTGTTTTTCATTAATTTAGTGAGACTTTAGGGGAAGCTTATTTTTATTCTCAACCTACATCATTCCCTAGGGGTTAATGAGCTTTCTAACTTTAGGACTTAGTATGTAGTAGGAAAACTTTTTTTTTCTTCATTTATCTTTAATTTGCTTCTTGCAAGATCTAAGACAGGGACCACCACAGGCAAATGGAGAGTCTCATGTGCCTTGAGTGTCTAGCATGCTTTGTTGGACCCTCACAGCTAATTTGAATTAATTGCCAACATTAAAAACTGGGCAGTTTTACATAATGATCTGATATTATGGCTTCTCTTGGAAAACAGAAACATCCAACAATTCTGGGCCAGAATCATTTATGGTCATGGTTGGTTGGAACTGAGGAAAGGTTGGCTCATTTTCTTATTTTTAAATAATTGGAATGATTTTTTAAACAATTTTTCTTTTTGTGTTTGTAACAGCTTTATTAAAATGTAATTCACATGCCACACGATTTTCCCATTTCAATTGTAAAATTTAATGGCTTTTCGTATATTTACAGTTATATAACTATCACTACCATCAATTTTAGAACATTTCATTGTCCCCTAAAAAAAGCTTAACACCCCTTAGCTATGAACCCTCAATTTCCTGCTACCCCCAAGCCCTAAGCAACCATTGATCTGCTTTCTGTCTCTATAAATTTGCTTATTCTAGAATTTCATATAAATGGAATCATACAACGCATGACCTTTTGTGACTGTCCCCTTTCTCTTAGCGTAACATTTTTAAGGTTCATCTATTTTGGAACATGTATCAGTATTTCTTTCTGTTCCTGCTGTGGTAAAATATGCATAATATTTATCATTTTAACCATTTGTAAGTGCACAATTCGGTGGCATTAAGTATATTCACAGTGTTTAACTACCGCCACTATCGCTACCCAAAACGTTTTCATCATCCCCAACAAAAAATCTGTACCCATTAAACAGTAACTCCTTCCCTCCTCCTCCCAGCTGCTGGTAACTCCTATTTTATTTTCTGTTTCTATAACTTGCCTGTTCTAGGGATCTCATGTAGGTAGGCTCATACAATATTTGTCCTTCTATGTCTGGCTTATTTCACTAAGCATAATGTTTTCAAAATCCGTCCACGTTAATATACGTATTAACATTTCATTCCTTTTTGTGACCGAATCATATTCTGTGGATATACCACATTTTGTTCACCATTCATCTGTTGATAAACACTTGACTGTTTCTACCTCCTGGCTATTGTGGATAATAATGCTATAAACATTAATGAGCAGGTATCTGTTTGAGTTTCTACTTTCTAATTCCTTGCATTCTTCCCAAGTCCCTAGGAGTGGAATTGCTGAGTCATATGGCAGTTCCATGTTTAACCTACTGAGAAACCACCAAGCTGTTTTCCACAGTGGCTGCCCCATTTCACATTCTCAGCAGCAATGCACGAGGGTTCCAATTTCTCCATGTCCTTGTCAACACTTACTTTTCTCTTTGTTTTTTGATCATTATTATAGCCATCTGAGTAGTGTGAAGTGGTATCTCATTGTGGTTCTGACTTGAATTTCTCTAAAGACTAATGATGTTGAGCATCTTCACATGTAGTTATTGAACATTTATATACCGTTTTGGAGAAATTCTATTCAAGTAATTTTCCCATTTTTGAATTTTTTTTTCTTATCGTTGAGTTATAGTTCTCTATATATTCTGGATATTAATATCTCATTAAATGTATGATTTAAAAAAATGTTATTTCATTCAATAGGTTGTCTTTCCTTTTTCTTGATAGTATCCTTTTGCTGCACAAAAGTTCTTAATTTTGATGTAATCTAATTTACCTATTTTTTTTCTTTTGTTGTCTGTACTTTTGTTGTCATATCCATGAAGTCACTGCCAAATTAATTCCTTTCTTTGAATTGCCAAATAATATTCTATCAATTCTATTATATAGATCTGCCACATTTTACTTATCTATTCATCAGTTGATAGATTTTTGGGTTGTTTCTACTTTTGGCTATTATAATAATGCTGCTATAAATATTCATGAATAAATGTTCTTATGTGGATATATGTTTTTACTTTTCTTGAGTACAAATCTAAAGTAGAATTGTTGGGTAATATAATACCTGTGTGAGGAACTGTCAGACTGTTTTACAAAGTGGCTCTACAATTTTGCATTCATATCATTAGTGCATGAGGGTTCCAGTTTGAAGTAGTGTTTAATTGTGGTTTTGATTTTTATGTCCTTAATTACTATTGATGTTGAACTTTTTTTCATATACTTATTGACCACCATATATCTTCTTTAGAGAAATATCTATTCAGGTACTTTGCACACTTTTAAACTGGGCTATTCATCTTTTGATTACTGAGTTGTAATAGTTCTTCACAATTTTTTAGATATGTCTTTTATCAGGTATATGATTTGCAACCTTTTTCTCATATTCTTTGGATTGTATTTCCACTTTCTTGATGGTGTTCTTTGAAGCACAGAAATTTTAAATTTTGATAATGTTCATTTTGTGTATTTTTTCTTTTGTTGCTTGTGATTTTTGGTGTCACATCTAGGAAATCATTTCCTAATCCAAGGTCATTTATGCCCATGTTTTAAGTGTTTTATAATTTTAGCTCTTACACTGAGGCCTTTGATTAAATTTGAATTTATTTTTTTAATATGGTGTGAGGTAGGAGGTCTAACTTCATTTTTTAATTTTTTTGCATGTGGCTATTTAATTGTCTCATCACTGTTTGTTGAAAAGGCTAGGTTTTTTTTCATTAGATTGTCTTGCTACTCTTGTTGAAGATCAGTTGACCATAGATGCAAGGGTTTATTTCTGGAACGTTAATTTATTTAATATAGAGGTGATAACAAGCATCTTTACATGGTCCTGATTTTAGTGAAAAAATTTTAAGGCCTTCACCTTTTTGTGGTGCTGCTATTAGTATTTGAGTGATAGTCTTTATTAATAAAAAGACATTTCTTGGCATTTCTAGTTGTTAAGAGGTTTTTGTAATTTGTAAGTGAAATTCAAATGCTTTATTTACATCTATGACAGTGGTCATATTTTGTTTTTATTCTTTAATCTGTTAGTGTGTTGAGTTACACTGACAGGAATTTCTGATTATAAATTCTTGCGTTCCTGAGATAAATTCTTCTTGGACTTGCTTACATTTTATTTAGGACTTCTGTGTCTATGTATATAAGTGGAATTGACCATAGATTCCCTTTTTGATTCATAGAGCTTTTGTTATCTTTTATTATACAACAGTTTGAAATTTTCACTGTGATTCCTTCTTGAACTCATACATTATTAGAATGATGTCTTTAAAATTCCAAATGTATTTTCCCAATCTTCTCATATTGATTTTTAATTTTATTGCTCTATGAACAGAGAATATTAAATCTATTTTTTGAGATTAGCTGATGCTTCTTTTATTGATTTGAAAAGATGTTCATGACATATTGCTGTGAGAAAACATCATTACGTTCAAAATTATTGCATTGGGGAGCAAAAATGTGTGCATGCTTACAGGGAAAAAAGATGAAGGGGATACAAACTGAAATATTTATCTGCCAAATAGTTATCACTAAAATGAAAGGAGATTATGGAAGTTTCTATAAAAATTCATTTTGCTTCTTGAATTTCTTAAATGATGATGTATGCTCTTAAAAATTAAAAATTAATTTACAGATTTTTAATAATATCTTTTTTGTAAAAATAACCAGTGCCTATTCAAAAAACTTAAAAATATATAAATGTATATTATAGAAAGTTGTTGCTTGACTTCTAAAGATAGTCTACATTGATTAATTTAAAAAATGATATTATATGTAAATATGTTACATATATGTATTAAATGCTTATTCTCCTAGCAGCATCTCCCAGCATTGGCTTAGCATGAATTGGTAAAATATAAAAATTATACTCCACAAACTATTAAAATTATGAAAGCATAGATTATATTTTTATTGACAGTTTTGGTTAAAAGAGTAAAACATTTGACTAACCATTTATTTTTCACTAAAAACACAAATTGTAATGAACACGACTTAATGTATAATTTACTTAATGATTAAGAGTAATGCATTTTGTTTTAAAAACTAAATCCATTTGGTGATAAGTTTTTGTGTACTCCTTAAGTTCAACAAACCAGCAATTAGGAAGTGCCGTTTTATCTGACCAAAAGAATATAAGAGTAAATAGAAGCATCAGCAATGTGTCCGACATTGTTCTAAGTGTGCCACCACAGTACATCTCGTCATCTGACAAGAACCCTGTGAGGCAGGTTCTGTCATTATCTCTGTTTTCCAGATGAAAGAACAGGACAGCGAGGTTAATATGCTTGTCCACACTCACACCACTCCTTGGGGAAGAGCAAGTCTTCGAACACAGGCAGTGTGTGCTCATTGCTACACATTAAACCATATGTAGATACACAGTGCCTTTTTAATGCTTTGCTTTTAAAATTTTGTTTTGGTTTGGTTGTCTTAATCTTGATATTGTTATTTAATCCCACATAATATATATCAGAGTTTATGTTACATAGCATAAAATATGGGAATTCAACGGGATAAGGAGTCTTAGGGTGTTTAGTACTAGCTCTCCAAATGAGGTTGGCATGTTTTCTAAGTGACTAAGAATTATTTTAAACACTCTTGTGTTGCATGCAACCTTAAGAGAGAATTGAAGTTAAATTTTGGAATAATTGTACTTTTGACCTATACCAAGAATATGGCATACATATCTTTCACTGAGTTTGTCTTTGTCAAGCTGGTGGCTAGTTATTTCAGATGATCAGAAAGGCAGATACCTGCTATCTTGGCAGAATTATGGGCCTCCATAATCCTATCACCATAGGGAATGTTGCTAATGCCTGGAGCCAAGCTCAGCTGGACAGTGTGAGTGGCCAGGTTTCTGGCTTCAAGAGCCAAAGAGAAGAGCTAGATGAATCCAGGTAAAGGAAACTCTGACTCTTGGACATTAATGTGGAGGAGAGTGGTGCTTAGTAGATATGTGGCCCAGGCACAGTGGGGACATGATGGCTCAGAGGGTGGAGGTAGGATGCTCCCAAGAAGCTCGCTAACACAGGTCTGAGGAGCATGGTGACCAATGGGTTGTTCTGAGTGGATTTGGTACCATCTTGTTGGGTACAACTCTGCATCTGAAAGAACATTATCCCTAAGCTGCTGCTCTCTCTCCTGCTCTATCCTAGGCTGGTAAGATCTTGCAGCCAGTAGCTTCTCATGAGGGATACACTAAGGAGCCCTAGAAACAGTGATGTTTAAAATATTAGTTAACTAACATCTATTGGGCTCATATGATGGATTGAGCACGTTTCTAAGACCTTCTACATGTACCAACCCTCTGAGGCAGGTATTGCTAATATCATCTTCTTCCCTATTTCACAGACATGGCAGGTGAGGCAAAGGGAGCTTATAAACATTGCCCAAAGTCACTCAGTATAAAAGCGGGGAGGGTGGGAATGGGGTGGGTGTCAAGCTGAGGGCATTTGGCTCCAGACTTGGTACATCAAGTTATTATGCTCTATTGACTTCTTGGAATGTTAGTAAAAACATTCCATTCTCAGGAAATAAAAAGCGATGAATTTGCTACATTGCTTAAAATAAAATACATCAGTTGCAAACCAATAATTTTCCCCAGCCCTATAGTTCTTTCCAGGAATTCTAGTTGTGCACAGTCCTACTCGAGTTCATCATTTGTCAGAAGGTCTTTATTCCTGGGTTTTTCTGGGCTTTTAAGCCACAAGAGGAGGTTTTATTTATGAATACTTAATACATATATTTTTACTGCTGCTTCTCTTGTCCTATTGGGCTCATTTTGTCGATCAAGTTGCCCTTGAAGACTCCAAATAAACTATGTATACTGATTAATAGGACTAGCATGGTGACATTGGCATCATTTCTTGTAAGAGAACTTCCACTGAAGGCCAAGGATCAATGCTGCTGGAACCCTGAGAAGCTGCATAGACGAGAGCTGCTCATTTGAAAACCCAGGTTCCAGATTTCCAATAGGGCAGAGTGAACAAGTCAGCAAATCATCTCCCTAGAAAATAATGATAAAATTAGACAACACTGTCAGCAGCAGCTACTTCCAGTTCCTGGAAATTGACCACAAGCAAACATCAAATTGAGAAACCTTGTTCTTCATGAAGAACTGCTGTATTTTGGTAAGAAGAGTGGGGGTCTATAGTATTCTTGTCTGTCCCATCTCAGTCAGGTTACGGCAGGATGGGGCAGACTGGAAAAACCTGCAGCTTCACTGCTGGAGGGAGCACAAGTGAGTTTTAGCTGAAGGTAGGAAACCCATTTCCAGTTGTGTTGTCGATTAAAGGAATGATCTTGATGGCACATGAACAGGAAAGGCCAATGCTTATTAACCTGAGGCTGTGACCAGTGTGGAAGAAGCAACAGAATGGTGGTGTAACATAGGAGCCCCAGGCCAGGAACCTGCACCTGGGCCTTGGGTATTCCGAAAAAATCACCAGGAGGGCCAGCGGAGTGAGACATGCTGTTTATTACTCACAATGCAGCGAGGCTTCAGCACTTGGTCCGTTGAAGCTGTAGGAATAACGCTACTGACCAAGAGCAAGCAGTTTTTATGCACACAAGCAGAGGGAGGCGTTATCTCATTGAGGGAGCAGCTGCCTTCTTAGACAGATGGGAGCAAGTATGCTGCTTGGTTACAGGAGCAGATAATGTCCATGGGAGCTGCAGGAAACATCCTTGGGAGTAGGCACTGCTGAAAGCTCTTTGCATGCTGCCTTCCTTGGCTGCTGGCTGGGCAACTACCAGCCTTCTGAGTATGTGGAGGGCCTGTGATTTGAGTTAACCCTATGGGTGGACAAGCCAGAAATTTAATAGGGAAACTATAGAGGGGCTCGGAGAATTCTTGGCACACCCCTGGCTGCCTTCTGAGCACAGCAGGAAGGGACCAGGAGGATCCAATCCATCCACACAGCCCTGGCTAACTGAGGCTGTGGACTTGCAGAGGAGACACCGAGCATGTGGAAATCTAACTGTATTGTGATGATGTTAGCACAATTCTGTATATTTACCAAAAATTGCTAATTTTCTTCTCAAACCAGGTAGATTTTCAGGTACATAAATTAATATCAACAAAATGTTAAAAACATTCAAGTTCTAATAAAAGGCTCTAAGAAATGTAGTTTTGGAAATTTTCCTTTAGTATATTATGACACTCCAAAACCAATTTCTGTCAAAACAGTAATTTACTATTTTTAGTAATACATATTGCTCATCTACAATGATTTTTTTTTCAATCTTTTATGTCCTGCATAAGAGCTTAGAAGGCTTTACATTTCTGAGACCGTCAGTAACCAAGACTCACTTGAAAATTATGTATTTAAAGAAATAAAACGTGTGTTCTGGGACATTATTTGCCAACATTTATTGATCACAGAGTTTGCCACAGAGGCTAAGAGGTCTATTGTTTAAATCTGACTGTCCTCAAGAGGCTTAAACTAAATCATAAGTTAGTTTATACTCATAAGTTAAAGGTAACTATTATATTAATGTTACTGGTATAGAGCTGGTGAAAAATGAAATGCTGCCAACCTCACGTGATAAATTATACAATATCTACTGCATTCATTATTGCCTTTATTCTTAACAACATTGTGGGTATTGCCAAAAGATGAGGAAGCAGGCTCAGAGTAGTTCAGCAACTTGTTCGAGGTCAAATACCTCATGCCAAAACTGAAATTTAAATCCACGTGGCTGATGCTCAAGCAAATGTTAGTGAAGATATGTGATAGCAGGCACTGATACATGGTTGGTAGGGGCATAAAAATTGGTAAAATTTTCCCTGAAAGATAACTTGGCAATATATATCAAATGAAAAGCTTATGTATTCTTTGCCTTTGGAATTTTACTTCTAGAATGTTTATGATATAGTAGAAATGGCCTTTAGTAAGGAATTAGTTAAATAAAGATCTATTTGGTAAATGGAATACTATGCAGCCATGAAGAAGGTGGTATAGGTATATCCAAATATACTGATATAGAATGATCTGCAAGATAAGTAATTAAGGAAAAAGCTGTAATCGACACTCTTGTGTTGTTTTAAAAGGGATTGGCTGCTTAAAGAGACAGAAAATTGTGAATGCTATTGTAAGGCCAATTACATAATTTTTAACAGAGGTCTGTGGTTAATTTTTAACTGGTATCTGCGGTTTCCATATCTTCAAGTAGCAGAATAATGAGGTACTGATTAGGATATGGAACTACCTTATGATATAGAAATGAGAATTTTTATGGTATTAGTCAAAGATTTTCTTTCCAGCCTGTCTTGCTGTATTCCTGAAGTTCTTTTCTTTTCTCACTTGACTTACCTAAATCTTCAGAGTTAAAAAGAACATTAGAAATCATGTAATTCAGTATTTATTAACATTGAGTCACAGACTCCCAGTGAGTCCTGAAATCAGTTTTGTGGGTCACAACCAGCATTATTTCATTCATTAAAAATTAAATAATATAGATTAAAACAGAAAGTATCAGAGTACGTTGTGTTAGATTGGTAAACTTTATGTATTATAGTATGATTTGTGTATACATATATGAGTCTGTGTGTAGTGTGTGTATTTATATGTGCCGTACATGTGTGTGATCTGTATATGCATGTGCTTTCTGTATGTGCATTTTTGTATGTGTTGTGTTTATGCACACATGTATGTGTGTATTGCTGTTTAAACATTATCTCTCGCTGTTGGTCCTGGACTAAAAAGTTTAAAATTTACTGTCTAAGTATAAAATACCTTATTTTATGGATAAGAAAATGGAGGCCCAGACAGGCAAAGTGGCTTGTCCAAGATGAATAGCAGAGTTAGAATTACTACTCAGATGTCTGGACTTAACAGATTTCATCCTATTTTGTAGATGCCTCTGTTGCTAGAGATTCTGAGGACTTTAAGGAATGGAAAGGTAGGCCACTGAATTTTCTTTTTTGAAAGACCATGAAGAACATTTGGCAGATGGACTGAAGGGGACCTGAGTGGAGGCTGGAACCCTTTTTGGGCAAAGATTTTTATATCAGCCCTGGCGAGACTGGTGACACCTTGAAGGCATTGGCCCGAGGCCTGCTGAGGAGGAGAAAGTAGCGAAACTTATTTGAAGAGAGAGATGACAGGACCTGGTGATGACTGAATTTGAAGTGGCATGGTAGGAGTCAAGATTAAGTTCCAAGTTTCGGACTTGGGTACCTGAGTAAATGATAGGGCTGTTTGCTGGACAGAGAGAACAGGAGACATAGTTTCAAGGACAAAGATGATGAGAACAGATTTGAGATGTCTTTGGAACTTTCCAATAGAGACTTCCAGAGGGGAGCGAGAAATCCATCTGAGAATGCAAAAGAGAGCTCAGGAGTAGAGATAGTTACCTGAAAGTCACCAGTGTAGGTTGGAAAAGAGCTCTGAAATAATTCTTTCTTCTGGGATCCTTTGGTCCCCACCCCTGAGTGTGGTTTCCAGGGTTTCTTATTCGAAGGCTCTGAGCAGAAACTTCTCATGGCACGTCACCAAATGCCATAGAAATGCAAAGTGAAAGCACTGGGGACTGACTCAGAAACCAAACCTACAAATTCTCCTCCCAGAGGTTCTTTATTTACTCGTTTGGTTTCCATTTGTGCCAGGGTAGTTAAACAACGCTTGTTTCTTTTACTTGGAATCTCTTTATTTGGGACTTCCCTCTGGTAGGGGCAGCAGCCACTATGAGGACTTGCCCCAGAGACCTCAGAACAGAAACAGCTTTATTTCCACTTAAACTGTTATTTCTCTGCTAAAGAATCTTCTTGACCAATAATCCTGCTAACCCTTATGGGAAATTTGGTCTCTGGACTCTACCAATGTTAGATTCACAGTGAAACCGTGGAATACTTCCATTTATTAAAAATTCCATTCATATTCTCCAAGATGAAAACAAATCATATTTTGGGTTGTAGGGGTAGCCACTCTAAATGACCTAACTGACTTGATGATATACATTTCCTATGAATTCCAAGGGAATTTGTGAAATAGAGAGAAAAAGAAATATTCTCATTTCACTTTTTATGTCGATATCTAAGGCTTTGTTGGGAGGTTACATGGATATGAGGCAGAGATATTTCTTAGTGGCAGCTATCAAACTAGGGCTATGTTAAAGGATGCTGGAAGCAGAATTTGCCCGGATTGAATGTATCTAGACATTTTCCACTGGCCACAAATACAGGATTTGTCACGGACTAAATTAGTGACTTTAACAGGTCACATTACCTTTCCAGGTTTTATATCTTTTCTTCAAGGCAAGGAAAAATGAGATCAATCATCACTAACTTTCCTTCTGGATCTAAAAGTGTTGTGATTTTATGAATGACTTTAATATAGCCCTCATTTAAAGGACAATTGTATCGGACACTTTAGAAAGATAAATACACTTTTCTCTGACTTCATCTTCACTCAGTTCATCGGGCAAAAACGTATGGAGAACTATCATGTGCCTGGCATTGTGCTGGTGCAAGGGAACCTTAGGGTGGAGGTCATGGTACCCTGTACTTACAGTTACAGGGGAATCAAGGTAGCCATGTTCCAGGAGCAGCAATGGCCTGAGCTTTCTATTTCTGACTGTGCTAGAGTGCTCAGTATAAAATAGAGTCAAATTCTGATAATTTATTGTCTTTCCCTTCCACTCATGTGAAGAGCAGGAATTTACTTTCTTTTATTCATTGTTGTATTGTCAGTGCTTAGAAGAATGCCCAACACATTGTTGGTGATTGATTATGGTGTAAGGATGGGGCACAGGTTTGAAGGATATATTTAAAGGTGGTGGAAACATGAGCTAATACCATTGTCTTCGAATGAAAGTATGTTTACCCCAAAAGAATTGACAAAAACTTTCTAGGGGGTAGATGGGCCTGGATAACTTTAGGGGGATCAACTTCTGGGTTCTCAACTGTTGTATAAGTCATTTCACAAAGTCAATGTGCTTGAGAGTCACTGAGAAAGTTGTCCTACTGGCTTCTTTCCCACCTTCCCTTTTGCACTATTCTTCACTACTTAGCAATGAATGACTTTTCTCTCCAGTTTCACTGAGAAGCAGTTCTCCAGGTGGTAGAAAGTACCCGAGAAGAAGCCCTTGAATGTATAGCGACAGGTGTGCAACAATAAATGGCTCTAATGACTAGCTAATAAACATTTGCAGGTCAAGCGGTTTCCAATTCTTTGCTGTCAAAAAAATTCAGGTAGGACCTAATGGAGTTGTCGCCTGTCATCTAATCACTAAAAATATTTTTTCATAATGGATCACAATGTTATTTTTGCCGTATCATTCAAAGGGAACCCGAAAAATGAATTGATGTTGCTATAACAAGATTCCTTCCATTTCCACATACTAATTCATGAACAAGTTATGTCTATAAATACAATAATGGGAATAGAAATGATGGAGAACTCTGTCTCATTCTGCCAATAAGCAGTATTTATTGACAGATACACGAATACATTTGAAAGAGAACAACCTCCCTTCGAAAAAAAAGATGCATTTCCAGTCCAATTCGCCTTCATTTTATAATTGTTCATTAAAGTTTATATTTGTTGTTTTAATCAATTGATTAATAATAGTGTTAGTAATAGGAATTCAGTGTAGAAAAATTTTATTACTTCAAATATTATGGTCACAGGAAACTTTAAAACATTTAATTGACATTTAGAAACATATTTTTATGTAAAGAAGTTTGATAGGGTGAGCAATAAAACATTTCTGAAAATGAAATGTAAGTACATAAGGACTCTCAGTTCTAGAATAAATGATATAAAATTTCCAACAGTTGAAGGGCTTGCTCATTTACTTGTTTTAAAAATGTGTGTGATAGTCAAATTGCTTTGGTACTTAAACTTCATTAGATACATAGAAAAGCTACATTCAATTGGATATATTGAATATATTAAATATATTTTTAAATGTTTATATTTAGAAAGTGCTAGAAATGATTTTTTTTGCAATTCTTTAACAGACAAATTTTGAAGTCAACTAAGAAATGTATGAGGAGTACATAGTTTTAAACATTTTTCTGCAGATGATGTAGGCCACAAAGTTTGAAGACCACTGGGCTAATAATTCAAGGATGGTGTCCTAACCCTGGCTGCAAGGTTATCATCAAGCCTCGGGAAATACCCTTCTTAACCCTTCTGTGTCCATTTCTCTTTCTGCAAAATAAAAAGCACACCTGCTTGCTTTCCTTATTCTCAGGAAAATGCTGAGATCATATGAGAAACGAAATGCTGTGACAAGGTCTGGATTATTTCTGGGGGGTAAGTTGGATACCTCTGGGAAGTTTCAATAACTTTTTCAGACTAACAGGATACTGGTTAGTTCCCCAGAAAGTATAAAGGAAAGGTATTCTTATTATTCCTTTACTGTGACCTCCCATTTCCCCCAGCTTTGATTCAGCCATGGGAATGCCACATTGCGGGGCAGTTTCTACATCTCTGCATCATAGTGTTAGCAAGAAGGACCAAACTTTATTTCAGGGCTCCATCCAAGGTTCTACTCTGATGGTCAATCATAGAAAAGCACAGACTACACAAAAGGAAAGCCAGCCATCCTAAACTCCTTTTCCAAATGGCTGTGGGAACACATGGGACTTAGGCCAGAAGGTTCTGAGATTTGGCACTGTTAACCCCTCTTCAGGAAACAGCGTGGTCAGTTCACACCATGTGGGTCCCGTCAGCTTGGTAGATCATCTGACATATCTTGTATTCAATTCCTTTCCTCTTCGAGATGCTTATAATTTTGTAAGCAACTAATGGGAAGTTAAACCTTGAGTTTCTCATGCAAGTTCATAAAACATATTAGGTTGTGATGTCTAGCAGGACTTTTAAGATACTTGCAGTCTTGAAAAAGACGCGGAGTTTTAAGTTGCTGCATAAGTCTAAGAACTGGTGGGAAAACTGGGTGGTAAGCGACTGCATACAAAAAGAGAAATTAAGAGTAGGATTTCTCGATGAGATGGTATTGAACATTAATTAGTTAATTAATTAATTCATTCACTCATTCAACAGATATTCAGTTAGCTCCGATTGAATGCCATTTGCTGAGCTGGGTATGAAGAACACAGAATAATGCCCTGTCCTGTTCTCAAGGAGATTTACTCTGTTTGCAGAAAGGCTATAACAATGACAATACTATACAATTACCCAAATGAGAACACTGTGGGAGCAGAGGAGAATAAACAACAAATTCTATCTATGGAAGCAAAGAAAGACTTTCTAGAGGAGATGGCATTTGAGCTCAAAGCAGGGAGAGGGCATTTCTGGGATAAAGAACGTCATGTAGAAAGGCCTGCAGCTAGGGAGAATTTAGGACCAATGTGGAGGAGCTTAAATGTCACCTGCTTGAAATCTGAGAGGAAGAGTGTCCAGAGTTAGGCTAGACGAGAAGACAAGAAACAAATTACAACAGCCCTTGAATATCATGCAGAGAATTTACCTTTTATCCTGTGGGCGATAGGCTTTCAAGACATTGAGTGGCACATATCAAGATCAGATGTTTGTTAGAAACATTACAAGATCACTTAGCAATTTGGAGGGTTGACTGAGGTGACAGGACAGGGCCACAAGATTAGAGATGAGTTCAGGCAGGACTCTTCCAGTCTTGACAGCAATCCAGCTTAAATTAGCATAAGCAGCATGAGATGAGATTGGCTTCTGTAACAGAGTGTAGAAGGGAGGATCTGACTTCAGACTAAATCTAAGAACTTATAGGACGTTCATCAGGGATTTTTCCTTCCCCATCTCTCAAATCTACTGTTCTCGTTAGCTTCTGATACAAACTTTCTCGCCACGGAGTAGACAACATGGCTGCGGGGCTTTCATGTCTCTGTTGAACAGTTCTAGTATTCAAATATCAATTCCAGGGAAGCTTCTTGATAGCTCTGCTGGGGCCACATGCACATCAATGAACCAGTTATTAGTAGAGGTTGGAGGGGGTGGGTATTTCATTCTGGGTGACTGCCTGGGTCACTCCTGTGGGAGAGGGGCAGGCATCAAGTCTGAGAGCCCCAGGAAAACCACATAAAGAAAGATCCCCAAAGAAACCAGAAGAATGGGTATATGCACTGGCAATAGACAGACTATAGCTAAAACTGACCGCAAGAGCAGATTTGATATGAGAGTGGGAATATGGAAGAAAGGACAACAAAACAGGATTTTTTTGGGGGGGTGGGGCTATAATTGACATCAGACTCGGTTTTTATTCACTTAATCTTCTAAAACAAAATAGACTTCTGTCTTTGGCAGGTACCTGGATGCTGCCACTGGGAGAAGATTCCAGGTGCTTGGTAGCCAAAGAGGGCTAAGAAAAAATAGAGATAAATATATACATAAAATAGAGAGATAAATATATAGACAAATAAATACATAGAGATATTTATTTGCTTATGATACCCTTCTTGGTTCCCCAAAAGAATTTGAGGCAACTTAAAGGGATAATACAGTAAACTAGGAATCAGGTTACCCTAAGCTTTTATTTGATTTATCAAGGCGGCCTGCAAATTTAGTTATTTGCTTCCTGGAAGCCAATGCAAAGAGAAAACATTATGTGTCAAAAAAAAAAAAATTGCAATGATCATCAGAGAAACTTGACTATTAGTATTGACATCCGAAAGGAATATCTTCCCAGGCAGTCGTAAAGTTGTCATTGAGTAATGCTGCAGCAATATCCTTCTGCCTATAAACATAATAATACGTTTCGTGGTGCTCTTTCTCAAAATGACTTTCAGCGATGGCCAACGTCATGTAGCTAAAACGTTAGTTAACAGAAGTAATGATGTTTGTAACAAACATAGCATACTTTGAAATCTTAGAAAAGTCTTGCAGAAGCCAGGTCAACCCAACCGTTAGATGAGTAGTTGGCATTGACTTAGCCGTGAATCCCTTCCGTCGGGGCACGTGGTCCTTATCGTCTGGAACCAGACTTGTTTCTGTTGTTCCTATCACCAGTCTGGTCCCTAATGCATTTGCGTATGCGCCCTCTGGAAGAGCTGTACAGAACCAGTGGTCCAATTCCTTCCTCCTCTACACATCTCAGCCTCCCTCTTAGCATACTTCAGTGTCTTCTTTTCCCCTCCCCAGCTGCCTCTGATACTAGCTTCATCAAATACCTCCTCCATTCTCCTCCAGTCTTCTTTGGGTAAGTGCTTACATTCGCTCCTCTACTGCTCTGGGCTTTAGGACTATGAAGGTAAAGCTATCACCTCCTAAAGACCTAGCACCCCGCCTAGCAGTGTGGTGAGACTGGTCCATGTTTTTGGGTGGTTTGCGTGACTGGCCTGGAAACTGAAGACAAAGGAATTCCCGATGAAAATGCTTTCTTCTTGAGCCCCAAAGCCTGGGTAACTTTGACTTGGGAATGACCACTCGTCTGAGAAATTTGAAGCAGACCTAAGATTTGGCTTTCATTTTCTGGTGTGATGTGAAAGCAATGCTACCGGCCTAGTTAATTGGTAGTAGAGGAAAATCCATGCAAGCACCTGAAATGAGAATCATTTGTATGTAAACTTCCTGCTTTCTTTAAAATTCAACATTTCGAAGACGAGCGAATATATTGGGCTTCAGTAAGAACAGAGGCTCCTAAGGTACAAAATCTAAGGCAACTGCGATGTTTTAAAGGAGCAGTTAACTGCCTCAGATAAAAACCAACTCTTGGATGATTTTATAATCCAGAATTCTTGACAATGAGTATAATTTAGGAAGTGATACACATGTGTGTACTTTTAAAAAGAGGAAGTGGGCATTTGACTTTTTATTTGTGGAGATTGGGGAGGGCATTGTTTGTTAGTACTATATTGGCACATCAGCTATGCAAATCAGGGGATTCGGCTGATTATAAAAGAAACCAGAGAGAGACTAAGACTTGAAATACAATTTAAATTTCAAAACTGTGATGATTTATCTAGGATACTTTCTTGCAGGAAGCAAACAGACAACAAACTTCAAATGTGGCTCATAAGGGCATAATTCAAAACATCTATGTTTTATTTTTTATTGTTAGGTTTGCCCATTCCCTCTAAACCCCATTGATTTATATTTACTGAGTGATTCTTGCCTGTTTTTGGGAGATAGTCCCAAAAAGAGACTTGAGGCAAGTCAAAAGAGGTTTTTAATTGTTTACATATTGCCTACACAATTTATAAAACCTGTTAGCCCCTTCAAGGCTGCTTTTGACAAATTCCCTCTAGGCCTCAGGACTTCTGGGGTGGGCCTGGCTCTTAGCTTCATCGGGTCCCACTACGATGACTGAAGGATGTCCTTATAGAACCTGCAGGTCCCTAAAACCTCCGCCTTTCATGGAGGCTCCACTCACAGAGGTAGCAAATGGGATCCAGGCACCAAAATGCACTGGAAGAAGAGGCAAGGCCCGCGGTGGAGTTGTGGCAGTCTGCAGATGCTGACCTGGTTCCCTCGGGCCTCTTTTTGGACAGCACTTCCATCCTCTCATTCTTCTCTCTTGCTCTTGGCCTCAGGTACAGGAAGTGAAAGCTGTTGTCTCCCTAAAGACCCAACCAGCCCACTTGGAGTGTGTGGTAAGACTGGTTTGGGAACTCCGAAAAGGTCCGCGTTCTGTTTCACTCCCACTCTTGATTTAGCCAGAACTGCAGAGAAATGGATTTATTACTCCCATACAAAACATCCCCACACTTAATTATTCCTCCCAAGGCATTTATTACTTCCCTTAAAAAATTACTGAGTCCGACAGAGTTGCCTGCTTGCATGATTCTCAATCTGATTTGCATCTGAGACAATGACACATCTTAAAACCAGCCTTTTAGCAGCAGGGACAAGAAGAGTCCTTCACATGACTGGAAAGAGGAGAGACACTCTGTGATCAGTTCGTAGATTCCTTTCTCCCTTTTGCCTGTAAGAGTCAACATTGTGTGCGCCTTTAACCCTCACATCTAAATTGCTCCCAAAGTGAAGCGTGGGGTCCCACTGTCTTTCAAATGTCATTTCTAACAGGTGGGGATGCTCTATCACCTAAAAAGCCCCCTTACAAGGTGAGATGACATGTCATTACAGAATGTAATTTCTACTGAGAACTAACAGACCTCTATCTGGAAGGAAGTAACTTTATGAGGCAGAAAATTAGAGAACTCACTTCCAGCCTTGTCTATGCTTTACCAGAGTCAGGATCCATGCCACTATTTTCTGCAAAGCCAAGAAGCAAATAAAGTCTCGACTGAAAATAAGAGAAAAGAGACTCTGGTCGTAAATAATCAAGTTTGAATGCCTGGTCTGGAGAATGAAACTAAAATTGCTTTTCCCATAAGTATTGCTTTTCTACCTTTGTGCTCTTTTATAGTGGTGCAGGGAAGGGCATCCAATAGTTTTTAAAACAAGGGCAGCGTAACAACCACAGGCAAGGGCATTGTTCTAGAACAGAGAAACGTCTGAAGAGAAGCATGCTATGGGAAAGAATTTCTTACAACCGATTAATTTCTCCTGGTGAATCATTTCCTACCAAAGCTGCTAAATGAAAGAGCTTTTGGATTCTCACTCAGAAATTAAGAGGACGCTTTCATTTTGCATAGCCAGACTATTAATTCACAAATTATTTAATCTAGTATTAATTTATACTGACAACAAACTATAAGCCTCAATTAAAATATCCCGAAAAACTCATTTCCCATCAACCTATCTCATAATGAATGTGTCATATCTTATTTAGGAAAAATAAATGAACGTCGGTACAGAAGGTAATTGCTTTCTTTAAGCATCAGAATTCAGCTGAGGTGGTAATAATCAAAGTATAGTCTTGAGGATTACAGAAACCCAAGGCTCATCCAGGTGGGCGCCAAACAAGTTTCTTGTGGTCACTGGATAAATATTTGTGTTTCTGGCATCATAATAAAGTCTATATTCTTGTTTCTGGCATGAACTGTTTGTGACAAATCCCATTTTGACCCTCTCTTGTTTCTGATCCGATGGCTGAAGGAAAAGATGGAATGGGGACAGGATTTAAACTAAACTGAAGCAGTCCATGAACTGAAAAAGGTAAGTCACTGACCTAGAGATGTTTTAGAGGAAAGAGGTGGTTCAGAACATAATGTTTGTCTTCAGAGGCCTGGGTTTGTAGTCTAGCTCTTTCTTAAAGGACTATGGCTTTCCTTGTTGAGGATTTGCATTAGTTACGGTGGTGCTAGCTGTTATGACAAAGAGATTCAATGCTGCACAATGGCTCAAACGTAATCATAGTTTGCTTCTCACTCCTGTAACTGTTTGAGCAAATCTTGCTGGACAGCAGGCCATTTCCTCCTGCAGTGGACTCAGAGACCCAGACTTCTTCCATGTTGTGGCTCTGTTATTCTCTAGGTTCTTGTGATTGCAGCTGACGTAAGAAGAGAAAGCATGGAGACAGCAAACCCCCTTTTCAAAGGCTTGGCTAGAATCAAGGCATAGCACACCCACTCACCTTCTATTGTTGAAAATCAGTGACGGGTCACGTCTAAATGGAAGAGGGTGGTGGGCGAGAAATGTAGAACCTGTTTAGCCACAGGGATAGCTCTATGAGTGGGAGGCAAGCCTTTTAGCAGATGGCTAGTTTTATCCGCCATTGGGCTGTTTAAGTCATTGACAGAAGAGATAATAATATTCCGTGGAAGGAAAGCCTCTGGATTGTAGATCAAAATTTCAGAGAGGTGAGGGACTTAAAGAAGAGTCAACCAGTCATGGAGAATCAAACCTGAGAACAATGAGACTAAATCTGACTGAAAGTCAGGGTGAGAGGCTCAACCCTCAGCTGAGAGTGGGAGTGTAAAGACTGCCACCAGTTAATGGAAGTGTCAAAAGGGCAGGTCCCAATGACCACAGAGTTTTTCTTCAGGAGAAGACTCTCTGCTTGGTTCTGTACTGAAGGCTACAGTTGCAAAGGTGGCTGAGGTTTGCCTTACCCCTCAAACAGGAAATAGAGAGAAAAAAAAATCTGTATTCAGGAAGCAGATGACAATCCTTGGAGGCTCTCTCTCTCTCTATGTGTGATACAAAGAGGGTCGGGAGTAGGGTGGCGGGGTGGGGGAAGGAGAGAGAGAGAGAGTTATGTCAAGGAAGTGACATCCACACCCTTTAAAGATAAAAATAATTTTGCTTTTGTCACAATATGTGTTGGTCCCATTTTGTTGCACAGAATCAAACTTCTCTGCAATGGCTTCACCTGTTCTTCCACATTTTAATTCGCTCTCAAGTATCTAAACAAAATACCAAGTAAAGATTAAAGAAAAAATGAGGTTATCACAGAATAAAAGCACAAGTAGGTATAAGTACAAGCATATTTGCTGCATTACTATTTTTAGTTGCAGAAATAGGAAAAGATCCTTAATGTCCACCATTTATTAAAGGGAATGGCGGAATAACGTATGTTCCATCATACTGGCGTGACTATATAGCTGTTAGGAAGAATGACTTAGATCTGTAACGTACCGACTGCAAGGATGTCCGTGGCTGAAGCAGGTTGCATTTTTCTATGTGATCCCACCTTTGCATGAACAGATTGAAACACAAATCCTATAAGTGTGTAAGAATACATTCCTAGTTTTAACATTGATATTTGAAGGAGGAGGGGACTTGAAGGTGGAAGTTATTAGCTTTTCCCTTAAGCATTTTTTTGTAAGCTAATGATTAATAAACAAGGAAAACCCCACAAAGGTGTGTTAAAATCTGACACTGAGAAAACACAGGATGGCTCCGCCACAGGAATCCTGGTCATTTACTTCTCCTTTCAACAATTATTTATTGAGGAGTTACTGGGTACCAGGTGCTTTCATGGAGATTATTTTATTTAGTCATTAGAATAACCCCGAGAGAGTTTATATACAGGTGAGAAGATAAAATAGCTTTGGTAACTTGCTCATTAGGAAATGGTGGTGTCAGCTTTTGTGCCCAGTCCTTCCTGGCCCCAGAGCCCATGTGCTCTTGATTACACTTCACTGAGAAGGCAGGCGGCTTTATTTTTTAGGTCAGTTAATCTAGCATTCTAACTAAGCCTAGTGAAGGGCCCTCCTTTTAAGTATGGAAGGGTGATCTAGTGCACATGAGAATCCTGTTGTGATTAACCCCAGTCCTTGCCAAACAATCTAAGCAAAAGGACTGGAAAGACCCAATCTTGAAAGATGGGTGAGTCACATCTCTGCCAGGGCCAGAAAAGTGTGAAAGGGACATTGGACACCAAGTGAAATCTTCTTTAAGGATCTCTCGATAGTGAGAACTACTCTACCTTGTTTGTTTTGACCCTGGAGGTGTTTCAAGGGGTCTTTGTGACGTAATCTCACTGGTCTTCCATCTCTTTTTAGTTGTAATTATGGACTTCAAACAACTGAAGTGTTTAGAGGCCCTGGGTTTCTTTCAAACACATTTCTAACCAGAGACTGCATTGCTTAAGACAAAGAGAAAATTCATTACTAAATTTTTATTGAAATTGGCAATTCTGGCAAAGATTTAAAAAATTAAGACCGTCTTTCTTGGTGGGCTGAGTTTTGGTGTCCGGACTCCAGGTCGTGGATGTCACTGGAGGTCTAGGTCACACTGCTGCTCTTACTGGGCCCAGGCATTTTTTTTTAGCATTCTTCCTAAGTTAGCTCTCTCCACAAGATCCAAATTAATAGGAATACATTTCAATTAGAAAAATACTAGATACCAAAACAATAGTTAAAGAGAAGCTAAAAAGGAAGAAAGTCTAAGGTAGTCATTGTCAACTTTAGTATTACCTAGTGGCCTTTAAAAAAAATCCTGAAGTCTAGGACACATCCTGGGCCAATTAAATCACTAATTGTGGGGGTGGGACCGAGGCCCCAATGGTTGCTAAGTTCCCCAGGTGATTCCACATTGCCACTCAAGATGAGAACCACTGCTCGCTGACCAACATTCTTACCCAGCTGGACCAGCAGTTGTGCCTGGATCCCTGGGACTGGGATCAACCCCGGAGATGACTGACAGCTGGTACAGGACTTCAGGGTTGTTAGAGACTGCCAGGCAGAGAGGACTTGAGGCCCCATCCTTCAGTGCAGTGGGCCATACACAACCTGTCACACACTCTCTCTCACACACACACTCATTCAGCCAACTCACAAAAGCGGAAATATACTTATGGGCTGCTTTATTTTTCTAAACAGAAATAACTTGATTGGGTCCCATAAAAATGATTAGTGTTAACAATGTAAGATTATAGAAGACTATGAAAATGGGCCACTCTTCCTTAAAATATCTAGCTGGGTATTTTCAAGAAAGGAAATGTAGACAGTTGTCTAAACTTCTATATTCAGATTACATCATGGACCTTAGAGTGAAACCAGGTAGTCTGTGGGTGGTTCTGGAACGTTGATTGCTCATCTCTGCCTTAGCTTGTGGTTCCCTAATATCTGCCTTGACATTAGCTAATTAAGTTGATTTTCTGAAGCTCTCTACTTATTGGGGAATAACTTGTAATCTACTTCTTTAGACTTGGCCTTTTTCTTCATGAGACTGATGAAAGTGGTTAAAACTGGAAACATGGTAAGAACTGGTCTTGAGAAAAGTGTAAACGTAAACTTGGTGTGTTCATGTGGCAAATTGGTAGATGCAGTTCTGAGGCGGTAACAGGCTCTGATAAACCAGCAGTTCTTCAATGGTATCGCGCTCAAATTCCAGATTGATAACTTTGAATAAAAACAGAAATGCTATTTCTGCTGCTGTTGATGTTGTCTCCTTTGGATCACTCGCACACACGCCCTCACTCAGACACACACACGCACACACGGGTCCCCAACTTCCTGCAATTTGCTGTACTGCTTGTCCTCATCCTCGACAGCTCTGTACTTTTTCACTAATAAAAGCTTCCTGGCGAGGAATTTAGTTAGAAAAGAGTGAAAAAGAAATATAGCAAGTGTTCGGCTGGCGAGTGAGCAAAAAGACATATCATATGAAACAAAGTTTTAATTTTTATTTTACATATTTATACATAAAACTTTCAAGGAACCCTCTGAATCCAACAGAATGTTAATAGCACATCTAAAAATGAACTTCAGGTAGTCAACATTCACAAAATGTTGAAAACTGATTAAAATATACATATTACAGAGAGCTACAACTTCACTACGAGGCAGGCATGTATTTTTTGACTTGTATAGCACCGTCATTTACAGTTCTTTGTTAAAACTACAGTGAAGAATGAAAGTAGTCAATGGTAAAATACTGCTCCAACTTAAAATCTCTAAACAAATAAAAATAAAGTTGAAACTACCCTCTTTCATTAACCATGATTTGTGGTGGTGTAAGTACTGTACATTTTTTGTAACAATATTTTATTAAAATGCCTGATATTGAGTGGCACAGTAAAAAAATTAAAATAAATTAAGAAGCAAAGGCCGATCACTGGACGTTAAGCTTCAGACATTACCAATGACTAACACTGATGTGTGTTTCTGCGCCACCTTTAACAACAGCATTTTTACAACCACAGAAGCAAAATAAAGTCTAGCTTGTCCTCTGGTTGGATGGCTTCTTTTCACTTTGCAGGCATTTTCTCTGCCATGTGCTTCTGCTGGCTTTCCGCATGTCTGTAAAATTAGTAATACAATTGTTTAGTGCTAAGAAGAAAGAGCCAAGCTGCTTTCCAATCAACAGCTAAAACATCCTCCAAACTGAGGTTCAGAGCTACTCAGAGTGAAATCAAGAGAAGCAAGAAACAGGTCTTAATTCTAAGACATTTGCCCTCTTTGATTTTTATATTCCATATGTGATTCCTTTTATTTAATAAGCCACTGGATGAACCTGAGATTGGCAGGTGTCACTACCTTTGAAAGAAAAGGGCTTTGTTTAAAAATGAAAAGCGATGTCTCTGGGATTATTTATCCCACAAAAGTTTGCCATGTGCCTTCTACGTGGCAGGCGCAGCTCTGGTGCGAGGGGTTTGGGGTAAGCAGACAATAAGGTCTTTGTTCTCACAGACCATATATTCTAGAAGAGAGAGGAATAAGGAACAAATAGCAAACAAACAGCAAGCAGATGGAAAATCAGTGCCAAGCAAAAAGATGAAACAAGGTGGTGTGACAAAACGACCTTTTGACTGCTTCATCCAAACACGCCGCACATACACAGACACGAATCTAAGTATTGACAAGGCTTCTGACAACTCTGAAGCCAGTTCCATTCTTACAAAAGCTCATGTCTTCCCAACAAATGACAGGCCTTTGTGAACGTAAAGATTTTCCATGTTTTCATACTCTTCCCCCCCTCTCAATCAGTCCCAAGGGCATGATCGTGGCAGTGAGGGTAAGAGGAGCGCGAGGTGGGTCTTATTCGCCAAGCCCTATTATGGCCTGTGAGCCCAAAAGGTTGGCCAACCTGGCACCTGGCTGGTGGAGGGAGCAGCAGGAACTGGCCAAGCTGCTTACATTACTTGAGTTAAATGTCTTCTCAGGGAATGGTAGGGTCTGAAGGCTGCAAGAGACAAATGTTTTGAAGGAGGATTTTAGGAAACTATAAATTTGGCATGAGAAAAGGCATGTAATCAAAGGATTGGGGCAGTTTTTGTGTGCTTCCCTGATGTGGGCAGTCAATGACGTCAAGTTTAACTCATTGGTTTTATGCTCAATGTCTCACATCTATGGAACAGGGAAGACAAACCACAAATACTTTCAGAAATAGGGAAGTGACAACAGTGTCCTTGCCACATTTGGCAGCCCACAAATAATTAATGATATCCATTTAACGATAAAAGAACTCAAGAAAGAGTTATCATTAGCAATTCTATTCCTAAAAAAAAAAACAAAAACAAAAACAAATTATGCCCTTTAGCAGACCACCTGTTTATGTGTATAAAAGAACCTTGATCATATTCCCAAAGTAGCTCATGGGCCTCATTTAAAAGCATTCAGCTCAAGAAACATTTTGATGCCCAGGGAGCTGAGATTCCACCGTCGCTAAATTATAGTTCTTACAGCAGTTTTAAAATATGTATCTGTGTATGAACGTGTGTACACACAAATGCTTGTCTACACACTTACAGCAAGGGTTTTCTCTGAGAAAGAAGGGAAAAACAGATCGGAAACAGCTTTGTAAAATACTGAAAATTGAGTGTTATTTTGAGACATACATACAAGGTCGAATTTTACTAACATTTTAAACAAAGGAGGGTCCATACAACTAAAAGATTTTCACATCAACTATTTATACCAAAGTCCTTATTAGAATTTGTTTTACTCAAGCCCCACAGGGACACCCTTTTATGAGCAATCATTTTTGAGGACCTACTATGTACCTGGTAGGCCCTGATTTAGGCTCTGGGGACATGCCAATGAAATGAAAATGGTGTCCTCTCTGCTTTCAGGGGGGTTACAGTCAGGTAGACAGCAGACAAACAAATATATTGCAGTATTATTTGGCTCCACATGGGAGGAATGCCATATTGCCAGGCACAAAGGAAGAGGGTCCTGCCCCAGTCTCGGCATCTTCTCCAAAGAGGTACCATCCCAACCACCGGTCCTCATTTGGCTGCACACTGAAACCATGTGGGGAGCTTTAAAAACTCTGCATACCAAGGCCACTCCACAGAATGTCTGGGGGTGAGATCCAGGCATCAGTAGTTTATGACGCTCCCCAGGTGGTTCTAACATGCAGCCAAGTCTGGGAACCTGATGTGAACTGCCCCCCTGGAATGGTAGGAGTTGGACAAGTAAAGGGCAGAGGTGAACAGGACTTCAGCATTCCCTCAGCCATGCCCTCAGCCTTCTCGGATCTGGCTGCAAGCTCTGGGACTACTACTTTTAGGGATGTGTAAGTATCCTCAATTTCTCCCATGAGCAAAGTAATATTCTGCAGCCGGGATTGGACATAGAAGCTTCTCTCCACCTGCTCCAATTGAAAGGGTTCCTCCCACACCTTTAAATTAGTGACTCCTCTCCTTTTAACCCCATGCTTCTGCCTGCCCTGCTTCCCAAGATCATACCATCTGAAAGGCATATTAAAAAAAATACACTACATACCTAAGTAATTGAGAGATGAGAGGAGCCTCTCTCTCAATGTCCTCCCAACAACGAGGGATGCCAGTATTGCCTGAGGGGCAGAGAAAAGGTCTCTGCTCTCTCAGGAAAGTCACAGAATTTACCAGAGTTTAAATGTTTTTCAGAAGATGCAGGTCCTGGTTGTATATTTCACTACCGATTTCCCATAATCTTAATACCTGTGTGCAAATTTCTTAGGCTAACAAAAAGGAGTATGTCTTACAGATGTTGGTGCAGTGCCTGAATACATCTGTAGATAGCGACAGCATTATTTGAGTGTTACTGTGATATTTCAGGTAGAGGCAAATATGCTAAAAAGATGCAAGAAGGCCTTCTGGTGGTTTTTTTTGTGTTTTGGTTTTGATTTTTTTTTGTTGGGGTGAGACAATGTAATATTCAAAGCACACAAAACAGAGTGCTGCCTGTAGGTCTTAAAAAAAAAAGTCTAAATATAGTTCTGTGGCATTTATTTTGCTACCCAAACTATTTTTATAACATTGCATTTAGAAAAATATTTTACCCAGTTTAAAAAATACATCTATTTTACCACACTGACGAGAGGTCCTGAGAGCATTTTCACTACATATGTTTTCAAGCTTCTCTTGGATGGTTCTGGATTATGTGGTTAACTCCTTATGTTATTGAAACAAGCTGTGTTTTTTCTTCCCTTGGGGAGCCTTCTACTCTCTGAATATCATTTCTAGGATGAATAGTAATTGTTGCCTCCTGGTTTAAAGAACGTCACACAAACTGTCTCAGAAAAGGTGACACCGTAAATATGAGATAATAGGAATGCTCACAGTACTTCACGTACTTCATGCGCTTATGGTGACGGGCTTTTCGACAAGGAAAACTACCATGAAATGCAAGATCTTGCAGCATTAGCCCAGTTTCCTTAACCCCTAGGGAAGGAAACATTTTTTACCTTTTTACAGTGAGGCGCTTGGAGCCAGGCCCAGTTAGAAACTCAAGTCCTGGAGTTTCCCCCCACCATGAGTACAATCTGGTGGCACCGGTGCTGTGGAAACACGCCAGTGCCCCTGCCTTCTGGGCACGGCAGATGCGATCAAGAGTCAGGTCATATAACAGCAAGTGCCATTCTGTGGCACCCGCCACGTGGCTGTTCGTGAGCTGGAAACACGCCAGCACGGAACGGCTGAGGGCCAACTCCCCAGCATCCAGTCCGTCGGGATAAAGTCCTCCTGGGCCAGAACTGCTGACCTGACTTGGACAGGCTGTAAGAAGTTCTAATGCCCTGACGATCCATCACAAGGGGAGGATGGCTGTGAGAAAGCAATGTGTTTGGAAAGCAGTTCTGGCCACTTCCCTTCCAATAAAATAAACAGCTGACACCAGCAGAGATTAGGTGAGTTACTCATGGAAGTGAGGAAGGAAGTTCTCTAGAGCTCACGCTTGCCCTGATTCTTAAGCTCCACGTCATCCTGGGCTTCTTTCTTTCTTTGGAAAGAGTGAAACATCACTGACCTGGTCAAGTCTTCGATGTCCACGAGCATGGCGTCTTGTTCTGTGTGCAGCTCGTCTCGGATGAGAAGCAGCTGGACCAACTCTTCATTCAAGCCTGGAGCAAAGGAAAGAGAGCATTTAAAAACAGATAAGATTGCATCCCAGTCAGCATGAGGAGCTATTTATGGGCCATTGTACACATACCACGGATGACTACATACAACATATACATTATATATATATGTACACATGCATAAGTACAGTTAAATATAAGAGGAAATTTTGTTAAAATTTAGAATTCTTACATTAGCTTCTCATAAGCTCAGGAGAAGCCATCAATGGGAGAACATGGCTAGTGTGCATGATTACAGGAGTGTTGAAAGAAAAGGAGTAAAGTACAAGTATTTCCAAATACATTCACATTGAAGTGAGGGAAAAAAATTGTTAACTATTAAGAAAATAGCTTCTTAGCAAGAGTGGGGTTTGGTTTCAAAGAATTGTGAACAAAAAATAGGGTTTATTAAGCTCTCTACCGTTCATCTTCAGGATGCTCCCCCCGCCCCAAGGGTAGGTGTCGGGGGGAGAAAGGTCGGCCCGCTGCACCCGACAGCACTACAGTGGATGCTCAGCCGGCGAGAACGGTGCCCCAAGGGATGCTCAAAGGCTTTTCGTGGCCCAGGGAAGAGCAGCCCTATGTGCAGGCTGTTCTAGGAAAATGTATTAGTTAAAGAAATTGGAAAGCCAGATGTGTAAGACCTGAAGAAATAACCCCTGAAGTCTCTGAACAACGGTGCCAAGGAAACCATTCCTTAAGATTTCTACTGGGAATAAAATAGATAAAAACATTTTTAATCCTCCTGAAGTCAGGGACCTGTGTCGATTTGGCTTCTGCCCTCTCTCTTACCTTTTCCCCTCAGTTCAGCTAAGAATTAAAGGTTCTAGGTCTGGACACATAGACACAAGGGAGAGAGCATTAATTTAGCAAGGGCTCTGGGTCCGGAAACCAAAGAAAGGAAGTGGGTATTCAGTGAGGTCCCCCTTGGAAATGTTTTTGGAGATCCCGACCTCACATGATTTATTTATCTGCCTTTAGTTCAGACTAGTTTCCAACTTTAAAAAGGAAAAAAAAAAAAATCATACAAAAAGGTCTAAAACTTCACCTACCCCTGAAAAGAACGAGATGGCAATTTTATTCTTTACAAGTCTAAGGAAGATGTTTCCATGGTAAAATATTACGTGAAAGAATAACATTCCTAGTAAGTCATTCTCAACTGAAATGGAAATGTAGTAGACTTGAAAAAAAATCCTGTGAATCTATGCTTTCTTAATTAAAACGTTATACTCTTTCTCTTGATTGTAAAACAATGCTAAGTGTATTAACTTGACCCTGTACATGTCCAATTCTAGTTTTTCTAATGTGCTCTTGGGCTTGTTTTTATGACTAGTCCTCAGATCAGTGCCGCACAGTGTACAGAAAGATTTGTTTATATGAAGTTCTTAACTTTTTATTATGGAAAATTTCAAGCTGATACAAAAGCTGAGAGAATAGTTTAAGAATGCATTTAGTTAGCTTCGACAATTTTCAACTCGTGGCCAATCTTGATTCCTCTTATCTCCTCTTCTCCCCTTGGGTTATTTTAAAGCAAATCCCAGACATCCCATTATTTCATCTGTCAGTGCTTCAGTGTATATCTCTAAAGATGAGGCTCTTTTTAAAAAAATAACATAACCACAACACCTTTATTGTACCTGAAGAAATAAATACACCTTTAATAAAACATTCAGTCAGTGTTCAAATTTCCCCACTTGGTTCCTAAATGTTTTTTATGGTTGGTTGGTTTGAATGCGTTTGGTTGGCAGGTCTCTTAGGCGGTTTTATCTGTAAGTCCACAGGATTTTATTGAATCATATGTTCCTGAGAGCTTGTGAAGCCATCTGGCCAAACCACACTGCCCAAGTATGTTCTGTCTTGCATTGGGCCAAGCAACTGCTCTTCTCTTGTGCAACCAATCGGCTCGAGTGATCACCACTCACTCACTACCCCTCTGCACATTTCAGTTATTCTGGGGAAAATAGGCCCATATTTTGTCACTCTGTAATTTTCACATATTGGTCATTTATACGTTCACCACCTGGAACACCACGAAATAAGCTGAATTTGATGTGATGACCTAAACTGAATGTATGTGCAAGTGAAGTTGAGGGTATTAATTGTAGAATAAATGACTACTAACTACTACATTGTGTTCTAGAAACAGATGTTGCAAGCCAAGTGCATGCCAGGCACTTCCTAGGAGCTGGCGATTTAAGATGAATAAAAGGGACCTATAATCTCTGCAAATCTTGAAAAGTTCTTAAACTTTCTGAATATTTCAAAGTAATGTGTGTGTGTGAGAGAGAGAGACAGAGAGCGAGAGAGCGAGCACACGCCCTGTGATTCTCTTCCTTTCCTTGCAAGCTCACAGGAGGAATCCAGTGAAATGTGCGCAAAGGAATCAAATCAAAGAAGTGGTATTATCCCATTACATTTTACATTTAATACTCTGTTTTCAAGCATATCTTACACTTACTTTCTATCTGGGAATGGAGATCATTGACTATCACTTGTAGCTGCCCAATAGTCATGTCTCTCAGGTCAGTGGGCTTTAAACTTCTTTTCATCAAGCATTCACTTATATGAGGCATGTGCGGCAGCTGAGGATATGAAGCGGGAAGAAATGGAAGAGTGAACAGAGCAGCAAGTACACTGAACATAAGGCCCAGTTTCCTCCTCAAAAACCCAACCTCATTCACCCACTTCACTTCAAGTTCTGGGCTGAAAAGCTTTCCCAGTCTAACTTTCCCAATGTGAGGCCCTACACACCACATTGTCTGAAACACAAGTGGCATCAAAATGCTACACTATTCAGAAGTTTTTGGATTGGTTCTTAGCACATGCTATGACAACCGTGAGTTAATTATTACATCCACAGATGAATTACCGGGGAGCTCAAGTAATAGCAACGACATGGATACAATTAACAGCACCAGCTGTTAATTTATACCATGCTAGAAGCACCGTGCTGTATACTTTGAATGTTTTGTTCACTCGATTCTCACAATGGTGCTCTGACATAGGTGTTATCATTCCCATTTCATAGAGGAGATGATAACCGAAACTTGTATAATCAGTGACTTGTAACTACTACATTGTATTCTAGAAACATATTGCAAGTCAAATGCGTGCCAAGCACTTGCTAGGAACGGGTGAACACCACAGCAGGTCAGTAGCGGAGTTAGACTTACAGTCCAAAGCGCAGGGCTCTTATTCCACTGTGGTATGTTGTGTCTGTTGATGAGAGCTGTAGCAATAGCGAGTATGCCACAACCCCTAGGTGCTTAAACTAAGACTGCTTTAAAGGAATTTAAATATCCCCATGGCAGCTAGGATCACCCCCCAAAAACATAGTAGATATGATCAAGAGCAAAGTTTACTTCTGTCTAATCTGTTGCTTCTGTACCCCTCAGTGATACGGTAGAAAGGAAAAAGAAACAGACGTAAATATTTCTCAACGGCAGTACTTTTTACAAACTGCCTTGGAGAAACCCAAGTTTGCATAATCCTGGTAAAGGACTGGGCCAGCGTCAACCATTTGCAGTCACCCAGCACTCGCTTGCGCTTCAGCGTTTGCTGCTTACGAGATCAGCGACGGGAGACTTTTTTCTGTTCTGTTTTTCCACTTCTACTTGCATTTTGGCCATCGGTTTGGCCATGGCAAGGGCCATTTTGGCTTCAGCTTGTAATTTCTTTTGCCTCGTGAGAAAATCCATGTCATCTAGGGATTCAGATTCCTCTTCAGTAGTGTCTCTGTCAGAATAGGAAGAACTCTGTTTGCTCTGCGAAGAGAAGAAGAGCAGCCCTGAGCTTTCCATCGTGGGTACCATGTTGAAGAGGGGACACAGAGGTCCCTGAGCCCTCTCCCGGAGCTCCATCAAGCAACTCAACTCGCTGCTTGGTTCGATCTGTACCAATCTCAAGCAACATTTAAAAAGGCAGCTTATTTCTTCAGTGTTAATAATGTGCTATGACTTTAGCATAAAGAGTAACATAATAAATAACAGAATATATTTATGATGAACTGGAGATATTTCTTTGATTCTTGGTTTCAAAACTTATCCTGAAGTGACCAGACGAGCAATATAACCTAAAGCTGAGGGAGCCTGTTGCCCTCTGGAGTGGACAAGATCTCAGGGACCCAATGACCAACACGGTTTCCTTGGTAAGAAAACATGATCGGTTGGTGAGAAAGGCGATACATAGATCTCATGGAGTGGAAAGAACCAGCAACAGGCACCCAAGATCAGTCAGCCATCTTTTATAATATGTGTGTGCAAGGAAGGGGTCAGGAACACGCTACACATGTCGTCTTGCTGGTTCTCTGAGCAACACCTCTGTGCACCCTGACCTGCCCTCAATCCTGTCTTTTAAAATGTGTTCTACTGCTGGTCCGTGCCCATATTTCTAAACTCAGGGGGGAAGGATTGGGATTTAGCATATTTTCCTTTAGAATTTTTTAAGGTACAGATAACCTCTCTTATGGTTTAACATGAAAGTAGTCACTACCTTTCACAGAGCTCATGTATCCTTGCTGCATCACAGTTTTGCTTTTTCAATCACGGTTACATTTTAGGACCACGCCATGTCAAGAAATGCAAAGAGACTTTTTCTTTTGAAATCTGCCCCATGTTTGTTCTTGATAAACAGCAAAAAAGAGGCTCAACGACCAGAAAAGCACACACATCGAGCTTCAGTGTCAGCTTCTGGACTCACCATGGGTGACAAGGGCGTGTCCAAGCTGGTTTCAGTCTTACTGTCATCAGCATCACTATCCTTGTCACTGCCGCTGTCGTTGACAAAGCATATCTGCAGGTTCATCCCACTCTGCAGGCTGGGCAGAAACAAACAGGACACTGATTCCACCCAGCTATTGGTTATCTCTCTACAACAAATAGAATTGTCTGGTTTTGTTAATACAAAGCAGTTTTATGTGTTTTTCACATAAAGAAGTGAGTGACCAACACGATTCTTAACTCATAAATGACATCTTATACTAGAGGATAAACATGATAACTCAAGACCCTTATAACTTGATAAATGATAAAAAAACTTTTATATTGTTTTTTTTTTCACATACTAATTTCATGTTAAGTTAAAAATAATTTAAGGCCACCTATTATAGCACCCAGCACAACGCCAAACACATACTTGGTGCCCAATAAAAATGTGTTGAGTCATAGAGTTTACATTCCTGTTGACGAAGATAAATGAGGTCGCATGGTGTCATCTAATGTCCTGTCCCATGGGGACAATCCAAGGAAGCTCACTAGGGCCGGCATCCCAGGGCCAAAGAACTTTGAAGACTCCCCCTTTCCCCAAATAGACAGAATAGGGCCTGGAGAAAAATTTTACTTAAGGCAACTGCTAAAAGCCACCTGAAGTAGCTCATTTGTGTCATTAAGAAAAACATGCAGCACAGTTTCCCCTAAAGAAACTTAAGCAAACCTCAAACCCAGTCGGAACGGCACAATCTTCGAACACAGGGAGGTTCTACAGAGCCTCAGGCACACAGAGCCTCCGAGGTGGAGAGTTCTGGGAAGCTCATTATGTTTGCGGCCAATCCTATAGCTCTGGGGGGTGATGTTGCTGGAAATGTGGTCACAGAGGGTCACCTGACTGTGTATCTGTTACACACTAGGCCAGATGGTGAATCTAATTCTTTGTCCTAACCGTCTGAAGTTGAACACATTTTACCTCTATTTGGTGATGGAGGGTTTTTAAAGAAGTAATTTTCTTAAGTATCTCTAGCACCCCCAATCTCTGTGTTAAGAGTAGAGAAAGAAAAGGCCAGAGGAGGCCCAGAAGCAGCAGGGGTCACAATGAAGTCAGGTTTAGGACAGCCGACGCTGAGTTGCTCAGGCATTGATGTTGTCGCAGAGAGAACGCAAAGAACTCCTCTGACAGTTGACATCTGTATTCGACGTTTTTTATTCTAACGGGTAAGAATGCTTGGTACAAATTGCTCAGATGACTCATATAAAGTGCTTCTTTGAAAATGATACAGAACCCAGGAAAATTTAGTGATTTAACAGGCACCATCACTGCGTATGTACTGACACCTACTGTTCACCTCTGTAATTACCAAAGGCCCCTGCTTCTCCCCCCAGTAGGGAAAGGCAGCCTTTTCCTGAGCAGCAGGCTCAATTCTGTTCCCTTCCTGCCCTCCTGTGCAGGCCCTCAGAGCTGGGCCAGGGCTGGTGCAGAAGGTCTGCTGAGATCAGCTCAGGGTGCTTGGACTCAGGTAGACTCAGGTTCTGAATCCTCACTTTTTTGCCTAGGCCCTCAGTTTCCTCAACTGTAAAACGGGGTGAAAATTCAGTGTTTTGTAGGAAGGATGAAAGGGTTAGCCCAGAGCGTAGCATAGGGCTTTGTATACGTTCATGACCCTCCTTTCTCGACTTTCTGAAAGCCTAGACAAAGGAACACAGCATCTGTGTAAGGGGACCTCTCAGTCACTTCCTTGAATACCTCAACCGGTCAGAGCAAGTCCCTGACACATACTCAGCTCCCTGAGAAAGCATCCTTGAGCTGCCTTTCCTCTGTTAGGCAGCCTGGACTTTTACTGAGTGAAACTGTCTCCTTTTAAGTTTCTTCCACTGGAATTGTTTTCCTGGAGAAACCTAATATGTTCAGGCTACTCTCGGATCCCATATAAATTAAGTTTTAAAATTTATTATCTGAGCAGGTCAAAAAAGAAGAACCCTGTATCAACCCATTATTAACAATTAACCTCAAGATCTATGGATTAGAAGATGGTAAAAATAAATTATAAATTAAAAACAGGCATATCTTAAAGGCACATTTTAAAATAAAAAGACATTTTAAATTAAACTCAATTCAAATCTAAGCACTTTTTACTTACTAAATAGCTAACGTCTTGAAAAGGATTATTTAGCCACTGGATGCACAGATTATAAAAATAAAAAACAACCCATGATACCATTACAAAATAAGGTTTAAAACATCCAAAGATATATATTCTGAAGGCAGTCTGATTGTAAATTCTGTCGTTCTGCCCCCAGACTGACCTTTGAGCTCACGATCAGCTCAGACCTAAATCAATCACCCTACACAGAGCTTCTAACCCAGGAAAGGCAAAGAAAAAGAAAGAGAGAGAGAGGATTTAGTAGTCAGAACGGAATGAAAAAACACCTCAGGTAGAAATTCAGAAAATCGCCTTAGTACCACATTATCACCGTGGGAGACCGAACAGAGCTTCTTACCGGGGGAGACTTATAATTCCTTACAGCGGTAATCACCGAGAATGTTACTCTCAGGAAAAGGAAATTATATGACATGACAGCTAATGGTTCAGGGGGGATTTTTGTAAAGACATCTTAAAACGGACTCGGGTTTCAAAAAGGATTTGCTTGCCTTTAGCCTTTAAGTGGGTTTTAAGATGACTGAGGCTTTGGGGAAACTCAACCACAGCTCCCAAGCAGAGAGACCTGGCTGTGGGGCGAGCAGGGCCACTTGGTGCTGCCGAAGGCCTCTGTGTCACAGGTCAAGGTAGATAAGGCCTGATCAGGTTCCCTCCTGCCCTGCGGAGGCATGGCTGTCCTGATGCTTGCTCCTGCAACGTGGAGTCCCCACACTGCAGCGCACCTGGCCTCCCTCACAACCAGGCTACACAGTCTGGTGAAATCCAGGCTGCTGGAGGTCTAATTTGTCTGCATCTCTCAAGCAGAGTCTGAGGTGAAAACAAAACATGATCCCTATCGTGTTAATTAGCAATGTCATTTAAGGTATCCAAGTCAAGGTTACTTGACGTTTCAAGTGGCATTTAGCAGAGGCTGCCTGCAAAAGGCTGCTTGACACCTGGGCCTTGCCTGTGGATTTCAGTGCTGACAGGTCTGCATCCTGGTTCTCTCGAAAAACTCTTTTTCTTCTGTACCATGCCAGCAGTGAAAAACCACACTGCTACCCAGAGCTGCTGAGAGAAAGCCCCAGGGGTCCTGGGTGGAGAACGCTCAGAAAGATGAAGAGATAAAGACTAAGCGTGTCTTCTGGACATCTCGGTGATGTGAGCGAAAGTGGCCTTCTGAGTGACAGCAGGAAGGCATTTAGTTGAGAGGCTGTGCAGCACCCACATCTGCCTGACATTTACAGCCAGGAAGACTGTTACTCAGAAAATGCTCGTGCTGACTTCTAACTACCGTTACCAGAGACATTACCGGAACATGCACAAAATTGAGAGGCTGGCAGAGATGAGAAGTTTTGAACTACTAAAAAGATATCTCAAATATGAATCAGGATAAAGATAACACTTTTTCAAAATACGAGGACAAGACCAGTTGAACGTTAGGACCAAATAATGCGGTGGTCCTAAAGTTTGCTGTGACTTCTGCTGGAGCAGTAGTAACCATCGTGGATCGGGCCTTCGGCCTTGGCCTAGGGTGTGGTGCCTGGGACTGGAATGGTCTGGACCATAGAACCATTTGGGGTTTTCTGATTTTAGAAATAGGAATCTCCCAGTACCAGCATCTTCAATAAATGTTTAAAATTCTTTGGTTTTCCCTCCTGTACTTCACTGGGAATGGTGGGTTGACTTTGTGTTTGAAAGTACGTTCACTTAACATTTTCTCCTCGGGCTGAATAAACCACCTATGGAATACAGGCAAGCGAGCGGTTACCCAGGGAAGTCAAATGACTTTCCCCAGACCCGTGACAGCCCGATTATAAAAATGGTCCCAATTCTTCTCCTCCTCGTATCTGGCTTCTCCGTAACAGGACATGGCAGCTTTTCCATCATGAGGTGGGGACTACTTCCCTGTCCCTGGGCTGGCCTCCTGACTTGTCTTGGCCAACAGAATGCCGAGGAAGTGGCTTGGTTTCAGTTCCAAGTCTCCCCCTCAGGGAACCCTGCCACTGCCTCCAGAACAAGTCCAGGTTACCTCGCTGGTGGATGAATGACTCTGTAGCACAGAGCTCGATCAGCAGTTCTCCCAACTGAAGCTGGGGACACATGACAGAGCTCAGGTCCCGCACCAACCTGTAGCTGACCTCAGACATACGCGGAAGCCCACGGAAGCCCAGCTGTGGTCAGCAGAACTGCTCGGCCAACATAAACAGGGTCCCAAGCAGAAACAAATGCTGATCATTGTATATACCACTCATGTAGGTGGTTTTCTATGACACCACATCATTGCGGCATCGAGGCCACACCGCAGGAGCCTACAGGGGGCCTCTGGTTTTGGAATCCAGCGGCCCTTCCCCTACACTACACTTCGCCTTAGGACTAGATTTATTAAATCCTGCCTGAGCTGGCAAAATAATTTTAAAGAACAGATACCTTGTGTAGTTGCTTATAATTTCAAGGTAGTGGTATGGTTTCCTTAAGAAACAGTAAGAAGGAGTTTCCCATGGGCCTGTGGATTTCAAACACGTCTGGCTCATTATCTGTCCACAATCAGTGTTGACTACGAGAACCACAGGCCCTGCCATGTCATTCGTCACTCAATATCCCTAACTAGTTTGTGGATGGGTTGTTAAGATATATTATTTCCATTTAATTTAATGGATCTTTGATACATTATTCAAAGATTTTATGCATAATGAATAATCACCATTTTTAAAAACCATATCCTTTTTTGTTTCACGAAAATTTCAAAGGGGAAGGAATGTAAAATTTTGGGTTCTAATGACCCAAGGGTAGCTGTAAATACATTTTCTTATTCTAAGACTTTGTCGTGAAGAAAGAATGTGAGAAAAACTGAGGTTTGGATAAGTTCTAGATGTACCACATGTGCGGTAGCACATATGATGGTATCTGTGGAATGTGTTGAGGCGGGATGATAAAATTCCTTTCCCATCTCCCCAAACCCTGTTCCTTCCTCTTCTCTTCCCTACTGAATGTTGCATATTGACATTTACTATGCAAGTTACAGAAACACCTATTAGTATTTTTTTTTTAAGGAAAGGAAAGGCAAATTGTGAAAATTGTGAAAATACATTGCTATTTCTTATCTTACTTTGGTGGGATTGTGTTAACTCTCTTTGCTAGGGGCTACGTGATGAATGGGATGCTAATTTGACCTTTTAAAAGGAGTGGTATTCATATAACAGGAGAGAATATTGCTGGTCCAACATGTATCATCACACATACAAAAGACCTATAAATGATTTTTATAACTATATTAGAGAGAAAAGAGATGTCTAACTATTCATCCATTCATTCACTTGATGACCAGGCAATAAGAGCTCTGCTGTCTCCTTTGGCCAGGAAGCACACTTTCTAGTTTTCTACAGTCTTTCATCTGGGTTACTTTACTCATTTATGTTTCTTGTTGGCCCTTGAAGGCATTTTATACTTCATCCCCTATATTAAGTGGATGCATAGTAGTAGTTGAACCAAGAATAGAAACCAGGCCTTCTAACAGGTACCAATACTTAGATCATTAAATAGCGGTGTACAAATAGAAATGTGGAATGTATAGGTCATCGGAAGAGAACACACACACACACACAAACACACACACTAAGCAGACATTCCCTATCTTATATATGAGAATAGAAATACTTTTATTAACTGGACATTAAGTAATAAGTAAGGTGCTAACCAAGAAGTGTGGATGAGCAGGGAAGTGCAAGATGAAGGAGGCCATGGTGAACTGGGGGTGGAGGAGGTGAATGCAGGGGAGGGATAAAAAGTCACCACTCCAGTGGTTATGTGCCCAGGGAAGTTAAGGGTGGTTTCAAACTATGTGTGAAAGAGAGGAGTGGGGGAAGGGGAACATTCTGTCTCCCAATGGCCCGTCCTGACCCCGTATCTTACAGGACTCAGGCACTTGGCTTCCTTGGCAGAAGCTAAGAAAGGCAGCTTCCAAGGTGGCTGGAGTGTGAGTGGCCCCCTCTGGGTTTTCTTCTTCTAATCTTATATATCCATTGTCTTTTTTGGCTCCCCTTCCTAAGGCTAGTTCTGGACCCCTCCATCTGCACACGTTCACATGATGACTGGCAGGCATCCAATACCACGTGGCCACAGAATCTTCTCACTATATAAAAAAGCGAATGGAGAAGGGAAACTGGCACTCACCAGCTTTCCTTTAGCAGAGCATCAGTCCCTCTGTCCTTATCCTCTAGAGAACTATAAATCCCTGCATTCCTCACACAGATGTGGGACTGAATGCCGCATCGTGCCTGGTTCCTTCACTGATGACCACTTACATGTAATTAAATTTGGAATTACAGGATCTTAATGTTGGAAAAAATGCATTTTTACCAGAACTATCTTCTAGCATGAATTGAAGACCAGAATGAGGCTTCTTCGGATAGTGGAATAATTATGAAATGAAACAGCCATCTCTCTCCAGGCACCAAATGTGGTCTACTTTCATCTTCGTTAAAGCCTAATGATTTCTAAGCAATCTATATTCTGAAGTAAAATGAGTAACCATTTTTGAGCACCTACTACGTGCTAGGCACTTTGTATTTACCTCTAATCCTCAGATACACCTAAAATATTACGAACTCCATTTTACATGTGAGAAAACTAAGGCTCAGAGGTTAAATGATACAAGGTCACAAGACTGGTATTTTACTCTAAGACTAGAGTCTTTCTGGATAGGCCAGGGCACTTTAAGAAGGGCAGAAAAAATTCATGAATAGAAGAAAAAATTCATGAATAGAAGAAAAAAATCATGAATAGAAGAAAAAAGAGAAGATGAAAAAGAAAGCAAAACTAAGACAAAACAAAAAAATCGAAAACAACTCTAAAATCTTACAAGAGATTAAATCTATGTGGGTGACATCTATGAATGGCCATTATGCAGCTAGCGAAAAAATATACATGATAGAAGAGTTATGAATATAGGTAAATGTTCTTGATATATTAAGTGAGGGGGAAAAAAAAAACCCACCGGCTATAAAACAGTAGGGATAGTATGATTTCAGCTCTGTAAACCAAAATGTGGAGATGTATACACTGAAAGGTGGTAAGAAATACACCGAGATAATTTTTGGTGGAAGAAACTAAACCGACTTTGACTTTTTCTTTTGTGTGTGCCTCTGAGTTACCATGTGTGGGCATTTCACAGGAATTAAAAAAGGAAAAGGAGAGAAAATGGGTGAGCCGATTAGCGCTTATGTGTTAGAGAAAAGGTGAGGAGGATTAAATGTTTGACAGCTGGAAGAGGATGGCTGTGTGTCTGACTCAGGGTGTCATGACTCACGTCTGAGTCAGGCTGGGCTTTGGCAGGGTACTGGAGTGGTGGGAGATCCCACTGGAGGCCAGCGAGAAAAACATTTTCTTTCAAGTTTACATTTTTGTGGATGGATTCTGATTCAATCTCCGACGTTCTCCTTGGCCCCGTCTCAATGCAAGTCTGCTCCTCGGACCTGCAGTGTACTACAGGCTCTGATCAGTCATTTAACTGTTTGTATTTTGGAAGCCAGCCTGCCTTTTATTCCACTCCACCTGGACAGAGATTAAATTTGTATCTGCTCGACCTGTGGATGAGCTGCAGCTGCTGGAGCCCTTCCAGACCTGCGATGCTGTTCCCGTGGCTGGGGCAAAATTACGGCCGTTGGAGAATCAGTGCCTGTGTGTTTTTGAGGGGGTATGACTGAATTTTGAGAAAACAGAAAATTCTTTTAATCTCCTGAACACTGAATCACGGCTTTGACTACTTTATATGTTCCTGTTTGAAAAAATGTCGGGGCTGTCATTCAGGCTTGGTTCCACAGTGAGCTTTACCCCAAAGACATTCTCCTTCCTGATTAGTCTATGTGGTCATTTGAAGTCTACGCGGTCATCAAAAAGAATGCAGTAGGGCTGAACCACACTGATTCTAGGAAGTGTGGTTATGCATACTCTGCCGTCTTTAAAACCAGAATGTGCCTCACTCTCTCGGCCACCCAGGCAGCTGGTGGCAGGGCTGCGCCAGTGAACTGTAACCCTGTTGGCCAACGCACCGGTTAAGCATCACTGACGAAGAAGTTGGTTCTGGTAGTTGACTGTTCATGCCTTCTGACAAGAACAACAAAGCTCCAGCATCAAAACTTGCTGAACAAGGACAGTGGCTTAGAAGGCGATGATGCACAGTCTCTCCTGAAGGTACACAGGGTGACAAAGACAACTCTGAGGAAAAGTGGTTCAACAGAGAATTGGACTTGGAATGTGAAAAGGGTTTTGGGCTACCTTAACCAACACGTTTCACTTCTTTTTTTTTTTAATATATATATATATATATGCCCCAAAGACACATGTGATAAAAGTGCACACCCAAATAAGTTTAAATGGACTTTTTTCATAACTAAAATAAAAATTCCAAGTGTTAGCCGTCATCATCATTTAATTGGCAGTTGTATTTGGAAATATCTTCTGTGGGTTTTTAATGCATGCGATAATCTGAATGAGAATAATCTGAGGGCACCGAACATTTTATAAGATTGAACAAAAGAACCATGTTAAACCTTCAGGTGACCCAGCTCACCCCAAGTCAGTGATGGTGTTTTCTAGTAGCAGCAAATGCTTTTGTAAACTCTCAAAGAAGTCTTCCTTTATAGGAGCTATGCATGTCCAGACATGTGTGTGTGAACACTGTCCAAAGGGAGTGCAAATCGCAGTAATAAAGTCATGATAACTTGTCAGAGACGATGCACCAATGAAAAATCATTCCTAGAATCTCTTTTAATTAAACATTCAGCTGTCCACTGGAGTCATTTTAAAATACAAAATGCAGCCCTGTGGTCGTTTTTTTTTCTTGCTATCCACCCTTTTGCAATAGCTCCAACAATGAATTCTCACTGGTGATTAAAAAAAAAATTCATAAGACAGGGTACAGCTGGTTATGCCTCTAGCAAGATGTCAAATTTCACTTGCACAAAATTAATTGCACCTAATTAAATGGGGGTCATTGGCATTACTGTAAAGCAAAGCTATTTATTAGACAAAGAAAATTTCTCAAATACCAATTTGCTTTTCTTTCAGATATGTGAAAGAAAAGAATTGCTTATATAATTTAATTTGTTTTGCCATTTTAATCTTATTGCTCTTCAAAAGATCCACTTTAAATCTTGCTTTATTTTTAAAATTGTATAACATTTTAGAATGCTATAGGTAATCCTTGGAGGAGGACTTAAAAAAAAAAAAAGAAAGGTTTTCTGTAGATTACGCAGTGACTTTTCAAATAATATTTAAAAAAGAATTTGTAAACTACCATTTCCCATGACATGTACCTTGAAATTACTAACACAAAGAGTTTCGAAGCAAATTATTAGTGTACATGTATGAGATTAATAGGAAATTTAAAAGACATGTTGCATGTTATAAATAGGTTGCTATAGTATGCTCCTACTTCTTCAAGAAAGATGCAACAGAAAGCAAATTTCATTGCGATGAAGCAAGGCAACCTCTTTACTCACCCATGCTGGGTATATATGACTATTCTATTTATTTCTTCCGGGAAATCATATAAAAATTCTTACCATTAGAGACAAAAGGATGATTCACTTTTCTGGCAAAACAATGCGAGTTTGACCTGTAATTCTGTGGCAGATTATACATAGACAGATTCTCAGTTCCTCACATTCAAAGTTCCCGTGAATCCAATTTCTTTAAAGCCTCTATAGATCAACGTTATCTGCCCAGTTGTTACAACTCCCTGGGCTATTGTGCCCCCCTCCCACAACCCAAACACAAAAAGAGGTGGTGGGTATCTATTATTGGTCTTGTCTCAGCCATTTACCAATAAACTGATAAGAACAAGAAAGAAATGGGTTTTGATTTGGGGATGCTGGCATGATTGAGATAAATAAACAGTAATCAGTATTCAAACCAGCTGCTTAAATCTCTCTGGGGAATTTCTGTTTTTCATAATATTCACAATATTTGAGAGAAGAATACAGAATATTCTAGGTTATATCATCCTGTCACAAACTTTATATTTATCTGTATGTAAATAAAATCTATCTTGGGGCAATGTAAAAAGAGAATAGAGAAGCCAGAGGAAGTTTTTTATACAATGTCAGACCAGGTTGCAATGTTTGAAAAACGAAAGATTTCCTGGATGTATATTACTAATGGTTATTTTGTCTTGTGTTCTCATAGCAGCCAAAATAGTTCTCATTACTTTAAGAACACTTAGCTATATAAACTCAGAATCCAAAATATAATGCTGATTCAAGATTAATGTGGTCAGTAAAAAGATTTCATAGGAAAGTATAATACTAGTAATAAGAGAAAAGGAACATTTTTCAAGAATATGAGTATACCTCATATTTCTTAGAAACCTCATTTCAAAAATAGGTAATTCACTTTTCCCATTTCCTTTTAAGCTTTTTAAAGCTTTTTGCCGAAACATTTGTAAGAAAAGAAATGACAAAGGTCATATAGTCTCAGTTTGAAGGCTGATTATGTGTGGATTAGCAAATTTTGAAGAAAAATGACACTTCCTATATTTGCCACTTTTCAGTATAGGTCAAATTTAATTAGTTGAGTTACAAAGCAATATTAAAAATTCTTTTGCTGCAGAATTAGGCATAAAATATCTTTATGAGATTATTGTAAGCCTCGCTTACATTTAACAGCTTGTCACTCTTTTAAAAAGTGCTTTAGGAGATTGCACCAATTAGAAAAATTCAGTGGGGCTGAAACCCAATGGACAGCTGAGAAGGACTTGCACTCACAGGAGTAGCTTAAATCCATCTTCTCAGAAGAACTATATGATACTTCAAAATTTCTCACATAATGTGTGTGAAATTAATTTTTACAGGTAAATGCACATCTTTTAAAATACATACAAAAAAAAACTCCATGACTTTGCCAAAGATCCCACTTACTTGGGTAGACCCTGCCTTAAAAGTAAGGTCAGTACTTCAGAATCCATTGCTTGGCCGATTAAGTCCTCAGTCTCATTTAAAACTGAAGAGTGATTTACCTGGTTCTGATTATTTAATTAACTCAACACGTGTGCCCTGATACATTATGGAGTATCATACAAGGGACCTCAGAGTTCTAACATCTCTCAAGGACTTTTGTAAGTAAGAGGTAAGGAATTTCTAACTCCGCAAAGAATTTCAGGACAATAATACATTAGAAAAATAATTAATTCTAATAGAGATGGAGAATACGGATGACACTGAACACTTCCTAGGGCTTTTCTCCTACATTATTGCTGATGAGGGAAAATGACAGTCCGTCTTTGCAGACGTTAAACTAACAGGGATAAAGTAATATTTCTTAGAAACATTAAGTGTCATGATTAATCATCATCCTTAGGGGTATCCAAAAAGTCATCATGTTCCCACAGAGGATGATCTCATCCCAGCATGTGCAGATAAAAACATCTGAAAGAACAGGATATAAATAATCTTCCTTATGGCGAGTCAACAAGTGTAGCTTGTTCTGAGCTACTGTGAAATGCATATGTGTTTAGATAATTATGTCTCCAAAGGGGATAGATGACTTAGTGATTTTCAAGTTTCGCTCTGCCAGAGGGGTTTCAGGTGGGCTCTGGGGGCTTCGAGGGGAGGGATGGAAAGAGACACCAAAGAGGAGGTATGGTGAGGAGTATTGAAGGGGGAAGATGTAGAGTGGCACTGAAGAAAAATGATGGGAGAGGCATTTTCTGGGCAGGGGTATCCCAGTTCCTCTCCTTTGGTCCTACTGAACCAGAGGAGGATTGTTTTGTTTTACATACAGGGTTTCTGCACAGGATTTTATTTGAGTGGATATTTCTGTTTTTCAAAGTAATAAAAACTTTCGTGAGACTTGTATTTAAACATAGCATACTGGACACAGGTATTTATCTACTCTTCTCTGAAATCCTACTAAAATAATATTAAAGGAAGAAAGAAAGCATAAACCAACATGAACAAAATGTAAAAGAAGACAACGGCACACAAAAGAGTTTGGAAAGATTTTGGAAAATAAAATGCAGATGGATTAGAGATATTTGACCAAACTATCTCAATTTGCTAGATGCCTGCAGGGCTGGCTGGTGGAGGAAGCATGGACATTTACTCTGCAGAATCCTGGACAATGCTCAGGTAAATCTGAAGGCAGGGAAATGGCATAGGACTGCATACAAAGGAAGGTTGATACAACACTTGACAGGACTATCTAAGATCCTCTATTTGCCCTGTCCATCTGCAGCCAGAAGAATGAAGAAGTTCATTATCTTGAGAGGCTGAATCAGAGAAGCTCTGGCTAGGGCACACTTAGGCAAAACTGAAGGGGCAATGAAGGGACTTTTTGAAACAAGAGAATAAAGTGAAATTCTGCATGCTGAACCTTTAATCATTCCCTTGCCGAAGTCTTAAAACACTGGTAGCCAGGCTTAAAACTCTTCAGGACTGAGTTTGAGAGTTCTTCTCTGTGGCAATTTACAATCCAAAAGGAAAAAAATTTAGATACTTTTAATGCACCCTAATGAAAGAGTTGTGTTTTTACTGACCATTCTAAAGGAAAGTTTACCAAAGTTCATTAATTCAACAGACATTTAGTGACTATGTATTAGGCACTATTTTAGGCAATAGTTATGGTGGTGAACAAAACAGACCTGCTTTCTTGGAACTTATATTTTAGTGTTAGAGAAAAACAAAGAATGGTTTAAAAATATGTAAAAATATATAAAATTAATGCAATGTTTGGTAGTGACAGGACCATGAAGAAAAACAATCAGGCTAAGAAAATGAGCAGGGTAAGAGGAGAGAAAATGATAGGCAAGTTGGGTGTTTGTCATTTAATTAGGTGGTCAGGGAAGACCTCTTGAAGATAAATAGCTTAAACCTTCAGTGAAATGAGAAAGTATTATGCCACAAAATTTGAAAACTTAAACAAAATGGACAATTTCTTAGAAAAATATAACATCAGAACTGACACAAGAAGAAATAAAAAGTGTGCATAATTTTAAAACTATTAAGAAATAGAAGCAATTAAAGTAAACACACAACGTAAACACCAGACCCAGATGATTTTATACAGAAGAAAAACAGATCATTCCAATATTACACAGACTTTTCTTAGACAATATGAAAAAGGAAAAAGTAGCCAACTCATTTTTAAGCCAGCATAACCCTGATACTAAATCCAGAGAAAATATTATAAGAATATAATAGACGCATGTCACTCATAAATAGAAATATAACAATCCTAAATGAAATATTACAATAAAATCCAATAGCATCTGAAAATAAATACCCTCAACTAATTTTGGTTTATACTAGGTATGTAAGTATTGTTCAATATTCTGAAGATCTATAAAAGTGATTCATTAATTCATTATTAGATTAATAGAGTAAATCATATAATCATCTCAAGAAATACAGAAAAAGCATGTAATAAAATTAAATACCTATTCATGGTAAAAATTGTTTATAAATTATACATAGAAAGGAATATCATTAATTTCATAAAAACCAACATTAAAAAACCCCATAAAATTGACATCCTAAATAGGGAAACATTAGAAGCATTCTACTTAATGAGAAATAAGCTAAGGATTTCAACTATTAACATTTTTAATTCTCACCGTATTAGCGTACTTTCCTATCCAGGGCTTAAAACAAAGAAAGAAACCAGAGGCATGAGGATTGGGAAGAAGTAGATAAAGTTGCTATTTTTTTGTAGATAATATTGTTTAAAAATCCAAAAGAGTGTACAGACAACTTTATTAGAAATAACAGGTGAATAGAGAAATAATAGGAGTGATAATAACAAAGTGACTGGCTATAAGACTAGTATACAAAGTTAGTTGCATTTTCGTTCACCAGAAGCAAAGAGAAAGCATTATCAAAGAGAATTTAAGATAAAACTAGAATATCAAGTATCCAGAAGGAAATATAGGAAAACATATACATTATCTCTAAAAGGAAAATTATAAAACTTTAAGAAATAGTCAATATGATCTGAATTAAGGAGAGGCAGGCCATGTTCATGGATAGGAAGATTTAGTATTGTGAAAATGTAATTCTCTCCTGGATTGACCCATAGATTCAATGCAATTCCAGTCAAAATCCTGAGAGTATTTTGCTGAATGATTTAAAATTTATATGGAAGAATAAAAAAGCAAAAACAGGGAGCATATTCCCTAAGAAAAACAGTAAGGAGAGGGACTTGCCTATTTAGACATTGAGAAGCTATAGTAATTAGACTGTATGGTATTGGTGCAGGGATAGAAACGCTCATCACCAAAATGGAATGTATCTCTATTAATGTCTATTATATACTTGAGTCATCAAATCAGTGAGTAAAAAAGGGGTTGTTCAATAATTATGATAGAAAAAATAGTTATGTATACGAAAAAAATGAAATTAGATTTCTCTTCATACCAACTCTTGATTTATTACAGGCCTTTTTATAAAAATCAACACTTTCAACTACTGATAAGAAATCTAAGTTAATGTCTTCAGATTTTGGGATAGAAGATTTCATATGTTAACAGACAGAAAAGCATTACTCTAAAAGAAAAGTTTGATAAAAATTAACTATGTTAAAATGAAGAACTTCTGGTCATAAAAGACACACTAAAGAAGTGAAAAAGACAAGTTACAACCTGGGAGAAGATATCTGTAATGCATATAGCTTATCAAGGACTAGTATCATGACTATAGAGCTTCAATTAAAAAAAGAGCACAAAGAATCCAATAAGACCCAAATAATTTTACAGAAGAGGAAAGAAGGCTCATAATACCATATTATAACCATTCGATTAACAAAAAGAATTGGGCAATATCAAGTGTTAGAAAGATTGTGGAGCCACAGGATTTCTGAAACTTTGCTGGTAGGCACATAACTTGTAACCATTTTAGAACACAGGCATTATCTTTTAAATGTGGGCATTCATATATGTTCCTAATAATTCCATTCCTGCATGGACACCAAAGAGAAACTCTTATACACAGACAGTAAAAGATGTACAAGAATGAGTATGAGCAGCATTGTTTACAAGAACAAAACCTCTGGAACCCAAGGCCCATCATCAGAAGAGTGGCAGATACATTCACACAGGGGGATATAACATAGCAGTCAAAATCATGGACCGCCAAAGGGAAAAGTGGGGCAATTTTAATTTCGAGACAAACAAAACAGTTACTCAAGCACTAACAGTTTGTAACATGGTTCAGCATGAATAATATATGAATTTAATAATGTCAACATTGAAGAGTTATATACCCCAAATAACTATGAAAGGAGAACGGGGTTTGGAATATATAGATTTGCCTGTGGGAGGGATGTAAGAGAGTTAAGTCCCAAATTTCTAGTCAAAAGATGGTCATTTAAAAGCAAATGCCAAGAAGATATGCATTTTCTTAGAGATATGGACGTAAACACCCAAAGAAACAGCTAAGGAGTTAAAAATTTTTGTTTCTGGAAAGTGGAACAAGGATCGAGAGGGATGGGACAGGGCCCTGCTATTTTTGTGTTATTATATGCTTTGCAGTTATTAATTCTATTTCACTTTCATAGCCACATATATGTTTGTATAAATGCACATATGTATGCACGTAGGTATGCACGCATAGGTATGTGTGTATGTATATATCTATACCTATCTGACTTGATTTAAAAGACAAAAATCTCCCTTTTGAATTGGAGAGATATGACATTGCTGAGCCGAGAAATAGAGTTTCTTGAAGAAAACTTTATGGCACTTTGGGGAATATTAGAGAGCAGTAGTAGAGATCTACATGACTATATGGTCCAATCCCCTCATTTTACAAAAATGAAGATACTGGAAGCATGATAAAAGTAAGTAAATTGTTAAAGGCTCAAAATGAGAATCTGACTAGGACCAATCCTCAGGCCTCCTGGTCCCCAAAGCTCTTCCTGCCACATCCCACTGGGAGGGGAAACAAGAACTTCTACAGCAAAGGGAAAAGTCATTTCAAGCTCTGCAATTACACAGGAAAAGGGCAAAGGAATGCCAGAAGTTGGCTGGCACCCAGCTGAGGAAGACAGGCCTTATTCAGCATGGCCAAACGGCAGCTCCTGTCTTGACATACTAACCACCTACACTGACTCCTGAATATGCACAAATGGGAGTGTATGTGTGTTTTCTGATTTTTTGCTGATTTAGATGAATCTCTAAGGATCATACCGAAGTACATGGCTTATTGAAAGCCCTGCCCAGAAACAGATGTCCAAGTGTCCAAACCTGGACCTCACATGAAGGAGAGAGAGGAAATCTGTTGGCCAAATGAATGCATGAATACTATCATGTGTCTCTCACACCTGGCTTAACATGGTAACTATACCTAGTATTTACACTGGGAGTATTTGTCTTAAAGAGCCCAAAGGAAGACACAGTCATTCTGACAAGAGACATTTGGGGAGGCATCAAAAGAATGCTGATGGGTCTTCAGTTACAACCATCTTTATTAAAATAAAGTTCAATGTGCTTTATAACTTGGAATACCTATTTACATAATAGCTCATTTTTCAGACTATCGATACCCTCACTAAGCAAAGTATGACCTATGAACTGGCGGCATGGACACTAGCTGTTAGAAATACAGAATCTTGAGCCCCACCCAGGCCTACTAATCAGAATCAGCATTTTTAACAAAATCTCCAGGTGATTCACATGCACATTAAAGTTTGAGAAGCTCTGGTCTACAGACCTGTTTTCTATGTAAAACTATATTTTTAATTTTAATATATTTTATTTGGAATTAGAAGCTGTGCAAATAACCAATTATATCCTGGAATAAATACCAATAAATGAGCAATGATATCTTGAAATAAATTAAGATAAAGAAAAACCACTTGGAGAACAGGTTAAGTTCTATAATAAACATTAAATGATCAAAGTGGGAATTGTATTTCTCAGTCACCAGTATTCATTGCAATCAAATGTATCAGGGGCGTGATGCTAGATGCTTTGGGACTGCTTAATGGGAAATCTGGTGGTCTGCCACACTTCTCTAAGCATCAGCCAGCTGGCTTTAGAGTGTGCCTTGATTCCCGCATCACAATGCAAAATCAGTACTGTCTGAAAAAAATGAAATACAGAAATCTGACCTCAAGTGGCTGGGCAAATGGGCCAAAGGAACCCCAAAACTAAAACCCAAAAAACAAGCCCCAGAAACAGCTGGCAGAGGCCTGTCCAGACTCCAAATAAAGGTGATAGTATTATGAAAAAAAAAAAAAAAGTCAAAGATTTATTAAATATGTAGTCAGATGACAAAATCCATTAGATACATATCAGAAAATCAGTTCAAAAGAACACTCACCGAGAGGAAAGGCTTGGCTTCCCACTTTTGCTACAGCTGGTATAAATTCCTGGGCCATCATCAAAGAAGCTCCCGAGTGCCAACTTCTGTCGGATAGATTCTCTCTCATTTTTCTGTGCCTAGAATTTCAAGAAAATAAAAGTTGCTGATAAGTGTGCAGAGATATCACAACCATAGGCAGTCGAACTGCTAGGTTTCTCAGAAGTGTAACCTGAGACAAAAAATAAATAAATAGACTGCAGCGCAAGAGCATTTAAATTATTAAGAGCTGAAATTAAACCAGTCTCTCCTGGTTCCACCTCTGTGAGCAATTTCAGTTCTCCAGAGCCCTTTACGATAGTCTGGGAAACCACCACTGTGGTACTAAATGATCTTCAGCAAGATGGAACTAGATTACTTGGTGCTGTGGTCTCTCTTCTTACCTGCTAGATAAGACAGTAAAGCTGTGGAGGGCAAGCACTTTGTCCTAAATCAAATTGCTTTTATCCCAACTGTGGCCTTTCCCTGGATCCTGTCCTCTCTCTTCCTTATACCATCCCTTCAGCCCACTTGCTCTACGGCAAGAACATTATTTCATTCCCCCAACATGGACTACACCTCTATGGGACAGTGCCACATTGTGATGTTGGAATAGAGCCCTAGAGAGACAGACACAGCCCCTGCTGCCACCCAGCTTTCAGTCTTGATAGGGACAACTGTTTCTGTTCAAAAGTTTACTGATCTCACCAGGTTTAGACTATGAGAAGCATATTGTCTGGAATAGATGGAGAATTCTAATTGAACCCATCTGTTTGATATTTTGAAGGGAAGTCGGGTCGGTGTGCACAGGAAAGAATTTGGTAAACTATACGACGGCGATAATTTGGATATGTTTACAACACTTGCCTTCCCATAAAAGTCCCATCAAAACTCACCATGCTTCACTTTTAAACCCTTTAAACAACAGGAGAGAAAATCGGGAATGATTTCCTTAGTTAAAAATAAAACAACTACAAAAACAAAAAAACATAATGAGTCAGAAATCCTAGAGTGAGAATGAGATTTTGGTTTCCTATTTTGGGGGCTGGGCAAAGCTATGGAAAAGCGATGTCATGTTCTGAGCAGGAGGATGAAGACCACACTGAGCAAGTTTTGCTTCAAAACCCTTCTCATGTGATTGGGTGTGGCTATGAAAGGCGTGATGGCCCCTGATTCTCTCAGTAGGAGGTTCTGGAGCCACATCTGCTGCCACCAGTACCAGAAGTTACAGTGAAAGCTCTGAGGCATGCTCCGGGCATCACTGTGCCAGAGTGACAGAATCCACAACCTGTTGGAAGGGCGGACTGCAAAATGGCTTAATTTCATATCCAAGTGAGGGGCATTATACTATAGGTGAAGCCTGCTCTGCCTAATATGGTAGTTACGAGTCACATGTGGCTATTTATATTCAAATTAAAAATTAAAGTAAAAAATCATTTGTTTAGTCATACTAGGTGCATTTCAAGAGTTCCACAGCCCCAGGCGGCTAGTGGATCCTGTATCGAACAGCACAGAATAAAAGATATGATTGTGCCATTCTGCTTAAGCCAATGGTCCCCAACTGACAGCCTGTTGACTGCTGGGAACTTTAATTAAAGCAACACAAACCTCCAAATATGCAGGGCTGGGACTTGTGATGGTCCTGCCAAAACAGAACCACATCACTTGACATCTTTATTTCAAATTAATTTATTTCCAAATCCCCAAATCTGCATGCAGATTGAATGCAGTCAGCCAACCTATTTCTCAATCCATGTAACAGACAAGAGGTTCCCAATGCCCTCTACAGTCAGAAAACTGTCACGTGGAATCGAATATCCAGCTAATGAAATCAGTATATACCAACGTGAGTGCTCATGACTAATGTTCAACAACATGCTAGCGTCCAACATTAGCCTGAGATCTGGGAAAGGTTTTATCTAGAGAAAACACCTATTCCCAGTGTGAATGTGTAAATACACCCTTGATTCTGTGTCTATCTTTCCTGATTTATTCAGTAGAGCTATAGATATTGAAGGCCTTAAAAATATTTCTATTTACATTAATCACAATTCTTTACCTGAATCCTTCATTAACAGTTTAAAGAGGATTATTTTATAATACTCAATCTTTTCCCCCATGTTCACACCTCTTCCCCCAACCCATTGACCAAATTAAGTATAAATAATAGAAATACCACCCCTAATCTCACCACTTAGACACAGATGACTGTGAACATTTTAGTATATTTCTTTCTAGTTTTTTATCTCATGTAATTTTTTTCTTTCCATAAAATTAAGATCATATTGTTTACCATATTTTGATCATTTCCCTCTGATGCAGGACAGGGCAAATTTCCCTGAGTTAGGGGTGGGGGTGGGGGTGAGGGAGGCCAAGCCCTACACTGAGAAGAGAGGGTCCTTTTGTGATGATGTGCCCCTAGAAAGATGCAAGAAGGGGTTAAAACTAGAAGCCTCTATGCCAACCGCCACAGCAGCCATATTTCCTGATTGAATACCTGGCAATTACATCAGTAGGCTATTGTTTAACTCTGTTCCCACAAGAAAGAGGAGGAGAAATTTATGGGAAACATATTATGGGAACCTGAACTTTTAACGTTCCGCTTTCTGCTTCTGTACCCCCGCTTACGCATTATATCAGACCACCATTTGGTGACGGGTAATGAATAGATGATATATACATCCATTGTGATTGGGATATAGTGATTAATGGATTTTTGGGTATAAAACTGTGGACCTGAAATGGGTCGAGGCTGCTCCTTTGGAAGGACAGCCGCCGGCTAATAAACTGCCTCTAATATCAGAGCACTCAGGTTGAGTCTGGTTATTCCGGTCACAACACTTTGGTGGAGACTGTAGATGGAATTCAACGCACATGCCAAGTTAGAGTCAAAGGGAAAGTTTATTAGAAAAGGGGTAACACTCCACAGACAAAGTGTGGTCTCCTCTCAGAGGCAGAGAGTGAGGGGGACGGTGAGAGACAGAGCAAAGAACTGAGAGAGACCCTGAGTGTTCAGGGAATTCAGTTTATATGTCAGTCTGTAGCTCCCATTTCCTTTGATATGTACATACAGTGAGAAAAGGCAAGAGTATGTAGTGTAAAAAGGTAAGAATATGTAGAGTGAAAGGCCTGCTGGCAGTTCTCAGCCTTTAATCTATAGGTTCCCCCACGGTTTAGCCGTAGGGAATGACTCTTGGTACCTGTTTCCCCTTCACAGGTGTGGGAAAGAGGCTGTTGGCAATCCCAGCAGAAATCTTCCTTTGTTCTGAAGGTGCCCTCCTTGCCCGGCTGCAGGGCTGATCATATTGCAGTTTCTGATTGTGGCTTGATTTTAATTCTCTTGCCTCCTCCCTACATTACTTCACACCAGTTAAAATTCTTTAAAGACAATTTTTAATGTCATATATAATTATATCCTATGGAGTTACCTTCTATTGTTAGCCATTGGGCTGTATCCAATTAAGAACAACATAGAAGTTCGCATTTCTACATAAATTCCTGCCTGCATGTCTGATTACTTCCTCAGGGTAAGTTCCTGGAAGTGGAATTATCAGATCAGCTGGGTGTGAACATTTGTTGAGGCTCTTGACACATTCTGTCACTTTGCTCTAGAGAAATCTGTTCCAATTTACATGCCCACCAGCAACGTAAAAGGGTGCAGCTTTCACTACAACCTGGCTAACACTGAGTATTTTCACTTAAAAGAAAAAAAGTTGTCATTTTTAATTTGATAGGCAGAATGCGTTTTTAATTTTAATTTCTTTGATTACCAGGGAGATTAAATATTTACATATTTTTAGTCGCTGTACTTGCTTTTCTCTGAATTATTTACTCCCAGCTTTACTTATTTTTCTATAAACGTCTGAGAGTTTTGAAAATTTTATATTAAGGGTGTTTAGTCCTTTCGCATTTTAAATGTTATGTCAAGTCAATAGCTTGCTTCCTCTGTCCCGTCATTGATGGCTTTGTGCTTGGAAAGCCCTTCCCAGCCCAAAGATAAAGGATCTCATCTGATATTGGAGGATTAAATGAGAGAATTTACGTAAACTCCTTAGCAGCAGGACCTGGCACGTGCAATTGAAAATCTATAAATGGTCCCTATTATGATTAATTCTCCAACAATTCCTGCTCTGAAGGTGAAGGAATGCAGTGATGGAAGGTTATCTCACTGACAAAGAAGAGCCAGGATTCAAGTCCATCTTTTTGGTGCTAAATCCTTCTGCTTTTCCACACTGATGGGTAATGTGTCCAGGCTAAAGATGGTAGACACCATGTTGAGGATTCAACGTGAGACTTAGAGAGTTAGGGATCTACTTTTTTACTGAGATGGATGTGATGCTTTCTCGGAAAAGGAGAAAACCCTGGACTGCAAAGTATATACCTAGGCCTAATCATAACCATAAACATTCACAATGCAGGTGTCTTGTCAGAGCCACTGTCCTTGACACCATTGATCAATCTTCCTTTTGGAACAAATGTGATTCCTAACACCTCAAGTAATTATGACTCAACTGACTAGTGAAATAGTTTTTCTCTTAAATTCAACAATTAAAACCTAATTTCCTTTTGGTTGCCCACATGAGTAGGTTTCAAAATTCTTTTGCTCTCTAAGGAATTATGCCTGCAGGGCAATTATGTCCTCCAACCTTCCGAAGCCCAAAGGTGCTTCAGGGTGAGAAACAGTGAAATGTACAGGAAAAGGGAGAGGCTGACTCAGAACCACATTGTTTGGCTGCTATTACAACAAGGGGAGTCCTGTCCACTCCTAAAATGGCCTTGAGAAATACCCTCATAAGCCAAAAGAAAAACATCTTAAGACATTATTACTAGCAAAAAGCAAAAGCCATTCGAGACCAAGAGACCAAAAACGTGCTTAGAAACTCACCAATGCCCAGCCACAGGCAGTTTTTGTCCTAACTGATAGCAGAATTCCCTACTGCCACCCCCTGTACCCAGGCAGATAGGGCTCACAATGGCTTCTGAGGGAGCTGTGAGAGCCACAATCTCAGAAAACAGACAGCCAAGCACTTTCAGACCCCAACACTGGTCCTGGGCCTTGCCCACTGAGTCCCTTTTCTGCTGCAAATGCCCAAATTTGACAAGAACAAATAGGGTATTTGGTAAAAAAATAAAAAACAAAAGGTCCTGCTTGGGTAGATATTGTTCACCTCTAAGTCTAGTATGTCCTTAAGTCCTTTCCATACCTTCTTCAGGATGTGGCATGTACCCATCCCTTACACATATACTATTGCCAAGTCCCCTCTCTGGTCCTGCCTTTGTCTTTCTGGCTCAATTCACCTGGCTGGCAGTATCGTGACATAGCTGGGCTCAGAAGTAGGATTTGCCTCGTCACATGCTAATTTGCACATACATTTATAAGCAGAAGGTTGGGTATGTTCTGTGTGGGGGTTTGAAATGAACTATCCCAAGGTGTATCTCAGTGGTACGCAGATTACATTGAGCTAAAGGCAATTTTAGCTTCAGGCTCAAGAGAAACTTCTGCCACTTGCTTTACTTATCAAGAACAACCTGAATTAGGGCCCTTGCTCATTCATAATAAGAGATTATTTGAGGTAATTTCTTTTGACCTATCTATGGGGCAGGACAAACTTCTATTTACTAAAGGTCTGTTCTTATCCTGCAATGACCCTTTGAAGCCCCTACCCCTCCCTAGCTCAGAAGGTCCTGGGTGCATCCAAGTTTCCTTTCTGCTTCTGAATCTCTCGGGCACATGGGGTCTCTGTCTCTCTCAGGTAGGCAGGGTTCCCATATATATGCACGTATTAAATTCAGTTATTTTCTCTTGCTAATCTGTCTCACGTCCATTTGATCATTAGACCAACCAGAAGAACCTTGAGGGTAGAGGAAAGTTTGTTCCTCCCCACACCTGCATTTCTCAAATTTCTTTAATTGATGAGTCATATTTTTGTGTAGACAGTTGGGGGGGCCACTAGGGTTCTCTGGAACATTCTTTGGGAAATGACATCCTACATGTAAACCTAAAGCCAGCTGGTGCTCAGGACATTGCAAACAAGCTGCTTCCTTCTGACTCCTGCCTAGAGATGATGAAACCCATGTAGCCGGAAAGGGCCTGTCTGACCAAAAGGAAGGGGCTCCTTAAACTCCCCAAAGGATAAAGATATTTAAAGAAGCTCGGCCTAGAGAATCAGGGGACCCAATGGATATGAATGGCACAGCAGTGCTGTGGGAATAAAGGCAGATGGAACCTGGAGCAGCAGTAATCTGGGCCTGGATGGGATCTGGTTGTGGAAAAGGGAGTAGGAGAAATGAAACTGTTTTCCCAAAAAGCTTGTCTTCCACATCTCCCCTGGGTTGATCTTCCCCACCCTCCCAGCTCTCTTTGTTTCTTACTTTTACGGGTTATTGAATGTTCTCGTTTTTTAATGCTGTCCCAGTACTCAATCCACTACTAATCCTGGAAGATACCATTTCTAGCATTCTGCTTCTGCATTGCTAAATTGTTACCTGGTCAGCTGCAGGGTGCATATGAACCACCTGGGGGCAACACTTTCCATCAGTGGAAAAAAGGAAAACAGTATGCCACTGAGGGAAAACTTCCTAAGGACTGGGCTGCATTATTCCAGGAGCTGACGAATACCTCGGTCCCCTACAGCTCACGCAGGAACTCAGGATGCCAGGAGGTTGCTGTGACACAGGTGTGCCAAGTGAGGAATTGCCTAGGTGGGCACACACACGAAGTAGCCCTCTTTGTCACAAATATCTTTAAACCAGTAGCTCTCAAACTTGATCATGCATGAGAATCACTGGAGGGCTTGTAAACACATAGACCGTTTTTCTGATTCAAAAGATCTGGGGTGGGACTGAAAGAGCATTTCAAATAAATGCCCAGACACTGCTGATGCTGCTGGTTCAGACACTTTGAGAACCATCGAACAATCGAACAGATCAGGTAGCTGAATGAAATAGAGTTGGTTCTTTAATTGTGCACAGATCTGTTCACTGTGGAAGGTCCAGACTCTGCGTCCAGGTGGATTTCATTCATAGCCGTCTGGCTTCTGCCAAGGCCTTGCCAGGATGCCTGTTTTGAAGCAATTAATGATCCCCTTGCTTCAGTGCAATCTATTGCCTAGTGATATCTGGCATCATCACCATTAGCAGCATCCACCAGGGAATGCAACTGGGATTCTGGAGCTCCCCGTGGAAAGTACTCTTCCTGTAGGAAAGTGATAGTCATTCTTATTTTTCTCCTTAGCTTATAAGAAAGCCAGCTTTACTCAAACATGTAGAGGCGTCATTCCAGTGTGGAGGAGTCTGAGGATTTTAATCAGGAACAAAAAGTACAGGACTTACTTGTTCATTAGGCAAATTTTCTTAATTTTCTTTAAAACAAAAAAATCAAAAGAAAACCCAATTATATTGATGGTACTTTCTAATTATTTTCTCACAGAAACCACCATGGGTTTGTCACACGATTAAAATTAGAGACAGAATTTTATAAGAAAATTAATTGTATGCTTTTGAATGTCGAGTGCATAAATACTTGCACTGTGCAGGCTATTTCAAGTTTTTGCATCTTATCCTCTGGGAAGAGCTTTTCAATTATTAGTGAGAAAGGAAATTAAATAATCTTATAATCTTCCTACTGTATCACTGAATAAATATTGTCTGGGCACTTTCTTTTCATTTTTTATTTCTGACACTTTCCATTTCGGACACTTAAATAGTTCAGAAAGGTTTACTGAAATGCTATTGAAATCTCTCATCTTTGCATCCTTGCACCGATCTGCCTAAAAATGTCCTCTGGACTAGATGTCAGGCCAGACTGCTGGGTGATGTTGAGACCTGGGTTTGGCTTGCTCAGCATCGCTGCTCATGGGAGAGTTGGCCTTGGACACCTAAAGCCCAGGATAGGCACCCACAGGGAAGGGCTGTAGGACCTGTTTTAGTTGAAAATTTGCAAACATCGAAAGTGTTGGGATGCCAGTCCAGGGAATGAAGATGTTAGTTTACAACTGCTAGCTGATCTGGAGGATGGTTTTGATTATTGATTGCATCCTTCTCCTCAGGCTGCAGGGAGGAGATATAAACAGACACAGGCAGAAGTTCGCTGCTGTGTGGGGTCTTTAACACTCGAATACTCTAACTGTTAAAAACCAAAACAAAAATATTTAACAAATATCTAGAATTGAAGTTCAGGAGCCCTTTGCTGGCTGAAAAGGAGCCCAAGGTGCTATCCACAAAGATGACGACTGTTTTGGAAGGGTTTCAGCATTAAATCCTAAAGGGATACAGTGGAAAACTAAAGTTTTCCTCCCTTATGAGCAGCATGTCCAAAACATGAACTGCTTGGGAGCATCTTGAGCTCTTTCTGGCTCTCAAAGGATTGCCCACAGAGATTCCTTTTTCACACAAGACGCTGTTATCTGGGAGCTCTATTTTTAACAGGTGCCATTTGAGAGGTCTGTAAAGCCACCGTAGCCATTCGGCATCACTGTCACAACAGTCTAAAATACCTACTGCATGGTTACGAAACAGCTGAACCACAATCAACTGCCAGGACGCTGCTGTCCTCGATTTCTCACGTGAGGGAGGACTTAGGATCTGGGAGAGTGGGACACAGGCATGTGTGACCAGGAGGGGGAGCAGGAGGCCGGGGAGGGGAAATCGGGGTCTAGAAGACCCAAGTTAACACCTTGACTCTGACACTCGTGCCAGTGACAGGAACACTTTAAGGCCCAGTTTCTTTTTTTCTGAAAAAAGAGATAATAATTACCTATCTTTTGGGTTGTTTAAGGATTAAATGCAATTCTATATGGGAAGTACTTGGCACAGTACGTGGTTCAGAGAGAAACTTATTAAATGGTAGCTGTTAATATTAAAGGGAAGGGTGGGGTAAGCTGGTGAGAAGAGGGAAGAAAGGAAGTAAAGACAGCCAGAATAGGCAAATCCATAAAGACAGAAAGTAGATTAATAGTTGTGGGGGGAGGAGAGAATTGAGAACTGTTACTGTTAATGGGGTACATGGTTTCTTTTTGGGGGGTGATGACAATGTTCTAGAATTACAGAGTGGTTTGTACAACCTTATAAATATACTAAAAACCATCAAAGTGTACAATTTGAAATGGTGAATTTTGTAGTATATGAATTATATATAATATATTATATTATAGTATGTGAATTATATCTAAAAAGTAAACCACACACATTTTTTGTATGTGTGTGGTTTACTTTTTTAAAATATAATTCAAATATCATATATCCAGAAAGTCGAGTCACTTGCAACGACGCGTTCCCCGGCCACATGGGCTGACCAAGGTGTGCCAACAGGGTGATGTGATGGAAAGAACCCCAAAGGAGAAGCCGAGAAGCTTCACGTTCATGACATCTAAGGCCGATGAGGCCTTTTCCTTCCTTGAAAAAAAGGAGACCCTGGCTCGAACGCAGCAGAGACTGTCCCCAGGTGGCTGAGGTGGGGCTGGGCTCCAGGGCTCAGCAGCTTAACAGAGTTCTCCCGGAGCACCCGGCCTTCACAGACGGGAAGACGCGAGGGCTAATGGAGGTCGACGGCGGCTTTGCCTCGGTAATTGAGTGGGGAGGGCAGAGCTCCTGTCTGGAACGGCAGCTGGCATTCTGTGTCCCTGTTTATTGCAGTTTATCTCAAGCCGTCATTTCCATTCACCTTTTAAAAAAAACATGAGGCGCAGCTGTGGCTGCACTTTAAATATTGCTCCTTCCAGGCTTTTAATTTTTCCACCGGCTCCTCCCTCATCTTTCACCATAATTGGATGCGCAACACTAGAGACAGCACCTCGGAGCAGCAAAGCAGAGCCAGCCAGCTCGCCCATCCGCGACCCCACGCGGCCCGTCCAGGGCTGCTCAGCCCGGGGGAGCAGAAGGCAAGACCTCCTGCCTGTGTTTGCTCTGCTCTGGGACAAGGTGGGGGCCAGCCGAATACTGAATTCTAGGTTAAATTGTCTCGATTTCCTTTCTCTCTACCAGGGTACTTTGGACCTTTTCAGGTCCTACGTTTTCTAGGTCCCTATGACTATCTGCACATTCTTCCAGGCAGCATCGACTTCGAGGCAGCTTATCTGTTTGTTGCCTCCCCATTCCGACTGTAAGCTCCTTGAGGAAAAACACAGTCCCCCTTCTGTGATCATGCACCCCTCCTCCCCCGCCACCATGGCCAGGGACACAGGAAGGCTCTTGGTGAGTGACGGCTGAAGGAACCAGGACGTTGGGTGCTGCTTGGTTTTAAAGACAATCAGCTCTGTGGGTCTTGACCCAAGAGTCAGGGGCTGTTCAGAGCAAGGCAGAGTGATAAGGGACTCAGCATACACACCCCAGATTCTGCCCAGCTGCAGGCGCTCCTTCCTAAATGCTGAGGCCTGTTTTCCATTGCACACAGTTTTACTAGCCCTGAGTAAACCAGAGGTCCCCTTTGAAACATCTTTCTTCCCGTCAGGACTTGCCCCAAGGAGAAAAGAAACATAGGCACACTCTTCCTTCCTTTAACTGAGTGGGATCTAATTTTAGTGACCAGAAAGTGACCTTTCCCACAAAGGCTGTTTGCCTGACTTCAAACAACCTTATAAAATAATCTCTACCCCCCTGTGGTATTTATCAGTGCAACTAGTATAGGAATTTCTGCTGTGCCAAGGCGGGGGCGTACAACTTTCCGATGGTTTTTGACAGCTGACCTCAAAGTAACAGGTGGTGAAAGAAGAAATTATTAACATTTTTATATTAAACATTTATTTTTTAAAATATCTATTTGTGTATGTTTTATACACACATAATATATACTTACAGTGATATAGTGTGTAATTAATTTATGAATGAAATATATGTATATTAGAGGCACGAGTTCATAAACATTATACTGATGGGTACAGGGAAGAAGCCTGCAGAACACTGCTTTATGGTATCTAATTTAATTCTCTATTTAGTCAACCAAATGGCAAAAACAAAACATTAGAGGAAAAGACTTGAAAAGGAAGATTCAATTAAGAAAAGTGATTTCTACACTGGGTAATTCTTTTCCTGTTCTTTGTATTTTAAAGAAAGCATATGTTGCCCTGTTTCACTAGAAATTCTTAATGAAATCACGAAGAGTGGGTTTTTTTTAAAGCACACTGAAGCCTCCATAGTAACCAGGATATGCATGAATCTGAAAGCATCCTGTCTGAGAAAGGAGGTTAAGAAGCTGAAATAACAAGAACAACTCTCTTGTGGAGGGTTCCAAACAATATATACCGATCTCTGAACATCCCACAAATCTAGACGTCTCATCTAGTGGCCTTTTGTACTAACCTAGCAGATATTTTGTCTCCTGAAACCACATACGGCAGTCTCCTGCCTCAGTCAGATAACGGGCTACACAGTGCCACTCAGTGTGGCCGCTGTTGACGCTGGGCGGCTCCCGGAGCCTTGCCTTTGGTGATCTGGCTTTAGTCCGTGCCGGATCAGGTTGCCGCGTATCATCGCTCACTCATTTCAGGCATCTGGGTCCTCTCTCGGTTTCTAAGTAGTACGCAACTACAGTGGCCATTACTTGATTGCTATTGAATTAGCAATGGCATGTCTTTCACTTTTCTTACGTGCAAACGGACCAACGCTTTTTTTTTTTTAAATCTGAGAAACGGTTTGAAAAGAAAAACGTGACTAATCAGTCCTTTGGCACCGAAGAGGCAGGATGAGGACTGTACACTTATTCTACTGGGTTGGGTAAGTGACCCACTCTGACTGCTGAGTGTCCCAAGTGTCTCCCCCATTAGCTTTTCTTTATTAATAAGAAGATACTAAAATCATTTATTATAATCACCTAGTGCTATTGCAGCTATGACTTTCATTTTAAAGCTATTTTTATTTATTTTCTAATTACAGTTGGCATTCAATATTATATTAATTTCAGGTATACAGCACAGGGAAGATAGTCAATAACATTACAATTATGTATAGTGCCAGGTGTACTAGATTAGTACTAGACTAATTGGGGGGATCACTTCATAAATTATGTGAACGTCTAAACAAGCATCTTTGGCACACTCACTTCCGGCAGGAGGGGACAGCTGAGAGGTGTTCAGGTTTCAGAACTCTGTGTACTTATCCCCTTGGGCACTCATTCCCTCTTTGGGGATCACAAGGACAAAAAACATGCAGGACAACATGGCAGGTCATTTCAATCTCTTTTACATATTTAGTTTCAGCTTCTGGAGAAAGAAGCTAAACTATTGTAGGCTGCTCTGAGAAATAAAGCATACACTTAAAACAGCCCCCACACTCACACACAATTATGCGTGTAAGATATAAACTGCCATATTTTACACTATCATGCATAAAAATCTATTAAGATCGAAGCTTCTTTCTATCTCTGACTCTGAGAAAAATAAGTTAGTGACATATTTGATTAAATTAAAAATTTAACAGCAAGTTTTACTGTTTTAGGAAACTGTACTAACTGATATTTGCCTCTGAGGGATAAAAGGTTTTACTTTCCAGGTCCATCCTGAGCTGTGTTGTGACCCATATTTGACTTATGGAAAATAATAAGGGGGAAGAACATGGTATGTGTTTAGCCTTCTGTGGACAGACAAGCATGTACTTGTAGTTAACTTTCGTGACCTCACCCATATAACTAAAGCTATTTTTACTTGGGCCTGTTATTACCAGACAATTACCATAAAAAACATTCCAAAAATAAATTTACTGACTTTAAAAAAGAAAGGCAAGCAAAGAATTCGCAGATACTATATCAATTTTTAAAACCCCCACACCTCTCTTAGTAAAACTTAATATTTTTCATTGTTAAAAAAGTCAAACTTAGATAGATTAAACATTCTAATAATTGTTTTATTGCAAGTTAACATGTTAATAATTTAAAAAATTCTTCCTCTTCATAAAAAGCCTGCCTAGCAACTAAATATATAATAGAAATTTTTTTCAACTTCAGGGTAACAACAACATGTATCCTCCAGTTTCTGCTGTAATATACTAATGAATACAAGCTGGGAAAAGCAGAAAGAAGAACTCTCCCAGCATTTAATGCATTCAATTCTGTGCATTTAGCTTTCCTGAATATATTATGGCAATGGCCACTGAGTGTGGAATTTGGCCACTTCTCAAGAGTGATCTTTCTCCCAGTTAGAAAAATGGTCCAATTGTTTACAAACAAAAGAACTCTACCCCCTTACCTCTTTATAATTCCCCTCCACATCCAATGGGGATTCTTGACTGATGATGTCATCCATTCCATCACTGTTCAGATTCATCCTTTAACTCTTTAGAATTTCACTTAAGAAACAACCTCCCATGAATTCTGATAGGCCGATGTGCCAAATGCCCAGGACCCTGGTTACTGCTCATGCTGACGTGAGAGCCAGCTAAGAGCCTGTGCCTGGTTGTGCATGTCCTTGTCCTGCTCTGTCCCAGAGACACCGCCCTGCCCAGCCTCCCTGCCCTGCCCTGGGCAGCTGCCGTTTTCTGAGGCTCACTCTACACTGACACTCGGCTTGTTGAAAGTCCAGCCTTCCCACCATCTGCTGTCACCTTCCCCTGAATGATCCCTCCTGGATTTCTCTCCACAGTACCTTGCCTACTCCCAATCAAGTGAAAGCTGATTCAACTCCCCTACTCTCCCACTTCAGGGCTGAATGTGGACAGGAGCTAGGAGCTCTAGGAGGAAACCAGCAACCTTGTTTTGAACTCAGGGTAGAGAGTGTATGGGATAAAAATAGATCCAGAAACCCAGCCTCACAGACTTCGCCAGTGAGTTAAAAGCTGGGTATCCCGTGACAAAATGAAAACAGTATAATTTAACCGCTAACCTGTAAGACAGATGTTTGCTTTTTTTTCCTTTTCCCGTAATCAATCATTTCTTACAATCAGATGTAAAAGTTCATCAAGCCACAGCACAAAAATGAAGTTTATTTGCAACACAGAGAAGGACGCTTCCACCCCAGGATCAGTGCTTTGTTCTATTAATATAGTCAAGAAAAAAGATCCATCAACTTTTCTTTAAAATTCAGCCAGTGGCGGGCTTTTTCACAAAGAGAATGTTCCTTTCTGCTGCTCTCTTTACCCTTTTCCCATGGCTTTTGGTTTCGTTTATTGGCTTTGTGTACAGGGAAGGAAAAGACCCACAGCTGGAGATGTTTTGGTGCAAGAAGCAGACAAACAGAAGAGTACACAAACACACACTTGTCATTAACAAATTACTACAGCCATCAAGGAAAAACTATGCCCACCATTTATTTCAAAGGCTAAAAGTTACTGTTTGCAAGAGATGTGGGCCAAAGAAGAATCCAGGGGCAAACCGCTATTTAGCAACACCTCCTCCTGCTTTGACACACTGACGCAGACAGAAAGAGGCAGACGTACCAGTCAGTACATCTTCCAATATGGATTCTTGATGGAGTTCGACGCTGTTAAGAACAGAATTCCAAAGCAAAAATGGTATTCAACATCGCCTTTTGGTATCTCTGTTGACATGCTCATATTCTGTTCACTATTTTTCTCCATAAATTTTTTAAAAATTCAATTTGTTGAAGACTCATGGCATAAATGTGTCTCACCATCATTTACTGTAACCCTGGATGAAACTACAAATATTTAGAGATTGCAAGATTTAGTAAAATATATAACACTATAAGCCTAACTACTAACATCATTTTAATTTTAATAGGGTAGGCTTAAATATACAGTTAAAATGACTGAACTCTCATTACTAACTATGTATATGTACATACCTATTCAAATTAATATACAGCAATATAATGACTGTGTATATACACATATATGTATTCACACATACAAATAATATATCCTTTTTTGGAGAGGGGCGCCTCAAAATCCAAAATGAAAATTGCCCAGCTGAACAACAGGAGCAAAGATTGATTGATACTAAGAAAGTGCTACAGACCACTCTCCTCCTCTACCCACTATGCTTTTTCTTCCTAAGTGATTCTTTAATAAGCACTGCATAGAGAAAAGGAATAGAGCATCTCCTTTTGAAACATGGATGCAAGAACTTGCAGGGCGGTCCTCAGAGGTGACAAATTTTCTTTGCACCTCTCTCAAGAAGTGTTTAGCACATAGACTCATAGCCCAGACTCTTCCCGGAAGGAGCTATATAATGCTATTTGGATAGCTTGTACCATCTTAAAATAAAATATCTCATATTTTCCTGTTGTGTAGATTGACCTTTGACGTTGTCTAGAGTTTTACTACTCAAAGTGTATCCTGACAAGAGCATCCACATCACCTGGGAGCTTACTGAAAATGAAAGCTCTCTGGTCCTACGCCAGATCTACTGAATCAGAAAATGCATTTTTAAAAGAGCTCTGCAGTTTTTGAATGCACCTTAAATTTCAGAAGCATAGCTCTAGACCTTGACAAATGTTCATTATGAGCCATTATCATTCTATTTTAAATATTTCTAGGCCTGGATTCAAGATCCTGACTTTAGATGCTTGGGATCAACACTGTAATTAATTTTATTTCTAAGAGGTCCAAATGAATACAGAAAAGGAAAAAATAAAATAAAACGAAACACTTTGGAAGATGAGCTGAAGGTAATGCTCGAGAGTTTTACAGTAGCTATGCAAACAAGGGGATAACAGCGGGTCATGTCCTTCCTACACAGAATTCTTTTCTGGTTCCTTTCTCTACTGCCACCCTCTCTAAAATGACCTGTGTTGGTATAACATGAACCCAGATGTTAACTCTTTCCTTTAGCAAATGTATACATAGCCGCTTAACAATCCCTGACATCGAAAGAGCCTGTTCTCATCCCCCTTTCCCCCCACCGCCCCTGCCCTGAAATTCAAGGACTAGAAAGGAGAGCTTCAGTTTCCTGTCAAACCCCGATCTGAAACTGCGAGGTGCATTTGGTCACATGAGCTAATGCTTTTAAATGTTCATTATCGGAACTGGTGGAAATCATCGACTCTGAGAACACTGACCGCATTACTGGGAAATCACTTAGGCGTTGTCAAAGGATTTTCCCATCCATAGATGGAAACTCTAGTTCAATTTGATTAACCCCTCAGCATCTCGTTGCCCTCCCTTTAGTCTGATCATCCAAATTCCATGAGCCACATAGACTGATACTGGAGTTATATTCTCTTTTCAAATAAATTATTATTTTCTTTCCTGCTGCACAAAGTTCATCTAAATTAGCTTATTTACTTACTTACTTACTTACTTACTTACTTACTTACTTAATGTTTTAGGTGAGGCAACCCTTGGTTGACCTCACAGATTACAAGGATTTTGTCAGTTTGCATTCCCTTAGTTTTTAGGCCTGTAGCACCTGGTCTTCCTAGGTGGTCTCCCATCCAAGTACTAACAAAGCCTGACCCTGTTTAGCTTCCGAGATCAGACGGGATTGGGCCTGTTCAAGGGAGCATGGCTATAGACTTTGCTTTTTAATTAAGGTACTCTCATAGCCAGATAATCTTTGAAAATATGCAGGTCATTATAAAATGGATGTTTCGTGTAGGTTAAAAAAAATTAAAATGATGGCAATGGGAGGGTGGGGTAGAGGAGGTGGAAGTGTTGGGAGTAGACAGAGTGCCAAACATTTACCCATATCAAAAAGATTGAGGACCACAGACAAAACTTTCTGCCCAACTGAAAACCCGAGTATAAGAAAGTCAACTGCAGTCACTTTGGTGGCCTCCGAATGGGATCGGTATTAAAGCCTTCATTACCTTTCTCTGTGTCCCTAGCATTCCTTCCCCATGACTGGCTCTCCCACCCCGATTGTCATTAGCCATTTTGATGGTTGTTTTCTTCTGAATTCAAGCAATTTGGTCAAAGTACTTTGTCAAAGTATTTCAAGAAGCTTGGTAATTTCTGATGCCTCCAGAGAGTGCACAGGGGAATACTAAGTACACCAAGATTTCAAATTTTCCCTTGGCGTAGAGGATATAAATAAGTAATAGGATAGAGCTCTATTAATGTTGAGCTTCTGCATGTGAAATTGTGATTAGTTACACAAGATTGTGTGTGTGAGAGAGAGAGAGAGAGAGAGAGAGAGAGAGAATGAGAATGAGAGGTCTCTTCTCACCAAAAATCATGGCTACCCCGATATGTACCAGAACAGTGTTCCTACTTCCTGTCCTTCCCCATTGCCACCCCCTCTCCCAGAGAAAATGCTAGATGTTTGGCTTAAAATGTGAGTTGCATGTTTATTTCTTAAAATCATTTGATGTCTGAATCATGATGTTTGAGGCCCCAAGTGCTACTTAGAATAGGAATTTAAATTTAAATTCCTATTTAAAATAGGAACGTTTGTGCTTGTACTAAATTTCTATTTCAGATCAGGCCCATAATGAAGTTCTGTAGAGATGATTTTTTGTTTGTTTTCATCTGGGCACTTATTGCTGTGCTTTCTTTGTGTGAAAATATATAAATTAGATTTTCAGATAGCCTTCTTGGCTAAAACAACACGTGCAGACTAATTTGCATCCAGAATTATTTTCTTAATTTTTAAGGTGATTAGATATGTTACTGCCTCCTCAGAAGAACACACTGCATCTCTATGTGGCAAAATGCAACTGTAACCAGGCAAAACAATGAAGACAAAGTACTCTTCAACACTGTTAACTATGGGGAAAAAATGTTTCTAATAAAAAAAAAAATTTACAGAATAAGAAAGAAAATTGTTTCATTCAACTTACATTTAAAAGCCTCTATCAAACAGTGCACTAAAAAGCTTTGAAATTCCCTTTTCTCTTAGGTCAATATATTTTTCCCTGCTGTGGATGAAACTAGGTTTAAATTGGGCAGAATCTTAAATGAACTCAAATTTGATACCTTGTTTTCTCATTCACAGGAAGAAGGGGTTGGGAAAAGAGCTCTCACTTGGCCTTGGGTCAACAGGAATAGAATATATTTCCTTTCGTTTGTTAACTATTAAATAACCCACTAGGATCTGGGTATGAAGGCTGTTTACTCCTTTCTCCAAGAAGAGTTTTCGCAACATCTTGATGTACTACTTAAACTGATGTACTTCCTACTTTTCTCATTCGAGAGCAATCTAGGGCTGAAAGATTTTGCCAAAGAAAAACAGGAGGCAGTAAAATTATACCTCCATATGGTAAAAAAAAAAAAAGAAAAAAAGAAAAAAAAAGAAAAAAAGTATTGAAACTTTGCAAAATTCAGTATATTTAGAAAGGTAGCTTGAGCATGAGTACTTGCCTCAAAGGGTCATAGGTATTTTGAAAAAGTGCTTGGGAAAGACCATGAGGTTCACCTTGGGAAAATTCATGGGTAAAAGAGAAATATGTTCTTAATACACTCTCTCTGGGAAGGCTGGGATAGTTGTCTCATTTATTTTGTTTCTTGTACTCTGCATCCCCCATTTTGGCACATGGGATGTTTAAAATGCTGGCAACAAGCCAGGTGTGTAGACTGCCTCAGCAGCTTCATCAGCTCCCTGAAGCAAAGCACAGATCTGGGCTTCTCTCTTGTATTATGATGGGAAATCCTGATCCCGGGAACTCAGAACAGCACCAGCTGCAGCAAATGCAATTCAATCCAACAAACATTTACTGAACATACAACTCAGTACGTATGTAAGGCAGGAAATGAAAAGAAAAGCCTTGTTTTCAAGAAGCCTATTGTCGAAAGGGAAGTCAGATTTACACGTCACTAGCTGCAAATGGGGTCTAACAGAGGTAAAAACAAAGTGCGCTGAGAACTTTTGACTGGGAGATGAGAGGAGTAAGTTTCGTGTAGGAGGTGGCATTTGAGACTTGAAAGCTGCATTAGGCTGCTACAGGTAGAAGAAGCAGGTGGTGTGTGAATGGAGATATTCCAGGCTGAGGCACCACAGCAAAGGAAAAGAGCTGCTGACAATGCAGGGGCAGCTGTGTAGGATTGGGAGGGAGGAGTATTTCTGCACAGGGTTTGGATCCTGCTTAGGCCTTAAAGGCCATGCACTGGGATGTAGAATTTGTCCTAGGGAAAATAGGGAAGCATTACAGATTTCTACTGTGCTTCCTCAAGACCGTGTGTGTGTGTGTGTGTGTGTGTGTTTGAAGAAGAGCCTCTTTAAGCTCCCAAGAGAGTAAAAAGATGAGAGTCATTCACATATCATTTTACCTTTTTTCTTTCAAGTCCCCATTCCCACAGTTGCAAAGAATGTGAGGGTGTGATCTATATCTGAGGTGGTCGTAAGGGAATTTAAGCAACAGAAACAAAGGGATGAAAGCATGTCATTGTTTTATATACACACTAATGTCCCGCCCCCCCCCCAAAAAAAAAAAACCTGGGAAAGAGGAGAAAATATTTGGGAACTTTTGAGCAAAATGGACCCTCTGACCTAAACTTTGTGCTTTCAGGTTAGCAATATCTCAAAGCTTTCTATCAGAAACTGTTTACAAGAATTTGGCCTCTTAAAGGCTGCCAGGCCTGAAGCTGTGGGCAAGGTTCTTTCCTGAAGAGGTTGGCTTCCTCCCAAGACTGGAAAATGGAGGTCGATAGCTCTATCTTTTAACACAGCTACAACTGGAAATGACAACACATGCCTCAGTAACCTCTTGGCTAATGTAAATCTTATGAGAAAGAAATGTACATGAAGATGATGACAACGTGAGAACCTTTAAAAATGAAACCACCACAAAAAATTCCACCTTAGAATTTCTTTTGGATCATCCCTCTGTGGATTATATTGTTCAAAGCACAGTGCATGCGAACACCTCCAATAAAGGTTTCAGGCTCTTGGTAGCAGTGAAACTCTTTTTCAAAATAATCATCTATTTAGAAAAACAGTATAAGAATTGATTACAGTTCCCTATATTAGCAACAAGTTATTGGGAAAGGAAGTGGTGTGGTTTTCCTGGGCTGCTTTACAATCCTCACTGAGCCCCCGATGTGCATCAGACGAAGGAAACCCTTACTTCTCTTAACTGACTTGTTTACATGGAAAGGTGGCCTCGAGCAGAGGACCTGCCAACTTTCATGCCAAGACGTTAACTAGGAAAAATCTTATTTCACAGATGAGAAAAGTAACAAGAAATAAGCAGATAATTTGACCCACAGACAATGAAAATGGGGTAGGTTAATGGTGGTGGTGGGTGGACGCAGTACAAAAAAAATCACCCCCCCGCCTATCAAATAATAAGAAACCACGATGCTATAGTATGTTTACAATGCCTTTTTTTTCTTAGTCATTTTTATATATAGTAGGTATATCTATCCATAATACTTGATGGTTTGTTTGGAGTACTGGGAAAGCAGATGGATACATGAGAATCCCTGCCCTCACATTGCTTACATGGAGTGAGGGATACAGAAAACTGACAAATAAGTAAAATATCACTCTGATAGATGGTAATGAATACCAGGTATAAATTACAGAAGTGTAATAGAAATACCAGAATAGAATTGGAGAGTTAGAAATTGGCACAGTAAGTCCATAGAAGACCCCCTCGAAAAGGGGATATTTGGGCAAGGACCTGAAGGAAGTGAGAGTAAGCAATGGGAGTTGCTGGTAGGAAAAACACAGGATGCTCAGTTGAATCTGAATTTCAGATAAACAGTGAACAATTTTTTTTTTTTGTATAAGTAAGTCTCAAACACTGTAAATTATCTGCTAAATCTGGCAATCCTATGTGGGGAAGCACATGCCAGGCAGAAGGGACAGGACAGCAAGGGCAGGGCCAGACCAGCTAGTGGGAGGGGAGTCAAGGGAAGGGGGAACGTGGGAGAAGACCCAAGAGGAAAGAGGGATCCCGGGAGGATGAGACTTTTATTCTGAGGTGGAGAATTCTGGGATGTGTGACATGCTCTGACTTAGGTTTTATAAGATCATTCAGGGCAGGAACAGCAAGACCAGTGAGGAGGCCATTTACTGCTGCGATGATGATGATAACAATAATAGTAATACACATCTCGACATATAGGCCAAAATGAGCACGTACTTTTGGGGGGAATATTGGACCCAAAAGCCCCATTAAGGAACTCTCCATTAAGAAGCATTAGCATACATTTATGGGAGGAAAGGAATCAGTTCTACAAATAAATCCTGTTTCCTCACTAAATGCTAACCTAGGGAAGTCGCTTGAACCCACTACATAATTATCCTTAAAAATAAATACGCCCTCATCCAAAAAAGGGGACGTTTCTGACAAACATCAAACTGTAGATATCACTAGTGACTATGATAACAAGCCAAGGACTTAAAGAAACCGCTGTTTCTGAATCCAATCTCACGTGGGGCCAACTGGGTTCTAAAACTAAGGTTTCTGAGTGGGAGTGAGACTTGGCTTCGAGGTTAATGTTTTTGATTTTTGCTGAGTGGCATATAAAGAGAGAGATTTGCAAAGAATAGGCAGATGAAGGTAGTTCTACAAAACCCCACGGAGATGCAACATCTATGGACTGTTATGCGCCTAATACAATTAATTTTATTGTAAAAATAGGCCATAAATACTTCAAAACTATTAAACACACAATGACAGTGTTATAAGTTGTAGTTTACGTAAAATCAATTGGTCTTCTTTTGGAAGAAGCAGTAGGCTAACAAAATTCCTCCTCTCCAGATGAAATATTTGACCAGTTTTTGACCTATAAAAACTGATTTCACATTCAACCTAATGAAAAGGAATAATGTTATGGTAGCTTGCCTTTCAAAAATTAAAGTACATAGTTTCTCTGAAAAGAGAGAAGAAAAACTATTTTAATTATTACAGTCATTTTATCATCTGGAGACATGCCAGAAGTAGGTTAGACTCTCCATAGATATTTGACATTCTCCACTCCCAAGCTCTGCATTATGTGTAAATGAGGTTCTAGTTGTTCCCTCAGCATCTTGATCCCTTTCTCTTAGGAAACATTTCTGTGAAGCACAAATCTCAATAGTTAGAGTCTACGGACCTAAATGTACTATAAAATGAAATGCTACAAAATAAGCTGAGGATTACAAAATTCCAATTATTAAGCAGAGAAAAAACTGTATAAATATATTATATAGGCACAGTATACTTAGCTGAGAAACCACTGCCTTAAAAGTCTTGTGAAATGTACTGTTCTGCCTGCATACATTTACCACCGTGAAACTGGACCTTCTGAGAAACACCTGCTTGTCTCAGGTAACCCACTTCACACAAGGAAGGAGGCATTGTTAAGTCAGAGAATTGGTCTCTCAGAGCTTCTAAATTCGGTCAGCTGAGTAATATCCCGACATTAACTATCCAGGCTTGGACTAGCCATGCCTGCTGCTGCTGCAAAGAGCAATTTCTCTGAGAACATTCTCGCTGTTTACAACGAGGATACTTTCAATGTTGCCTTGATAGTGACAACTGAAGTCGCAGGAAGGAGTTATGAACGTTCTAGAACTGATTTTTTGAAATAGTCTAAGTATTTAATTCAAAGCTGCAGATAGCAAATTAGCATATAGATGAGTATGCATTGTTAAAAATTTTCTATTTGAAGTTTTTTTTATTGCATGTTGCTTAATTCTTATTTACTAACCATTTAAAACAATATCCTAGTAAAAATGAGTTCAGAAGGACATTCCAGTACAACTTCAAACATCAGGTGCATGCCAGCTCATTTTTGAAAATTTCTGAGAACCTCAGTTGCTTCCTATTTACATAATTTCCTTAAAGACAATCCTACAAACTGGGTGTGCAGCAACTCATACCCTTTGCAATGAACAAATATCATGGTCTTCAATGTCATCTCTGTGAAATTCTGACCAGATTTTCCTCCTCGGAAGCCCCTCGAATTCGATTACAGTTCCAAACACACATAGAGAATATGCAAAGCACAGATCACCTCAGTGGCTTTCACATATGCTATCAAGGCCAAGGAGGCAGTGTTTTCTGCCCCATTAGTTCCCAGAAAACCTAATTACAATTCAGCTAGCTGTCCGCGATGGAGGCCAGGAGTGGAGGATACGGCACAACCCCTTGAAAAAGCCAGAAAGGCAACCTGCTGCTTTGCAAGCGGAGAGGAAGGCCTTCTCCTCTCCCCCAAAGGATGCCGGCCTCACCGGCAGGCTTTCCGCCTTACCTGATACGAACAGTTCTCCTGATGGACCATCTCAGTGCATCCCTGTAGGGCGCAGACCCCCACGCAGGACTGGCGGCTCAGCGAGGCTGCGCAGGGAAGGCGCGCAGCATCCACGGGCGCGGGGACCGCCCTGGGCAGGCCCGGGCTCCCCGCAGAGGAAAATGGATGCTGTTTCGCTGCTCAACCTGCGCAGTGGCACTGCCTGTGCCGGGGCGCGCAGCCGGCGAGCCGAGACCAGCAGGGACAGGCTTCCCAACGGGGAGCGAGGACCGGGCGCGGTGGGGGAGGGGCGCGCATCCCGGGCACGGCCCGCCTGTTATAGTGTGGGCACAAAGGACAGCATCCGTCTGGGGCGGCGGTGCCCTTCTGGGGCCTCGGGCGGGCGCCTAACTGATGCGGAAACATCCTCGTCCTCATTAAAGGGGAAAGGGCCAGCGAGGGAGAGGAGGGAGGGGGACAGCCAGGCACATCAGTGCTGCGGAGGCGAACATTTCTCACCCCCCGCTTCATCCTTCAAGCGGGCCGCAGGGGCTGCTTGGATGGTGCTTGTGGGGAAAAAAGGGGGGGCCTTGAGGATCCGTTCAGAACTTTCAGCATCCCAAGGGTGAGAACAACCCATTCAGGACACTGACACTGGGAGGATGTTTCCTGGCTTGGGTTTCTGAAGTGTTGTCAACTTTATCCCTGAAAGGAGAGTCTGCCTTCTTTAGAACACTGTTTTGTAATTCTTTTGATTCCCCACGGGTTTCTGGCTCTCACTTGCTTTTTAAGTCAAGCAGAAATAAAGCGGAATAATGAATACCATACTTTTTTTTAAAAAAAAAGGGTGAGACTTTATTAGTCAGTATAATTCATTCATTTCATGAAAATGAAACACAACTGCAAGTTTTTTTTTTTTTAAAGTAAGGCTTTGTGAGTCTATATCTCTATCTCTGTCTCTATCTGCCAATTCTGTGACTTGACTATACAGACACCTCCGATAAAGTGCATGTGATCCTAGAAACCAACCATGTACTTAAGAGATAGTAATGGAAAGAATTCTGGATTTGCAGATAGTAATCAGAGGAAATACAGGTTGGACTATATATGCTTGTGCAGGAATAAAAGAGCCAATTTCTGAAATACTTCAGGGTCTTTCTAGAATTTTTGGATTTATGAAAAGGAACAACCAGGCCTGTAAATCTTAAAGCGAATTTAATGACAGAAAATTAAAAATATAAGTACAATAAAATAAAATTTCCTTATCTATATTCCTCAGTCGCCATATGCAATTCGTTTTGTTGTTTCTTAATAAAGTGGCCTTGAGTACATAATGACACTCAACAAAAGCCTGAGTGAATTTAAACTATCGATATTTAAAAAATTTCAATAGGGATATTATCTTAAGCTATCTTAATATACTTATCTTCTCAAAAATTCTTACTAATAATCACACAGTCTTCATTATGCTGCTGATAAAGAAAACAAGTACCTCTGGGCTGGGGAATGAAATCAACATATTTAATTAGTTATCTTATCAAGTTCGATCTTAAGGAATGGTGAGAGTTTATGTTAAGAATATTCGGTGATATATTTTTTAATTTCATAACAACATCTGTTGCTTGTAAAGAGAAAAACCTATTTTTATAAATATTCTTAATTTTTACTATTTGAGATTCAAACAAGAGAAAAGTTTGCTACTTCGGTTCAAGTCCACTGGCACAGTCACATGCATGGCTTCAGCCTTCCTAGTTAGGGTAATAAAAAGGTGGCAGGGAAGGCCCAAGATCTCACAAGCTTGCATTTCAGCACTGGGTTCCAATAAAAAGCACTCTGGAGACGTACCCTGCGGATCAAAGCCTCTCTCCCTGGAATATAGAAGAAAGATAGGCCACGTAACATGTACAGGACTTTTCAGACTTGCTCATTGGCAGATGGCATGATGAAAGCTTGATGAAAGAAGGAGAAGCCTGTACTAGATCATGAGTCTTCTTAAATATAGGATGAAGGAGAGAGGATAAAACTTTTCAGAAAGAGGAAATAGAATGCAGCACATCCTCAACCACACTCCATCCTTCCCTACTGAGTAAATCCACACAGGACAGAGAGAGACAGAGACGTCTGTATTGTGTGCCTTGTTACACAACCACCTAGGTGAAGGTTCTGGAATTCTAAGTATGTGCAAGGAAAAAGAAGCCAAAGTAAAAGTTCCTTTTGCAAGGCAGCAGATAAGATGAAATGGAAATCTTATGCTGAACGTAAAAGGCATAATCCTAACTTTCCAGATAGAATAGTTTTAACTTCAAAGGCTGCTAAAGCTTCACTCAAGTTACTGCTTTTACAATCTGTGACCTTAAGACTCAGGAACATGCTTTCAAAAGCCGTACAAGGCCCCTAAAGCCACTTCCTGGACTCTCTTCTCTTCTGAAAACTGAAGACTCTGAGATATATTACATAAGCTCCTAAAGATATTTATCATGTGTCGTTAAAGAAAAGAAAAGAAAAGAAAAGAAAAGAAAAAGAAATCCTAAACATGATCCTACCGTTCACAGTTGCTGTTCCATAAATAGTGGAAGTGACTCAGAGGTGGCTCTGGGTAGAACAGATTTCTGACAATTGTATCCCAAATCCTGTCAAAAACCTTCTCAAGTGGTATAAACAAGATAAGAGAAAAAAATAAAAAAGAAAGAAGAAATATATATCAAGCAAGCTTCCCTTTATAGTCCTTCATTGGAAAGGACTTTGTGTTATAATTTAAATTATGATTTGCTAGTACAAAAAACTTTAAACAGGAACCAGCTGTTCCAAGAACATTTAAGCTAGAATAATTTTCTAAATTATAGTAATGTTTATTATTTTTGAACTAAAAAATACTGATGAACAGTTTAAGTATGGTCTATGTAGCGTAGAGATTCTTTTTTCTTCTCAGGTCCTCATAACTTCCCTTCCCATAAAAAAGTATTAGGTTTCAGATTTAGACAAGACCTTAAGAGATACACTGATATTTTCCAAATATAAAATCAAGCCTAAGAAAGTTGTGATATATTCAAGAACATGAATCCTCCTCCAACAACAAAAAGGCATGACAGTAAGAAAAAAAATGCCCAGAGTTTCTGGTTCATACCTTGTGAGTGTGTTCATATAAAAAAAAAAATGTCAAATAAGGATCCACTAGACTTGGAGAAATGAACCCCTTTTGACTGAGCCAATGTAGGCTGGCCTTGAAATCAAAATCTATCACCAAGTACGAATGAGCCTGCAGCATGGTTCTGCCTAAATCCGAATCCAAGGTATGTTTTAAAGGAAGAAAAATTAAAGTATTTCCTGATTAAGCTGTTGTTCCTATTTCTGCCACCAAGTAAATTATTGTGTATTTAAATCCAGAAAAGAAGTTTTTCAATTTTGGCGATTAATAGCAGCAGAGTTTTTTTTTGCACAGTAAATATAGTGGTAAAAAGTCGTGTCTGCAGGTCATTCTAGTCTACTGTTTCAAAAGTGAATCATTGGCATCAGAAACTGACCTGGAAGGGGCATAGGGAACTTCCTGGCACAAGTTGTGTGACCTGATAAAGGTTTGGCTTAAACAGGTGTATACATTTATCAAAACTCATTGAATAGTAGTAAATTTAAGATTCGTGCATTTCATTATATGTAAAATTTACCTTAAAAGAATAGAAAAGAACTGGTTGATAAATTTTGAACTTTAGTTAATGACACGCAGGCTGAAGTATTTAGGGGGAGGCTCACTGATGTCTGCAACTCACTTTGAAACTCATCAAATAAATGAGATGAACTGATGAATGGCCAGAGGGATGAATGGATGAAAAGCTGTGACAAAGCACTTAGTTTTGTAAAACATTCATTGTTAAATCTGGATGGTGCAAAAATGGGTATTCAAATAAAAACTTTTTAGTTTGAAAATACTCTTAATGAAATGTCATGAAAAAAAAAATAAGTCATCAAGGGTAGGAAAGATGAAATACGTCATCATCCTCAGCAATACCCTTTGAACCTTTCCTCAGGAATTTGGGGAAAGCAGGTAGACATTTTATATAGCTTCAAGTTTTGCTTCTTTACAGGGCAATGGAAGAAAAGAAATGGCGAGGAAGCTCATCTTGTTCACCCCAGGGAGAACCAGGTCCTGGAATGGTCCATCCAAAGAACAACACACCTGGCAGCACGTGTGAAACCAAATCTGATAAAGTCGCTCTGCAGTTTACAAAGTGCTTTCTCCAACATCCCCCTTGATACTCATAACCCTGTAGTTGGAACAAATTCCTATTCTGTGCCAAGTGAAGAAATGTTTCTGCCCTCAAGGAATATGGTAAGAGAAATAAGGCAATAGGCAAATGACTGGAAATAATGATGAATGAGTTAGGTGCCTCCAAAGAGATTTTGTTGTTTGCTCCCTAGGAACTGAGAAGAGGAAGAAAACTCTTAGCCAGAGTAAACAGGAAACTGGAATAATCTTGTTTGTTTGGTTGTTTACTTCTCGAATGTCTGTCTATTCTATTTCTAGATTAATGTAAGTTACCTCAGAACTTGGATCTGAGTTGGTTTATCCAGTTCTATTATTCCCAGCATCTAAAATAGTACCTGGCATATAATAGACTCTTAATGAATATTTTTCAATGAATAAAGGAATAATTATGACCTTCAGAAAGTTACCTCATGCTCCTTGCCTCAGTTTTTCTTATCTATAAACTAAGAATGTTAATTCCTTGTTTAATGGATGATGATAGGATGAAATGAGAGTACCATGTAAAACAGCTCTTAGATGCTCAGGAAAGGATCAGAAATAAGTTTTCCCCCTCTCCTAATTATAGACAGTAACAACAGTCCAAGGAATAGAGAGAGAGGCCTGAAAAACAGAGGTGATGGTAGGAATGGAAAGGAAAAGACATAGGGATGCATTCCATGAATCACTGTGAAAAATGAACTAAAGACATCTAGACAATGATCCGACGTAGGGGAGCGAACAAGACAAAGAATCATGAAGTTTTGAATCACTGCTAGAGTAACATTGATGCTGTGAAAAGAAATAGGGAGGTTAGACGAAGGAACTAATTCTGAGGGACTGAGTTGCAGTAATGAGGTCTTTTATTTTTTAGCATAAAATTATGAATTGAAGATGCAGGAGGCAACTGGGGCTCACAAGAGAAGTCAGGGCAACAGAAAGAATTTGGGGGTCTTTTGCAAGGAGAGAATAGTTGATGCTGTCGAAATGGATTAGATTACAGAAGAGATTATAGAGAAAGAACTAGTGAGAAACAAAGCCATCACTGTAAAAGCTCAGCAAAATAATGACACCCCAAAATATCTACACCCTAATCCCCAGCTCAGAAAGGGGAATTAAGGTTGCTCATCAGCTGACCTTGAATTGGAGACATTATCCTGGTTTATCCTGGTGAACTCAATATCATCACGAGTCCTTATATAAAGTAAGGGGAGGAGAGAACCAGAAACCAGAAAGCAGGAAACCAGAGAGATGGCAGTGTGAAAAGACTTGGCATAATGGTGTTGGCTTGGAAGACAGAGGAAAGAATCAGAAGCAAAGCACTTTCAGAAGTAGTGTGTAAGGGGTGGAAGCCACGTTACAGGGGGTTAAGAAGTTGAGGGACTGAGTAGAGAGCAGTTTGCAAAGAAGTTTGAGGATGAATTAGAGCATTAGGGTGGTAGCTTGAGTGTGTATAGAATTAGACAGTTTGTGGTTGTGGCTGAGTTTTACGACGGCGGAGATCCAAACATATATGTGAGCAGCAGGGGAAGAGCCAGAGTGAAGGGAGAAACTGATGGTGGTGATTGGAAAACAACTGAAAGGGCCAATTCCTCAAACAGGAGCACATGACAGGGGTTCACTCGGCCTTGAAACTGAAGATAAGGTGAGTAAAGTTACAAAAAAATGTCGAGGAAGGAGGAGGTCATAGTGGAGATGGGGAAAGATGCAGGGGTACAGATGGGTGAGTATCCTTCGACTGCGTCCTTGAAGGATCAGGGATGGTACAGACCTCAAGGACAGGGAGGCTGGCTAGGTTGGGATCAGAGAGGCCGGATCAGTGTGGGGGAAGCTTTTCCAGGAGATTTTGTAGGGGGTGTTGCTGTATTACTTGATGATGTTCAATTAATGCTATAGGAGAGCAAGAAAAACAAATGGGATGGATGAAACTCAGAAGATGCATTAAATACAGATAATAAATACGGAGCAGCTTGTCAGACATTGGTGAGGTGAGTAATAAGATGTGTTAAATCTAGACAATGAGTAAGGAAGAAGACAGAGACAGAATTCGTGAGATGTGTTAAGTATTGAAAAGTAAATAAGTAACCTGGATGTGTCCGACATAGATCATGCACGTGTGCTGAGTATAAGAGCATAGAAAGTGATAGAAACACTAAAGCCTCTGATATTCATGGCACACCAAATAGCCTGAGGCACTCAATATTCATTAGATGGCACACTGACTGACCATAGGTGACATCTATCCTGGCTCTCTGTGTTTTTGGCCCAAGAAATACAATCCATAGCTGCTGAACAGGTAAGAGGGCAAGGTCTAAAGGAAGCCAGAGGAACCTTCCCTGTGTCTCTGATATCGCAAAGCTGCATGTCATTGGCACACTTTCTGGCTAACTGGGCCTCCTGTCTCAAACTTTAACTCTAGTTTGCAACCATATCAACAGGGAAGGTGGTTGCAGCAGAAAGGCTGGAATATAAACACTGCATGGCCCAAGATTCAAGTAGTGCGATCTGTCCACACCCCTGTATCGCATCCTAAGTATGATTCTGGAACCAATTCCAGTTTGCGTGAGGGTGGAGGTTTTTCTCCAGCACCAAGCAATTCTTAAACACCAGATGGGTGTTTTATAATTCAACTTGGTTCCACACTATCTACCTGGAGAAAGTATCAGATTCCACAGGTTAAGGGCTCAGTCCACAAGACTGTCCTCCCTCCCTACTTCAGGTGCCAACCGCAAGTCCAGGTTGTCACCTGTGCTTCTAACCAACAATGGCTCCCTTCTTGGGTTCGATTAATTTGCTAGAGCGGCTCACAGAATTCAGAGAAACATTACCTACTACAGTACCAGTTTATTATAAAATTATCTATCTATCTATCTATCTATCTATCTATCTATCTATCTATCTATCTATCTATCTATCTATCATCACAAAAAAAAGATGTAAGAGATGCACAGGGCAGGTACGGGGACAGGGCAGGAGCTGCCATGCCTTCTCTCCCAGTGCACCACTCTCTCCAAATCTCCACCTGTTCAACAATCCAGAGGCCCTCCAGACCCCATCCTTTTGGTTTTTATGGAGACTTCGTTTCATAGGTGTGATTGATCAAATCACTGGCCATTGTGTTGGTTACAACCTCCAGGCTCTCTCCCCTCCCTAGAGGTCAGGGTTGGTTAGACTAAAAGGTCCCACTCTCTGAACACTTGTTTGTTCCCCTGTCAAACTAGTTCCCAGACTGAGGTGCCTTCCAAAAGTCATCTCATTAACATAACAAGAGACACGCTTATGGATCTCCCTTAGGAAATTCCAAGGGTTTAAAGAGCCCTGGGCCAGAAACAGGGAAGAAAACCAAATCAGAATATCACACAGTATGTCAGCTCTTACCCCTGCTTCTTGATATACATTTTAAATGGATTTAGTGAACTATGATTTAAGCATCTTAATTTGGTCAGAGAATTCTGGGACAGAGTATGTAGCAATGGACTTGGAGGCTACTGTTGCATCAAGGTCATTTTCCAGAAAAGGTTGTCTGGTATCAGGATATTCCCACTTTTGCCCACATACTCTGAATGCCAGAAATGGAAAGTGAGAGATGAATAAAAATGAGATAAATAGTATTTTTTTTATCCTTATAATTTATAAGTAAGAAACCAAAGAATCTTACAAAAGAGGTTAACTCATTTACTCAGTTTTGACTCTTGGCCCTGTTTACACTTACATTTATTATCTTGAATATTAAAAGTTTCCTGAGCAAATTATTAGTGTGAATCAATGGTTGCACTTTTTTTTTAAGTACTGAAATCTGCTTTAAAAATGAAAATCAATATGCAAAACAATCAAACGTGTTTTTAATCAAGATAAAAAATTATTTTTAGCTCAAATTTATATTATTATGTTGAGCACAAAAAATTGAGGATTTTTTGGGAGCCATGACAGTAATGTCTACTGGCACATGGTGGGAATGCCCTCAGGGTGTGACCAGATGCCCAAAACCGCAGGCTGCCCTGGATGAGCCCCCATCTGCCGGGGCGATAAACATAAGGATCCTGCCTTGTAAGGTCCATGTAAGCTCAGCATCTTAGACGATGCCCAAGCCCAAATCAAGAGAATCAAGGACAGGTTTGCTGAGAGTCAAAGCCTCTGACCTTCTGCCCATCATCATAGCTGTTGCCTGGGGATCGATACATAGCTATCTGCGCCACTAATCAATAGAGCTAGCCTTGGCCTTGCACTGTCACACACAACTCTGTACTTGCCCTCTCTGTGTGCTGTTGTGTTAACCTGCATGGGTACCTGATTGGTTTATCTGAGAAGGTTCCACTCAATCAACCTGGCGTTGTGGAAATAGACAAACTTGTTCAAGGGTGTTACTTGACGAACCGCTTTCCTTGCTCATGACAATTATTTACTTAGGACATCCTTCAATGAGAACATAAAGCTGTTCTGTTAAATGTAAACATTGGAAAACAAAAAAAGAAGTCAGTGATAGCCTTATTCCAACGGTATTTTTTTCCTCATTTTGTTTGTGCCATAGCAAGAGAATTCTGTTTCACATAGACAAGTAGTTGGAAATGGCAACAGTCCTTTTAAACAGCATATGCGACAATCTCTGGAGAGTCTTCATTAAACATATCCAGAAGCTTGAAAACAAAGTAATAAGACACTTACTTCAAAGCTGATTTACTAACATTACATAGCAATCACTCACATTTCTCTTTGTAAACAAGATAAGACAGAGTACCCAAACCTTCAACAGGGCATCAATCTAGAACCATACCTTCTCATTTGATATGCTGGGCATTCAGTCGCTATTGCACGGTCCATCCATTAGGCTCCATCCATTAGGCGTAAGAGAGAATCTGCCAAACAGATGTGCCCAACCCTAACCTATCTCTGCACCGAGCTGGGTTTCTTGGACAACTCAGGTAATTTTTCATGCTTGAACATGCACAGACAAGGATTATCAGAAGACCAGGACCGAGCTACCACCCTCACGGTCAATGATACATTTACAAGGTCATTTGTGAGGACTGCAAGAAGACTCCTTAACCTGGTAGGATAAATTAATATGCTGATGTCAAAAAGGGGGTGGAGAGAAATACTTTCGCTGCAAATTGGATTGAAATGTAACACTCTTCTTATAGCAGATTTACAAGGCACAACGTTTCTCCAAAAGCCCAAAGTCTCACAGACAATCTTAATTTGTTCTGAATTATTTTCACATCCCAGAACTCTTTAATTTCCAATTTCATTTTGGGGAATGCGGATTGGGGCTGAGGTGTTTAGCAGCTCATATAATAGATGCAAATGAGCCTCTAAAAATATGTCCTACTCCCTGGTTTCTACAGACACAGTTTAAAGCCTGATGCGTCAGGCAGTCCTGGAGCGGGCAGCCTCCCTCTTTCTCTAGAATAATGAGGTGGTTTATATAGCAATAGAATCTGCCAAAGTGTGTGTTTATTGGATGCCGTCCTAGTCCTGTCCCCATAGTATTTTCTGGCCAATGCTGACTGAAATTCACACACTGTAGAAAAATAGTAACCACCTCAAAGATAAATTTGGGTGAAGTCTACACGGTTTCATCCTCATTTTATGTCAATGTTTAAGGACCATTTCTTTTAGTTTCCATTTAGTCTGTGACTTTGGAGTCAGAGATAGCAATGGCAGAAAAAGTGAGGGCATTATAATCTGTCAGGGCTAACACAAGACTTTTCAAATAAAAATAAGTTGATCTGTCAAGAGGCGCCAAGCCAAAACTAGCACTGTGTGTGGTGTGTGTAGGGGAAGAGGGCGGATGCCTCCCCTTTATTTCTCCAGGTGCTTTAGTAACCTAGATAGCCTTCTCTACCAGTAAAAATGCATTTAGCTAAAGCAATGCTTGGGACCCCTCACGACTCAAAAGGCTGTTCATTTCTCCAGGGTGGTGGTGGTTGATTTAAAACCAGATTAATAGAGTATTAGGGAAGAGGACTGACCCTCATCTTGAAGAAAGGTGACCTCTAGTGGACAACTGTGTTTTTCAAGCCGTTCAAACCATAAGTAGGCTTAGGAAACAACAACAAAAAATAATGTTAAGGGGATGCTCCATTGTTTTACTGACATTTCAATGATGATTTTAAGCCAATATATGTTATATTAATTCAGTATTCAGTTCCATTAATAAAAGAGTATAAAGGTTAAGCTAATGGTATTACACCCAAAGTTGCAATCTAAGCCTTTTATCACGGTTCTGGAATTGATAGTCTTGGAACAGGGGCTGCAGACCTGAGTTCTGGGCTTGACTATGTCTCTTACCAGGTGTGTTCTCTTGGGCAGCTTCACATCTAAAAGCCTCCGTTTCCCAGTCTATAAGATGGGTTGGCTTATAAACTGTCACATCCCTATGGTCTCTTCCCCTACTGTTTTCAGGCTGTTGAGTTTTAAAATTTTTAAGTCAAGTTTATTTTATATTGTTTCCAAATGAGCAACAACAAAAACAAAACAAAAACACAAAAAAATTATACTTTATATATTAGTATTGAGTGAATTGGCAAAAAATATTTCAATTTAAGATCTTTAGATAAATATAATCAATGTGAAGGTACTGATTTTTTTCATTTTACATTAACTGTGAAAATCTATTTCAAAAACTAAATACACTAGAGATCACCAGTTTATCATAAAATTTTAGTTTTCTGTGAAAGTTAGATGCTATTTTCAAGACTTGTTTCACAGAATATAGCAAAATAATGATAAAAAATGAAACAATAATTTTACGTAGTATATTTCTCCTGAAAACTATCTGCTCATCAACTGATGTGTTTTTTTAGCTTATCACTGAACACGGGACAGAGGCATAATAATTTATGATTCAATTCAATATAACCTCTAAGGAACTATTAAAATTCTATAGTGGTCCTTAAATCTTACCCACACCCCCATAATACAAAAATAGGGCTGCAATGCTGTTAGTTATATTGGAATTTGGTACTTAAGAGCTTTCTCAGGTATATTCTCTCATTATCTTTTCCAGTACCAGTAAAGCAGAAATCTGTAACGGTTTTATAATCTTTCTTATTCTCACCCCTTCAAAGAGGTGTTCAAATGTTTTTAGGCACTAAAGGGTAGGAGAGCAAACACGGGTATAAAAAGTTCCTGAATAAAAATGCCAGAATAGCACTTAATAATTATATTAACTTGCTTGATCTTAAAGCTATTGAATTAAGAAAGTTATTCATCGTTTAGAAATAAATTCTTTCAGAATATAAAGGTACCTGTTAGGAATTATGCTGCTCCAAACAGCGAACCATGGGTGAACTCCTCATAGAGGAGGATTAAAATCAGTCATGGATTATTCATAAGCAGTAAAATTAATCTGCACATTAATCCAAACTCTTCTGAAACTCTTTAACTTAAACCAATTTTCTTCTTTGAAGAGCAAAGACATAAGCTGAGCCAATAAGATGTTCATTTACTGTAAATGCTCAGGCTTTTTCATTCTTTCCTAAGAATGCCAAGATAGAAATTAGCAGTCTTTTTGAGGTCCAATGTCCCATAGAACACCTGGCCACCTCATGCTGATGCTTCTCCTCAACCCTCACCTGAGATGAGGCTAAGGGACACTAAGCTGGCTTGCGTTCATTCTTGACATTCAAAATAAACTAGGAAAATAAACACCATCCATTATGCCCGAACACCAATGCTTCCTCCCTTCTCATTGCCTCTGACTTCCAGCCCAACTGTGAGGAATAGCAGCCAGCGGAAAAGGCGCGCATCTGCTGTGCAGACAGCAGTGGAAACCTACTGATGGTTTAAACTACTTGTGTTTTGTTTTGAGGTTTTTAAAAATCAAATCCATTTTCCAAGGAACAGAAGTGATTTCTCGGCAGAGCTGTTACTACAAGCGAGGCAATCAGACCTTTGGCCCTAATTTTTGATGACATAAATTTATAAAACATCATTTTAAAAGGAATTTAGCTTCATTCGCTCACCCAACTGCCCCTGATTTGATGGTTTCAATAGTTGTCAGCTTCATGACTTAGTTCCCACACCTCTATCAAAAATTAAGTGCTTGCAGCCTTACCCTTTGTGAATAAAAAAGACTTCTAAAAACATAAATCAGATTATGTCACTTCTTGGCTTAAAACTCGGTGGTTCCCACAACATTTAGGATGAAATCCTAAATCCCTACAGGCCCTGATCTGCTCTCCACACTTCCTCTGCACCTCTCCCAATCTCGCCCACTTAGCCCTGAGACATTGGCTGCCTTTCAGACTCCTAAACAGGCCAGGTTTGCCTCCAACTCAGGGCCTTCACACCAGCTGTTTCTCAATCTGAACATCTCCCACTTTTCACCCGAGTAAATTCTTCTGCTTCAGTCAATTCTCTTGCTTAAAGTTGGAGGCCGTTTCTTTAGCCTCTAGTCTAAATATAAGGTCCTGCCTCACATTCACCCAGCACAATTTGTTAGCTATTTTAGCACCTAGCACAATTTATAATCATCAGGTAATCTGAGGGATTTGTAACGTTGATTTGCTCCACTAGACTGTATGTTCCACGAGAGCAGGGCTCATACCTATTATGTCTACCACTGCACATCTAGCACAGTGCTAGGCATAGAGTAGGTGTTTAGCAAATATTTGAATGAGTGAATGAATAAAATACCTGAAGTTCTCTCACATCAGGGCCTTATAATCCAGGGCAAGAGCGTGCCTACTCTTGGTTCAATCCACCACTGTGACAGAGCTGGTCAAGTGGAGACTTCCTCATCTTAAGACAGAGGGTAAAGCTTCACCTGGACAGCAGAGTGGCTGGCTGACAGCAAAGTGTCTGTCTGACTCATGAGCTAAGCAGCGAGGCCCTTTGGCTATGTTTCCCTGCCCACTGTGAACTTTGGTTTTAGCAGCCTTGAGGGGGCCCCTCACCTTGCAGGTTGCCTCAGGGGCAGGACTACTAACTGTGCCAGCTGGACCTGAGGGCAAAATAATCATTTGCAGTTCCCCGTAGAAGGTTAACATGCACTAAACTGCATCCTCTAGACTATTGCCCCAAACTAAATTAAAAATTAATCGAAAAGAAAAGAAAAAAAAAAAACCCACAAGCATTAGTGTTTTCTTCCCCATCTCAATTTGCTACCTCGTGTGATGGATTTTCGGTTCCAGGAGAGAGCCCAGCAAAATACCAAATCATTTGACACTGTGAACTTGTGCACCCCCCAAAAGGATATTGATAAGTGTAAAAAGTCAGAATTCTTATATTTACAGGAAGATAAAGTATTCCAACTTGTTTTCAAATCAAAAGACTGGGATGCAAAATGACCAGTAGGAAGGTGAACTGGGTTTGTGAAAGACTGATGTTTTTAAGTTTGCCTACTACCACGAGGTTTTAGGTCAGAGGAAAAAAGGCAAAAAAAAAAAAAAAAAAAAAAAAAGATTAGCATGTCTGCTTTCTTAGAGGAAAACAAGTAAACAAAAATGACAACTAAACACAAGTACTAACCTACAATTTAGGCTGTGGTTTTCCAAAAACGTATTCTAATCTTTGAAGAAGAGATGTTGGATGGGGCGTAAGTCTTTCTAACCCCAGGGCTCTCTCTAGGAACGATGGACTATTCCACATTCCACTATCATCGCTAACTGTGATTTCCACAGGAAAAGGATGCCTGGAGCTTCAGTTCTCCAGGTACTCACTTGCCCTGTCTCGGTGATAAATCAAACCTGAATCTGGGTAAAGAGCACAGGGTAGAGGTCTGACGCTGCTGAATCCAGGAAGCCCACGAGGACTCTTCATTTAGCACCCGTCACTGTAATCCGGGTTTGACGGCTAAATCTATCTAGGGACTTTGCTTTTCCTAGACAGTGAGGAGTGGAATGAGGCAGGTATGTCTTCTATCCCCAGGAAAATGACATAGAGTCTGGTATGCATCCTGCCCTGCCCTGCCCTGCCCATGTGATCTCGTTTCTCACCCCACAGCTACTGCTCTGGGGTGTAACACTACAGGAAATAGATGTCTCCTTTACAGACAAGAGAGTTCCTGCAGACAGGTAGGAAATGCACTCAAGGAAAAATTCAATGCTCTGTTTGGCATGAATGATAATAATCCAGTCATGCTTCACTTGTAGTTAAGAATAACTTTGAGATTTTCAGTATAGTAATACATGGGGGTAATGACAATAAATGAAGAATTCTTCTGAAAGTGATGCTCTTTCTTCAGGTTGAAAATATATGACTAAAAATTGGGAGTTTAAAAAATTTTAGATGCACTCATTTTTATTTATTTTTTTATTTACAAGTGACATGCTTAAGGTGTGTTCATTATTTTCAAATTGCCCTTCACTGAAATGCTGACATGTGGGATGGGATGATACATCAGGTGACAAGACCCCTCTATGGTCATGTTTCACCTGTTATTTATTTTGTTTTGTTTTGTTTTTAGGAAATAAGCGTAGGGCTAGCTACATACTTTGCGGGGCCCATGCAAAATGAAAATGGGGACTGTTTGTTCAAAACTGTCAAGAATTTCGGGATGGCAACAGCAGAACACGTAGCCAAGAGCTGGGGGCCCTCTGTGGCCCTGTGTGACTGAGTAAGTTACACACAATGAAGGCGGACCTGGGCGGCAGATGGGGGAGAAGGGAGCCAGACACACAGTCATTCTGTCTGAGAGCTAGATGGGTTCTCAGTTTGGGAAGAAAAAAAAGAAATTAAGAGGTTGCTGAGCATGAGAGAAGGAAAATGACTTTTCCCAAGCATCTACCAAATTCCAGCTGCCGGGCCCCGAGCTGATCCTGACATTATCACACTCTTCCCTGCTCCTACAGAGTCCTTTCCCACCTGGCTCTGCACAAGCCCTCAGGCCCAGCTTCCTCCTCCACGGTCCTTCCAGGGAGCCCTCTGCTCAGACACTTCCTTCACTGTCTTGCTCTAATAGGAACCTGAAGGCATCGTCTCCCCTGTAGCTCTTTCAGAGGTGGCTATTTTCTTCTCACCTTCCCCTTGCCAAAGGGCCTGTGGGACAGGTAGATGCCTTCGTCACTACTCTCCCAATTCCAGACAAGTGCTGCTCCTCCCTAACACATGGCTCTAACTCTTCTTCCATCCAACCCCTGATGACGCCCCAAGTGAGCCCTCCTCCTAGTCACCGATTCCTCCCCACAGGTTACTCAGCCTCATGCTTTGAAGAGTCACTTTCCCATATAACTTCTGTCATACTTCCTGGGAATTCCCACGTCTGCTAGACGATCCCTCTAATATCTTGGCCTGTAAATTCCTCGACCGTCTTCTTCCTCCATTCTGTCTCAGCTACAGCCGCTCCTATGGTCAGATCGTGACCTTGCCATCACCAACAACTTCTTCACCTCAAAAATTTCGTCTGTGAGCCTCCTAGTCTCCAACAATCTCGACTTATCATTCCAGCTAACTCTCTCTAATATCCTAATTCCACTAATTCTTCTATTGCACTGGGCCCTACACCCCACATACTGCCCACCTTTCTGCTATCCCTCGCTCCCATTATGTTCTCCCTTCTCTCTCTACACATCTGAGATTCATCATTCTAACCATCAACTCTCTCGCTTGATCTCACTTGCCTTTCTTGCTTCATACGTGCTTGGTTAAATTCCAGCTGTGGATGAATTCAGCTCTTTGCTATTCTGTGCTTGCTCCCAGACTGATATATGTGGCTGGAGAAAAATACGCAACCATACTAACTGATCTCACTTTAAATTCACGACCACTAACCCCAAGTGTGCCCTTGGCATTGCTTGGGTCTCCTCTATACTTTTCCAGCCCACCCACTCTCCTAGACAACCACAACACATATCCTGTCAAAGCTGCACAGACTTACTGTCTATAATTTTTCCCTGCCCTTTATTCTCTTTTGAACGCCCTCCAGTTAGGCTTCTGTCTCCCCCATGTCACTGGAACAGCTACACCTTCCTAGATCCCGAGATCAACTTCCAGTCTTCCTCCTACTAGATCTATGAGCATATTTAACAGTTGGCTTATGAGACAACATTCTCGCCTGGTTCTGCATTAAAGTCCTGTCTTCTGCCGATCCCTCCTCATTTCTCCCACTTTTATCTGCTGGAGCTGTGCTGTCCAGTATGTCTAATAGCAACATGTGGCTATTTGAATTAAAATTAAATAAAATTAAAAATTCAGTTTCTTAGCTGCACTAGTCATATTTTAAGTGCTCGACAGCCACATGAGCCTCATGGCGATCATACTGGATGGAGCAGAAGAAGGACACCTCACTCTTAGCAGAAGCCAAAGCCCTGCTAAGAGCCCACGGAGACCTCTACCGTCTGCTCCCCAGCACCCATGCGGTCTTTTCTCCCTCATTCACTCAGTCCCTGCCACAAAACGCTCATCATGAGTCCCTGAACAAGCCATGCACTCTCTTACCCCACAGCCTTTGAACTTTCTGCTGCTTCTGCTCAGAACTCTCTCACCCCAGAGGCCTGGGACTTGCTGCCATACTTGCTCCAGATCTCTCCTCAGATGCTGCCTTAGCAGTAAGGCCTTCTCTGAGCATGCTGCCTAAAGCAATATTGCCTCTTCCAGTGGAAGAGGATATGAAGATGAGGTGATTAGGAAATGAGAGAAACTGATGACAAAACATTCAGGAGGTTTATAAGTGATCAGACCTGATATCCTATTCCCTCACTCTTCCAATTTGGTTTTGAATCTCGGTGTTATCATCCCCACTTTAAAGTATACCCAGCTATTGTTTACTGCTTTTCGACTGTAAAGACCTCTAGATCTTTAGCATTAGACATGTACTTTGACTGGGAGCTTCGATGTGAGAGCATTAAGGGTACTGCCGTGATGTATGACTTCATTTAAGGAATTTCCACGCAGCGGCAGCTTACTCCTTTATGAGCACTCCTGTCCTACCTGAGTACAATACACATGGGCTTTATAAACACTCTTATGTTGATTACTGTTGAGTGGGTTGCCTCACTTGAGGATGTATGTCTAAGCTTCGTTCAACTACAGTTGCTACCGTGAGATGTGTGATAGAGGACTACACAGTTATTTTACATTTGGGTTCTTAGACTACAGCACATTGTGGGTATATGTGTATAAAAAGGAAAATTAAAACAATGAAGGCACTAGAGAGAGTCTGGAAGACTGTGTTCCTGTGGCCATTCAAAACCAAGGCTTAGAGGCTAAGACTGGCCGCAGTCCTGTATGTTGTGACAAAAGAACGATGAAGAATATAGCTGGACAGTGACAGGTTACACTCAATTCCTCCTCTGTTGTCATAAAAAAGAAGAAAAGCTTTAATTGAAAAGATGTATTAATCTACTCGGTACTTCACCATAGGGTGACATGGGTCAACTTAAATTTGATCTAATCAGAGTAAGAAGGTGTTCTTTTTCTTGTAATCCATGAGGAAAACAGGCTGAATTGCAGGCATTTTCAAAAAGGCAGCCACAGAGGTAGAGATATGGCAAACACCCAGAATGGCCATACAAAAGAGTGAAAATTGCTTTAAACCCAGCTAAGCTCTACTCAGAATGATTTTCTTTCCCTGGAAACCAGACACAATTCTGTGTCCATGTTGCTTTATACGACATGTAAAGTTATTAGAATGTGCTTAGTGCTCTCGGTGATGCTTGCTTTTCCCTTTCAGGCCTGACCAGCCATGCATGGCAATCATTCTTAATCCACAAAGAAGATTCTTCACCTGAGTGTGATGCCCATGGCTGCTGTTAGCTTACTTTATTCATCATAGATATTTAATTCCTTCACTTGGTCCACACACATCTATCGAATGCTTAAGATAAAGGAGACATATTAATAGGTGCAGTGAATAGGGATGCAATAAGACACATCCCCGGTCTCAAGGTGCCAGATAGACATATAAACAGACGATTATACCATACATCACAGATTTATACTATTTATACATAACATAATATATATCATTGGTTAGAGCACCTAATCAAGTCTGGAGGAGGGAGGGGCCAGGAAAGATTTTCTGAAGTAGGTAATGGCTGAGCTGAATTTCAGTGATGAGCAGGAGTTAACTGGGCAGGTAAAGGACAGAGTGGGCAGAGTGGAGAAGACATTTTTGGGCAAAGGGTACAGCAAAGCAAAGGTATGGACTCTGCAGTTCAGCAAACTGGTTTTGCTAGAGCATAAGGGAGCAGCAGGAAATGAGACCAGGGTTAAGTGGGCCCCAGAAATGGGAGGCATCTAATGCCAAATTTAGGTTAGGCTTTACCCTGAGGAAGTCATTAAAGGGTTTGAGAAAGAGACCCACCTGAACAAGCAGACAGGTAGGTCAACTGGGGGAGAGATTTAAAAGGTGCAGAACTGGAGGCAGGAAGACCAAGTGGGAGAATCTGTAGCAGTTGGGGTAAAAGTTAACAGCGTCTGTAGAACTGGGGTGGTAGCTGTGATAGAGAGAGAAATGATTTAAGACACGTTTATAAAGTAAAATTGGCAAGACTTGGTGACTGATTGGTTATAAGAAATAAAGACCAGGGAGGAATCACATATATGTTGGTGGAGGCCACCGCCATTATCTCGGATAAAGGTACTGGCATCTACATACTTGTTTGCATTCTGCACATGTCCATAGAACTTAGTGTCAAGGCTGTGGGGTCTATTATACTAACTTCAACTTTAGTGTATTTCATGGGTTTTAACTCCCTATCTAGATTGCAAAGCCCCCCAAAAGTTTTATATTTTTCTTGTATGCTCAACAGGATTTAAGAAAGTGACCAATAATATATATAGTGGAAGAAGTAAGAAATTTAGAGCCTGAAATCCTAATTTTAAATCCCAGAATTACCACTCATAGATGCATAAGATTATTCATCACTTAATTTCTGTGGCTCCTAGTTTCATCACGTATAACATGGAAATAATAAAAATCTTTATTTTAACCAAGCTCCAGGGTTGCAATGAGAACAATAAGATGGTGAACTTAGAATGCTTTGTAAACTAATAAACTAAAACCAATGCTTTCCAATGCTGAGTACTAGACGCTCATTAAAGAGAAAAAAATATTGAGCCAGTAAATGTAAAACTAGATAGAATTCTTTATGTTGATAATGCCTATAAAATATAAACAAATTTATAAATAAATATAAAAAAATTAATATATAATCAATTTCAATGAATAAATACTGAGTTATTGTGGCAGATGAGCTTGCTTTATTGGCTTTTATATATGTGGTACTAACTATAAGGCAAAGGCTTGTTTGGGTTGTAGATGCCTCCATTCCATGTGCCATGCAATAATTCTGTTTTCTCAACACTTATCTCCATTCTCTCCACTGAGAAACTGACCACTTATACAATGCACCATGACATCATTAGGCGTTCACATAAAAATATCATTTATGTATGCTAAGCCAACTTCTATTCCTTTAATTTTCTATTTCATTTGCCAATTAGAACATATATAAGAATTTCAATGTACCACAAGAAAGTCCATAAAATAGTGATCTTAAAATTAAGAAAGAAGTATAAAACCTATAAACTATAAAACTATAAAATACTGCAAAGGGAAATTGAATGAGACCTAAATAAATGGAGAGACATTATATTTTCATGGGTTGGAAGATCTAATATTATTAAGATGGCAATTCTCCTCAAATTATCTGGAGATTCAACATAATTCCTATCAAAATACTAATAGTTTTTTGGCAGAGATTAGCAAGCTAATCTTAAACTTAATATGGAAATGCAAAGCACTCAGAGAAGCCAAAACAACCTGGAAAAAGAACAAAGTTGGAGAACTTACACTTTCCAGTTTCAAACTTTACTATAAAGTAAATGAATCAAGATAGTGTGATACTGGCATAAGGAAGGACTATGGATAAATGGAACAGGACTGAGAATGCAGAAATAAACCCATACATATATAATACATTGATTTTTGACAAAGGTGCCAAGGTAATTCAATAGGGGAAAGGATAGTCTTTTCAACAAGTGGTGCTGGGACAATTGGATATCTACATGCAAAAAAATGAACTTATCTATTATGTCACACACAAAAATGGACTCAAAATTGATCACAGGCTAACATAAGGGCTAAAACTATAAAACTTCTAGAAGAAAATAGAGAAGTTCTTTTGTGGCCTTGGGTTAGACATAGTCTTAAACACAGCACAAACAGCATGACCCACAAAAGAGGGGAAAAAAAGGCAAAACAGACCACAAAAAATTTTAAAATTTTAAAATTAAACATTTTGTACTTCAAAATTACCAATAAAAAAAAAAGATAAATCATGGGGAGAAAATATATACAAATATTTTTTTCTGATAAAGGATTTATATTCAGAATATATAAAGATCTCTTACAAGTCAACAAGAAGACAAACCAATTTAAAAATGGGCTAATAAGCCCATGAAATGATATTCAGCATCATTAGTCATTAGGGAGATGCAAATCAAAAGAACAATGAGATACCATTTCATGCCTACTTGAATGGGTATAATCAGAAAGATAAAATATTACTGGTGAAGATAGAAAAAAATGAACCTCCATACATTGCTGGCAGGAATGAAAGATGGTACAGCCACTTTGGAAAAAGAGTTGGGTAGTTTCCAAAAAAATATTTAAACATAAATTTACCATATGACTCTGTTATTCCACTCCGAAGTACCTACTCAAGAGAATTCAAAAGATTTCTCTTGAAGATGTGTATGTGTTCATAGCAGTATTATTTATAATATCAAAAGAGCAGGAAAAATCCATTTGTCCATCAGTTGAATGGATAAACAAAATGTGGGATAGCCATACAATGGAATACTAATCAGTCGTAAGAATTACTGACACATGCTAAAACATGGCTGAACCTCAGAAATAAGCTCATGAGAAGCCAAATGCAAAAGATTACATAGTATGACCTTATTTATATGAAATGCCCAGAAATGCAAATTTATTGGGGCAGAAAGCAGATGGGTAGTTGCCTAGAGTTATGAGTGGTACTGGGATTGACTGACAGTGGGCAGGAAGGATCTTTGGAAGATGATAGAAATTTTCTAAGTTTGGATTGTGGTAACGTCTGTATAATTTTAAAATTTATTTAAAATCACTGAACAGTATACTTAAAACAGGTAAATTTTAAAGAATTTATATTATATCTCAGTAAAGCTATTTTAAAATTTGGGGAGCTTATTGTTCCCATATAATGAGGTATCTGTGGACAGTCATGGTCAGGGCTGTCATGGTTTTATGTAGTCCCTAGAGACCCAGACTCCTTCCATTTTCAGCCATCCCTAGCATGTGTTGTTCTTGCCCTCATGGTCATAACTCGACCTCCTTCCAGGAAAGAAAAAGAGAAAGAACAGAGTGCAAAAGGCATTAGCCTGCTAAGTCTGCTACCTTCAAGGCTCTTCCTGGGAAGCTCCAGCCAGAAACTCTTATGTATCATTAGCTAGAACAATGTCACCTCATCATTCCTAACTTCAAGGGAGTCTGAGAAATGTGGGGATATGGCCACCGGCAGTCAAATCAGGGTCCTGTTAGTAAGGAAGAAAGGAAGAGCAGACATTGGGTAGAGTAGCAGCAATCTCTGGGGTGGAGAAATAGTCTGTCACTGTAAACACAAATAGAACCAGCATTTCTTGCATCATTGAGCAGTACTCAGTTACAAAATGATAATCTAAATGACCCAGACTATGCTTATTATTACTGGTTTCTTAGCAAGATGAAAACTAAAACAATCAAATTCTCGAAAATATGAGCTCCAGAGAAACTATTACTCCCTTGATAAACACTAAGCTGAACAAATGTTCATTGTTGTTCATATTTTTATTTCTAAGACAAAAACTTGAGAATTGAATCATTTGGTATAAAAGAAAGGGTTATTGAGTGTAGTCTATGACTAGATTCCAAACATGACCACACCCTTTAGTAACTACACCTTGGAGAAAATCCATAACTCATCTAAGCCTGAATTTCCTCACCTGTTTCAGGAGAATAATAATATCTACTTCAAAGGGTTATTGGAAGAACTTAATAAGACACCAGGCGTAAAGCATAGCCCCATGCATTAGCTTCCCTCCTCCATAAATCATTTGTGGTAACAGGACATTCACAGAGTGGCACAATGGTGCCTCATATACCCCCAACAATGAAGAATAAGTCCTACTATTTTTTTTTTCTTGCCAAAATTACAGAGCTGTCTCAGAGTTCTCCAGCCATGGTTTCCCCACACATCTTAGGCCGAGACTTTCTCAAGAGAATTCCTAATTAGATGTCATCTATTCAACACACACACACACACACACACACACACGATAATGACAAGGCTGGGTAGGAGGAAACGAAAAGATACACACTGAAAATGAAAGGTTAACCTCTGGAGGACAGCATTCTAAAAGATCTTCTATTTTTGTATTCAGTATTGGTACCTTCCTAATAGTTAATTCTTCTTTTACAGAAGCAGAGAGAGCACTTAGAAAAATACACCAACCACATTTCTGTACTTGACACATTTAAAAAACGCGTGGACTGTGTCCAGTGCTTGTGACAGCAGGTGTGCAGGTGGATCTGCTGGCACACACCCCAGGTCACCCAATACTTGCCCATTATTCGTAAGTCAGTCCAATGAAGCCACTGTGGGGCCTCTTCCATCCCTTTCTCCCGGAAGCACAAATACAGCTTCACATAGGAGACTCTTCAAACTGGCTGATTGGGATCAAATTGCAACTATAACATCTTTCTAAGTCTGAGTCAAACACTGACTGAATGAAATCTGTATTTCTATAAGAATACTACGTATCTCAAAAGAGAAGGATGAATGCGAAGCAGAATCGGATTTGGATTGAAAGCTAGAATAAATATTTAGTATTTCTATCTTCATTCTCTACAAAATATCAAAATTGTATTATTGATGATAGTAAACGGCCTTTTACAACACACAGACAACTTACAAAAAGTAAACAGCATTTGCTTTACTTAAGAGACAAGAGCAGGCTGGCAAACTGATACAGCACTTTAGGACACATGGATACAGGTGGGTTTGCTCAGTCACTTTGCACCAGTGATTTTATTTTTTCCTATCCCATGACCAATCTATCTGACCACCAGATTATGATACTTACCTGCCCATTTTCCTTCTCCCTACGCAAAGGGGAAGAGAAAGGTGGTGTGGGACTCCTCTCCTGCGGATCTGCCAGGCTGTTTGTCCTGAGAGGGCCCTGGAGGGGAGCAGCAGAGCTCCCTTCACTGAGCAGTCGCTCATCCTGCCAAAACTGAACAGCTGCAGGGCCTTCTACAGCTGTGGCTGCCACGGTTTCCCAGAACTCTCGCCCCCAGAAGACCTCAGATTGAGAAATCCTATCTGCCCTTCAGCTAATGGCAGTTCATTTCTATTCACGGGTTTGTGCGAAATCTCTCTTATCCGACAGTGGCCACATTGACACTGGAACTACAGTCAGTTCAAAGCAAAATACAGCACAATCCTTATTCTCTATTTTCTGGGGAGCCATCTTACATTATAATTGCCATGTTCTTGCCCTTCCTCTCCACCCCTACCCCAAAGCATAGAACACAGAAAATGCTCTGTTACCCCAAATGCACAGACCAAAAAAGGGTCCCACCTAGCTTCTTCTCCCACAGCTCAAAGCAGAGCTCACAGCAGCTGTACAGGTTGATTTGGGTTATAATAAAAAGCCCTGCCCAACGAGTCCCTTCTCCCTGTCTCACCATGCAGGAGCTATTCCATGTCACAGAACGTGTATTTTGGGTTGTTGGAATAATTTCATATTTAAATGCACATATTCTAAACACAACTGGTTGCTTAGTTTTTTGTGTGTGTATGAGTCCAAGTGGGCTGATAGGTTTGATATTTATAAGTGAAAGGAGTGGCTAGAGAAGGGGACAAGAGAGCTGAGCAATGTCTGGGCTCTTCATTTACTGACTCACGTATTCACTGAGCACTGAGGTGCTGGAGTGTGAGGGGTTAGGGGTTTGCACCCAGGCCCCACCCTCGGGGGTACAGCCTCTGTCCAGGGAGGAAGATACACCGTGGATGACTATTTACAGGTGTGACAAGGGTTATAAAGAATGCTCTGAGGGTGCTGGACTGTAAGGTCAGCAAAGGCCTTTGTACTGGGTCTTGAAGGAACTTTGGAAGGTTTCTCAAAAGTATTCATTAAAGTACGTCTACAGGTTTCATTTTGCTCACACTCTCACTGTGTGTGCGGGGTGGCACAGCCAGTGTGAATCTCATTTCAAAGATTAAATCTCTGGAGTCTCTGTCCAATGCTCTCCTGGAAACACTAGGGGTCAGCAGCCTTCCAACAGTTGTGAGTCCAGCTAAAAGCCCCAGCTCTGGGCTGGCTCTCACAAAGGGGACGGTCTAACAGACATGGTGGGTGCTTTCCCAAGCCCCACTCTCAGTCTTTTAGTGACAACCTTAATTTTTATTTGGGTACCTCAGCTGCTCGTGCACAGTCCAGGTGCTTGGTTGGAGTAAATGGATCTGGAGATGGGATCTGTGGCTCAGACTAAGTTTATTTGCATTATCCTACCCCCCTGACTCCATGTATTGGTTCAGGGATAAACACATAATCCTATTTGGGCCAATAGAGATTGAGAAAAAAATTGCTGAGGATGACTAGGAAAATAGTTTCCTTGATCTTCTCAGAAAGCTCCTATAAGTTACAATATCCATCTACCTCTTTCTCTTTCTTCCTCCCGCTCCCTCCCTGAAAAGAGCAGTATGACCGAAAAGCAGCCAGATCCCTAAACATCCTTCCTCATGTATATATTTAATTCCCACCCATGACAAGACTCCCTGGGTGTATGTGTGCTGAAGAGAGCAGGTCACAAGAAACCCGCGTCCCTCATGCAGAGTCTTTATCTCTGTCAGGTTGCTCAGACCTTCAAATGGAAGTCGCAAGCTTCTAAAAGTAACTGCAGGTTTGGAGCTAGTGAGTCATTAAAAGTGTAATTCCTCAGGGAAGTCTTATTTGTTGCGAAGCAATATGCAAAGGACCTCCTAAGAAAATATTAAAGTTACTGCCATTTATGTTTGTTTTTTTTTGAGAGGGGATCCTAAAAATTTCTATAATTCACTAAAAGCAGGTACTCAGAGTAAAAGTTTAGGACCCACATCTTCATACCCGTTCCAGAATTCCCGTCCTAGTATATACAAAGTATCCTAGAACAGAGGCTGGTCTTTCTCTACGGAAAAGTTAGCTCTTTTCCATTTGTCCTGTGGCGGACTTTAGTAGCCCCCAACATCTGTTTTCTCCCTCTGCCTTGATAGAACACCTCTCTACCCTCTCATCCCAGAAGAAGACTGTACTTTCCAGCCTTGCAAACAGGTGTGTGCTGTCACAACCGTGGGACCACTTCTGGCTAACTGGATCTAAGTACAGGTGTCAGGTGTGAAAAGTGTCCTTAAAGGAAGGGAAATGTGTGTGCCCTTCCTCCTTCCCACTGGCTGGATTATAACGTGACTGTAGGTATTTAAGCAGCCAGCTTGGACCATGAGGCAGAAAGCCATGTATGCAGGGTGATGGAGCAGCAAAATAGAAAAAAATCTCAATCTCGAAACTGCCTTATACTTCTAAGTGCCACACTTCTTTCACTTGCATGAGAAATAAAAATTTATCTGGTTTGAGGCACTGGTATTTTGGTGGTGTTTGTTGTTGTTGTTGTCACTCACAGTTAAATCTAATCCAAACTGACACTTTCCTATATGCATCATTTGTATTTTCTCCATTCGTCTGTGATATCAGAACCGTGCCGTTTTTAATATGGCAAGACACTTATGAGTGAGGTGAGGATTCATCAGTCATTCCCAACATATTCCCCAAATCCCACTCACGTCCTATGGAATGAATTCTACCCACGGTGTAACATCATAAAGGTCACCTCCCAGACATGGGAAGAAACAGAGATTTGTTTTTAACCAAGAACAAATTTTTTTTGTTTATTTTACAGAAAACCCTACCTATTCAAGTAACTGCTTTCTCCTAATTTTGCTGGCAATTTTGTGAAATGAAGACTATTTTCTTAGTGACACAAACTCTCAGATGCTTAATAGCAGTTAAAAATGAAATAACTATTCCTTACAAGCATCAATTAGATACAAGGTACTAAGAGGCTGTATTCTGGAAGGAGGTAGGGTCCTTGGCTTCAAATCTAGCAGCATTTTCTGACTTTGCCACTTCCTTGCAATGTGACCTTGGTAAGTGATTTAACCCCTTACTAGTTCCAGGTTCTTCCTCTAAAATGAAACCTTATACAGTACTTGCAAAAAACAAAGGCATACTGCACCCAGTACATAAATAGGTGCTCTAATAACAAAAAATTATTTTTGTTTCTTTTGCTTTTTTATTATTATAAATGAAAAGCGATCGAGTTTCAATCTGTAGAACTATGTCTTAGTAAGTTTTAGTTTCTAAAACTTACTAGTTTTATGACCACAGTAGACTTAAGTTACTTAATACTCAATTTCTTCAACTGCCAATCAGGATTATAATAGCAGCAAGGATATTGTTAATCACAGCAATAACAATTACTGATATGGTGCATGGTTATCAAATGTCAGGCACTGCACCAAGGTCCTTCTTTTTCATTATTTCATTAAAACCTATTTTTTTCTACCTCCTAGAGATGTTTTTAAAGATGTAAATAAAAGTGAGAAAGTGATTAGAAGGATGCTGTGTGCAAAAGAAATTTTCAAACCTGTATGGTACAGACAAATATCATAGCATTATTTATCAAATAAAGCACTTCTCTTAGAAGAAAATACCCTGGTTTCTAGAAAGCAAAAGATTTTCATTATAAAAGGAGATACAAAAAATTGTTCCTTCCTAAAGCGTATATTTAATTTGAAAGCAATCTAAAGCTATATAGTGGCAGAACAGTTACCTGCTTATGTGGATTACCATAAGTGATAACAAATATCGACCATAAAAGTGATAACAACTATCCACACAGAAAACAATGTTCTTTCTTTTTTTTGCTTTGAATAGTCCTTATCATTTGATGTAAAAAAAGAAAGTATCTAATGATTTCTAAGAAAAACATATGTATTCATATAATACACATGTAAGACATCTTTAAGTACTTTCTTTAACTTATAATAAAATAAATATTTGTGTTCCACAACATGTGTTTGTCAGTTGAGTGGAATTCATCACTTCTCTCCTTAGAGAAACAACATTTATAACAGCATCTTCCTTATAGTTACTGCTACTGCCCTCAACTGACAATTTTCCTTATTAAAATCCTTGTGCATATTAACTTACTTTTGTATATAACTTTCCTATAGATGCAAGACCATTTTGGCCAATATTGAGTCACTCCTGTTGGACATACTCAGGGACTCAAGGACCCAAGGGAGAGTGAAAAGGGAATAAAAGTAGATGCCAGAGGCAGAGGTTCTGCAGGACAGCCTTTGGAAAGACGAAGGAAGAACCCAGCCCACAGATGATTACAAACGGCATGTTTAAAAAAAAAAAAAAAAGAACTTGGCAACATTAAAAACGGGGATTTCCACATAAAAATCCCATGACCTGCATTTCAGACAGCCACAATCAGCTGGCCACGCACAGTACCATGTAGGTCCTTTTAGATTAAGTCCACAGTCTCTCTCCACTTGGGACTATTTAGACATCTGCTGGCCTGTATTTAAGGCATATGAATTTGCACATAAGAATTTATAGGGTCTGAGTTTGCACACATGCCTCTGCCCTGTGTAGAAATAAAAGACCGTACAACTGCAGACCATGGGCCTACAGAAAGACCTGGCATAGTTCAGTTCTCCTTCTGTCACTGGGACCCTCATTTGGAAGATGACAAATGGAGAGTCACTGCCACCCAGTCGCAAAGCAGCAGTTCCTATGGAGGTCAGCGTTCCTCAGAGCCAGGGGTTTCTTTGCCAAGTTCACCTTCTAGCAGCAGATACTATCTGTGTAACATAAAGCTGATAGTGATACTCTGCCCCGTAGGCATCTGAGTTTGTGCCCCTGGCTTTGAGTAGCTTTCAGCTGGTCCCTTTCTTGTATCTGTCAGTGGGGGAGGGGACAGCTCCTGGAGGAGATTAGAAAACTCTGGCTCTTGCAACGCAGGCAGGCCCTTATCATCACTGTGGTCAGAGACATGCACTGGTGAGGCTGGCCTGAGAAATTCCTGCTCCACTGTGCTTGACCTCTCTTACAAGTAGAGAGGTGAGCATCAACTTGGCCATAAAATCAGAGTTTTGTATGTTTCATTATATTTATTTATGTTGTGCACTGGGTGTAGCTCCATGAAGTAGAGACAATTAGTATTCATGAAAAAGTGAATGAATGAAAGCACTACTTTTTTCCCTAGAAACTCTCCCTCATGAAGACTTCAACTGCCTCCCAAATGAATTGGACCTCAGGTCTCAGTGTAGTTCTCCTTCAACTCCAATCACTTCTCCACTAAAACCCTGCAAAAGGTTTCTCATTATGCTCAAAAATCCAAAAATTTTTTGAGGCCCCAATGCCTCTGACCAGCCTTATTGAACTTCTCTGCACAACCCCACACTCTCCTGCACACCTCTCCTTCCCATCATCCACAAGACTGGGCAGCAAATCCCTAATTCACCCATCGGATTTAGGTCTTCTCTGCGTTCTCACTGCCGCCCTTTATTCCTCGCTGTGCTTACTGCACACCTCTGCAATAACCAGTGTCTGCAGGTGGGCCAACAATGTCAGCCTTGTCTGTCTTATCGCCCTGGTCACCTGTGTCCCTGGCACCTGGTTCAAGGAGGACTCGGCACCCAGGAGGCGGGGAGGGATCTTGCACAGGATAAATGTTTTATTTTGTGCCAGGTTGGGTGCCATGCTCTTTGTAATCTTCCATTTCATGATCTCATAGATGAGAAAGCTGAGACTCAAAGAGGTTAAGGGATTTGCCTGGTGTTAGGATGCAAACTCAGGTCAGTGCACCTCAGAGCCTGTGTTCCTTTCCCTGTGCCAGACGGTTGCTCTTGACCTGCCTTTTCCAAGAGAGCGGCCCGGGCAGCATACCTGTGTCTGAGTGCCCTTGATGGTGTTTCTATTACCTCAGGAGGGAAGAATGCCTGAGGAGATGGAATTTTTGGTAGTTACTCAAGACTGCACATACAAATATGAATAAAGCCTCTCAAACACCAGAGAAAAGGAATGTAGGTCAAATAAATGGCCCGGCCCAGCATCTCCCTCTATTACCCAACTTTTCTCATTGCATGTGTGAGGCCCCAAGTAGAAGAGATAACTAAATGGAAAATTCCAGGAGCTTTATAACTATCGTTAAAAACAAAGGCTTCAGAAATCAAAGAAAGGCTTTTAAAATCACTTTCTATTTAGCTCATGACCATTCTATTTCAAAGGTTCAGATTCATTAATTTGTTAAGAGCCCACAGGGTATAGAAAACTGCAGGAGGACTCTGGAAAAGTAAATTTTTTGGTTGTTATGAAAATGTAGTTAAGTGATGAGGACAATAATAAAGAAAAATAACAATATGGGTTAGGTTTAGACATTGCCATTCAACTCTTTAGTGACCCTGTGAAGTTACATACTATTAAACCCTCATTTTATACATGTAGAATACGAAGCATAGAGAGGTGAAATAATTTGCTCAAGGTCACCCAGCTAGGAGGGACAGAAAAGACCAGAACCCAGTTCACTTGGCTCTACAATCTGTTCTTACCCACTATACAATACCAACTTTCTAGCTTGTCTCATACGAATATAAATGATACTTTCCAATAGTTAGAATTACATTTTTAGAAAAATGTGGTACAGAATTAGTCTAACAACATTCCAAAACTAATGTGTATGTTACAAACGTGTTGTCTACAAGAAGTAACTTCACAAAGTTGATAAAATGCTTAATTCTTTGTAAGGTAACAATAGAAGAAAGAGAAAATCTCTTGGAGGAAGAATCTGAAAAAAAGACATAAGAAATAAGTGAGGTAGGAGTTCCATGTTTTAACCTAAGGGAAATTTCAGGACATATAATAAAATCAAGCTTTGCAATGACCTGCTGGATAAATTATCAACTTATCAAGACCATCCTGCAGAAACAGATACCATTGCTTCCGACCAATTATTAAAAAAATAGTCCTTCCTGTTAATAATTTTGAAGGGTCTGAGGTTAAACAAGCAGATGTAGATCTTCTGAGAAGCAGAAAGCCAAAGACCGAACACAACAGGAAAAGCCGGTTAGTCACAGAAAAATGGAAAGTTCTGTCGCTGGTCATTTAAGTCCTTGTTCTAAAAAAAATGACATCATCTGGAAGAAAAACACAGGAGTGCTTGTCCAGAAAGTTCTAGTCAATTCGCTCCCTGACATACAGAGTGCATGGATTTAGATTTTTATCTCCCTTTCTTTGGCATTTGTATGCTCTCAGAATAATTATTACTTCATTTCTTCATGGTCAATGTAAGGCTTCTTTGTCACCAAAGTGTTTTCACAGATCAGTACTTTGCTTTAATACAATGACTCTTAACTCTGCATCGCAACTCATGTCCTGAATCAAAACTGTACATCTTTTACCATTGTTATCATTACCTAACAAGTGTCGAAGGAGAAGGGAAACATAGCTATGGAGATGGCTCCTCCCTGTTACCTTCAGATGCTGTCGCCCAGTGATGCTATGCTTCCGTTGTTGCGTGTCTCTGGGGAACCTGGGAAGGATGGGGTACAACTGCTCCACCCCAGCAGGTGTCTGTTGCAAGATGTAGTATATCCAAGACTTGTTGGATTCCAACGGTCACATTGTGCCAACATCACAACTCGACCCTTTCTGATGTCCTCACTCCCTGCCCAGCCTACCTCCCCACACAGGCATCTCAGTAGGTTCTGATGATTCAACATTTTTTATTTGGCTTGTGTTTCTGCCCTTCTCCCTTCCACCGCCACTTTGACTCAGTTCAGGAATGTTTTCACTTAGGACCAGATCTCCCTTCTAGAATGCACTCTAGAATGCCACCCCCACCCCACCCCCATATACGTCTTCTTCTGTCTTTTTACTGTGTCCAGAGTAATCTTTCTGAAAATCCAAATCTGACCTGCAGTGGCTCAGCCCAAGTCTAAACACCTCAGATGACACACAAGAGCTTCTACCATCTACTTTTTGCCTACGGCCTTGTCTGGGGCTGACCAAACTTTAGTCTTCATTTAAAATGCAAATCACCAGGCCCAAGTCTCAGTGATTTTGATCCATTTCATATGTATCTGATGCAGCACAATCTGGAGAAACACTGCTCCACAGCAGAGCTGGCTTCCCTCTACACATCCCACGCTGGGGCCACGTGGTCCCCACGCAGCCTCTCTCTCATGACTCCATCCTTTTACATGTGCTATTCCCTCTTCCTGAAATGACTCCTCCTACACCCTTCTAGAAAATCCAGGAGGATTAATTATTTTTCAAGACCTAGCTCAAGATTCTCTTCCTTTAACCTACTCAAAGTAAGTAAATCCTTCCTCTGGACCACCATTGTGCCTAGCGCATACTTTTATAACATATGTTATCCAATCCTGAGACAGTCTGAATGTTAGGCATCCCTGTTTGGGAATCAAAGATATGGTTTCCAGGCCCAGCTCTGCCCCCTTACCAGCTGCCTTAGTCCATTCGAGCTACTAAAACAAACTACCATAGAATGAATAACTTAAACAAAGACATTTGTATCTCATAATCTGGATGCTGCAAAGGCCATATCAAGGTGCCAACAGGTTTAGCAAGGGCCTTCTTCCTGGCTTCCAGATAACCAGCCACCTTCTCGCTGTATCCTCACATGGCAGAGACAGGAGCTCAGGTCTCCCTCTTCTGATAAGGACACTAATCCCATCGTTAGGGCTCTATCCTCACAACCTCATCTAAACCTAACTATCTCCCAAAAGCCCCACTTCCAATACAATCACATTAGGGGTTAGAGATTTGACATAGAAATTTTAGGGGACAGAAATGTCCGTTCGGTCTGCAACGGTTTTTGCAGTGTTTCTCCAGCTACAAAATCTTGCACAAGTTACTTAATATCTCTAAGTCTCATTTGTAAATGGAGCCAATGACAGTACCAACCCCCTTCAGTAGTTGGTACGATCCTAGTAAGCACTATTATTAGTGAGGAAACTGAGGCAAAGAGGTTAAGTAAATTTCTAAAGATTGCTAGCGAGTAAGCAGTCTGGCTCATGCCCACTTTCCTGACCCCTGGAACCCTGTCTCCCCTACTAGAAAACAAGCTGGCTGGAGAAGGAGCAGAAATGTGTGGAGTTTGGTTTTCAGCCAAATATCTAAGTTGGTTCTGTCCTGCTCAGAGGTCATGGAGCCTTCAGCAGACAATGTTTGGCAGAAGAACTGGGGTGGGGGTGGGGGTGGGGGCGGATAAGCTAATGGACTTAAGGCCCATGCTTAAGTCCCAGATCTACAGAACTATTCATGGCTCCTTTACTGAGCCCTTGACCTCTGCCATACTTTTCCAGGTCTTCCCCTTCTAATTCACCTCCACAATCTCTATTGGTGGATCCCAGGAACTGGCATTTTTAAGGGGCGCCACCTACCCATCCCCCTAATAAGCAGCTAGAGTTGAAACCATTGCTAGGAGCTTCCACATACCGTGGGCAAATTTTTTTGCATCTGGTGATCATGTTTTTGGTGAGATCTACCATTCTATTAGAATCCTGTTTGTTGGCCTCTCATTAGGGTTTTTAATAATTTTTATTCCAATGTGGGTCCCTTTGGCTCTCTGGCAAAGCCTGTGGACCCTTTCTCAGAATGATGTTTTTACACACAGATAGTAAAAAACATAGGATTATAAGGAAATGAATTATATCGAAATATAAATATACTGACCACTAGGGTTGAGTTCTTTAACTCTGACTCTGAGTTCAGGAATCCAGTCTTCTTGGGTCTAGGGGCCAAACACACACTTGGTGTTCAATAAATGCTTGTTGGAAGAACAAAAACAAGAATAAGTCCCATTCTGTTGAGAATCACTATTTTAGTAGCAGAAAAGTACCCTACCTGAAGGAATGCACCATTTCAGTGTTGATGAGATTCAAATGTTACACAATCTATTTCTGAAATAAGTCCCTAAGGCAACTGAAGATTTAAAAATTGGTAGCCTTTTGAAAAATCAATAAAATCAAGTTTCTGAGCATGGCATCATCACTTCCAGCCTTTGCAAAATGTTCTTCTCTTGCTTATCAGAAACGATAGAAAAGCCGTGGTTAATTCAGAGGTGTCTGTACTAAAATGAGAAAAACAGAGGGATTTGAATTTTCTTCCTGCTGTGGTAGGCAGAGTAATGGCCTCTCTCAAATATGTCCATGTCCTAATCTCTAGAACCTGTGAGTATATTTCCTTACATTCCCAAAATGCTTTTTGCAGATGTGATTACGTTAAGGATTTGGGGATAGGGAGATTATCCTGGATGATCCAGGCTGGCCCAAGGTAATCACAAAGGTCCTTATAAGGAGAAAGCAGGTTGAGTCAGAGGAGAGCATGCGATGACAGCAGCAGAGGTAGGAATGTGAGCATACGACTGAGATGCACAGGTGGTCTCTAGAAGCTGGAAAAGGCAAGGAAACAGATTCTCCTCTAAAGTCTCCAGAAGGAATCAGCCCTGCCATCACTCGATTTTAGCCCTGTAAGAAATTTAGACTTTTGGCCCCCAGAACCATAAGATAATAAACATTTGTTGTTTTAAGCCACCAAGTTTGTGGTAATTTGTTACAGCAGCAGTAGGAAACTAATACACTTGCCCATATCCAATAAGCAATGAAAAGACCAATAGACACTTTGTAAGAGAAAGAACCAAGCACCCAGGTTGGCTTTTATTCTTTATGCTGGTGGTTTTCAACTCTGGTTGCATGTTAAGGCTACCTGGGGAATGTGATAGATTAGACAGATGATAGGTAATTGATAGATGATAGATAGATCAGAAGGTATAGACAGACATAGGGACACCACACAGACACATGAGAGTCCCAAATGAATCTGGATTTTAAGGTGGGAGAGTGATGCCATGAGTCTGAATATATTAAAGGCTCCCATGGATTATGACACACAGGGAAGACTAAGAAACCTGCCTGTGCCCACAAAAGTAGGGCAAGATACAGTCTGTACACAACTCTTTTCTTCCAAGGTAAATATAGGCTATTTATAACCATTCTTGTTAATTCTTATAAAGCTATTATAAATCAAGGAGATTGCAAACACAAAAGGAAAATAAAGAGAAACAAATAATTTGCCTACAGTTACGGGCAAATCTCTGAAACAGCTGAGAATAGAATCCAAGTTCTTTCTAAACTTTCATTCAACACTCTAGTCACTGGAATCTGTTCTCCACACCCAAACTCACATCAAATCTCCATTCTGATTTACAGCCTATAAGTATGAAAGCAAAGGCCTGAAAAAATGGTTAAAACACATGAGTTATTTATTTTCAATGCTCTTATTAAAACCTTATAAATGACAAGCCAGCTACCTTAAAACCTTTCTGGAGGTTTTCTGGGAAGGGACTTGTATAAATCTTTAACGAAGTAATATTTAAAGGAAAATTCCCCTATAGGCCAATGACAACTGAAATGATGATTAATTGTACAATGAAACACAAATACCTAAGCAATATTAAATTTAATAATGTCTAAAAAGCCTACCAAAACTACAAATGATTGTCAACTGCATGTCACCATTTATGGAACACTTATTATGTCCCTGACGCAATGTCAAGGGCTTTACCACGTCTAATTCTCTAACAGTCCTGTGACACTACTGTTTATCTCCAAATCACAGATGAAGAAACTGAGGTAAGAAACTTTAGTGGTAGGGCTGGGACTCAAAGCCAAGTCTGTCTCAGGCCCAAAGCCATGGCATTTGACAGGCCCCTAATAAAAGCTTGTTGAACTGAGATGAATACATTACAAGGAGGGCACTATCATTACCAACCCCATCAACCCTAGAATGAACAAAGGAATTGTTCCAAACAGAGATGTCCATGGAATTCTAATCTTTAGGAGAAAATGAGTCACTTTCTTTTTTAGACACAAGACAGTCACACACAGATAAGAATGGTTATTACGAGAATGCACTTTTGTACCCCAATGTGAACATGTCTTCAAGTAAAATCTCAAAAATGAAATGAGAATATGAAACAGCATTCTAATCTCTGGGAAACTTAAATGTGATATTAAAAATAAGTTGAGATTTTTGTTTCCTTCATTAATATAAAATTATTTCCTAATAATGACCAGTGAACAACTGTAGGATAATCTAAAAAGATTATTAGATTTCCTCTCTTGTTCTTTACAAGTAGGAGACCCCTTTATCACTAAGTTTGCTATAGAAATCAGTGAATAAAACTGAGAGTAAAGATCAACACAGGAAGGAAGAGAAGCAAAGAAAGCCACAGGCCTCTGCTCTACCATGCTGATGCTGAGCCATACTTCTCAGGCTCCTTGCCACTTGGCTCTCTGCTGGACCCCCATGTCCCTGGGAGGCAGCAGCGGGAGCCTGGACAGCAGGAGGAGAGGAGGGATATGCTTCATGAGGTCCAGGTCCGATGGGGCATTCCTCCAGCAGCTGCAGAGAGCACCAGTCCTAGGGCAAGCTTTCTGTGACCTAACAGTGGCTGCCAGATGCCCCTAAGGGTGCTCCCCAAGCACAACTATGTTCTCCACCAGCCTGAGCGTATGCCCCAGCCACATGAGGCACCTCCCAGGAAGATTTGGGTAATGCCATCACTTCCCTTTTGTTACCTCAATCCTAGGGATGGTGCTTCTCATAGTTACTAGTGTCTGTGTTACCTTAGTGTCTATTTTTTTTTGTTGTTATTCTTTCAGCCTTCCTTCACTTGTGTAACCAACTCCCTGTAGTGAATCCGCTCCATGCAATCTGTAGAATGGTGCCTGTGTGTTGACTGGACCCTGGACTGATATGACGATGAAACTGCAAAGTTAAACGCAAGAATGTATCTGCCTTGTGCCATGTCGCTGAGACTGGTGTGGATCTACTAATTTGCACTAAGGTCCAGGTACAACAACGCAGGGGTAGTTTCAGAGCCACCCATCCCCATGTGCTAAGGCTGTTTAATTCAATTACCTTTCACAAGAAGTTCAATGCAGGCAAGATGTGAGGGGTTATACAGACTCAGCCCACATTCTGATTTCTCAGAACAAGCTCTAAGGGTCTATCTTTATTCAAGAAGCTAAACTTTTTGCATCGAGAAAGGCAACTGTAGGATTCAAAAAAAAAAAAAACATTCAAATAATATAAACATAACTTTTTTCAGCACAATTTGGTTCAAAGGTCTTCATTAAGAAAAGAATCCCATTCTTTATGTAAAATCTAAAAATAGCATGATGGAGGCAGAAAGCCAAAGCTCAAGGAATAATGGCTTCTCAATGGACATAGACCATTCTGAAAATGTGAAATGGATGTTTTTTCAAATCAAGTCCCCTTAATGTACAAAGAAAGATGGACATAGTCTTTTAAAGGGGGATTTTAACTTCACTCAAATTGCAGCCATGAGAGGAAACCCACAATATAAGGGGTACATATCAACAAATCCTAATGCTGCCCCCAAACAGTGTATGTTACATCTAATGAAAAGTTACTATAAAAGCTAAATTTTTAATGATTCACTAAAAGTACTTCCAATCTCTGTGGACTTTGAGCCCCACTGCTAAGTCGAGTTTGTAGTGCAGAGAGAAGCATACTTTCAGACCTGTCAAACCCTGCAGCTCTCCACATAAAGAATCCATTCCCTAAACAATGGTCCTGTCTTAATCCACATACAAGGCCCAGGGAGAGAGTGCCATGGCCAGTGGGCCCTGAGAACATGACCGTCCTTGTGGTGGCGTGGGTGCAGCAAACCATGAGTCACCCCAGTCCTTTGGCTCCAATCCCCAGCTCCTTCTGCTTATTACTCAGTGTTCCATGGAGCTTCACAGGAGGGTCTAACCCCCACCCCCACCCCAAGCCGATACGATTATTCTGCTCACTGTGGTGGTTTTGTTCTTATTGTAAATCAATAAATTAGCTTGGTAATCTTGGTTTATTTGGATCCATCCCCGAGAAATAAAATTTCTTTTCTATGATCAAGAATCAGTTTCTAAGTCAGGAGGCTAAGGGGGAGACCCTGGGTCATTGAGACCAGTGGTTCTCAAAGTGGGGTTCTTGGATCAGCAGCAGTAGCATCACCTGGGAATGAGACCTGCAAACTGGGCCCAATCTCAGACCTCCTGAATCAAGCCGGTGAAAGCCAGTATTCCGTTTTAACATGCATCCCAGGGGGTTCTGACACTGTGCAAGGTTGAGAGCCATTAAAATGAAATGACAGTTATTGGGGTAGGTGGTGGGTGGGGGATATATGGTTAATTTTATGTATCAACTTGTCTTAGTTCAGCACCCAGTTGTTTGGGAAAATGCCAGTCTAGATGCTGCTGTGGAGATATTTTTTTTTAATGTGATTAACATTTAAATCCAGAGACTCTGAGTAAAGCAGATTTCCCTCCACAATGTGGGTCAGCCTCACGCAGTAGGTTGAAAGCTTTAAGAGAAAAAATGGAGGTTCCCTGAAGAAGGAACTCAGCCTCAGGTTTGCCTTTGGACTCAGGATAGCTGCATCAGCTCTTTCTGGAATTTCCAGCCTGCCAGCCTGCCCTATAGATTTTAGACTTGCCAGTCCCAACAAGAGCCAATTCTTAAAATAAACCCCTTTCTCCTCCTCCTCCACCTCTCGATAGCTAGCTAGCTAGATACGGCACACACACACACACCCTATTGGTTTTGTTTCTATGGAGAACCCTAACAGAGGGAGTTCATAGGCCTAATGTATGTGTCTACATGAGGGCAAGGAGTCTACCTATTTTTTTTTTCGGTACTACCTGCTGGGTGCCTCGCACAGAGGAGGCTCTTTCCATATTTTTGATGAATGCATGAAACTCACTGAGAAAGGGAAGTGGACAATTTGGCTCCAAGAGAGGCCCTTAGAAAACAGTCAACCCTGAGGATGCCTCCACTAAATTCCTGTGAGCAGTAAACTCCTCCTCAGAAATCTAGAGTGTATAGATGAGTCAAGAGGAAATCACATCCAGGTATTGTGTTTAGCGTTTCTGGGTTTAATTTCTTACAAGTGAGAGGATGCTCAGCACTCAGCAGGCTACTCTTAAGATTTTGTTCTAGCTACAGGCCCCACTGTTTTACATGCCATGAGTGCAGTGACTGCATCTTGTCACTTGTTATGCCTGGTACCTAGAGCATGCTTTTAGAGTACATTCTTATCAGTACCTTGGAAAACTCAGTCTCACATACTGTCTATTTTAGTGTCAGTACCAATACATTAATCTGAAGAATGTGCTTTCCTGACTGATGGGAACAGAACTCGTGGACAAGGACACTCCTCTTCACTTCCACTAGACACTCAGCTAAGGAAGAACAAAGGCAGGGCGTAGTCTCCAGGCTCAAGGGATTGTCCTGAACACAGATTAAAAGTCATCTTGATGACATGTTCTAAAACCTCTGGGATGGTAATTCTGCCACATGAAATTGGGAAAAGTAAGCATTTCTCAGCTAAGCTTCTCCATTCCCCCTACCAAGCCCAAGTCAAGTTTCATCGCAACCACGCCAGACGTTGATGGATTCAGGCTGGGGTGAGGTGACCTGGCCCAAAGGCAGTAGGTAGGCAAAGCGGGGCAGAAAGGAGGGCTTAGGGCTGACAGATGCCTCTTCCACAGAATGGTCAGTCTTAAGGTGGAATCTTTGAAAGCCCCATTAAATCACAAAGGTGTTCTCTTGGAAAAAAAATACTAAGAATTAGTTTATTCAATTTGTTTTTCATTTGTTTTGTTTTGTTTTGTTTTGTTTTGTTTGGGGAAAGGAATTTATTTCACTCAATCCATTCAGCTCACTAAATGCTCAGCAAAGGGCAGACTTGGACAGGATCTGTGGAGCTGACAGTCACTTAGCTCTTGGAGCCTGAACACAGGCCTGATCCAAATGAGAGTGAAGGTGTGAGGAGAAAATAGGGATTGGAAAGTTAGAGGAAGGGTGCCCCAGCAACTTCTAGTGTTTACAAAACAACCTAAACCGGGACCAAACCAACCAAAAAGGGCGAGAGGCCAGGCATTAAACCCTGAAGGGAACTACTCTGAAACAAATTCCACATACTTGCTACAGTTTAAAAGTCTTAGAACAAAAACAATTCGGTCTGTAATGAACCTTATTCAAAGGAAAAAATGAAATAAAAGTTACTTTCTTTCAAAAACTAAGCAAAACATCTCATTTTTTCCCCCATCAAGGGAGAGAAACAACTAATTGTGTATTTTAAATGGTCAGACTGTTTAAAACAGTAACAGCAAAGAAAAACACAACAAAACTATAGAGTGTACTGAAGTTAACCAATCCAATGAGTATCACAGAAATAAATCTGATGATTCAACTAGTTTGCTGTTGAAGTAATCATTGTCTGTGAAAGAATGAGGGGTTCCAGCGACAGACAGCTCTTTTGTTTCTGCAAGCAGCAGCGTTCAGTGGGCACCATGGATGTCTTGTTAAAACTTCTCACATCCCCTTTATTATTCAGATGGGTTGGGAAAATATATTTTTCTTTTGACAGAGTTGCTTTTCAAGGAATCACTTCTTTCAAATTACATCCTCCTATTGCAGCGCTCAAATTTGACTCCGAACGTACAACTCGCAACTTGCCCGCTCCCCACTTCCCAACAAAAACCCAAGGCCTGCGGGGATGGCTCTATTTACATGCTGCCTCACACCTCGGCATTTACCAGGGTGAGGTGGCTGGCTGTCAACCGCTGGCTCTTAGTCAATATTTAATCACTGTGCAGTTATGTAGGGAGAAGGAAACATTCCATCTCCCAATAACATGGCTTTAATATAAAAAAACCAACAGTTTTCATTACATTTATCGAAGCATGGTTACGCTTTTTAGAAAGCTATCAAATTAAGAAGCTACACAACTGCTCTGATATGGCATTCTAAGTGTTTTGCCATCGGTAGGTGTATAAAATAAAAAACACATAACTGTAATGTTTTTAAGTATTATACAACTTCGGGTTCACCTTAAAAACTTTTTTAAAAGGGAATAAGGTGAAAAACCACATAATACTTGCCTAAGTCATAACCTCTTCCCTAGGTTACACAGCAAAGTAGCCATACCAAGGAGAAAAACTCACATGGGTTTTTTTTGACTTTTTGCTTTTGGCTTTACTTTACAGGTTTAATTTTGATAAAGACTTGCTTGCAGATAATGTTCTCAGGCCTAGCCCAATACTACAGCCATTTTCTTTTCCGTTTATTCTATCGGATAACTAAAAGAACAAAAACCATCGGTTGAAAATTAGCGATGGAAACTGATAGGAGACACTCACGTTACATACAGCGCATCCTTAGGCACCAACCTGACAAACACGTTTTGTGTTTCTCATGTAGCCAATGGCTCTTTTAACAAGCTGATCACCTGAGCTAGAGACGTTTTTTACCGTTTAAATGAGATCTGCAGTGCTCCATAGGGAAGACAGAGGCATTACTTGCAGTGTCACCATGAAGGGGAGACTGCAATGAAGCTGAGCGGTGGAAAGTGAGTCAGGGTAAGAAGTACTGAAAATGCCTCCGCTCAAAGGCACATGGGTCTTCTCTTTCATTCCTTCTACTGACCAACAATGGGAGGAACAGGTGTGGACTTGCTCAACTGGATGACGCGTGGCAGGAAATGTTTTTCAAAGTTGCAACCATATTGACATTCAACAGCTTTTCACTGTGGGTGGGTGAAGAGAATTAAGCTTTTCCTCAGCTCCTAAAATTCATTGGTCCTGCAATGACACAGCAATTACCCTCCAGCTCCTAACCAAGATTCCTGGTCCAATTATAAATTGAATGGATGGGGGAAGGGATGAGTTTATTTAAGCCCTCGAACCTGCCTGCAAAGTGTGCGTGTGTGTGGAGGGGAGGGGGTCTGAAAGCAAGTCCCAGGACAGGGTGCTCCAGTAGCTGGCATTAGAATACCTGACTTTCTGTCCTCAAACCTATCAACATCTGGCATTTCAGCATCTGTGCCCCATCTTGGATTAGCATGCATAAAACTTCAAGTAAATCACAAATAGCTCATTAGAAAAAAGGCTAGGACCTCTGTTTTAACATATTCCTAGCCCATAGCATCCAGTAGACCTGGTTATAAAAACTCATGAATATGCCACCTCTTTTGAACCAAACACCCAAGATGCTCCTGGAGCCTGAGACATTTAACATTAATTCACTACTGAATTCAAATAGCTTTTTCCTACTGAATTCCCTAAAAGGTGTCATTCCCCATAGCACCCATTTCTCTGGGTCCAACATTGCCTATTATAAAACTCCTTGCAGCATAAGAAAATATTTTAAATTTACTACAGGAAAATTGAGAAGTTATTTCATGGCAACAAAGATGGTTTTTTAGGAGTAGTGGTCAAAGTTCCCTAAGTGAGGTACAGACTCAGACGCCTGGGGTGTGTCTGCCAGGAAAGAACGTGATTTTGGTCACTTCCTGGATCAATTTCCACAAGCCTTTCCAGACTCAGTCCTGCCCATGGGACTTCCATGTGGGCAGCCCTTGCCATCCCACCTTACGTCGGGCTCCCTCCTCCGTAGGTCTCCACACAGCTCTCCTCCCTTAGCTGCCTCTGCAGGTGGCGGAGTCAGAGGCCCCAAGCCTCCTGGACTTTTCCTTCATACCCCTTACACTGGATATTAAATGAGAGAGGAAGTTGTTTAATATCCATCTCTCTCACCAAAACAGGCCACTTAGGCAGAGATCATAACTATTTCATCTCCCTAGTGTCTAGCACCTCATAGCTACTGAGTAAGTGACGAGTAAGTACATGGATAGGGGGAAACCACAGAAGGTAGTGGGTTCAGCTGCAGCTTGAGATTCCTCTGCTTCACCCCGACCAACCTTGTCTCTCTCCTAAGTCCTTCAGGTGACAGCCTCTTACGCTAGACAAACTGCCACAGATGAAGCTACTGTTAAATGTGGTCCCAGGACTTCTCGGAGTAAAGCTCTCCAGGGGCGTTGCCCAGCAGACGGCAAGGACCCCTGAGACATACTCCCATCTGACCAGGGCTGCTTATAACCTCAGGGACCCACAGTCCCATCCTATAACCTTTCAATAATATGGGGAGTAGGGGTGCTGACCCTCATGCAGATGAAGATTTGCATGTAACTATGACTCCCCCAAAACATAGCTGATAGCCCACTGTTGACTGAAAGCCTTACGATACCATAGAGTCAATCAACACATTTTATATGTTATACAAATCATATACTGTATTCTCACAATATCGTGAGCTGGAGAAAAGAAAATGTTAAGAAAATCATGAGAGAAAATACTGTAAGTTTATCAATACTGTAAGTTTACATCCTCCGTTTTACAAGATGAAAAAACTCTGCCTACATGTAAACTTGAGCAGTTCAAACCCGTGTTGTTCAAGGGTCAGCTGTATAAGGTAACCTACAAGGAGCAGCTAGTGCGGGAATGGGTGGCAAGAGAGAGGGAATGGACGGTTCTTTCTCCCTGAGCCTCCGCTCAACCAGCAGATCACTACTACCCCTTAGAGTCAACATGCAGGGAAAGTTTGTTTGCTTCGTAGGTTCTCATTAAATATATGTGAAATAAATGAATGCAGAAATGATTAATATGTACTTGTGATAAAGCCAATGAAAATTAAACATCACTGATAAAAGCTGACAGCACCATTTTATTTTTTCATAAAAAAAAAAACAACACATTTTTTACGGCAAGTTTCTGACTGAGCCTTAACATCGATTGGATGGAATTGATTGTTAGAAGCAAGCACAGAGGTGGTGGTGGCGACTTTCAAAGTGGAGAGAAGAAACATAAACCATACATTTATCAAATGAATTTCTAATTAAAGAAAAAGTTTCCATTTATGAAAAATTCTCCACTAGAAGCATGTTGGTATAAATTCAAGAGATTATAGCTATTCAGATATGGTCATAGTTACTAGCAAAGATAAGCAGTTATTGTGTGATGAATGAGAGAGGCCAGATTCCAAATATTCAGTGCAGAGGTTTCTAAATGAAAGTGGAAGGCACATGGCCCTTGGAGCCAGAGACCTGTACTGTCTCTGTGACCCCAGCACCAGCTTCGGTTTCCTTGTCTGTAAGAAGGGGGTAAGAGCGTCCACCTTGCCTCACTGTGAGCATTAGGTACAATAAATGAAAAGTGGCCAGCTCATTGCCTGCCCATAGCGGGCAGTCAATAAGAAATAGCTATTGATGCTATCGTTAAAACGGGTTTAGTGCCTGTCGCTCCAGTTCTCACACCATCAGGGCACACCTGCCAAATGTGTGCTTAGGTGACTTACAGCAGCTCCTCCTCTGACTACGAGCTCCACTAGGGCAAGAAGCTCTGTGACACGAAGGCTCCACGCGGGCCTCTGCTCATCACATAATAGGCATTCCATAGATATTTACTGACCGAGTAAAGCTATGAAGAAAAATAATGACATATATTAAAGAAATTCTTGGCAGCCATCACTTGGTGGATTTTTGTGACTTCGCTGAAAAAGTTACATAAGCAACGTTAAAATGCAGGTCTTGCTCAAATGTGAATTCAGAAAGTTTACTGTTTTAAAACTCAGGGACTCACTATCCTGATACTACATAAACACAGTTTCTCCTGTGTAGGAAGGAATAGTTTGAGGACAATCTTTAATTCACATGAAAAACACAAGATTTATATCACAATACTAGTTGCTTTTATCCCAATAATCATAGGGCGGCTACTATTACTAGCGTGGGCCAGGTCTGTCTGATTCCAGAGCCTGCTGATAGCCACTTCCTTCGACAAAGTCTCAGCTGAAACAAGCGGACATGTCCAGACTGGCATCGGAGGGCACTGGAGTAACACCTGAGATGCAGGCTAAAAGCTGACATTTCAGCTCAGTGTTTAAATCTTGGTGTTAACACCACCAACCACAAGCTGAGTTCTTAGGGGGTTTGGTTAGCTTTGATCCTTTCCGAGGCCACTGATACCACCCTTAGTTCTGCCCAGTCAGCCCACAAATGGGAACCAGGGGTCGTGGGGACAGGGGAAAAGAGTGAGGGTGTGTGGACAAGATGCCCTGGGCAGATGGGCTATGAGGTCTTCGTGCAGGACATCAGTGTGGCATGTTCCATTGATGACACCTCGAGAGTCTCTATCACCATGTGTGCTTATTTCCTCACTTGTAAAATGAAGGGGATTGGGCCAGATGAGCTTTAAGGTCTATTCAGTGATTCTGTGAAAGGCTCAAAAAACCTTAAAGACTTCTATCTAGTGACATCAGGTCTACAACTGTCATGTTTGACCTTGAGTCATGTCAAGAGACTGCCTGCCGTTATCAGTCAGGGTTCCCAATTGGAAAGCAGTGACACTGACATGGATCAACAGGAGATGGACAGTGGAGCAGCAACTGGAACCATGGGGATCCAGGGAGGCAGGAAAGGTCGGGATGCAGAAGTTGTGAGGCATTCAGCAGTGGTCACCATGCCAGGGCCTCCAGCTGCTCCTGAGGGCCTTGCAGTGAGTCTAGGCTCCAAGTCCCACGAAAGCTCTTCCACCTGGGGCAGAGCCAGGGGTGGGAGAGTCTGTGGCTGAGGTTCCCAGAACACAGGCCAGTCACAGCAGGGAAGGGGCAATGCCCTAAAAGGAACCTGGAAGCTGTAAGGAAGGGTAACTCACTCCAGGCGCGAAATCCATGAACACCCACCATTGGAGGCAGAACTTAAGCACACAGAGGTCAGCGATGCTCATATGTCCTGTGACTACATGGGTTTTGCTGAAAGAAACATTTAGCTAGTAGCATCATAATCCTCAATACATTTAACATGTAATTAGTAAAAGGATTCTGGGAACATTTTATGAGCCTTAAGAGAAAATCACTGATCCTGTCAGCCAAACTAGGCCACCCAAAGGCAGAGACTGAGTAACCAGGAAACTCTCTTTTATGAGAATTCACTGAGTCATGGGGACACCCTTCTATTGATGACAAACTATGACTGGTGCTGATTCATGGTCTAGCTTTTCAAATTCAGATCAGTCAATCAGACAACTAATACTGACCATTCCGATATGCCATCTTCCTTTCCGTCTACACTCCTGCAAAAGTCTCAAGCCTCTCTCCTTACCATTTCTGATCTGTGAAACCTCCCCAATGTGTTCCTTATAGCTTCGCACTCATTTTTACATCTCAAGGGCTGTCTGGCCCCCAGGTCGCTTACAGCTCTCCGATGTCAGAACTGTTAGTTCCTTCGGTCACAGCTTTTCCTACCCCACGCTCACGGAGCTTTTGCAGTCCCACCAGAACCCTAACTGAAAAGAAGTGAACTCCTAAAGTGCAGGGCGCCTCTCTCATTCAACAACGAACAAAGATGCGGATACTGCAAACAAGCTGTGGCTGTCCACAGCCCCCATGAAGGCAGGCAGTGGGCGAGCCCACAGTTTCTGTCTACGACCGGAACAGTGGCGAGGAGACTCGTCTTCAAAATGCATCTACAAAGCACACTCACGGGCAGAAATTTTGCTTAGACTTTACATTCACTTGCATGACTTTGTGAGGACATAATGGAGAATACAAAGAAACCTAACTCTCCCCTCTCCCCTGAAGCCACGGGTTACAAGGATTACTTATTACCTTTGTTGAATAGCTTTAACATCACCTTTTTCATTTCAAAAGCTAATATAAGTCTAAATCAATACTTAGGTAACAATATTGTGCCCATGTTTAGTTCTTAGTTTTGACAAGCGTACCACAGTTTAAAAAAGACGTTTAACATTAGAGGAAGCTGGTGAAGGATATTCCAGGAACTTATTTGTAATTTTGCGGTAAATCTAAAGCTATTCCAAAATAAAAAGCTTAAAAAAAAAAGTGAAGTGAACAATGTTTCCTATTTTTCTAAAGAAAAATGAATAAAAACCACACATTTATCTTGTTTGTCTGAAATCTATGCTGTGTTTAGAGCCAGTAGTTCTAAGGAAGAAAAAATAATAATTTCCCAATGTCTACACTTTCAACAGATCCTCCTCAATATTAATGTAATAACAGCTGCGATTAAATAAAATCTCAATACAATTCAGCAATGATCATTAGATTCCATTAGCAACAAGAAATTTTGTCCAAACTCATTCCTGCTGCCACCTCTTAGAATTAAGTGTTCCTAGATGAATTTCCAGCAGATAAAAGAACTGAGGCCACATATCATACTGTGTGTGTGTGTGTTTATGTTTAAGATAACCTGTTCTTAGAGATATTTTCCTTTTTCATTATTCATAAATAACGAAAAGCAAATCATGATAAATTTCCTTGAGTCCAAATAACAAATCAATTTTGAAACTGCTTTGAAGATGAAAGAGAAAAGTAAATTCCAAAGTAATGGGACATATGTAAAATTAGGTGAAATAGAGTAAGGTGTATAAGGTATCTCTTATTTTTTCCTCTGCATGTTATTTTTTCAAATTAAATAATGAAAGGGGGAGGGGAGCTACACTGGCGTCAGTAAATAAGAACCTGCCTTCATGAGTTTTCTTCCCTGTGATCTCTCATTTTTAGAATCTCACCAGACCTCTAAGCAAGCTCACCTTACCCCTACTTCAAGTAAGTCACTTTACTTCTTTGTCTCAATGATCTCGTCTGTAAAACGAGGAGGTTGGTTTAGGGGTGGGATGGGAAACTGGCAGGCCAGTGACCATATTTTGAGCCACAGATCTGTTTGTTAGCCCTACAAAATTCTATTTTCATTTAAAGTTCCTTGTCAACATTTCATATTCAAGATATTTCTCATAAAATCCTGGCCTGTGTCTTGGGCTTCTGACATATCAAAAGGCTGAGACTATATTCTAGCATGGCAACAAGGCAGTCGGTAGAAAACAGCAGCTGCCCCTTATCCCTGGGACATCCTCCAGGTCCCCCAAGTCCCGTGCTCACCTGGACCACTGCTCTCTCATCAATAACTTACGTAGCCTCTGGATACACCTGGGTTTATCATCCTTCCAGCTTTAAGATTCTGATTCCCAGTGCGACTATTTACTAACAAAAAAGAATTTTAACTTGGCTTCCAGTCCACTGGACTTTCTGTAGGAGCCTGACTTATGTATTAGTACAAGTACAATCGTACACTTGTTCTGTTGAGCATTTCCATAAGAAACATGAGAACGATAAATCTAATGTAGAAACCACCGTACCACCATAGAGTAGGTGTTTTAATTTTTTCTTTTTTTAAATTTCTGCTGCCTAAAGTTGCTTTACCTAGAATGAGATCTTACTTCAAGGGCTATTTGGGTCAGACTGTGGGGGCCACTGTAGGCTGGATGACAACTCAGCCAGGACATCGCTGGTTACATAACTCAATTATTCAAAAATAAACCCCAGTGGTCTTCGCTCTTACTCCTTACAGAACCAACTTTACGGTGGAAATAAAAAGGACAGGGCACTCGAGATGCAGTTGCTCGTAATAAAATGTCAGACCAGGTCAAAATAAACCAAAAATTATGTATGATTGCATAAAGAAAAACAAATTGTCTGCAATGTTCATAAATGGCATGAGTTTTAGCAAACCAGTGCCATGAGGAGAAAGACAGAGGCTTAGTTCTGAAACTATTTGAAAACATGTTCTTTTTATAGGAGTGGAGATTAGCCTTTAAGTTCTTGTCTAAGACACTGTACCAGGTTCCAAGAGGGCCAGGCCCTTCTTATTTTGAAAATAAGTTTATCATTACTTTTCCTTTGGGTGGGAAAAAAGGGATACAAGGTATTACGTTGCTGGACATGACATTATGAATGCCAAGCATTTCATAACACAGGCGCTTTTTTGGTTTTGTTTTTATTTTTTAATGTTCCAACCTCAACCCTAAATTTACAGCATTACTGGAGATCTTAGGAATTAGGAGGAAATTACCTCATTCCCTTTAAACTTTTTTAGACAGCTAAACTCTTTTAGACAGCTAAGTTCTTTCCACAGATGGCAAACCAAGAAGGAAGCAGAATTAAGGTACATGCGTTTAGCAGCTGCCATAACTTACCTGCAGCCTTGTTCTGGGTATGCCTACAACCTGTCTGTGAGCAAATGAACCCTGGCTACAGGCAGCCGGTCAGAGAGAGTGCCTGTCCTTGGTTCTCCATTATCATGCAGTCCCTGAAGGGGCCTGGCAAGGGCCCCCGGTCACCAGCGGTGCCCAGTACCAGATGAGTGATTTTCTTATGGATTTTGAATTGGTTCTCTGCACACACAGGTAAACCTGCACAGGAGTAGAAGAGGAAAAAGAGGCAGGCTGAGGACCATGGTCAGGGGACCCAGGAGGAGGAAGCAATGGGTGTGCGGTGCTGAGAGTATGCCAACATAGCCTCATCAGCAGGTGTGTGCTCATGGAAGTGCGGACAGGTAACTCGCTGCCTGGAGGCCTTGGCCGTGCAGCTGTGGAGATGGTGCTGTGTTCTTTGTCCTTCCTCAAGCACCCTGAAAACAAGCCCTATCCACCTGGAAAATGGAGCATCACCTGGAAAATTCTGTAATACTCTGTGAAACAAACAACTCTAGGAATGACTAAGACATTTTTCTACAAGAATTTCGAAGGATCAGTCATCTCTACTAGGACATAAGCAATAAAACCCTCTGGAATTAATGAATTTGCAGAATTCAGTTGCTGACTAATGCATTGTTTCTTGTAGTCCATAAAAAGTGAAGCTTTTATTTTGGGTATACTATGCTAATATCCCAAGGAAGAAAGATTCACATCATTTCCATGAACCATAAATACTAAGGAGAGGCTAAGAAATGGAAGGGGGAAAAAATAAGATGAACATGATATTGCCGATGATAGATATACCAAAAAAAGGTCATTCAATTATAAATAAATATAAAATATGAGGGAGGAGATGCAGGAGGGCGTAGTAAAATGTACAGATATAAGTGGTGATTATTAGGAAATCGGACATACAAACCAGACTGAAGAAAACTGATCATTCTTTTCACTTCTAATTAGCTTTGCTCTAATACAACTTCACATCAGACATAACTGAAAAATACAAGTACTTTTGAAAAACCATTAACCTGAGAGTTCATCCTTATCACCTGGGCATTTCCTAGCTTAAACCACCACCTTTTGAGTTATGTACACTTTATGGAAAAAACATAAAAGTAGGGAAAAATGGGAATACTCTAAAGTGACATAAGTATTGAAAATCAGATCCAGTGGAGATAATAATATTACGCTGGGCATATGCATGCATGAAAGCAGAAGGCAAGTGATAAAGACTGATGATAGAACATGTTTGACATAATTATTTAACAAATATAAAAGGAAAATAACAAATTATTCACAAAAGTGAAATGGTTGCCAAAAACAAAACAAATCAAACCAAACTCTTACAGATTTGATGAGACTTGGTAAACAAAGGAGAGTCGTAGTGATACCTACAACTGTTCTGAACGCGACAAGAAAAATTAGTGACAGCCTCGCTCCACAAATTTAATTGGGAATCTCCAAAACACAGGGGATATACAAACCCAAACATGTCACTCCTCTCATGATGTCCATTTTTCTATTCCTCATTCTCACTCCTATTCTAACAAAGCCAGATGTCCTAATGGAGACTCAGGAGCTGTTTCTGAATCCCACAAATACCTTTCTTTCTAGTCTTTTCTTGGTTTTGTTATGTCCCTTTTTAGGGGGCTTATAATAAAATATTTGCCTAAAACTCTGTCAAGATGGAACAAAATCTGTTTCCACTTGTGGGGTGAGCCACACAAAGGTCTTCTCGCCTCTATTTTTTTGAACCCAGCACCACCCCACCCCGCAATCCCTGACAGTCAATGGACAGACTTTGTAAATGAAAGTGATGTGCAGAAAAGTCCTGAGCTCTCACCACGGCTTTCTCTGCCTCCTACAACTCAGGCGATTCCTTGCAACGTTCTCAAGTGCCAGTCATACCCTAGCTCCACAACAGGAGAAAACTGTGTGTTGCTCAGTGCTGGAAAAGAGGGTAGACAGCCAGGAAAAGTCATGTACAGATGGGAAAAAAGCAATGTCAGAAAAAAAAAAAATCTGCCAACCCAGGGAAAGCACTATTCTGTTGGTAGAAATACACACAGTGATGAGCTAACGTCTAAATGGAAGAAAGTAATTTATATTTGTCTGATAATATGAACTTAAAAGAAAAAGAACAATAAATTAAAAACTTTTCTATTGAGAGATAAAAATTAGAACCCACTTTCAGTCTTGAAGATGTTAAATGATGAGACGATCTGTCTTCCAAATTAAGCTTTTGAAAGCATTTTTTTTTTTTTAAGGTGGTATTAGCTGAAGGGGAGTCGAGCTCATTAAAAGCAGGAATTGTGAGTCAAACGGCTTGAAGCTGTGTCAGGCCTGGGCTGAGGAAGTTGGGTTACAATGTTTAATCTGTATAGACCTGTTTCCTCCTTCGAAAATAGTGAGGGTTTGATGAGATGACTTCTCAGATCCTTTTTATGTTTAAAATCCTATTACTTTTCTACTAAAAATGCTCGATTTAATAATTGGCACTTGAATTTCTACAGAAGTTGTGTGCAGAAATAATCTCCCAGTCACTGACAGTATAAATCATCAATAGTATAAAGCATCATCTGTCCTAACAGCTCAAGGAGCATAAAGCAGCTTTAAAAAAAAAGCATTTGCAAAAGCCCTTTTTGTTAAAATACTTAGGAGGGAATTTCAAACATAAGAAAACAAAACCATTCATGTCTTCAGGTTCAAATGTTATAGAGTTTAGATAAGCTTTTAAAAGGACCTGGTATTATTACTATTAGCACTAATAAGAACGTTTATAGTGTAGCAGCTGTGAATAAATTTAAAAACTAAAGAGTGACAAAATACATGAACTAATTAGATAACAAGCATTCACCAAATGCCTGTTCCTCAGGAAATGCCTGTATTATGTATGTGTTTGAGGGGGAGGAGGGTAGATAAGAAACATATCCACAAAAAGGAAATCTAGAATAACTACAATGTCACTGAAAGAGCCCTAAATCAGAACTAGAAACTGACAGGTCTGATCTGAGTTTTATCAGGCACAAGACTTTAGGAAAATTCCTGCACTTTGCTGGGCCTTGGTTTTCTCATCTCTAAAATGGGAATAATAACTGCCTTGTCCAATTTTCAGATGTCATGGGGAACAAACACGATAATGAACATGAAAACACTCAAAACTAAAAAGCCTTTTAAAACCGAATTATGAGGAAGTGGTACGTAAGTGGAACAGAAGTTCAGAGGAGCGGTTGTTCAGAGCTGTGATGACCAGGCACAGCTTCCCCAAAAAGGAGGGCCTCTGAATCAGAGCAGGTCCGGGAGAGGCCAGCGCTGGGCGATTTGGTGAACAGGACCAGCAGCACCTGGTCTTGCCCCTGAGCTAAGGGCTCATGCTGCACCTTCCCAAGAGTGAAGTGATCAGGAATGCCAGGCAAAGGACCGGGCGTTCAAAATTCTGGCAGAGCCAGAAAAGGGGAAAGATTCCAGGTCAGTGGTGAGAAGTTCAAGGAGCAAGAAATGTGTCATGAGAATGTCTGCATCTGTTTTACAGATATGCACCCTGAAATTTTTCCTTAGGATGTTTTAAATGAACACTATGTGCAGACCAACTGATAGGCAAAGGTTTCCTTTATCCAACTAAAACATTTCAAAGGGCTGGTTTCCACAATAGGAGGAACCACCTAATGGAAGTTTAAATACACACATACAGCCCCAGAACTTGTAGTTTACCTGCAACCTATTTTGTTTTTAAACCTAACCAGATTTCTTTAAAGTCCTGAGTACATGCTAATGCAATGAGAAGCCTTTGCAGCTCTTAAACACAAATCATCGTAATTTAGAAAAAGCAGGCAAAACGGGAACTAAACATTTCAAGGTAAAAGGTCGAAGCACAGAATACATTTGGTCCTGGTAATTTGTCGCTATGGTTTTAAAAAAATGGATATTACTACAGTCATGCAGTATCCTCTAACAGGAAAAAGTGATAACTACATACCACACAGAATGTTTTCATTGCTGTGTCCCAGGCTGCTGAATCATGTAAGTTATTAAACTTATAAACTTTCCTATATTATGTTTTGTGGGAGTAATAAAGACCTCTTAATTCAGTCTATAAAAATGGGAATTCATGTAATTTAAACGGAGCCCAGGAAACTACAGAAACAAAACTACTCAGCCATTCAAGCTGCTTTGGCGGTGCCACTGACGTGGAAGGGTTCATGGGCTAGAATTCTTACAGAATAATATATTGAAAACAACCTGTAATCAGCACCATTCTAGGAATCAGTGTAGGCAATTTAAAGTTTGTTACTAGTTAATAGTACAAACAAATGAAAAGACAAATTATATTCAAGTACTTTGGAAATAACTTCATCAGGAAAGTTTGCTTTCAATTAACAAGCCAATTAAAATTTGTCTTATCTGCTCATTAAGTGGGAAAAATGCACCTGTCATAATAAAACTGCAACTAAAACAGGTCGGGTCTACAACTAGGACTCTAATTTAAAAACGAGTCCTTTCCATTTTGAACAATGGGCATAATGACATTGGTTGACTGTGAGATGTAATCCTCACGCCTTCTCATCGTTTTAAGAGTTACATGAACGGAGATGTCCTACAGGTCCCCAACGACACACATGCAAAAGCAACCAGTAGGAGGGGAAGTCAAGGTTATAATGACTGTATTAGGAAGCATGGCGATGGCAACATAAAATGCTGCAACTTCTCTGACAAACAGGCAACTTTTTAAAGAGTTAAATAATATACATACACCTACTAAATGGTCCAGCCATTCTACTCCCAGGTTATTAACCTATGAAAAATGAAGGACTATGTCTCTATAAAAACTTGTACGTAATGAGCACTTTTATTTGTAAGAGACAAAAACCAGAAACAACTCAAATGTCCATCAGCAGGGGAATAGGCTATATCCATAAAACGGAACATAACCTAGCAATAGAAAGTAGTGATGCGGTATCACAAATGAATTGCAAAACAATTATATGCTGAGCTAAAGAAGCCAGACAAAATTGGGTGTATATGACATAATTCCATTTACATTCATTTTAGAAAATGCAAGCTAACTATAGTGATAGAAATAAGATCAGAAAGTTGCCAAGGGACAGGCGAGTTATAAAGAGACACAAAGATACTTTGGAGAGTGAGGGATATATGTTTGTTATCTTGACTTTGGTGATAGTTTCACAGGTATACGCATGTCAAAACTCATTAGACCATCCACTTTAAATATATGCAGTCTGTCAATTCTACCTCAATAAAGCTACCAAAAAAGGAAAGGAAGGAAGGAAGGAAGGAAGGAAGGAAGGAAGGAAGGAAGGAAGGAAGGAAGGAAGGAAGAAAGAAAGAAAGAGAATCAAAAGGAAGGAAAAAGTAGGAGAAAAAATGGGAGTGAATTTCCAGAGACAGAACAGGCTAAAACACGGAGGACCACAGACCCTGAAGGAGAGGAAAACCCTCAAAGGAAGACCTCTGAGGGAAAGAAGTAAAATTATATTCCACTTAGGAAGAGGAGTACATTGAGGCAGCGGGTACCTCCATCCCAGTTGGTGATGTGGGGCGGGGGGGAGCCCTTGAGAAAGCAGGAAGAATGCCACTGCACCAAACCGAGGTCTTGGAGAAGCAGGAGAAAAGAGGAAAACGTGGAGAGAAGCTCCAGGTTTCCAGCAGGAACCTCCCAGTCCACCAGAATCAGAGTAGGCAGGGAGATAAGAATTCAGGGTGAATACAAACATATGGGAGCAGGACTCCCTTAAACTTGCCACCCTGGTTCTAAATCTGACGTCCCGGAATCGTTCTTCACTCCTTAACCGTGTGTGACCCTTGAGCAGCCACATAGCTGAGGAGGTGCGGGCCCAGGGAAGGACCAAGAGAATCCTGTGGATACCAGATGAGCGGGGGCTGGCCAAGGGGATGGGGCACTCCTGGGAGTCCTGGTTGTTGGGCTACAGGTCTCCTCCTCCTCACCTGTGTCAGGCATTTGTGCCAGGCACAGTGGAGCTACTGGGGAAAAGGCAGGGAAATGAGTAACCTTGCAGCCCTCAAGGCTCTGACATCAAGGTAGGTGGGTTGGGACATCAAAGAGAGGTTTGCCCTGCCTGAGGCGATGCAGGTTTCTCTTGAAGCAGCCTGCCCTGAGAAGACAGCCAAAAGTTAGGTCACCTAAGTGTTTCCTTCAGAATTCCTCAGGCACCTCAGTGCTCTGACACCACCAGTTCCTCAGCTCATCCAAGCTCATCCCTCTCCACTGGCACCTGGCACCAAAGGAGGAAGTAGCTACTTAAACCCTCCAAGTTGCCAAGGTCAGCCCTAAGTTTTAGATTCCACCTAAATATTATGCGTTGTTTTTTTTTTAATTTACCTCTATATATTCCCTAAATTAGGGACGAATGATGTCAACACATTTTTGAGACCTCAGTTCATCCTTTTGAGTGTATTGCTGCAGCAGAGAAGAAGAAAGGAAACCTGGAGGGAGTGAGGAGAACTGAATTCTGTCATAGTTTTGCTCTGCAGAATTCATGTTACTCCATTAAAACAAATCAAAACCAAATCCTATCTGAGAGAAGAGACTCAAAAGTAATGGGATTTTCATTATTTCCTAGTTTATTTCTGCCCTTTTACTAAGGAATTACAAAAAGGGACTAGTGATTAGGAACCCTTTTACGTTATTTCAGGGAAGTGGGTTCTCTTTTCTTTCATTTCAAATTATTTTAAGCATTTAACAAAGGAAGAAAAACAGTCTGGTGTGAGCATAAAGAACAAAATCCCTTTCAAAGGTTTCTTTCTGGGACTTAAGGCAAATCACTAACTTGTCTGGGCCTCAGTTTTCTCAACTATAAAATGAGAGGGTTGGCTTAGGTCTGTGGTAATATAAGTCATTCATTCATTCATTCATTCAATATTTGAGAAACCACATCCCAGGCACTGTTGCAGGCACTAGTTTATATCAATTAAAAGTCAGGCAAGACCCTTGCACTCCAATTGGATTCTAGAGAGATTGAAAATGAAGGAAAACTAAACAAGATAATATCAAGTAGTAGTAAGCACTAAGAAAAGACCCCAGGACTGCCTGGGTAGGGTTGGTGCGCCTTCCTTCACTTTAGAAAATGTGATCAGAGACAGCCTCTCTGAGAAGGTGAGAGTTGAGTAGAGTCTGGAACGATGAGAAGGAACCAGTCACTCAATTCCAAAAGAGAATGGGCAACCTTTGGTGGTTCTCTTTATAGGTGAAAGAACACCTACTCCTCTTTTTTACTTTATACTCCTCCTTTCAATAGTACATAATACAATTCTGTTAAAATGTATTTTTTTATAACTCTTTAAAGAACAGCAAAACTATCATTTGATTTGAAGAACTCCAAGACAGGCTTCCTCTTCTACACAATTCCTTTTTATTTCCAAGTTTCTGTCCTCATGGTTATAAATTTCCCACTTATTCCAGGCAGAAGTCAACAGGATTTAAATCAGTGTTTTCCAAACTTTTATGACGACTCACATCAAGAAATAAATCTCACATTGTGACCTAGTGTATACATAAAAACGTAACAAAAGTTCTAAAAAGCCGAGCTGACCATGACTACCTGCAATGCACTATAGAACATTCTATTTCATTTCATTTTGCTTAAATGCTAAAGTGATTTCACAGGTAACTCATAGTTTGAAAAACACTATTACAAGCTACCAGCGACTAGTAATTTTGTTCAAAGACAAACCAAAACATGGAGAAATTCAATATTAAAAAACCTCAAAGGCAACCTCAACTTTCCCTTTTTTCTCTACACACACTTGCTTTAAAGAAATGGAACCCAACTTTCTTTGTGTGACTTGTGGAGGAAATGCCCAAAGGGGACATTTTCAGGAGGGCTGGGATGAGGGGAGAAGGAGAGGAACCCAAATATGCAAATTGTTTGTTAGATGAAGAGATGCCTTTGGTTTCAAAGACTGCCCAAGATTCACAAAGCCTTCACAAAAACAAGAGGGGCAGTGCATGTGTGTATGTGGGGGGTGGGGGGCGGAGGCTGTTAGTAAGCCACTAAATGTTAAGTACCCAAAGGCTCCTTCTGCATCCCTACCTCCTCTTACCACAATCCCAGTTCCACATGGACAGATGCGAAACTAACTGCAGCACTGAGAATCATACTTCAAAAATCTGGCATATAACACAGGAGTGCTCGATAACATCTCGTTTAGTAACTTTTGAATAATAGAGCTCATTGTCACCATAATCCTAACTTTATATGTATACCCAATTATCACATTTTCCTGCAATGCAGAAATGTCATGCAATAGTAAATGAAACTTATTTATCTTCAGGTCATTGTTTATGTCCAGGAAGCTTAATGAGGTATTTTTCTCAAGCACTAAGTGGAAAAAGGATGTCTTCTATTGCAAGGTACAAGAACTATGTTGGCTGTAATAGAAAGATTCCATGTCTGCTAGTGGTCATGGTAAAGCTGGGATTAAAACTAGCCTGTTAGTTTAATAGGTAGTTTCCCAAAGAACACTAACCAGGGGGCTCTATCAGCCAAGGGCTCTTTCTGATGGAAACTGTGCCAATTTCTCTGTGAAACGCGGTTACTGTTCTCACCCCTGAAGTCAGAAGTGCGTGCACCCAATTTCCAGTAGCCCCAGGGCCCTGGAGCCAAAAAAATTACACCTGCAAGCAAGCATTTTCCCACACTGCCACACAGCTGCCACACACAGAAAGCAGCACGTTTAAACGGCGCCCTTCAGCCCCATTTAGGGAAATCATTAATGATTTCAAATTACAACTGTTGCTTTATATCAAAACAGTGATAAATTGGGGAGCTGCATTCATGATACTTTCTCTTAAGTCATTTATCTGTTCTCTCAGGAGCAAAAAAGATATTGAGACAAGTGTGAACCTGTCAGAGCTCCTTCTTATACATGCAGCCCTCCTTTTCCCCCTTCGGTTCCCCACTCCAGCACCCCTCCCTCTCTGGATTTCCTGCATTGAGGCAGTGACCTCCGGTGAGGAAGTGCAAGAGGCTCCTTATCAAAACAAGGAGGATTCATCATAGAGGGAGTTAGTCAGGCGACACAGGCGACAGAGGCTAAAATACCCCCCTCATCCTAGCAGATCAATTCACTCCGTCCCCCCAGGTCAACAACAAAGTCTTGGAGGAGGGTGGTCACCCATCCAAACACAGGAGCATCCGCTTACACGCGGGATGGCACGGACCCCGCTGCCAGACCAGAGGTGTGGGCAGAAGAGTGTGTCAGCGAGTGCGCAGGGACAGCCTATATATGGGCAAGACACGAGTGGCGATGAAGGGAGACCCACCACGGTTGACAAAGCCACAACAACTATTATGACTTAACATATCACCCGCAAGCGCTGGCTTCGGTGCCAGAATCTCCTCGGATTTATTTTCAGGCAAGTGACTCACAACCACGTCTCCCTAAGTAATTCCATTAAAAAATGAGTCGCCGGGTCCACTAACGCCGGTTCCACTAACGCGACTTTCCGCTGCCCTCTGGCTGCCCCTCCCTCCCTCCACTCCGCCCATCCAGCGAACCCAGACAGCTCGCAGACTGGGCGACGTACCCCCGGGGTAGCAGAGGGCAGGCTCTCCGGCCCGGCCACCTCCCCCCCATGGAATGAATGGGGCCGCAGGCCGGCGGGCGCGCAGGGAGGGCGCGCGCGGGCCTTGTGCGGGCTGTGTCCGCGCGTGTGTCCGCGTGTGTGTGCGCGCGTGGGCACGCACCCGGCCAACTTACAGAGGTGGAGTTGGTCCTCGCCTGGCCTTGGTTCCGCACCTCCTGCTCCCGGAACTGCAGCCCGGCCAGATGCTTCTCCAACGCCTCCCAGTCCATTGGGGGCATCGGGGGCTCCTCTGGGGCGCACGGCCCGCCGTCCGTGGGCTGCAGGCAGAGGCCCCCCGCCGCTGGGCCCCGGCCGCCGCGCCGGCCCCCCGCCGGCTGGGGCTTCTGGATCGCCGGGCGGGGACCCCGAGAGCCGCTCGGCCAGCCGGCCACCACCACATTGCCATTGTGCCTGAGGTCCTGAGGGTCGTGCGGGTGGAGGTTGCCGTTGGGCACCGGGGGTGGCATAGCGGTGGTGGTGGTGATGGTGGTGGTGGTCCCCCTACTCCCGCCGCCGCCGCTGCCACCGCGGGTCCTGGCGCTCACGTCCCCCGGCCCCCCGGCCGGACAGCGGTCATCCCGGTGCCCTCGCTGGTTGCGCTCGTCGTCCTCCTCTTCCTCCTCCTCCTCCTCCTCCTCCCCGTCCTCCTCTGGCGCCCACTCATCAATCACCTTCTTCTGGTAGATCGGGAAGGGCTCCTCATAGTCCTCCAGGGCAGACACCAAGTCCAGACTGCCCCCCGGCGACGGCGAGGATTTGCACTCGGAGCAAGGGGTCACTTTGGTGGAGTTGGACTGCGAACTGGCGCGGCTACTGCTGCTGCTGCTGCTGCCGCTGCTGCTGCTGCCGCCGGCGTCACTGCCTAGATCCATCCCATCCTCTCGGTAATCCTGGGGGGAGGAGGCAGACAGAGTGAGCCTCCCGGCCGAGCCGGCTCCGGCCTCCCGCCGCGGACGCCCGAGCCCGGCGCCTCGTGCCCTCCTGGCCGGAGGGGCACCCCGCAAGGAGGCCGGGGGGCGGGAGCCCACAGCAGCCTGAGGCATCCCCTCTCCAACCCGCCTCCCCTTCCTCTAGGGAACTCACCCTCAAATCAGCAAACCGGGTGCCCGGCCACCCGCGCGCACACTTTTCCTTAAGAGAGACCCCGGGGCGCACACGGACTTTGTTGGAACCATTTTGCGCCAGGCTCGCCCCTGCACCCCGCCCCAAGGCTTCTCTGAGAACCAGACACTTTCCCGGAGATCCTAATCCCCCGGGGGCGGGGACTGAGAGGAGGGTGGGCGGCTACCGAATGCGCACCTCGCTCGGGCGCCGAGACCACCCCCATTCCCGGCCCCGCCCCGCCGGCGGCGGGGACCCCGCCCCGCCCGCCCCTGAGCTTCACTTTCTCGGGAGCCACCCGCAGCTCGGGAGTCTCCCTCCCGCGTCCGTGCCTACCCAGGGGGCCGCCCCTCCTCGGCTCGCTGGAAGGCTGGGGGTCGGGTGGGTGCTCTTGGCTCCCGCGGGGTCAGGGTGCCCCCGCCGCACCCCCGAAGGTGTGCGGGGCTGGGGCCGGGGGAGCGTCGCTGCAGGCGCCGCCGCCCTGCGGGGGGGAAGGACGCGCCCCACCCCGGCGGCGGAGCGGTCCCGCCACCGAGCATGCCCAGAGGCGGCCGGGCGCGGCGCGCTCCGCTCTCCCGGCTTTCGCGGCCGCAGGCGGAGGCGGGAGGCCGGGCGGGGACGCGGTTCGGAGAGGCCGGGAAGAGGCCCGAAAGAAGGGGCGCGGGGCGTTAGGGGCGCAGACCCGGCCCACTTAGCAGGGGCTGCGTCCTGGGGACCTCAGACGCGCTCGTGTCCCCCGGGCGCGCGGCAAGCCCCCTCTGCGGGGCTCGCGACTCCGCCTAAGCCTCCCGAGCGACATCCCCGAGCGCGGGTCTGGCGCCTGCTAACCCACGCCGAAGTGCCCTGGTGACCCCGCGAAGGACCTCCCTCTCCCACACACCCACGTACACAAGCTCGAGTGGAAGCCTTGGTGACGTGGCCCGGTGGTCATGCCCCATCATTTCCCTTCCACCTCCGGGCGCCCTGTCATCTCCCCTTCCAAGTTCAGGCTTTGTGGGTGGAACCTGTTGCGTTAGCTCACGTTTCCTTCCCTCCCTGCACGCTGAGGATGACCTCAGAGAGGTGTGCGTGTCTGTGCGTGTGTGTGGGGGGAATGGATGGGTAGGGGTGAGGTAGGACTGATACCTGGCATGATGCTGGGAATCTGTTTAATGGTTTGGGGGCGCCTCCAAAGTCCCCTTTGATCACAAGGAGACTTTAAAAGAGGAGAAGAGGAAGATTTCAGGTGACATGCTCCTGACACATTCGCTGGATTTGCGTTCTTCAGTTTTTCAGGAAACTGAGTCATAGAACCTTGCGCTGGGTATTTCGACTAGATGGAGTGGGGTGGGGGGATTCCTTTCACAATGTATGTGTGTCTCGAATCACCATGATGTATGCTTTCACTGTCTTAACAATTTTAGATGTCAATTATACCTCAATAAACCTGGGGCGAGGATGGGTAAAAAGAGGAAAAGAAAAGCAGCACTTATTTCTACAATGGATTGAGTTTCTCTGAACGTCCAGATTTGGGGCTGTTACTAATTATTCCCAGTGAATTCTAGCCTGGACCAGGCCACCACCCTGGCTTGGCAGGGTCCAGATGCCAGATGGAAGGCAAGAGGAATGCTTGGGATTCTTTAGTAGGGAGTGGCTGCTACCCCCACATTTCTTCTACATCCTAATGGGGACTTGGTGCAAAGACCCTTTGTTTAAGTGGTATCAGTAAAGTGAGACTCTTTCCTCTCTTAGGTAGGCCTGAGCCAGAGAAGATAAGCTAATCCTCAGACTTGTCTGGAAGTAGCAATTATGAATAACAGGAAAGGGGGCCTTCTGTTCTGGCCCCTTTACAGCTCTTTACAAGACCGATTATAATGTAGAATGTCTTGCCATAACATCTGTAAACAGCCTGCCTCGTGCCCCAAATATGGTTTGATTCTGAGATTGCTGCAGAGCCCTGGGTCAGCTGGCTGCCCCTCTGCGGCATGGAGATGGCCCTGTGAGTGTGCAGCAGTGTGGGTAGGAAGCTTTATGCGCTGGGAACCAGATAGCTGCTTTTCAAGTCACCGTGTGGCTTGGCGAGACTTAGGTCAGAAAATGTTCCCTGCTCTGTGGGCAGGACACAGGTAGACAGATAAGTATTGATCAACTGAGGCGATATGGGAGGGTTGTGGTCTCAGTCAGATTTTAAATATTAGGACCTTCCTCAACCATCCATCCAGACTCCCTCCTGGGCTTGGGCTCATTCTTCTGCTGCCCAGATGGTTTGTGTTGAGGGAATGCAAAATAAGGCCTTAGAAAAACATTTGGCAAGGTAAATCCACTGCCAAAAATGCATGGCATTTCAAAGCCAAATAGAAACATCTTTGAATTATTTGTCCTTTTAAATGATATTCTGACCAAATATTCCGGATCAGATGGGAAACAACCAGGTTTCCTTTTTTCTTTTCTCTTCATGTAAGGTGCCCTGGCTAGCTCAGTTTCCATTCTGTTTCCAGCTTTCCATTACCTGCCAAGAACCATCCCATTTTGGAACAGCAAGCCCTGCCAATGCCTAGGCCTGCAAAAGTCTACAGATATGTCCAGCAGGATGAAGAGATTTGCAAAGCAAAAGGTTCTGTCTTCCTGTTTACAGAAAATCTCCTCAAGTTAAGAGCTTGGGGCTTACAGACTTAGATTTGTCCCCTGCAGCCTTTGTAAGTGAAGCATCAGAGATGTGAGTCAAGTGGGAGTCACCCCAAACTAGCACCTTCCCCCATCAATCACTAAGTCCCTCTCCTCCTAAAGACCCACTGCCCCCACCCTGGTCTAGACCAACATCCTGAAATTATTGAACTGTCTCCCAACTACCTCTGCCCATTCTTTTCAAGCACCCAGAGAGGGCTTTCTAAAATGCAAATCTGATCAAGTCTCTCCCAGGATTCATTAAAACCCTCCAATACTTCTCTTTGCCCTTAAAGGAACTGTTTCCTGCACTACTTTCTTTTGGAAAATTTCTATTCATTCTTTAAGTCTCAGATTAAATGTCACCTCCTCCTGGAATGCTTCCCTGATTCTCTATAACTACCCAATGGGGGTCAAGTGACCTTCTCAAGCTTCCATGGTACTCACTGCACTTATTATACTTTATCCGGGTTGCTGTTTAATTGCTTACCTTCTCTACTAGTCAGGAAATCCATTTTATAGCAAGACACAGGGCACACACACATAAAAACATATGTAACTGGAAAAAACAGTACATAAAACTCTTTTTTTGTAGAATTCTATCCTAATTCTAAAAAAAAAAATCTAGGCATGCCTTATTACATTGATTTTACAACCCTTAAATGAGTCAGTGCAAAAAAAAAAACCAAAAAACTCAATTCCATGAAGGGTGGGGCCATTTCTATCTTGTTCTGGAATGGAATAGGAATGTCATCAATATTTATAACTAGAGTTATTAATTATAATAACATTTAATTCATTTAATTCTCAAAAAACCCTATGAAGAAACTATTTTCCCCATTTTCAGGTGAGGCTTATGAAGACAATAAGGTTAAATAAGTTGTCTAATGTCAAGAAAGCTGGAAAATTAGGTGGCAGAGCCAGGATTTGAACCTAAATTGTTTGGTTTCAGGATCCTTGATCTTAGTCGCTCAGCTAAAGTTCAGTATCCCTTGGCTTGGCTGTATGTGGATGAATTTACCAAGCAAGCATATCTGAAGGGTCTCCTTGCAGCAACCTCAAACCAGTTCCCAGGCTCCTGCCCTGCAGAGGCTTCTTGGGCAGTTGTTATGTCTATGCAGAGAAGAAGGCAGCTGGCAAGAGCAGCTGTTCTCTTCTGCTCACATGAGCTGGACCTCCTCAACTGTCAACAAGTTCAGCGGTATTAAACAAGTTGGGAGATTCCATTGTGTGAAGGCAGAGTACGGACACCTCTGTCTGTGCTCTGAAATTGAAATTTCACATTGTAATGAACTATATGCCTTAAGTTCCCCCCAGCACACATCTTTTAAGAAAGTAGTCACCATAAGATTGGGATATTCATTTTTGTCACGGATAGGAAACTGTCTGGAATAATATTCAAAGCGTAGGGATGAGAGCATGTTCCTCAGGGGTCAGTGCTATTTATAGGATTTAATCTGTAAAGGCAACATTTGAGAAAAGACATGATTGAAATATTTAAATCATAAGGAATATGAATGGGTGGGGAAAAGACTTATTTGCAAAATCCCAAATGAATCCTGAAGTTATTAGCCCTAATGCTGAACCTTTTCTAAGTTGTGGCATTTAGAGTAATAAAGAAATAGCTGGTAATTGGGTTTGTATTTCATCTTTATTACATGAATTACATGCAAGTCACATGCAGTACACAGATGCTCTCCTATTTCATCACCTGAGTGTAACTGTGCGGGAATATTTAACAGCACTGTGGGCAAAGTGTCCTGGGCGTACAACATCTGGGCTTAGTTTTCAGCCCTGTCTAATGAGCTGTGTGACCTCAGTTTATTCAGGAAGGGGGCTGGACTGCATGATTGTGTTAAGCAAATGATAAGAATTAACTGAATGAATGAATGAATAAGTGAATAAACTAAAGGCTTCTTCCAACTTAAAGACCCCTTGGATCTCATCTTAGACACTATTGGAAATATAGTATAAAATGTCTCTGAATGGTTTCATCACCTTCCTTGTTGGAAAATATGTTAGCTCCTCCACTAATTCAAAACTGAGGTCTCTCTCCATTAAGCAGGGTCAATGGATGGTATTTCTTTTATTTCTGTAGAGCCAATGGGTTGATCTTATTAGTCTGTATACATAGATACTTTGTAAATGAAATAAAGAAAAAGAATTATTTAAGGTGTATGTAGGATCCATCTCCAGAACTATCCTTTAATGAAAAAAAATCCCTTAAAAAACATTAACATCTTAAATGTTTTGATTCTCTAGCAAACCATGAGGTTGTAGTTGTTTCCTACATGTTCCTTAATAAAAATAAAATGGCAAAATCTCAGCCCATAAAGCATAGCTCCAATGACCTATTTTCTAAACCTGAAACCAGGACACTTGGCTTGACAAATACTACAGTGCTTACAGAAACGGGGGTGAAGGTATCTTTGAAATGAAGATTACCCTGAAAAATCCGTAGGCGCTGGTGAATAAGGCAGCTCTAACCGCAGCAAAGGGACAGTGTCTTTATCAGAGAAAGGTCACAGAGAGGGTGTCAGGCAGGTCCTCAGTATATGGCCGCATAGAATGTGCCCTGTACGATGCCAGGAGGATCGTGAATCCCACCACAGGTCCCTCGCACCATTTGGCACCATTCTCACAGATGAAATTTCATGTAAACGATGCCCCCTGGAGCTGTGCAGTGCACTATCTGCACAACAGCCCAGAGGCCCTTGGGAATTCCATTGGTAGGAAAGTTGTTCTCTTGACAAAATCGGAAGAGGAATGCTGCTGTTCTCTTCCTTATAATAAAGTCATACCTCGGATTGGATGGCACTGACAAAAACTCAAGTTACCTAAACTCTCCCAGTCTTTCTTCTTCTGTAAGTTTTCCGACATGATAGTCTACTTTCCTCGTGTTCCTAGCAATTCTTGAAAATGCAGGTCTGTAAGAATTCTGAATTTGGTTTTTGAGCTTCAGTGAAGGGTATAAATTATTACATAAAAGGACATTTAGGAAAACATGGGGAAGTCTGAAGATGCGCTGTGTGAGCTCAGGGAAGCATTACCAGTGAAGTGCTAGGCACTGAAGCCCACGTGCACGTAACCCCAACGCCAGATGAACTGCCTCAAAAACTGCAGGCTTCGTACTTTGATGTGTTATCCTTGTCAAAGAAGAGCATCCTCTCAGGATACTCTAGGGGGTGACGAACTTTGTTCTGGTCATTTATTGACATCACTTTGGAAGCATTTTATAATCAGAAAATAGTTTCGGCACTGGGGGTACAATGCAAGCAGGAGGAATGCGCCTGGGGGTGAAGAAGGAGGAGGCAGGGTGGTGGAATAGGAGTAAATTCTTCAACGCTCTGCCTCTCAGTAGCTCTGCATTTATGGGCAAGACATTCTCCACAGCTCTTTGGGCCACTGGCCTCATCATGAAAGGAGAGTTGTACGAAATTGTTAGATGCTTCTGAGGGAGAGGTAAATGAATGAAGTAGGCAGCATGGGTGACAGGGAGTCCCAGGGTGAGTTACTGTATCATTGAACAGTATAGCACAAAGGCATCCATATTAACATTCAAAACAAAAAGCAGATTTATTCTCAATTTATCCTTGGATCACCACTTGGACCTCTGCTCTCAGCTTTCGGTCCAAACGTTTGAAGTCTGCATGAAAACGAGTTAGAGAGCACATACATCTTGGGTTGTACAGGATGGTCCTGCTTTACACATATTGTCCTGGCATAATTATGAATGGCACCTTCCTTCATTCTCAAAAGTGCTCCACTTTACATGGTAAATTGTATGATCATCTAAGGTAAGGAGGAATATCAATGCCTAAACATGAATTTTGGGGAGTAGTGTTTCCCAAATCTGCCCACACCTTCAGATGAGTTCAAGTAGGTTTTGTGATGGTTTTCTAGGTAGGAAAATAATTAAATAAGCCTTCAAAATATCCCAACAAAAATGGTTCAATAAAAGCAGTATTTCATGAATTTAAAAACCACAGAGAATATATGAGCCTATCAATTTATGAAAAATGTTCAACTTCACTGGTAATTAAAGGAATGCTATTTCAATAATATGGGGTAACATTTGCCTATAAAAATATTTTAAAATTATTTAAAACTATAATACTCCAAGTCAGGATGGGTATGATCGAAGGAACACTCATTAACTGCTGGTGGGTCTATAAATTGGTTGATACAAACTTTCTGGAATACCATGTGATAATACGTTTTGAATGTCTGTATAAAGTTTATACCCCATGACCTGTTACTGATTTAACAAATTTACTGAGTATCTACTACATGCAAGGAAGGCACTGGGAGATATTGTGGTAAAAGAGACAGACACTGTTTTCTTAAAATGGAATTTTAGTGAAGAAATAGATATTTCAGGGAAAAAAATACATAACAATTCAGATTACAATTTGTAGTAAATACCCAAACAGTAGACTCATAAGATGCCCAGAGAGTGTTTAGGTAGTGTGTGTGTTGGGGGAGGGATTAGGAAAAGGGTTTGATCAGCTGAAGAGGGAGGGAAGGGTGCTATAGGCAGAGGGAACATCTCGAAAAGGTTTTGTGGCTGGAAGAAACTTAGTATAGTGGAGTAGATGAAAGGAAACCACTAGGTTGAAGCAAGAGAACAAGGGGAAAAGTGGCAAGAGGAGGGGTTACTATCAAAATCTTTCTCCTAACAGCCACGTAAGGATCGTAAAAGCAGACATTTTTAGAAACTTTCTTCATGGTGGAGAACTGAGGAGATAGTATGACAGAGCAGAACAGGACTGGATATGAAGAAACCAATTAGGTAGCCAATATAATAAGCAGTCCAGGAAAAAAGATGAATGTGATTTAGAAGGGGTTGGGGAGATGGAGAGAAATAGACATACTAAAGACATGTTTGGCTTGCAGAATCTACAGGCCTTCGTGACTGAATAGATGGGCGTAGTGAGGGAAAGAGATGTCATTGAAGGTTTCCAGGTTCGTATCATAAGGAACTTAGTAGAAAGGTGATGTCTCTTTACTAAAATGGACAATAAGTAGGATGGAATTTTGGAAGGGAAGCAGAAGGAGGGAAGATACCGAGTCCCTCTTTGGACATTTTCTATTTGAGATGGTATAAGACATGCAAGTGGAGATGACAAGTAGGTACTTAGGTATGTAGGTCTGGAGCTTAGAAGAGAGGCCTGGGGCTGCAAATGTAAACATGGGAGTTACAGAATATAGATGGCATTTGAAGTCTTGGGTATAAGAGACTCATCTGGAGACAAATATAGAGTGAGAAGAACAGGCCAAGTTTCTAGCCCTGAGGAACTCCATAATTTATAAATCTTGGAGAATAAGAATGAGTTTGTAAGGAAGACAGTAACAGAATGGGAGGAGGAGACAGGAGTTACTCTTTTAAAAATCTTAGCCTAAGGACTCAGAAACGAAAATCTAGATTTATGCATAAAGATGCTCACTGTGGCATTTACAATAGTGAAAAATTAGCTTCAACCTAAATGTCAAAAAATGGAAAGATGTTTAAATAAATTGTGACATATTCATTCTGTAGAATAAATGCAGTCAAATGAGATGTTTTTGAAAATTATAACAGTAAATGAATAAAAGAGGGTATATTATTATACATACAATGTGATCCACATTTTAAAAATTAAATGGATATGCCTAGAAAAAGATGTAGCGAAATGTTAACAGTAATTAATCATGGCTGATAAGATCTCAGGTGATTTTTTTCACATTTGGGTCTATTTGTGTTTTTCAATTTATTTACAATAATCACAAATAGGTGGTAATAGTTTTATGAAACAGAGAACAAATTATTTTAATTAAAATGAATTATTTTGAATTTGCCAAAGAAGTCCCTTAAAATAACTAACTATTCAGATAACTTAGAATTTATTTACATAAATTCTGTGATGTAGCCTTTCATAAAACAAATAATTTTATGGTTCCATAAAGTACTCACTAATTTTAAGTTTTTGAATATCAGATTTTTTTTTAAAATGTAGCTTGAGCCAGCACACTTCTGAAAAAAAGTTTGGGGTCAGAATGGATGAAGCAGGGGCTGGCAGACTTCTTCATAGAGGGCTAAATCATAAATATTTTTAGCTTTGTGGGTTATACAATATCTTGCACATATATATTTTTTTTAAGTTTTCAAGCAACTCTTTAAAAATTCTTAGTTCTTAGTTTTCAAAGTTCTTAGTTCTCAAGACATACAAAAACAGGTTGCTGGCTCGATTTGGCTCATAGGCCATTTGCTAATCTCTGCACTGAAGGATCAATGCATAAAATAATGCATAACTTCATCTTTATTAATAACTACCATAATACTGGGTTTGTAGCTAGGTGAATCTTTCATTATCAGAGTACTAGAACCAGTTTGTGTCTATTTTCAACAGGAAACAGAATAAGTGGGAAAGTTCTAAAAGAGTAAACTTTTAAACAAGTGTGTGTGTATGTATATATATATATATATATATATATATATATATATATATATAATGGAAAACCAGTCTTATGCAAATATGTCAAGAAGTTGATATTTTTCATCCAGGAAGTAAAAGTAAAGAAAAATGTCTTTATTTGTAAAATGAAGAATCTTTTTATATTTCTTCTACATATTTCTTTCTTTGGTATTATGAAGGAAGTACTGTTGTTTTATACAAGAATCTATTCACTTGTTCATGCCACAAACCTGGAACCATCCTTGTCCCCCTCTTCTCGTCTTCCCACCCCCATCACCAAATGTACTTAGTGCTGTTAGTGCTCCAAGCAGATTCCTGTTCCTGGACTCTACACCCACCCCCAGCTGCTGTATTAGCCACAGAAGCTCACAGCTTTCCTCTATGCTATAAGTTATCCTTTCTCCTTCATTAGGCCAAGGATAAACCATCTGATCCATATCCTTGGAATTTTCCCTTTCCTACCCTGCTTCTCTCACTTCCTTACAGGTTTCTCTCTCAGCAAACTACCTACACCCAAATCCTTGTCTCAGGCTCTGCTTCTAGGGAACCTGCCCTAAGAAACCAAGTCCCAGTGATTCTACTTCCTAAATATACTTGGCTTTCTGACCACTACATCTCCCTGGAGAAAGGGTGCTGAACCAAATTACACTTACAATTTTATTCTAGTCCGTGAATACATTTCAGAATAGTGTATGATGCCAATAACTTTTGTGAATACCAGGAAATAGCTCTTATAAAATATGCAGCGATGATCTGATAAACAAAAACAGCCATAAGGTTAAACAAGAACTTGGAAGAGGTTTAGCTTTCAATTGACATTACTATATAGAATCGTTGCTAGTATTATTAGTTTAAGTGAAACAGCTGCATCTCCAGTATTATCAATTTTGCTCATTGTTACCAGTTATGTTTTTAAAATTATACTCATAACCGATAGCCTATAAATAATCTTCTATTATAAGAGCTTTTCTTTTTATTATACTGTAATAGGTTTATTGATGCTTAATATGATGTAAATATTTGTTGACTGAAGAATACTTTTATTAGGATATACATGTGTTCAGTTTATCTTCTCAATTACACCTACATTAAACCTTTAAAATTAAGTTTGCAAAAACAGACTCTGTGCAAGCAGCAGAGCCTCCTTTATGACTTGTGACCTCCTGCTCTATTGCATTCTTGTTAACAATTCACAATAACCTTCAAGAATAAGCACCCAGTGAATCAAAGGGTTCTGGATGGCTCTCGGGGAAATGTCGCACACAGCGCCTAGCGGTCCAAGACTGGACTTGACATAGGGTGGCAGCTGAAAGCACGATGAACACAAATCCACTTCAACAGCCAAAGAGACTCTGCAAAAGCACAACATTTTCCTATGGAAACTCAACAGCTTTTCCCAGCTCCATCTGAAATAATTCTCTCTTCACTTTCCCTATTCTGGAAGTAGGAAATTAGCTACTTCTGTACTTTTTCAATGAAATATATTTTGCTTCAGATTGTTCATAATTATTTTCAATTGGTAAATCTATTGTTATTATCACTGAAACTGAGTGTTTAGTATTTAGTTAGCCATTATTAGTAAATAAATTACCCAGTAACAGACTAAAGTGCTTTTTTTTCTCTCTTCTTGGAGAATGGGTTAAAACTAAGATAAAACAGAAACCTCTGAGTATGCTGTATTTACAGGCAAGCCCAGATTGTTCCAATATAAATTCTAAAAATTTTCTTTTCACTTTCATACAAAGACTTCAGTGAGTTACAGCCACTTTCCTTAACTTGAGCATAGGTGTAATTGCCCCAAATCCTCTCCCTTGCTTAGCGGAGGAGGCAGGTGGGATCTGAGCACAGTGCTGGGAGACGGTGGGGTTAACCTGAACCAGCAGGTGAGGCCAAGGCAGTATATGGGCCTAGGCAGTTAGGCCAAGTCACAATCATTTGGCTACCACATCCAGAGTTTTGCCACACTATATTTCACTTCTACTTTTACGTACATCATACATTTCTTTAAATCGACTTATTTTAAATCAAAGTCATTCAAAAAGAAAATTTTACATCACTATGATAAATGTAATATAAGTATTATCTGCTAAAATAGAAGTGAAGTGTACATACATTGTATTTCAAGTTTAAGACACACTTTTAGAAATAATTTTAACGCCTCTAAAATTGGGATGTGTTTTAGAATCAATGGCATCTTGCAATTATAATTGGCAACATCTGTTATTCATAGTAGCACATAAAATAATTATGTGTTTTACATAGCAATGATAGATTAGATTTGATAAAATACGGTAAAGTCTATAAAAACAATGTTATTAAAAATTGTTTTAAATCTAAAGTAAAAATGCCAAACAATAAACAGGATAAATCAAATCAACTTTTAAAGCGTATGGCTGAAAATAAGTTTGTTACTGAGAAGAATGAAACTTTTTGATCAATATAGCTGGGTATACTAATTGATAGTTACTGACAAAAATGAGGATCCACATCAATGAAACAAATCTGTCAGTTTTTATATAACCCACACTAAAAACCTGAACTTGCATGAAGATATGGTTGGACAGCTCAACAGATATTTAACTATTTTATCTGTTATATTTAAGTGTACATATACATTTAAAGCAACTTCCAGACATTTCAACATATCACTGAATAAAACACAGAGGTGCCTGTGGAATTCAGCATGGGAGTCCTTCCCTATTGGTGATTCCTGGCTGTCTGCTTCTAATGGGCGATGGGTGAGGATTCAGTTACAGAACAGTTATGATTATGCCTGAGCACTTCCCCCCTGATGTATGATGTATGAGGTCCAGGATCAAGTTGATTACTGTTGTGCTAAATACCTTTGTCTTATCTTGAGCAATATTCTCAGTGAAATCACAGGTTTTATGTGCTCATTCTCCTCCCCGTGCTGAATATATATATATATAAATGTAAATACAAGACTGTCAAAAGACATTTGTCTGAGTATCACCTGAAAATTATTATGTACCACTCTCTAGGAAGCACTCACCTGGATGAAAAACCAAGTAGAAAGGACAAAGCCGAGACAGTGAAAATGGGGTCACAACTAGAGTCAGATGGGTCAGGTGTGTTAAGGAGGGCAGTTAGGAGGCAGATACTAGAGGGGCTTCCCAGGACCAAGAGTGCTGGAGAAGGCCCTCAGGTAGGGAGGTGCTGCTACCTTAAGGAGACAGCAGCATTCATTCATCCATTCTTCTGTCCATTCAGTTATTCATTCAAATACCTACTATGTGCGGGTACTGGGTTGAGTGGTGGGAAGAAAGAGTTGAAAGAGGTCAAAGAGTTCATGGTCTAGAAAGGGAACACAGACTATCAGTGCTTGCAGTTGGTTTCAAAGAATTAGGATAGACTTAGTCAAAGAGTGCAATGGAAAAGAGGTATTACAGGGGGCATTGAACTCAATGTGGACAGCTCAGGGAAGCATTCCAAAAAGAAAGATGCTTGAATTGAGTCTTGAGGTATAAACAAAAGTTGATGAAGTCTTCCAGAGGCCAAATGACAAAAGAACATTGTAATTTTGGCGAACAGTATGGTTAAAAGTTTGGAGGTTTAAAAAGCAGGGTCTGCTGCCCACAGATGAAGGAAATTTGGATAGCTGAAAGAGAATGAATTTCGGAGGATGGCAGGGGAAGAGACTGAAAATGGTAGGAAAGCAAGAGCTGGATGTGAAGGTTACAGAACTTGAAATTGAACTTGAAATTGATAGAGACCCGAAGGGTTTTAAGTCAGAAATAGCTGGATTATATATGTTTTATGTCCTAACTGGTGTTGAAAAAAAGTAAATTCTGTAACATAACTTAAACCTGATGGTCTTAGCTGCAATGCTAGGCAGTCAGCATATACAGACTTGCATCATTTAAAAAACTGTTTAAAGTATAATCAAGGGATAGTGGGCTGCTGAAAGGGGGTGAAAGTACAGATGATTAGCATTGCTGATGAGAGGCACTGAACAAGCCACACATCAGCTCAATGTAATCTTTCAGATGAGAAAAGGAATTTGGAGAGAAGAGGAAGAGCAAATGCTAAACTTTGCAGTGAATGTAGAGGAATGGTGGAACCACCAATAAATGACAATTACAAGGACAGCTGGAGGATGATGGAGAAATTCTCTTTCTTTAAGTTCTGAAATAATTCATTGGATCAACTTTACATCAACACTTTTTTTGGGTTTAAAAAATAACTTTATATTATGGCAACACTTCAAACATTTTCATAATTGAATAGTATAATGAACCCCCATGTCCCCATTACCCAGCTCTGACAACAGTCAACCTATGGCAACCTTATTTCATCTATAGTCCTCCTACCCCTCCCTGCCACTAGGTTATTTTGAAGTAAATCTCAGACATCATATTATTTTAAGACAATGGTCTTTATTCTCAACCCAAACTTGGGTCAGAATCATAGAATAAAATGAATCTTGTACTGTGGCTATTTAGAAAAACATTGAAATTAACAAATATAGAAGCAAATTTTATTCTCTAATAAAGAGAAATTAAAAATAAAACAGCATAAACGTGATTATCAGTTATTTGGAAAAGGGGCAACATAGAAGAATTTATCAATAATGCTAATCTGGTAAACAAGGTTGCCAACAAAATCCTATGACATGGATTAAACTAATTAAGTTAAATATATGATCAGAAAACAAGAAAATTTAATTTAAAATTGTTTAAACTAAAGCATCAAAGAAACAAGCTATGAGATAAACTATCAGAGCAGAAACAAAAACTTGAAAACAGACAGAGACCGGGGTTGAAGGTAGGATGGGAAAGCAAATTAAGTGTGACTTAGAATAAAGTCTGGCCTATCTAAGAGACCCCAATTAATTTCTTCATTAGGTAGCTACTTGCTGAGCACTGCTCTTGTGTCCGGAATGTCATGTGCCTTTAGTAAACCACCTTTGCTGATTAAAGAGGCAACAAAGACCTGGGGGCAAGCAGCTGCATCTACCTGATTCTGCCTGAACTTCGTCCAGATTCTTTATTAAACACCTGGCTCCTTGAGAAATGGAGGCAACTGGAAGAGGTTCAAAGAAGTGGAACAGAAAATAATTAGAGGAAGAGATTGATTTTAACAGAAAGATCAAAGGAACCAAAACACAGGAAACATGGCTAAGCGAGGGCTCAGGGGAAAAAAAAAATGAGGCATGTAAAGAGTGAAGCAAAAATAAGAAATATTGAGCTGGGGCACAGAGCATAATGGAAAGCCCTAGGATGGAGATCAACACAGAGAAAGGCAGGGCAAGGGCAGGCCGAGGCCTCGCCTGGCACAGAACTGCACAGCAGCACCACTGAACGCACTCGGATGCTAAACGGGCTTCTGTTCAATGGCTACCTTGGATTAGAACACCAGCTTCCAGAGGGGAGGCATTATTTTTAACTTTTCAGCTTAGGAAAAGAAAATGTGCTAAATCGGTCCTGCCCAGCCCTGCCCAGACAAGCAGGATGGGTGTGTGTGTGTGTGGGGGGGGGTAATTTTCTCTCAAATGTAATTCATAGATACGTTCTAATGCTCTTTACCCCACAAATTTTTTTCCAGTCAGCAAAAATTTTTACCAGTGAAGGCAGAGAGATTTAAAAAAAAATTAAAAAGAGAGAGAGAGAGAGAGAGGAGAGGGAGGGAGGGGGAGAGAGAGAGAGAGAGAGAGAGAGAGAGAGAGAGAGAGAGAGAGATCTATGGTTTACCTTTTAGTATATGCACTGCCAAAGTGAGCACTATGGTTTATGTTTTAAATTTTCACTTAAGGTCTTATTGGCATTATTTTGGCATGAAATTTTAGTTTTTTGATCAGTTTCTTTCAGACCTTGGGTCTTTATTTTTTAGAGGGAATAAAACTTATCTTTTAATTTTAAAATATATCATAAATACAAAGCATCTATGCAGTTTAGATTTCTGATACCTTGGAAGCCTTCTGGGTGGGTGTCCCACCCTGATCACACTTTTCTCTCTGCCTCTCCCTTCCACGCCCGCAACCTTATCCTAAAATTTAACATAACCTGTAGCCTTTCCTTATAGTTTTGCTATAAGGTACCATTGAAAGCTACTCCATGGTACTGCTGCCTCTATTCATTTTGTTTGTCCAAGCCACTGCGGGGGCCTTAACCTGCCACTAGCCCCCCATGCCTGCTCATGCCCTAGAGAACAACCTGCAGACATAAGCGAATGTAAGCTCCTGACAGGACTTCCTCAGCGCCCTAGTGATCAAGTCTCCCTACCTCCCAGAGCCTTCCCTGTGTGTTCCTTTGATTAGACTCTGTGGAGTTTACAGAAGTCCAACTCTTTTCGGTTTGAAAAAGGTTTATTGTCATTCAACCTATAGTTGTACCATGCTCTCCTCCCCTGCTCCCAGGACAGCACTAATACGCGCCAAAGGGGCTTGTTTCTTTTCACAGTGGACAGAAAAAATAAAAATAATTGAGTTTATGACACTGGCTATTCAAGTTGCAAACTGCTTAGATGATCAGGATGGACCATATATATAGCACACCACCACGATGAAGCTGGAGATGTTTGTCACTCTTTGCTTTGTGGATAATATTTTGGAAAAAATGCTCATTCAGTATCCCCCAGGGACAGCACTGGAGATTGCACACTTTGAGGGGCAGTGTCTTTCTGCCTCAGCTCTGTGGTAGCTCCTGTGGCAGGATCCTCCCAGAAGAGGGCCTGGTGCTAGGAAGAGGCACAATCGACTTCACTTCCCCTTTCCTTTTGACCTGTTTCCTGAGGCTGGCATTGTTCCTGCGTGGTCCTCCCTGATTCGGTGAAAGCTCATCAAACATTTGGCCACAGCCCAAGGGTTTTGATGCTGCATTCCATCTCAGTCCCTAGAAATCCAGACTCCTGGAACGGATGAGGATTGGATTTGTCCTATTCCAGGCCACCTCTGCTGTTTGTTCCAGCTCCCTCTCTTCCCCCAGCACTGCACCAGCAAGGCTTTACCATTTTTGGTAACTTGGCTGGACAGGGTAGAGTTTCATCACACAGGGCCCTCCCCATGTTCTTTAGCAATTCTAATTATGAGGCCACTGAGTTATGAATTCTAAAGAAGTAAAAGGATCAAGGCTTATGAAGGCAAGATGTGGTCCATTTCAAACTTTTCAGCTTAAAGAGGCAATAGAGTCATGGAGTAAAGGATCTGGAAATTTCTAATCAGCAATTTTATACTAGCTTTTTATAAATATAATATAAAGGCTAGGTAAATCTAGCATTTCTCAAATCCTGTGAAACTGGTATATCTCAGCGGAGACATAGTACAGTAGAAACTGTGATATCTGAAAATTATTGCTATAATATCTAAAATTCCCTCTTCTCTCTCTCCCTCTTTTTTTAATTTTAAGAAGTCCAAGATCTTATGGATAGAATAGATAGCTTTTAGCAAAAGCTGGCTCTTGAGCTTTGAATTACTTGGGCTCATTCTTCTCTATTTTTATATCTTCTCTATACATTCATGCAACAACAAACATTTATTGACTGTCTAATAAGTGTCAGGTATAGCACTAAGCACCAGAGAGTCAAAGGAAAAATTGACATCGGTAACTCCTTACCGGGGACGTAAACTAGCAGAGGGAGAGAGAGATGCAAAGAAAGAATGTTCTAGGGTGCTGATGGGAGCATTTTCAGGAGCCAATGGGGATGGAATGAAGAAAATTATTAATTCACAGCAAGAGAGAGAAATAGAAGCTGGTTGAGGAGGATGATTTGGTTTATGAGAGGCTTTAGGGGAGCAGTGAAGAACTGGAGCTGAATTATGAATTATAGCCTCAGAGCATATCAGAGTCTGAAAGACCTTTTGATCAACTCTATTTCTGAAGCCCAAGAAGGTGACTTTGTCCAAATTTGCATGGCCAGTTAGTTGGTAGCTGGGACAGGATTTCTTAATGCAAAACATTTGCCCTTTCTTTCTAATAATGTGTGATTCTGGTTTCCCACTTTCACACTGCACAGTGAAGAAGTGGCCTGTCTCTTGCAAGACCATACCTGTGCCCAGAGATAAAGGCAGAGTTTCCTCGTCCTTGGTTTTTACAGTTAAGTGACACCACCTGCTTTTTTAATTCCTGAGAGGTTGGTTGGCTTGTGTAGATTAGGTGACTGATTTAAAGAATATGATTCAGTTTTGGGGGATGGTCCTGTCTACTTTGTTTCTCTTCTTTAGTTTCATCCAGAAATTGGAAGGCAGGATGTGGGTTGGTGAGTACCTGGTTCCATCAGCTCTTTTTGGAAACTGTGGTATGTTGATCTGCCTGAACTGCATCCTGTCCCCAGTGTTCCTTTGGTGTCTAAACCCCTCTGCGGTCAGGACACAAGATTCTGGTGGGAAGACCCGCCTTCTGAGTGCCACAGGTAGTAGAACCGTTCAACAGTGTGCAGATGCCCTGAAGCTAGCTGTCTTCTCTGTCTTCTCCTACCATCCCTTTCAGCTCAGCCTGGGGTCCAGGATGCTCTCCCTCCTCTTAGGCTGTGAAAAGCGGCTACTTCTGTAGGTGAATGCTGAGGGTAGTCTGAGGTCCACTTGCAGTACAAAGAGATGGCTGTACAGAGAGAGAAGGCAGCAGTGAGGGGGATTCTCTAAAATTTGGGCAACTGAAATGCCAAATGCCTTCATGGGGGAGGAGCTGATGCACCTGGAAACTATTTGCAAGGTTTTAGTGTTCGAGTAAAATTAGTTCTGAAATGCCTGCAATCTCTTCAAGAGATTTTGATGTTCACTTCATGTTCCTCTTTCAGCAGAATAAATGTAGACTTGGTCCCCGTTATCCATGTGACTAGGCACCAGTTTTGTAAAATGATATATATATATGTAGGCTAATTCCTATTGACCCTTCAGAGAGAGAAATCACATATTATTATTCAGGAAGCACATGTAATTTCATCTTTTTTTACAGCCCAAATCAAATAGATTGCCTTTCTGAGCTATGAACAACTTGAAATGCACACAGATCTGCAAGGTTAAAGGGCGAGAGAATAAAGGCTTGCATTTGAAAGAGCAAGGTTTTCCTTACTTTGCTGCTGCAAAGATTCTCTTAAAGGAATATAGGGTAAACCAGTGGATTCTGAAGCTGAAAAATCTCTTGAGGAAAAAAAAAGATAACAAAGAAGTGTCATGAGAAACAGCATTTTACATTTTTCTAGTAGTTTTGTACTTGAAAGTAGAAACACTGCTCAAAATCTTCACCGTTAGCCCCACCCCACCCCCGCTAAGGACCATCATCTCTACTCGGGACTACTGAAACAGGTGCCTGTCGAATTTCTGTTTTTAACTTTGACCCTTTACAATTCATCCTCCACTCAGCAGTCAAAGCAATTTTTAAAGATCATCTTGTAAAGCCTACAACTCTCTAACAGCTTCCTACTATACTTAGGATAAAATTCAACTTCTTACCCTGGCCTTAGAGGCTCTTAGAATTTCTCAAGAGACAATATCTGCAGGACAGTACGAGGAGGACAAGGCTTGTGTGCATCCACCCAAAGCAGTGCAGGAAGTTTGGCATCCCTCGTCCCTGTCCACGAAAAGCCCTTAGCGCTCTGTCCTCAATTGTAGCATTTTGCACCCAAGCCACTGCCAGCAGACATCCTCAAACACCCGCTAGACAGGGGCAGCTGAAAATCCTTGCTAGCCTACTTGATCTGGCCCCTTACTAACTTCAGCCCCAGGATCTCTGCACAGGCTGTTTCCTCTGCCTGCCTACTCTTCTCCCAGACCATCCATGTTGGGCTCTTTTCCACATCCAACCCTTAGCTTAAATGTCACTTCTTCAGAAAGGCCTTCTCTGACCACCCCATCTAAACTAGCAACACACACACACACACACACACACACACACACACACACACACACGTCACTCTCTCTACGCACACTTGTCACTATACAGTTTTCTTCTTTATTCGTTCACTCGTTTATTGTCCATCTCTCTTCTCCCTAGAATGTAAGTACCATGAGAGCAGTCATATCCCCCAGTGCCTGGGAATACATTTTTAAAATATCTGTTGATTGAAGAATAGATGCCATAAAGGTATATGTTGTTTAATAACATATATAAAAAATATTAGGAAGAAACAGAAAGCATTATCAAACACATTTATTAGGGAGAGAATGGATACACTAACAATACAAATTCCACATTGTTATTAACGTGGGAAGATGTATGAATCTTAATGACTGAGGGAGGAACTGGAAATGTCGTTACCTCCTTATTAAGTCACAGTGGATTATGTCAGTATAAGGCTGTCCATTAGATAGGTCACATGCAGCATACAAAGACTATCATTAATACAGTCTCTTGTCCCAACCATTTTAAGGCTAAATGTCCTTGGTGGTTACCACTACTTATATACCGGTTGCATTTTATTTTATTTTACAGGTTATTATACATCTTCAAAACTAGCCTCAAAACGTAGATTCACCCTTCAGAGAGGGGCGAGGAAAAGTAAAATAAGTTTTATCATTCCCTATGAACAAGTCTGAATATCCATCTCATCTGATTCCGTTAGCTAGCAAAACAGACCCATAAACAAGGCACAGTGCGGGAAGGGCAAACACATGGTACCTGTGCTGTGACTCTCCAGCCCCAAAACCTCATCAGGTACGACACCCCCATTCCGGAACGCCCCACTCCCTAATGCCCTTTCCACCTGGGCCCCATCCCTGCGTGGCCCAGGCAGCTGCCACCAACGAATCGGAGTTGATGTACAAGTCAAACATCTATTGGTCACCCCTGGAAGAGGGGAAAGAGCAAATCTTTCCAGATAAATCTGAGTTTAAATACCATGTCTGTTCTTTGCTACCTGTGAAATCTTAATGACTTACCCTTTCTCTGTTTGTTTCATGAAACCAAACTTTCAGGGTTATTGAGAAAAATTACACATAATATGGGTAAAGTATTAGCAGATGCTTGTTATAATGAGAATTTAATAAACATATGTAACATATAACCGTGGTGAGGAGAAGGCTCTATCTCACCCACGAGAAGGGAAGAGGTATCATCTTGGAAGGCAAAGAAGATACAGGTTGTTGGAAAACACTTGAGTTGACTACAGGAGTAGTCAGTGTTGAGTGCTGGACTATGGGAGAGGCTCCTAAAACGTGGTCCCCAGATCCCTTGTGACCTTGACACAAATTGCAACTACTCAGGCCCCAGCCCAGACCTGCAGATGAGAAACTCTGGGATGGGTCCCAGCACTGCGAGTTAGTAAACCTTCCAGGTAATTCTGATGCAAGCTCTCTCTGGTCTGGGAATTACTGCAGTGGAGGAGGTGGGGGGAGAGCAGTGATGAAGTCAGGGGAGAAGAATGTCTGCTCACCTGGTGATTAATCAATCAGAGCTGAGACAAGGAGTGCGGCCCTCACAGAGGCTGTGGCCATATCAGCGCTCCCCATTCCAGTGGGCCCTTCCCACAGGCAGGATAGCAACTTGTCACAACATAAAGGGCAGACCCAGAGCATACTAAATGAAAACGGGCTTGTGTTACAAGGGTAGGGGATAACTTCTCAAATGCAGCCCAGCGCAGGTAGACAACAGACTGAACTTGAAAGGCCCTTTCTCTGAACAGAGGTTAGGTGGCCCCTTGCTCTTTCAAGTGAGCTTTGACTGAAGGCAAGAAGCTGGTCTAGTCACCTCCTCAAGCTTCCTCAGCTTGGTGACTTCATGAATGAATCACATGTGACAAGCTCAAGGTGAAAAATGGAAGGTTGAGGAGGAACAAGAGTCAAAACGTGTCAAGAGGTGCAATTCTACTCCACCTGTTCAGTCTAGACCACTTGCTTTCCCCACTCCAGCACCTTCTTCCAGTGAACCAGACACAGAAGTACTTCCTGTGGGGTCAAAAGTTTAAAACTATTTTCGAAGAACGCAATCATTCTCAAGCCCTGCGTGACCCGGCAGATTTTAAACCTGTTTTCAAAGCCAGCCCTGCAGTGAGATCCATGATTGCTTCAGCACCAACTTCTCTTGGCTCTTCATAATTAGAAACTTAATTTTTTATTAATAATGTAATTTATATACCCTTAGACACATACATACCCGAACTTGCATGGTTCTAGGGGTGTAGACAAGATCTAAGGCCGGCGTCTCATTATTAAAGTACAAGGATCCAACATGATTATTGAGCATCTGTGCTGCCAACTTTCCTGCCTTTTCTGCACCATGTGCGTAGGTATTGTTATCATCCCCATAAATGCAGACCATAGGACTGAGGCTCAGACACACAGAGGAACTAGCCCAGAGTACTAAGTCACTTTAAGTGACCAAGTGTGGATGCAAACACCAGTCCCCTGACGGAGGTGATGCTAACACATGACTAGCACATTGGCTAAGGGGGTGACCTACCTGTACTTTAGTTAATAATGACATCTCTCAATCCCCAGCTGGTCTCTGTTCTGTGATTTGTACTTCTGATGAAGCATTCCTGCTGCTAAAATTGATCCCCACCTTTCCAAGCTGGTGGAGAGAACGTGTTCAGTTTAAGTGTGTCCTATGCAGCTGGTATGGCAAACCTGCTCTTACAGTGACCTGAAGTGAATGAACGAAAACCCTAAAGCAACACAAATCACGCTCTTAAATACAGCTGTGTGAATGAATGCATCAGGAGATCTTACAGAAAGGCAGCCATTGGTTAATGGTGAGACGCTTGGAAGAGATGCCTTATAACAACAACAAAAAAGTTCCTTTAAAAATGCCTTTGAAACTTCTTTTGCATAGACCACCTTTACTGAGCTTCTAAGATGGCTTTCTATTGTTCTTCAAGTACATGTTTTTATACCAAAGGAGAACAACTAACTATTCTTCATGTCTCTGAATACAAAATAAGTGGAAGTGGGTTTGGTTTAAAAAAAACTTCTAAACAATGACCCGTTAATAATTAGGAGAGGGTTTCCTCGGGAGCTGGACATCCCTTTTTGAAGGAGGGTGAGGAGAGGGGGCGAACTAACTGTGGTTCTAAATTTGTGCCTCGGAGGTGGTTTCGTTCTCAAAACTCGTTTCCTTCCCCGAGGAATGATATAGTTTCCTAAGTCACAGAACAAGAAAGAAATGTAAAATGACTTTCATGGAGGCTCTACTGGGCTCTAGGTCCTTCTAATTCTAATGACATTGTTAATTATTTACTTTACAAATAAGAAAACCGAGGTTCAGACTGGCCCTGTAACTTGCCCTAAGGTTATGGACTAAATGAAGAAAATGGAAATCTATTCCATATCTTCTCAAATCCAGGTCCTATTGCTTTCTCCACTTCATTGAAAAGCTCTCCCAACAACGCAGATGGTAATGGTGAGGAAACTGAGGCACAGATGAAATAAATAGCTTGCATGAATTTGTGCAGTCGAACACAACTGAGGGTCACTGTGTGAAATGTTCAGGAAGCCACATCTTTTTTTCCCTGTTAAATGCCTCGATTTAGCTTATAAAAGATCACAGTATGTTACTTTTTGAGATTTTCCAGCTCCGGGGATAGGATTTTATTTTTCTTGGCAGTGTTCACATTTGAAAGCAGTATATTTGACACTGCTTTCTGGATTTAGCTTGATACAAAATGAAGCAAAGTTATACCCACGCACTCTACTCTCTTCCAGATCGTGAACGCATAAAGTTAACTTTTTGCCCAGGACGGCAGCCTTTCTGAATGGGTAAGCCTCAAGTGCAACCCTTTTTGGTTTTTAGAGTCAAGAACAGATCCGTCTGTTCAGCAAGCAATAATGAGCGCTTTGCCCACCCATCAGAAGTGAGAGCAAAGGGACCCTCGAACTAACAAATCCCTGTTGATAAAACAAAACCCCTTTTCATGAACATTCTGTCTTTAGAAAACAAGTGGATAGAGCGCTCGTTAGTTAATAATAAAAAGAATTCTTCAGTGACTACCCAGATGAATGAATTGTTTAAAGGCATGGGGTATGTAAGGAATTTTAATCCCGCCTCTGTGTTCACTCCCCCACACAACAACTGTAAAGAAACCACTGACCTCTGAATGATGAATAGCCCCAGCCCCAACCAGGAGGAAGACTACTCCAAGCCCTATAATTTGGCATCTCTCTTTTTAAATTCCTGGTGGACTTGTGGCTGCAGCTGATGAATGGATTCAGTTAAAGCCTTTGGATGCATTGTAAAATGACCATCAAGTGTTTCTCCTAGCTGTGCCCACCTTTTCCGTCCTATCTAGAAAACCCCAACCCTAACTGTACGCATCTCAGTTTTTCATAGACACACACTTGTGCTAACACATCTTTAACTGTTAAAAACTTCTATTAGGTAATTTCAAATTACTATCTTAGGAGGCTCCAGGCTATGGGAGAAAAGAAACTGAATTAGTAAATGACAAGAGAAATGATCAGCTTAAATGAGACTCCTTCCAGATCCTTCTTGTAGATGATGACACAGAATTTCCCAGCTTTAAAGGCTCTTCTCTGCAGGTGGTACTGTGAGGATACCAGAGATGCATCTCCACAATCAAGTCTTATTCATTTATTTAGTCTCTTATTGCAATACTCCACACAGGCACCCCTACCCCCACCCCAAACCCTACCTGCAAACCAGCCAGGCTTCACGAAGGGTTAAGGCCACAGCCTTCCATGCCAGTAGACGCTGCAAACATTCACAAATACTTTCTCCACCTCAGTCAGCCCCATAGCTGCCGCTCCTGCAAGGCCTTCAGTGCTTGCAGTTTATTTCCTCCCGGCTGTGTTTGGTTTAAACTTGCAATGGACCAAATTCTATACAGCTCAGGAATCCAAACTAACCCCTGCAGGGTCTTCCCTACAATCTGATTCTCTTTCCCTGCTCTGTCCTGAAATGCCTCAGGGCCTTCTGTAACCTTGATGCCTCCTCCCCTCTGGAAGTTAGAAGCGTTCTCACTGGCTGCACTAGCGCACATTTCCCTAGTAACCTTGTTCTTTCCTTCACTAAAACTTGTCCAGACAACACCATCTCTACTGACCCCAGCATCCCCTAGCCCTCTATGGCAGCATTTCCAACCCGCCAAGCCGCGAGAGGGTTGGTAGAGGGCAAATTGGGGAGAGGTTTGGGCACTCACCTGCACAGCTGCAAGGATCAGATACAGGATGGGGCTGCCTGCAAACTTCCCAGGGACCTTCTGCAGCCAAGTCTCTTGGCCTTAAAGTGACAGGGTGCTTTTCACCATATAAGGAAAAGTTTCACTTGTCTGCTTTAAAACCTGTTTGGACAAAGCAGCTCCTTTTCTTGACAATGCAGAGAGGCTTAAGAGCTTTGGGGGAATCTGGAGCCTGTCAGCTCCAGAGGATTTGTACATAGTAGGCACCTTAGTAACTGCCGGATAAGGCACAAGAATGGTGATTTTCACAAATCAGATAGTCCTTTATATGGGTGGGGCTTGTTTCCCTACGGAAAGGGTTCAGGGTGACTGGGGAGTCTTCCTCAATGACACGAAAGGGCTTCTGCTTCTATTTCAGGTTTGGCTTCCTGGAAACCAGCGATCCCGCTCACTTCATAAAGGAAGGGCAAATTTTTTTCTTATGTTTTGTCCTTGAGACAAAAGTGACGACACCTGCGATGTGAGATGTGGAGTGTTTAAGATACGTTAGCAGTGCAGCCTGAATGCAACTGAAGCAAAGATGATTTTGCTATTTTAACTGGAAGGAGCCCTCCCAGAACGGACAAACCCAGGGTTCTCTCCATTTCTACTTCAGAGCACCCCTTTTGGGCTCCCTTGGCTGAAGCTCACAGCTGAAGCTGGAGCGCCCGATGCTTCTGTCTTCGAACAGGCGAGAGGATGAGAGCGTGTTTTCAGGAAGAGCAAACATTTTCTGCTAATGATATTCAAATGCAAGTCTGGTTGTTGGTTTGGGGTGGATTAAAAGCAATTATAAAATGTTAGACTCTAAGAAAAAAGTAGAACTTAATTTAGCTATTGGGCAGTCGCACACTTTTTTCTTCACTGCCAACTGGATATTGTCTTTTTATTGCCTAACTATGCCTAACACTTAGTATCTGCACCATAGATCTGCCATCTTTTTAAAAATGTAATCTGACACATGATTATATGGTCTCATATTACTTTCATATCTTACCTTCTTACATAGATTTTGAGTCTTTAAGAACAAAGACTTCATGTCCTTCCATAATCTGCTTGACACCTAGCATGGCGTAAGCATATAGTAGGCTGAAAAATATTTGTTAAATTAAATCAGTTGAAATGAACCCAAGCTTTCTGTATAATGTCTACATCATTTTATGAATAAATGGGTTTTTATTAAATTATTGTTGTTTTCAAATAAATCCATGACTTCTTTCTTTAACAGTCCCTTTATATCAACTAATATTTATTTTCCATACCATCTCATTTTCTTCAAGGGCAGAGGTTAAAGGTGGTCACTGTGAAAACTCTTTGATCTTGCCATTTGACTTTTAGAAATAGGAAACAATTAAACAGAAGCAAAATATTACATAAATTGAGGTGTTTGTTTGTCATACTTCTATCTGTAATAGCGAAAACAAAAAATGACTTAAAGTTTCCAAAGTCATTTATACAACATTACTAACAGCTCACATTTATTGACTTCTCACCATGTAGCAGGCACTGTCCTAAGATCTTCATATGAATTAATCACTGCAAATGTGTGGTAGGAATCGTCATCACCTCCATTTCACAGAGGATAAGAAACTTGTATGTGAATTGAACTCCTTTGGTGCCAGCACTTAAAGTCTTAGCATTGTTCTGTGCTCTCTTCAGGACTTAGTGAGCATTATAATAAGCACTGAGGATAGACATATCACCAAACTTAATAAAATGGTCTTCATGCAACCATTAAAAATGATTATTATTAAAGCTATGTAGGAACATGGAATAGTAAGGTGGCAGGAAAAGAGGAAGACCAAATATGAGATTGATTGACTCATAGGCCTGAGTTTACAGAGGCTGGGAAGGGTTGTTGAGCCCAAGACATTGAGGACATCCCTCATGCATAGGGTCACCAGAAGTCAGAGTTGACCCTAAAGCACATAATACACACATAGACATGGAAACATGTGCATGATATAAAGCTAGTTTACTGAGAGAAGCAGAATATAAAGTGCCTATGATTGCAACTAGCTAAACTTAAGAAATAAAAGGCAATAAGCAAAACTGAAAATAGTTGTGCAATTGTGATGCACTATGATATGACTTCTCTAAAAATTAGTGTTATTTACTGTCTTTATTTAAAAATCAATAAAAGTTAATCCTTGCTACTAAAACTTCAAACTAGACATCTATATTGCTCTTTGCTTTTCCATCCTGCTGCAGTCCTCTAAATGATGCTGTAGGCCTAGATTAGTGAGTGCCAAGAGGTTCTCTTGATGGTACCATTACCCTGGGGAGCTTTCCCCGCAGTGACTCACTGTAATTAGGGGTGGGGGCCCCATTCACCACACACACAATGTAGATCTGCACAACCTTTTAATTGCCCTTGAAGTGACAGCACATCAAAGTGATATCCTACAATGTCCATTTTCATCTTGTATCTAATAATCTGTAGAACTAGTAAGAATAAAGCATTATGTGAAACTGATTTTTGAGAAAGATGTTTCACCAAAATTTTTTCTTATGTGGGAAGACTCCCAGTAAGGGATTCGAAATCTGAAAATGTTTATTAATAAATAAACAGATGCATCTCAGAAAATGAGCTTATTCTATGAAAGGGGAAAACTTTGGTGTAAATTAACTAGAAATTAAAAAATTATAGGTAATGCTTAAAGCTGGTAAGTTAATGCATTCATACTGTAGAAGGTATTGCAAAATCAAAGAAGTTAAGCTACAAAAAGCAAACTGAAAACTTGCAACTTTCGGAGATTTTTCTCTCATGGCAGAAGGTTGAGGAGACCATGTGATTTCAAATAAATGAACAAATAAACTGAGATTTTAAAAAATGAAATGTCTAAAAGTATATTTTTTGTCTGATAAAATGTTAACAGTGTGAATTAAAATTTATCTAGTAAAGATTTAGATTGATCTAATTTAATATTCTTTTTAACTCAATACATATTATGTAATAATATATTACCCATTTGGAAAAAAAAAAAAAAACAAGAAAAAGAGCATAACAAAAAGTAAACAAACCAAATAAACTAAAAGCAGGTTTATTAGAGTGGTGAGTAATTCTTTCGTGGTCACAAATTCTTTGCCCATTATGGTGAGAGACATTGGTAAATTTATACTGTTTTACATGTGTTATTTTTATGTTCATGTTTAAGGTTAAGTCTGTTCTTAGGTAGGGCATAGTTTCCTATTTTTTGATGTTACATTTATTTTACAGATTTATAAACTTCAAAAGCACACATAGGTACCAATTGTTAAAAGTATAAAAAAGGGAAAGGAGAAATTTTCTCCTAGAGGCACCATGAGGTAGCTGTTAGGGGCTAAGGTGGGCCCACAGGTGCACATCAAGCCCATTTCCCCCTCATGCAAAATTCCCCAGAAGCCAATATACACAGAAGCTGCAAAATGGGAACCAGGGAGTGATGCTGCTAGTGGCTGTAGGAGAGCTCCGCACCCCAATGACGAGTTGCTCAAGGTCGTGTCCGAGCCAGAGCTATATCAGCGACTCAGCTCACTAGTATTCACGCCCATGAGAAACCTCTGACTCCTTCAACAGGCTTTGGAAGGAGATGGGGAGAAGTAGGCTTGGCTTCGAGGCAGTGAATGAAACAATATCTTACTCAGGTGTGTACTATTTATATTTTGATATGTTTTCTCCCATACATTTTCTATGTTTATACAAAAGAATGCATCGTTCTACAATTGTTATACAATTATATATATTTCTGCAACTTGGTCTTTTTATTTAACAATGTATCTTAGAGATGATCCTACATCTAGGCCTGTCAATCTCCCTGTCCTTTTTTTAATAGCAGGATATCATCATGGTATCCTCTGGAAATACACATTAATTTAATCAATGTCCTATTGACTACATTCAGGTTGTTTCCAGGCTTTTACAACTATAACAATTATGTAATGAATATCTTTATTTGCCACATGCAATCTCAACCAAAAAAATCTTGATGATATTTTTATTGGCATTAGTTTCAATAAATAACTTAATTTTAAAAAATTTGGCATCTTTATAATATTTAACTTAATATAAATATAGGAAATGCCATTATATTCTTTCAATATTTAGTCATATAAGTCTTGCTTGTTTATTATTTTTATTATAAGGTATTTTACTACTCTGAGTACTCTTCTAAATGGGAATTTTTCATTATACTTTCTAACTTGTTCTTATATAGAAAAGGTATTGGTTATTGCATTTTATAACCAGTTTTCCTACTGAATTATCTTGTCATTTCCGATAGTTTTCCATGTGTCTCTCTTTTAGTTATGTAATTACATCATCTAAAAATAGTTACCATTTTGACTCATCTTTTTCAACTTTTTATACATTTTTCTCTTATCTAATTAGGTAGTTCTTAACCAATATTAGTTACATATGTTAACAATGTTGTCTTTTTCTCATTTTAATGGAAAAATATTTTGTATTTCACCATTAATCAAGATGCTACTTTTAAAAAAAGTTAGAATAGATCATTCTTTATCACTATAAAAATTTTTTATGGATAAAATTTCAATTTTACCAAGAGTTTATCTGGAACAAGTTTATTTTTAATGACCTTGATCACTCAAACACCCCCTGGCTTGATTTCCAGGGATAGGTCTTCCTTTAACTGTTACAGGCCATCTCAAGGACATCCAAGCAAGGCCTCTTTTGTTCCTTCTACTCTGCTGTCACTATTGCATGTGGCCTTCACAAGAAGCTTTTGAGCCTTGTTGTTTTCTGCTAGTGACCACTGCTGCTAACTCCATTCTGGCCGTACTTGGGATTAGAGGAAAAGGAGAATTCTTTGCCTTTTTGTCACTCCAACCAATGTGAAATAATCACCCTTTTATCTTTCAAAATAGCTGTTACTAGGATAAAAAAAACAACAAGACATTACCAAAAGTTGGAAATGAATGAAAGAAATAGTATAGCACCTTCCAGACTTGTCTTTAGATGCTCCTTGGGGCTGGTCACCTGCCTCAAGTTTCACCGGCCTCCAGATGTGAAGAGAGACTTTACCTCTTGGAATTTGGACAAGACTGACCATCCACCCAGGAGAGAGAGAATCTCTGACTCAAGCATAAGGTTCATTCCCAGAGTCCTTATTTTGCTCAGGATTGATAACTTTTAGAACAATAGTGGCAAGATCCATTCTCTTCTAGGAAATGCTGATCTACTCACCCACAGTCACATGGCATGTCCCTTAGGCACCAGCAAGACCATATTTTAAATGTGCCCTTGGGAACAAATGCAAGGTGGAGAACTCATTAAATTACTCTTAGATTACAGATTACCTTCCTTTCAAAGACTGGATTTTTTTTTCCTTTGTTTTTTTTTAATTTGGTGATGCCAAGGGTGAGACCTGCACTGAGAGAGCAGAGTCAAGAATTATCTTGGACGCCCATCTGGAAGAAGGATTGATCAGCACAGATGCAGAGTAAAGGAAATGTGAGATGTGCTAAAAAAGGCTCACCCATTTGCTGACTATCATGAAGGCTTTGCTAGCACCTCTTCATTTCGTAGGCATGGAATATTTTAATCAGTACACCCTATGTGTATGCCACAGTTTGCCCTGCCCCCTGGCCCCACACTCACCCAGGAAATTGAAGCCCAATCTAATTACTTCTTCTAGGACACTTGATTCTTTCTGTAAAATAAGATTCTTCAATTCTTCAAGCCTCTTATTGCTTTGTTTGAGCTCTTTTTTACTAAATAAATACATGAGTATTATTGATATTCAGGAGTTTATTTTCTGCCCCTTGAGGGTCCACGCTCCTCCAGAAGGGGAGAATTTACTCATTCTTTGATAAAATTCGTTGAATGCTGCCAGGCTCTGTTCAGATCCCTGGGGATATAGCAGTCTACAAAATGGGCAAAGTCTCAGCATTCACGGAGCTTACCTTCTTGTGCGGAGACAGATCAATAAAGAAGTGTAGGAGAAAAATGTCAGATAGTGGTAAATTCCATGATGAAGATAAAATAGGATACATGAAGGAGGTGACTGGGCATTGGTCAGGCAAATATTTTCTGACTACTTAACTTTTCAGTTGATCACATCTTCCTTCTTACTTTCTGCAGCCTTCACCTTGCAGGTGGTTGATGCTCAAAAGATTCAGAGAATTGCTAATTTAGTTATTTTTTGAAACCTGACAGTTTCTTTTTCATAGCTTTTAACTTATTTGGTTCAGAGAGGAAAATTTTTTTTAATCTCCAAATCAGATGGCATTCTCAATAGCCTTTTAATGTAAGCTTCCTCTCCTACGTGTCTAGCATTTGCCAGTTGTCACTTAAACCAGTTACAAAAGAGCAAATACAAAAATAAAATGATCTCAAATTCCGGTCAAGAAACATCTACTAAATAGTTGGCATTACCCTCAGCCAATCTTTTCTTTGAGCAATTTTGGAAAACCCCTAGTTGTACTGTAAAGGTTTGCACCTGGGAAATGGCACAGAGGCTTTTACGAGGAGGGCTATTACAAGCCTCTCACCAGAGCTGAGAGAGAAGAGGCTGTAAGAAGCTCTATTTTATGGTACAGTGAGGTTAGCCATTCACTGTGCCCGTGAGCTTATTCCACTTGCAATAAAGGTCAATGGGCCTTTTTAGGAAGGAGACTAGACCCCCCGTCTAAAACTGCCATCTTCGGCAGTCAAAATCCAGCTTTAGATTATGCTGGAAAGCGGTGGGATGTTTACTTAGCTGGGAGAGTGGTTCAGTAAAACTAGCAGATGAGCAAGGCAATAAAAATTCGCCCACCTCAGGGTAAAAACTTAAGTCCTAAGGTAGCTTGACCATCATGCTCTGTAGGGCAGGGCTGGGTGTGTCTGGGTGACATATGAATTCTGCTGAGAAATATGGCTGTGCACCTGGAACTCTCTATTCCTGACTTTTTGGAAAGTTGGTGTCATAAGGGACTAGGGTGTGCAGCCCATGGCAGTTGAAAATGCAGCACAGAGAAAGTAGTTTCATTATTTATTTTTTTCTTGTTAGTTTTCTAATAATGAAATCAAATTAGGTGGGTGCAGAACACTGGGCTTCGGCACTTTAGTTCACTATCTCCTAAAGGGATTTTGAAAAACTGTGTATACTCCTTCAGTTTCATGTTACGATGTAAAAATATTTCACCAAAAGTGTGAACAGCAGCAAAGGATATAATTTATAGTCTGTTGTAAATATTGTCTTTTAAAAGTGACATGGTTACCCAAGTCCTTGTAATATCTCCAATGGAATGTACTGTAGCAATTTGACAGCCACCATCATCCGCCAGGTAAGAGGTGCAAAGTTTACATCTTTTTGTTTTGAATTCTTACTTCGATTTCTTTAGAGTTTTATCCTAATAAAATGTCTTTTTGCGCTTAAGGATATTTAATTATCTACCTTATTACACTTGTCTATAAAAATAAAGTGAACTAATTTTTTTTCTTACCTGTAGCCATAAGACTCTAACCATTAAAAAATATATATATCCACCTGCACTGAGTTGTCATTATTATTATTGGGAGTACTTGGTGAGTGGTAGAGACAGCGCTGTGTTCACTATATCCTGCTTACACTATCCTGCTTAACATATGGCATAACTGATCTAAACAACATGGATATACTACAACTTTTGATGGAATATCATTGAGAAAAATAATTTTTAATTCTTGAAAATCCATCTCTTTATAAAAATCTTATTCATGTAGATGGGAATGAAGGCAGTTACAGCAATGTCACTCAATGCCCATTGAGTTAAACACTTCCCCCTGCCCCAGTGCAAATCAACATAGTGAGATTTTATAAAATGGGAGAAACACTATCAGAAAAAGAAATAGAAAAGGATTTCTCAGGCAGTTGATTTTAGAAACAACTTAAATGAAATCTCAAGATCTGGAAATTAATTCCCTTAAAAGAGAGTCTCTATGAATGCCAAGTGACACTGTACCCCACCTTAAAGGCATGTCTAGGGAAGAGGAAGTAGAGTTAGGAGATGAAGTGTCCCCTGACCCGATCCTCTTGTGGCTGCAGACCTTTGCCCAAACCTTTGGTCCATTTTTTCCTACTCATGCTTCTAACTCCCACTAGCTCACAATAAAAACATCTCTATCAAGATTAAAGTCTCTAACATATGAAGAGTTGTTTTGAATCAAGCACACATGAAAATCATAGATATGCAACTTAAAATCAACTTGGAAAAATAAATCAATGGTGGTTTAGTAGTCGTTGGGAAGAGAATTAACTGGTTTAATATTTCTAGGGAGTAATCTGACAATAAGCATAAAAAAAAATCTTTAAAACACATCTAAAGTTGAGCTAGCAATCCCACTTCTAAGAATTGTTGTTCTAAGAAATAATTATAAATATGTAAAAAGAAGAAGAAGAAGAAGAAGAAGAAGAAGAAGAAGAAGAAGAAGAAGAAGAAGAAGAAGAAGAAGAAGAAGAAGAAGAATTAGAGATTCAGCCTCAAATTTTAACATAGTTTTTTAGACAAAGTTCTTTTGGTTGCAAGTGTTAGACTGCAAGGCACCTTTTATTTTTTTCAAATGCCTACTCTCGCTGCATTTTCTGGGTCTCTGAAAATTCTTGAATGATTCAGACTGATTGCTTGCTGAATGCCAATAGATTGTTAGGGATTGTTTATTGGAAAGAGAAGTGTCATAGGATCTATAAAATTTTCAGGGGCTATATATGGGATTAGGGTTAGGTGCTCCATGCTCCATAAGACAAGAAATAAAATAAGCATAGCATATCTGGAGTGGCGAAGAACATAAATAAAAGCCCAATCACAGATTTAGAGTAAACTCTGACCCCAGGCAGTGATATAATCGTTAGAAGTGTACTTGTTGAAGGCCACTTAATGACAGGAAAATATGTTCGTAATGTTTGTATTTCTTGAGGAAAAAAAACATGTTGCGAAAGAGAATAAACAGTATCATCTCATCACAATGTTGACATTTATAAAGGAAGTGCTTTGGAGTGAATTCAAATTACAGAAACTGAATGTTTGTGCCCCCACCCCACTGTTGAAGTCTTAACCTTGATGTTATGGTATCTGGAGGTGAGATATTTTGGAAGTAATTAGGTTTAGATGAGGTCATGAGGGTGGAGCCCGATGATGGTTTTCATTCCCCCAGAGGAAGAGAAAAGAACCAGAGCCTCCTCTCTCACCACCATGTGAGGATACAGCAAGGAGAGAGCTATTTTCAAATCAGGAAAAGAGTCCTTACCACGCACTAAACTCTACCGGAACCTTGATTTTAAGACCTCCCATCCTCCAGAACTGTGAGAAAAAAATTGTTGATTAAGCCACCTAGCGTACAGTATTTTATTACAGTCGCCCAAACTGGTTGTTTTATGTTATGTTGTTTTATGTTAATTATATGAAACCATTTTTCTAAATTAGAAAGCATAAAATAATAAATAAATAAAACATTAAAATAAATAAGAAAATCAACATTAAGTTTCAGGGGTAGTTCTTCAATCTCTTAAAAGACAGAAAAGAAACAAATTAGAGCCTAAATTCTGGATAAACTAAAGTCAAAGATTCAGACAAGAAGCTGCAAAATATTTTTCCAGTTCCTGGAGCACTGGACATACATGGGGTTCGGCCATGAGCAGCAGGTTCCACCTGCTAGAATAGCGAGAGGAAGAGATGCTATGAAGAGGAATCACCTCATCAACTCTTTCTGCTCCCCACTTTCCTCAAGGAGTATGAATGTGAACTCTAAGTCTCCGATTACATTTTACTATTTCTATCTGAAGACACGTAAGTTTAGGGGAAAGAGAGCTGTACTCAGAGTGGGAGGACCCAGATCTGGTCTGACGGTTCACTAGTTGAGGTATCTTAATGAAGCTGCTAAATTTCTTTGAGCTTCTTTGGAGATAATAACAGGTATCCTACTTTCTTCATATGCTGTTGTGACAAATGAGGTAATAGGTGAAAGTGCTTGAAAAAATGATATTCATGCAAACATGCATGTACACACAAACTCCTCTCTCTAAATATACATCATGCATGTACACATTATATCTATCTCCATCTCTATATCTCTATATCTATCATCTATCTATCTATCTATCTATCTATCTATCTATCTATCATCTATCATCTATCTATCTATCCATCTATCTATCATCTATCTATCTATCTATCTATCTATCTATCTATCTATCTATCTATTATCTATCTATCTATCTATCATCTATCTATCTATCTATCTATCTATCATCTATCTATCTATCTATCTATCTATCCATCTATCTATCATCTATCTATCTATCTATCTATCTATCTATCTATCATCTATCTATCTATCTATCTATTATCTATCTATCTATCTATCTATCTATCTATCTATCATCTATCATCTATCTATCCATCTATCTATCATCTATCTATCTATCTATCTATCTATCTATCTATCTATCTATCATCTATCTATCTATCTATCTATCTATCATCTATCATCTATCTATCCATCTATCTATCATCTATCTATCTATCTATCTATCTATCTATCTATCATCTATCTATCTATCTATCTATCTATCTATCTATCATCTATCTATCTATCCATCTATCTATCATCTATCTATCTACCTACCTAACAACTATCTCAAATGCATATATCAGACAGCTGTGGAAAGAAAAATTAGAAATCTAAATTCCAGATGTGACCTTGGGTTAATGTAAATGTAAATTCTAGATCACTGTGGATTTGATGAGATGCCTTGAGAAAGAAATGTCTTGTTGACCCAAGTGCTTTCAAAAGTGCTGATTATTATTCTTTTCCATTGGATAAGAAAGAGAAGGTTAGAGAATATTCACTTTCTGGTGAAAACAGGAGCACAATAAACAAGGGACATTGTTGAAAGACCAGTTAAGGGGACAAAGGTCTTGTTTAAATTTAAATATTTGCCTACAGTGTTTTAGAATATTATCAATTATAGCTTTTCTTTTAGTGTTTACTGAGAAGATATTCAAATATTAGCAATAAATATGACCATTAACCACAAAGTTTGAGATTACCGCAAAGCTTGTAGAACATGTCTGATATAAGAAATTGTATTTGTTCACTTGGCTATAAGCTATGTTTTAGGAAATTATATTTGTTCCCAGGCTGAATACAAACTCTCTGCTTTTAGATAGCTAGCGTACTCCTCAGTCAACAGACTCACTAGTCCAATTTAATTTCGGATAGCTTCTCAAATAAGCCCAAACACTTCAAATGCTTCGGCTCTAGCCTTCTCTCTGGAGACTAGCTGAAACAAAGGGGCTTCTAGAGGATTCAACTTCAAAAATGTGAAGTCTGACTTATTTCACAGCATCATTCGAGGTTATAGCTGGAGAGTCAGTGATAAGTGAGAAGAGAAAAACTTCTACTGTATGACATGTGCGTTGTTGGAATATCATTTTATCAAGTATTTACTAGCTTTGTAATTATTAGTACAATGTTAAGCATTCCCTATTAATACAGCACTATATGAATTGTTATTCACATATAGGTTGGGGAGGGGCCTATGACCTTCTCTTCCTCCATGTGCTAAAATGGACCAGAAACTACCCGTCAGTTATTTGCCGTGAAGCTGAATCTGTTCATAAGTATATTTTTTGATTTCCATATTACTGGCCTCCCATTAGTTTTTAAAAATTGATTTAATTACCAGCATTAAAAAGCTCAGGTGATTGTTTTGCATAAAAATACAATATGGTGAATAAAATAGATTACTCTGCATACATTCCACATGCCCCCCTTCTAGCACCCCCTAGAGGCCGGGCAGCTAAAAATGACTTTTCTAAGCAGGACGTCTGAAAGTGACTTACTTAGCTTTCGCTTTGATCAATCAGATGCATTCAAATGAGATTTCAATGGCAGAGGGCCCACTGCCCTGGGAGACAGGCACCACGAAGGATGCTTTGGGTTTTCTGTAGCAGCATTCCTGTCACCAGCTTTGTGGTCAGCAGGTGAGGTCAGTAGCATCTTTTAAGCTGTATTTGTTGCCATCGTGGGCCTAACATGTGAGGTATTGCTCTGCATCCAACAGTACCAGAATGAGTAGCTTCCTAATCTCTAGATTGTTCTTAGAGCTAACGATTCAGGAGAAACGTCCTTATTTCCCATCTTCCTGACTGAGGCAGGGCTGATCTCTTCCTCGGGGGCCAGTTTTCACTGTCCTGGGACTCAGTCCTGGAGGCCCTGTGTCAACACATGGTAAGCACCTAATTCTCTGTTTGAAGGCCTTTGCCCTTCTTTCTTAAAATACAGTAGTTTCTGTTTTCTATAACAGAACTCTGACTAATACACAGGAAAAATAAGAGATCTGGTAACGACTGGCCCTGATTTGGGTTGTGATAACAGCAGGCTGGTAATGTGCAGTAGGCGCAGGGCCGCACAGCTCCTTCCCTAGTGGGGACCGTTCCTCAGGACCCTTTCTCATTGTATTTGTAGGGTGTGTCTTCTTCATTACTTTAACTTCTGGTACCCTCTAGAGATTTGAGTTTGCCATCCCGCTAATACCTAAAATTGGGTTGAAAACATTTTTTGATTTCTTAAAGGGTGCAGTTCTTCCAATCTGAGGATACTCCAAAATGCCCCCAAATCAAAACCAGAAAGCTTTCTACCCAAACTGCATTATTAAAGTCCCTGATAGAACTGTTTTTACCGAACTATGAAACTAGTTTTATTAACTCTAAGAGTGTTGTTCGGTCCCTCTGTGAGGACACAGCAAAGAGGTTTCTTTCAAGTCAAGTGTTATCTTACAATCACGTAAGAGATCGCATTTTGCTTTTTGCACTGGCTGTTAGGAAGGTGGGGCCAGAGAACACCTGACTGGTCGACTTCCCACAGCGTCCTCGGCTTCATGCTTGTACGTGTATAAGAACTGTACTAGGTCTTATTGTCACTATCCTGGTTTTCTCTTCACCCAGATCTTTTTATATATATTAAAGAAAATTCTAGTGTACTGTGTTTTAAATCCATTTTAAATCCTTCTTGTAACATGATGGAAAACGAACAAATACTTAAATAAACTGTCTTGACTTCCCCTGTTCTAATTATTTTATGTCGAACAGACACCTGTTCCTCAGTTCTCTCTGAATTCATGTGCTTGGCATGTATTTCTGCAGGCATCTTAACAGATCTAGGTGATTCATGGGTGTGCCCAGGATTTTGTAAACTAATAAACATTCTAAAGATGTGGTCAAGTCAAAGAATGATGAACTTTGAGGAAAAGCCAAGTAATATTCCTAGGAGATACAGATTTCTGTGATAACCAGATGGAAGACGCGCTCTTTTTGGGAAGCAAATAATTACTCTTCTTTGGATGATAAAAGACCAGGAAATATCCAGCATCTGATCAGAAGCTAACCTGTTTTTTTCTTTCTTTTTAAATTAAACATTTTATTTTGAGATAATTATTACTCACATGTTGTTGTGAGAATACTATGAGCAATCTTGTGTCCCTTGTACCCAGTGGTAATATCTGGCAAAACGATAGTACATTGTCACATCTAGGATATTGCTGTCAATACAATTGATGTCAACATTTCCATCAGGACAAGAATCCCCTCTGTTGCCCTTTTATGGTTGTGCTCTTTTCCCTCCCAACCCCACCCTCTCCTTAACCCCTGGCAACCACTAATCTTTTCTTCATTTCTATAGTCTTTAAATTTCAACAATAGCTAGTCTCCTCCAATGGTGTAAATGTTCATCACAGGTGACTACATTACATTTGCCATCACCTTCTCCCCACTTTGACTGGTTTTCTGCCCTTCACTCATCTACTCTGTGCCTGAGAAAGCCAACCTTTGAGGAATACATCCCCAGATCCCCTTGTTCTCTGGCTCTCAACTGGGTCAGGCATTGGAGGCACCGGTGGAAGATGGAGGGAGTGGGAGGAAAGAGATATAAGAGTAGCTCCTTGTGCACACCCCTTCCCTCATGCCCCATGGGTGCAGGAGGGAGGGAAGGAGAAAGAGAACTACTACTACCCATCAGAGAGGAGAAAGCCTGAGATGAGGAAACGGACAGAGACTTTGGCCTGTTGTCTGTCTTCAAGGGGTGAAGCTACACTAGACAGTGAATTGATCACAAATGACCATGATGGACTGAGATTAGGGAAGGTGAGGAATCCGATGATAATTGAGATTGAAGCCTCTGATCTAGCACAGTTGTTTGACACAGGATCAAGATTGGAACTTTACTCATGTTCCGACCAGACTTTTTAGATCCTAAACCAAGATTAAGCTAACTTAATCTCTGACTTATACAGAATTTGAAGAAAATCCCAACTTTCATTTAAAATATGTATAAAAAAGGTAATTATTTGATCACTATCCAGTGTTTCCCAAGTACCTGTGCTGGGCCTCTCTCTTCTGTGCCATCTGTCCCTCTTGCCTCACCAGAAGCCAAAGAATCTCATTCACTCTATTTAAGGGAGAGGCCTGCAGGTTTCCCGGATAATTGAAAAATAGGGGTTATTTACCTGGAGCAATACAGTTGAAAGTCATTAAAGTCAGGCAATAAAAGTGAACGTTCACAAACCACAGGTTGGCCTGAGGACACCTTCAGATAGGAGACACAGCAAAGTAGCTTCTCTGCCTACGCCTCACACTGTGCCTAACTCCGATGGTAGTCTTCTGATTTGACCTTCCTCATCTATACCAAACCTCTTCCCTGCAGTACCCCACAGGTACCCCAGTTCAGATCCTTTGCTCTTCTATTCCCTGACCCTAAGTGCTGCTCCATCTCCATATCTACGGGTCTTCTTTGGGAGGTGTGGGGGCTGGTGGCTTGGCTCTTCACCTAATCTCTTTCTATTTCTATGTCATGACCTCTGAGCACCCTCAAGAAGCCCCTTTGACTCTCAAAAGCCTGCTTCAGAGTCGCAAAGCTGAACACGTACATTCTCTTTGAGTCTAAATTTAATTACCCTACTTTCCTTGAGATGATGTGGTCACATAAAAGAAAGTTGGAAAAAGAAAAGCACAAAATTAATTTTTAAAGATATTATCTTGTTACATTTGCATTGCTAGTAAGCCCTATCTGTTCGTGCCATTGACTCTTTTAGTCTGAAGAACAGGATCCAAATACTTTTGAAAAGAGGTCCTTTTGGTGTTGAAGAAAACGATTATTTTCTATAAAGAAAATTCTCATTTTAATCTTCAACTTCTAATAAAAAACAGCCTTTAATTTAAAAAGTGCGTTCATTTAAGAAATATTAAGTTACTGCTAGGTGCCAGAAAGTTTGCTCTTTTGCTTATTTAAAGAGAAGGTGCCTGGGAAACATAGGAATTAACATACTGGTTAGTAATAAACAAGACGGTGTCTGTTCTAATTAGTTAGCATTCTGGTGAGATTTTAGTATAGATATATTCATTCATTCAGTTACTCATTCAACATGTTTCCTGAACCCCAGATTAACCTTTGGGACTAAACATAGAAAAGACATGGCATTGGCATTGTGTGGTAGACAGATAGGCAGAAAAAAAATAATTACTTTAAAGTGTCTTTAAGGTTATTTGATGTAGACGAAGAAGGCCTTTTGGGGGAGTCATGGAGGACTTCCCAGAGGAAGTGAGGTTGGGGCTTTACTTGTGGGATGAGAGGGAACTTATGAAGTGAGGAAACTTGGATGGATATTCTAGAACAAGCAAAACACAGAGGCAAGAGCAATAAAGGTATGTTTGGAGAATAACAAATTATATATATTTAGGCCAAGTAGAAATGCTTTTGTCAGAACACAATTTAACACATAAGAAAGAAATCAAGTTTTCTGAATTCCTGTGTTGTTTCTTTCTTAAAAATAAAAGTTTGACTGTGTAAGTGGATGCAATTCAAACACTTGCTGGTATGGATGAACTGCATTATGCCAAGAGACACTGGTGCCTCGGAAATGTTTCAGAGCATTGGAAAACAGAAGTATCAGGTTGGCTCTAGTAGCAAGATTGCCTGGGAACCCAATTTTTCTAAAATATTGTGGTAGGTCCTGCTCTGGGAACTGTCATTTAATCCTGCAGTTGTTTGTGACATAATTTGCCCCGATCTTTACAGTAGGTCAGCTACACGTTTTCAGGCGATTGGCAAATATCACTGTCAAGCTTTAACTCAACTTTTCCTTTACTCTGTGTTCTTAGGTTAATAAAGGGGGAAATGATTATAGATAGAGAACACTTATGAAAGAAAATTTTGAGAGATAACTTTTTTCAATGGAAATGGTTAATGGAATAAAGTTTTTATGCATTCCATCTATAAGCACCCTAGAACTCTATTCTATACTGAAGCTCAAGTTCTTGAATCATTTGATTGTTTTATGTCTGACCTTTCTTCCCTGCTCCAATCTAAGCAGAAAGGTACTACATTGGGTTCTAACCATTGGCTGAATTAAGATCAGAGTTATGAGTTCAGCTCAAGGTCCCAAACGATTGCTTCCTCCTTTCCATCTCAGGACTCAGGGAATGGCAAACAGATATGGAATAAATGGTGTGCTCTGTCAATTATGCTGACAACTGGTTAAGGAAGAATGGCCATTTCTATAAATAGGAATGCAAGGAGAATTATATCATTGATTGTTTTTAACCTATAAGTCTACTTATTTCAAAAGGTCATCACAATCTCTTGGTATACTTTGGTTTTGAAAATAATCCTTTCATTGAACTGGAAAAAAATGTTTTAAGTTTTAAAGTGTATAAACCATGTATCATAAAGTTTGTGTAGGTGAACCTTAAAAAATTAAGTGCGGGAATGCAATTCGCGCTCAATGCCAAATGCTGTACTCATTTTCTAAATATTTCAATCATAAACAAACCTCAGGTTCTAAATTCATCTACTAAAAGAAATCTGGGGGATTTATTTTCAGACTATATTTTTTTCTTTCTAGAATTCTGCTAAGCTTTTTGCTCTTGGTGGCTGACTTTTTCAAATAGAGAGCTCTGAACCACACTTTTGAAGTTAGGGTACATGACTGTACGGGCAATTACTTTACAGATGTTCGCCGCTTAACAGCAAGATTTTCTTTTTCTTTTACTCATGTACAGCTTAAAGGTTATTTGCTGAAAGGATCTCAAAAACATTATAAACGTGTAGGTTGTTATTGCAAACAAATATCAATTCAGGAATTGCTCTTTTATAGAGTAATCTGGTCCAACTCACTGCAGATAGTTTTATATATTTGGTACCTTTCCATTTTAATCAAAGAAAACTTAAGATAATTCCTTGTTGCCTTAGCATCTCCTGCCGCCTCATTAACAATGCTGCATAGGTTTTTGTATTTATTAAAATAATTTTACTTAGAATCTTGTCTTTTAGATATAAAGAAGTTATCAAGACACAGCTTATCAGTGCTGTGAAGGTGATCATTGATTATGCAGAAAACTACCTTGTCTGTGATCATTTGGTACAGGACAAGTGTCACCAGCATCTGTTCCTACAGCAGCCAGCAGATAGCCCAAGTACGTGAGGCATGCTGGGTGCAGACTAAGGCCACCTGAAGAGTATATGTCCCATCTAAGAGAACAGGGTGTTTTAATTCTGGTTGACTGAAGCCAGACAGGAAAATGAGATACGCCTCCTATCTTCTAGTTGTATCAGGCCCATGACATCTCTGCCTATTACACCTCCACCTTTCCTTCCTTCTTTGACCAATGGGAAAACCTCTCTGACGTGCCTCCCATGGGCCCCTGAGAGAAGCTTCAGCACAAACTACTTGCACCTGTTTCTTGGGAACCACTTCCATTATCTTACAGCCATTTTTACTCTATTTCCTCATGCTGCCGTGAGGTACTGTTTCAGGGAGAATTTCCACATAATCCTTTTGTACCTGGCCTTAGTGATAAAGACTTGGAGAGAATTCTGCCAAGATTCTACTGAGGTCACTGTTCATTTTCCCATGCCCATCCTTGCTTATCCCTTTGAATGTGATACTTCACGCAACCTTATAACCACAATTTGAGCAGCCCTCCAGCACAATTTTTGTTTTCTCTTCCTTGCTCACCTCTCAAGTCTGCATTTCTGTGGATAAACACCTCTAGTGGCTCCATTCAATTCTTCTCCCTGGGTTCACTCCAACCCTCAGCATAGGACCCAGACAGAAATCCAGATATAACACTGTGGGTAAAAACACAGGCTCTGGAGGCCAGCAGACCTGGAGTTGAAATCAAGCTATATAGTTTTTTTAGCTATGAAGTTATCAACATATACAAGTGTAAGTTTAATCTTCAACAAAATAGAAATATAAATATTTACTATATAGGATTATTGCGAAGATTAAATGAGACAGAGCGAATGTGTACACCAATGCCTGGTCCATGGCAAATGCCCCCAAAACGGAGCATTACTTTGGTGTTATCGTATTCCCACATTCATGCAGGTCTCTAGACCTGCTGTTTCCACTCGTACAGAAACATAGTCAAGGTAACAAAAATTAAAATTGAATAAATATAATAAAATATAATAATGAAGCAAAGAGAAGTTTAATAAAGCTTACATCGTTTAAAGTAATAAAATGTTCCCGAGGGTGGCATAATAAGAGTATAGGCCAAGAAAGAGTCTTAGGAGTCACCAAATTTGATCCCTCACTTCGCAGATGAGGTGTTTGAGGCCCAGACAGGTTGACAGATTTTCTCCAAGCTCCTGCACCTACCAAGCTCATTCACTGCCATAATATGCCAGGATGCTTCCCTCCACCATGCGCTTACTCCGCTTACTCCTTGAGGACTCACTCGGGATTTATCTTTTGGCCTTGCACTGATGGCTGGGATTATGATGCAAAAATTGGGCTGCGGAGGAGGGGTTGGCGGGAGGGGGGAATCTCTGGGTTGCATTTCCTAGGTTTTCTGATGAAATGAAGAATCAAGAGATAAAAAAATACATGTTTAAAAAGTAGTGGGACATATTCTTTGAGTTGAGTCAATATCCATTACCATTGCTGGCAGACACTGTCTGGTTCCAGAGAATCTATTCCTACATTTCAATGTTATGTTCAATGAAAGAACAAAAAAGATTTCAAGAGTTCTCTTTGAAAATAATTACAAAATTACCATGATAATACACAAGAGGAGTTTCGCTGTATCCCCACATTTAAGCTCTGAGGGGAGAAAGTAGAAAATGGAAAGCAAGCCACCATGACAAGCCATTGCTGCAAACAGGCTCCTACGGTGCTAAATGTCTCGTTTAAAGGTTGCTCATTTTTCATTTCTCTTTAACTATCCTTTAATCTTTTTGTCTCTTGCTAATTATTATGCATAGACAAATATGATTATCAAATTTTAATTGCACTGTCGCAGACATTGTACGAATGATAATAAAATAGCATTTGCAATCTGCTTTGGTAATTTTTGGACTGTAACTGTGCCTTAATTTGTACAAACGAAATGTATTTCATTTGTCTTGAAAGTAGTTATTATTTTACACAACTTTTTATAAAGATTATCCATTCCAATACTGCTTTTCTAAAAACTTGGTTGATGTGTACTAACGCCATAACAATTTTTATATTTTAACATTTTAAATTTAGACAGTTTTTTAAATTAGACTTGATTGTATTTCATACTTTTCATTCATTTATTCATTCGATAAAATTATCAAAGCACCTACTCTATTCCAGACACAGTATTAGACCCTGGAGATACAGAGGTAAACGTATGACCCTTGACGACTTAGATCTACAGTCTATGTAATTAAGCCCCCCCCTTCTTGGCCTTAATTACAGTCTACATGCTCATGATTTTCAAATCTTTGTTTCTAGACCTGTCTCCATTTCTCTTCTGATCCCTTGATCCATGCACATTTAAATCCCTACTGGGCAACACTACTTGTTTGTTTTAAAGACGCCTCAAAATCAGCATGTCCTAATTTGAGTTTATCATCTTTCTGTTAAAACTGCATCTCCACTGAAACATTCCCAATCACAGGAATGGCACCCATAATCATCTAAATCCAGAAATCTGAGATTATCCTTTATTTCTCCTCTCTCATATATTTTTTCCTAATAAGTCAATAGACCCTGTTGGTTCTACCTCCTAAGCAGCTTTAAAATTTGTCCGCATTTCTTCCTTCCTACTGGAACTATCTAGCCTAGCACACTCTCATCTCTTGCTTGGATTGGTAACAGTGTCCTAATTAATAAGTGTCCCTTCATCTAGCCTTTCTCTGATCCCAACCCCTTCATTCTCATGGGCAGCCACAGTGATCATGTCACCTCCTTCTTATAATCTTCAAATCACCTTCCCACAATTTTGAATATACAAATCTAAGTTCCTTAAACAGGGCTTCCACAGCCCTACACTAGCCAGAGCCTCTATTACCTCTCCATCTTGGTGTCTTGCCAGGCCCCTGTCTCCATTTGTAATGAACTTTCGGTTCTCTGAAGAGGCCCCATGCCTGTGCTCTCTCATATCAGGCCTTCAATGGGCTGCTCGCTCTTCTTGGAAATGCCTGAGCCTCAACTGAAGGATGCTCCCTAAGGAAGCCTTTTTTGATCTCCTTGGTGGTGTTAAGAGCCTCATAACCAGAGACCCTTCTACTTCATTAAATTGTTATTTCTCAGTTGTCTTTCTCCCTTGCTGGACTGTAAAAACTGGAGAGTAGAAAGCTTGCCTACATTGTCCACTATTGTATGACACATAGTAAATAAATATTGGTTGAACAAATAAATGAGACTTATAAAATAAATATGTTATCTATGAGAGATGCTCCAATAGAGGTATTCACAGAATGTTATGGAACCCACACGAGGGACATCTAAATTGGAGCTGAGTTTCAAGGGACACATACTGTTAGCACAGTGTACAACACATGGTGAATTGAGTTAGAAGTACCAATAAATCAATGAGCTAATCTGACTCTTTAAAGTGAAGGGTGGCAAAATATGCAATCCTAAAATGTTCCTCTTTAGCATAAGAGCTGATTATTTTGAGAAACACGAGAGACACAGCGGGAAGCTTTGAAAACAGAGTAGAAGTTACCCTTTTGTAAGAAAAAATTTACATTTGTAAAGGAAATCCCCATTTATGAGTCTCTCCCCCCTTCTTCCTTCCTCCCTCCTTCTCAGAAAAAAAGATGGCTTAAAATCGGCAGAAACTCTTAACACTGGAGATTTAAAATAACTTAAAATCTGCATAACAAACCCTACTTTTTATTATCATCTTTCTAAAACTGGCTTCCCATACACATTTATTTTTATTTTACTTAATTTTTAAATTTTCTTAAAATGGCATTTTGGCCTGAATTCTAAGTAATTAAGAGTTACTCATTCCTCAAGTATTCATGAAGCGACATGTTAATAAACGTTTGTTTGTTTTTCTCTTGTTAATCTCCTTTGCTACAGGGGCCACATCCAGAGAAGTTAGAAGGATGGAAGAAAAGATATTTTTTTCCTTTCCTACAAAGGGGAGAAAGACCTTCCAGGAGAGGAAAGAGTCAGCCCATGTGAAATAGTGGAGATGTGAATCAGCAGCAGAAGTTACAGGAGCCACACACTGTTCTATGGGTGGAGTGAAGAGTACATGAGTGGATGGTAGGTTTCTGGAAGAGGGAACTACAAATGTAGGCAGGACTTGATCATAAACTATGTGTCATAAACCAGGGAGTTGGAATGTTATTCCAAAAGTCATAGAGGATTCAGGACAGAAAGTTACATATATTTTGGAAAAAAACACATGGCTGCATTTAGAGAGATGAATTAAATGGGTGGAAGTGGGGGCGGTAGTGTGCTGTGTGGTGATGGGTGGTGGTAGAGTTGACTAATCAGGAGGGAGGAGAGGAGGTATAGGGCAGTAATTCAGGCCTAAAGTGATAAGAACCTAAATAGGGCAGTGGGAGTAAAGATAATCCCGTAGGGCTTGGTGATATAGGGGATAAAGGAGGTTAGTAAGCAGGGCGGGGCTGGGATCATTCCTAGGAGTCTGGCTCAGGTGAAGGTATGGATGGTAGTCTCTTCACTGAGAGTTCAGGTTGGTTCGCGGGGAAGATCAAGGAGGTAATGGGTTGTATGGAACATGGAGACATACACCAACAGAAGCAATGGGACAAATTATAGCTAGATCCTCATACCGATACCACAAAGCTTATTTAACCTGCATGAAGCCAAGAAGGCTCACATCTGAGCCCCATACTCATTCCTGAAACCCCATCAAGCCCTGAACTATTCAGAGACAAAAGCCACATGGTGCCTTGGGTCTCCTTGTTTCCCAAACACTTCAAACCCCTCAGGGAAAGAAGGATGAAGGCAGAAAACCATGGAATAAGGTGTAGGGTGAAGCAGCTGGATGGTTTTAGGAGTGAGAAGCTGGGAGGCAAGGTTGAGGTGAGTGGGGATCAAGTGACAATTGATTTGGTAACAGGAATGAATAAGAGAATAGTGAAGAAGGAGGACTCTGGGGGAAGGCCCAGCAATCAGGCAGGACCTTGGAATGCAAGATGAAAGCCTGTCATGAAAAGAAAACATGGCAGGGCCATTTTAAAGCCATTGGAAGTGTTTGGCTGAGAATAAGCTGAGCGGAAATCTTTCTCCAACATTTCATTATGCTGTGGGTCTTTCTTAGATCCCATTCAAGGTATTTAATTACAGGGTCAGTGCAGGGGCTCTAGAGCCCAGCACTGCCTTTTGCATTATGGCAGGCACTCTATGAATGTTTGTTGGATGTACTGACAAGTGAACACCAAAGGAATATGCAGTGGTTTCGTTTTGGAGAAAATCTTATGGGAAGCAGAGGAGCACAACCTCACTAAGCTTTGGAACCGTCGTGATGAAGCTTGTCTTTCTTTAGGGTGTGGGGGAACAAGTCTTCTAAATCACTTGATGGCCTACTAATTGCACTACACAGCAGTCAGTCAAACACTGGGACCTGGTGTGATAGATACACTGAGCCCAATCAACCAATCTATCAAGAATTACAAAGCAATTGAGAAGCTCAGTTGGAGGGGACAAAGTGCTGCTGTGCAAACTCCGGATACCTGGTTTCCAGGCAAATTGAGCTGAAGATATCCCCTTAGTCTCTCAGCCTCGTTTCTAGAAAGAGCAGTGGGCTCAGGAGAAGAGATTTCTCTCCTGAATCAATGAGAGGGCTGTTGCTCAGCTGTAAACTTAGAGGGTTCAGATTATTCTAACATGCGGTCATTTGATTTTTTAAAATATGCAATTGGTCGTGATTTCTTTACAAAAATATTTTAGTACAAAGCCTGGGAATGAAAAGCTCGGCAAAAGACTCTGTTGGTTGCAAGCTTACAGGTTGCATACATCACGATATGATAAAAAAGGAAAACCTCGTTCTTATGAAAAATACCCTATCCACACACAGATGTGCATGTGTGCCTCTATTCGCCTACTTGTGCTCACCACGCGTCTGAATTTCCTAGCACAGGGTGAACGAAACACAATGTGAGGATTCAAGCCAGACACAGCTGTAGTTGCTGTGGAAACCATAGCATTGATCTTCATGACACACATACCCTGAGATCTAACGTTCTGTAAACGACTTAACAATAAATACATTCACTTTTTGGAAACAATTTCTAAAACTTATTTACTAAAACCTTTAAAATTGGAAAGATTGTGTTGTTTTGTAAATTTGAGCTCTCAGGTAATTTTTCTGCATACCTAAATCTCTGAAAACTGGAGGATTTTTGCTGTTTGCTTTAAATGCAGATAGATGTCCAGAACAGATGCTGATTCCATAGGACTGATGTGAGCCATCTATAGTCATAATCAAGAATTTTCAAACAAAATCATGGATATCTCTGTATTCTTAATACTTTTTCCAGTTGGTCTTTGGGGACATTTCAATTCCAGCTGAAAGAGGCATTGTAGTCTCTAGTCTAAAACATTAATAGCCAGTATACCAAAAGTGGCAGCTCAGTTACATATGGATTGGGACCTTATTAATCCTTACTTATAACTTTGTCTGTACCGAAGACTGTTGGCAGGAAAATCATCTCTGAATTTCTTTCCAAATATAGAGTTGGCAGATATCATCTACTTTCTCTCTCCCTCTCCCTCTCTCTCTCTTTCTCTCTCAAATTAAAAAAAGATCTTAATAAGAATTTTCATTTTCAAGTATAAAAACTATTTCTGCTTCAGTGAAACCAAAATTGTTAAATATTATAATATTTTTAGATAACAAGTAGTTATTTTTGAGCTGTCAATTTATGGCATCGATTCTCATTTTGAAAACATCCTCCCTATTGACATTTAGGGGTGATATCATCATAGTAACAGTATAGCACTCTTAATGTCAAGATTAAAAGAAAATTGATTCTACCTTCATAGCTACCAGCCAAAGTATATGTAAATCATTGTTCCCAATTTTCAATTATCTCATTAATACTATTTTTGCCTTGTGTTGTGGGTGCTGACTGGTAAATTAATACAATTTGCCTGTGACCTACCTTTTGAAACCTATGGGCTGACCAAATCCTTGTATAACAGAACTCCACTTTTGCCATAGGATAATTTTATTATACCAAGTTCATTGTTAAATGTTTTCTTTTTGTAGAGACGGGAAAATAAAGACAGTCAATGCTGCAGAATAAAATGTTGAAATATTACTGAATGTATTTTTCCATCTCAGTACTTTCCCTTTACCCTCAGCCTGAGAGAGATATATATCTTAGAGATGAAGAAACACAACTCTTCGCTTTGACTTTTCAAAGACAGTCTTCAGAGCCAGAGCTTTAAACTCTGAGAGCAACGTTCTTGATACAAGAACATTTTTTGTTGTTATTCTCTGTTTTTATTAATTCTAAAAGCTTGAATATTGAGACACAGTATGGGTATCTCAGAGCGTAGAGTTGATACAGTAAACATGTAACTGGTAAAATTCTTCAATAAACACAGAGCATTTTCCTACATTGCAGAGAGGAGACAGAAACAATTATGGCATGGATGAGAAGCTTTGCAGGGAGGGAGAAGAGAAATGGAGAGCTCTTTTCCCCATTTTGCTTGAGTCTTGGTAGTGAGGATCATAAAAGACAAAACACCCAGATAAGTTTGTGGATCTGACTCTAGAGGGGATTTCTGCCCCACTACCTATCTGGGAAAATGCAGCTTCCCAGGGTGAGGTTGTGGGAGGAAAGGATCCAAGGCAGTCCCTGGAGATCAGAGGATAGCATCCCAGCTGAGAATTTCCCATGTTTTCTAGAAAGCAGAGGCTAGGATGGGGTGCCAGTCAGTGGACCTCAAGAAACTTTATAGTTGGGATGAACAAGAGTGAAAAGAAGTGCAGAAGTGAGTGTGGCTGGTTTTACAGCTGACAGAGCGAGGAGAGAGGCCAATGAATGCCTGAGAATGGGAGGAAGCAGGATTATTCTCCAGAAGAGGGCAGAAGCCCTCACAGGCCAAATCACCCTCCAAAGATGTGCAAAGCCCTGGAGTTGCACTAATTTTCAGTTATTGGGTACTGAGTTTCAGAGTATTTACCCAAAAGAGACTGAGTATAACCTGGAGGTGACTGACTTACCTTTAATCAATACTAATTGATTAAAGGTAATTGAAATGCCCACCATCAGCAGAAATGAGGGTCCAGGAGCTAAGTTCAATAACAGAAATGAAGACAATTATCTTTTTATATTGATTATTATCCTTTTAAATTCTAGAAATTGTATTTGACTCTTTTAAAAAAAACTGCATTGACAATTTTTATAGATCGCTCCTTTCAGATATTTTCAAGTTTTAAAAATTTCTTTAATAAAATGAGGATTAAAAAATAATTGAGTGTGAGAATTCTAATCTCTAAAGTTACTGAGTGATTCTGCTGTCCTTCCTGCTGCTTCTTGCTCATGGTACCCTGTTTCTGCATGTGTTTAATTGCCATTGACTCTGTGCTGCTCATACCACTGGAGAAAGTGTAGGAGAGAATTCTCAAAGGCCTCATAAGATGAAGATGGCTTCTTCTGGAGAAGGTGTGCATTTGCTTCCTTTGGGGGCTGGGTACGTTATCATTCTGGTACCACTCCTTAAACTAGGTTTTCAGCAGTGATACACATTTGGGGCTCCATATTTGGGCTTCAAATGTTCCTATACAGTTATAGCCACTCAGAGTTGGGTTTCTTTTTTTCTCTTGCTTCTGCTCTGCTCTATCCTGGGCAAAGCAAGTCTTTCTGTAACTCTCTGAGAGGGAGGGGAGAGGCTGACCTCTGGAGTGGCTCTTTGTGTTCTACGTTAATATGGAGCTCTCCTATTATATTCCCCACATTTGGTGGGCCTTGGGATCTGATTTCCATCCCTCTCACCCCAGGAATTCACTGAAGATATAGCTCAGTTTCATAATCCAAATAGGCAAATGGCCTTGGAACAAAAGCAGTTTCTAGTGGTTGGCCTACTTCTCTGTGTTCTCATTTATTCCAGGTTTTGGCCTAGTAGTACCTTACCATGTTTTGGTTTATTGATGTTTTTAATAAAGATGTAAGCATATTTTATTCAGTATTTTTAGTAATTTTCAGTGGGAGGACGGGTTGGAATAAATTAGCTCAGCATTGCTGAATAACAGAAGTCATATACCTGAGTTATGTGAGCGTGAAATTCATGCTCAATATACTAATAGTCAGGTAAGAAAAACAGTTTGGAGCTCCAGAAAAAATAAAGATAACTGACAGAGTAATGTTTTTCCTTTTTAAAGTTCCTTGCAGTTTTTGCAAGTAAAGCAAATTGTTTATATAAATTTGAGAATTTAAGCTCTTTTAGTAAGAATAGCAGAATTATTTAAGAAGAAAGAGTGAGAAAAATTGAATGGCATCCTGTTAATTACAGAATTAAAGAACTGTATATAATTGTCATTTATTTTTCCCCCCTAAATTTTGAATCTTTGATTTTAAACAGAATCTGAAATGTAGAAAGGGAGTAGATAAAGAAACTATGACTCAAAATTATTTTTTAAATAACCAGGAAAATAAAAATCGTTTAGGTTTTGTCATTAAGACATAAAATAGCTTTGTCATGAATTTTGTGTCATGTTTCCTATAATGCATTTAATTTAATTCCTTTACTAATTAAAAATGAGTAAATTTCCAACTAACGAGTGAGACCAAGTTCCTATTGTGGAAATTACAGTCTCTTTGGGGAGGACATGCACATAAAAATGTCAGTCCACAAGGGGCAGAGAGTGGTCTGTTTTGCTTAGTACTGTATTTCCAGAGTTGAGTGCAGGTCCTGCTACATAATGGTGGCTCAATACATATTTATTGAATGAAGGAAATAACTGATATGGATATAGCTTAACAAGTTGGAAAGAAACTGACTCATTTGCATCCCTGAGATTGACAGGTTAAGTAAGACCCTCAAGTTGTATCTTGAGGAAGGTTTTGAAGTTTGATGAACAGACCATAAACTGCTGATGAGGAAGCCTAGATGTGAGTAAGAGGGGCAGGAGTTTCATGCAAAGGAAATAACGTGTTTAAAGACAGGGAAGAGATAAAGCAGATTTAATCTAGAAAAGTTTTATTTTTTAAAATTTATTCTATCCACCAGAGTCTTATCTTCAATGAATCTTATGAAGAAGCACAAGTGGGCTCTGGTTGGAATAGAGATAGAGAGCCCTTGAGCCAGTTGGCCCCCCTGCCTCCCGCATTGGCAGCCCTCTGGCCTCCTACAGAACCTCTAGGATTCTGCCAAGCAGTATGAAGGCAGTTTATCGGCCCAAGCAGACTACTGGGTGTGGGAGGAATTGGGGAAAGGCCAGTGAGAGGGCACTGGGAGGGCAGAGGGAAGGCCTTTCACCATCAAGGGATAAGTCTAAATATAATAAGGTGGTCCAAAGGAGCCATACTAGGTTCTCACAGAAGGGATGACTTGATAAATCTAGAACCTTGAGGAGGAGTATTCCAAAAAACGATGAAAGGAAAATATAAGGTCAGGCACTCAGCTATGAGACAGCTGCAGTGACTCAAGCATGGGCTCTGAGGGCCTGAACTTTAATGTTCAACGAATTATTTAAGTAGCTTGTTTAAAACACAGATTTCTAAATCCCACTCCCACTAATTCTGAATCAACAGGTTTGAGATGGGACTCAGGAATCTGAATTTTAACGCCTCTTTGTGATGCAAGATCTAACCTAGAGAAATAGTTATAACTGAATATTTCTAACTTCTACTTTCTTTCTCTTTTTTAAAGGTAATGATCTTTTTAATGCATATATCAGTTTATATCGCTGACATAGATTCTCCATTTTAATAGAGAATAAAGTTGGCATTCTTAGCCTTCCTGCTAACTGTCCTCTTCCATCATCCATATTTTCAATAATTATATCATCAGCTGTTAAACATATTATCTTTTGCAAACTTGATTCTCAGCATGTTTTGTCTTAGTGAAATATTTAGAATTTTTAAATTCTAAACCTTGGCTTCTATCATGTATTTTTCAGTCATCAGATTTTATTCTGATTCTTATCTTTGTTAAACTAAAAGGTTGTTTAATATTTTTTTTTTTAAGAAAACTAACTTACTGCTACTAAATATTCTGACTTCTACATGTAGAAAGAAAGTATATGCTTTCTACTCTGAAGAAAAGTGGTGGATAGAAGATTTGAATGTACACTTTTTTTTTTTAAGTGACACTCCCAATTACTCCAGCACCCATCTGGCATTGCACACAACCACTACCATACTATTGACTATATGCCCTGTGACTGTTTGTAACGACTAATCCCATGACTGTTTGTAATGACTGATTTGTACTTCTTCATCCTTTCACCTTTTCCACCCAACTCCCCAACCCATCTCCCTTCTGGCATGCTCTCCTCTTCTTTGTCATTTTTAGAGTTAAAAATATAACAGAAATAAGGAGGAAGGAACTCCTTAAGTCAACACCATCTTAAATTGAAGGCATCAGTGAAATGTACAAATGAAACATTGGTTGAACATCGGTTGTGAAATTTGAGCCCAAAAGGAATTTTATGGAGAGTGTGTTGGTAGAAATAACCCCAGTTGCCAAGGAACCCAGACCACCTAAGGTCATGCTCAGATGCTGCGTTCTGTCCAGTGTGCTTGGGTCACCAGAAGGTTGGTCCATTCTAGTCATTTTTTCTGTAATAACATCATCAGGGGTCATCTAGAAGAAGTACATAGTTTCACTCTAAATTTTCAAATATTTGGCACATACTTCTATCATCCTCTGTTTTGAATTTATCATCCACAAATTCTTTTACACTCCTCTTTGTTTATTATTCTTTCATACTTTATTGACATCATTGGAACCCACACGTAAATGGGCATGAAATAAGCAGCCAAACTCTGATGAGATGCACCAGCCATTTTCTCACATTTCTTAGCTGGGGCTGAGGTCCTTTCTAAAGAGTCATGTCATGCTCAACTGGCTTTTCTGGCAGGAATTACTGAACTTTAGCTGTTGTCTTCTTTAGATGCCTGGTATTCATTTAACATGGGAAAGGAAAAAGAAAGGAGAGAAAGCTAATATTTATTGAATGTTTACTGTGTACTAGGCATTTTACATCATTCTCTCATTTAGAGGTTGGATTATTTTTAGTTTAAAGGTGAGGAAACAGGCTCAGAAAGGATAAGCAACTGAGGTCAAGAGAATTGAAGTGAATTTCTTAATTCCCTTACAGCAAGAGAACAGAGGAAATTAAAAAGGAAGGGAAATAGAAAAAAAAAAAAGTTTTGATCACTGTGGCCATTGAGAATGTGCCTGGTTATGGAGAACAGTATGTATGTTCTGCTGGAAGGTTTGGGTTTGTGCAGGAGCTTCTCTGTGAAAGCTCCAACATTCCCGTCTGGGACTGTCCAAGGACTGGGCTCCATGTGACACTCAGATGAAAAAGCTCAGGCTACTCCCTGTCTCCCCATGATCTCACCAGGACTTGGATTCAGCCTTAGCCTTCCAGAAACTATGTAGCCCTGACTCTTTCTTTGCAGATGAACTGAACAGAGGGCAGAGGAGGTGGTGATTTGCCCAAAGTCATACAGAAAGATGATAAGTTGTGAGCAGAAAACAGACCTCTTAGCTGAGCACCTTGAGGCAAAACCCAAGACAACGTGGGCTTCCATTTGCTCCCTGGTAAGTCTAGTTATGAAATCAATGTGGAGTGAAGAGATGCTTTTAAGCAGGAAAGAAAGATGAGGAAAGGGTCCCTGAACTAGCAGGATTCTGGCTAGACAGGGTTATTGAAGAAGTGCTTCTCCACCAGGTTCTAGTGAACCTGAACACTCCCTCAGATGTTCACAGCATGCTCCAGGAAGAGTTACGAGACAATCAAAGTTTAGTGAATTAAAGTTACATAAGTACCTTCTCTTAAAGACCTCGAAGAACTTTCAATTTATTAAGTAAAATGCTCAAGGTTGTGTATATCAAAGATGAGCTTCTCTAACACATTTGCAGATAGGCTTCAGCTCTGACAACCATTCTCCCTCTGATTCCCCACTTCACCCCAGTACAGAACACCTATTAGTAGCTAGGAGGGTCTGTGGAACCTGGTTGGATGATACCAAGTTAAACCCAAGTCGACTAACCAAATTGGAAGATATTTTTTTCCCAAAGTCCAACTGATGACAGGTCCAATGAGAAGAAGAGATAAAGTAGCCCAGAAAAAGAGAAACTCCCCTTGAACAAGTAAACTGTGGTACACAAGGGACTCAACAGAATATTCTTTGGGCACAAAAAAGGGATTTGTTTGAAAACTCTAAGATAATGTGAATAATATTTATAGACTATCATTAAACAGAAAAAAAAATGGCTAAAAATACAAAATTTTGTCTATGCTATGATTGCAGGTATATGAAAAATTACATGTGCATGTGAGCAAGAATTGGAGGAAAATATGAAGTAATGAAGTCAAATCTTTATTAAAGCCCAAGACTCACCAAAGTCTTTTAAAAATTCTATTACTTGCGATAATGATAGTTTTACAATAAAAAGTAAAATAAATGTCACCTGAGAATTTAATTTTCCTTTTTCATTAAAAAAAATTCTTTTTCCTCTTTCTTTTCTGGGAACCCAAACTTTCTACTACAAGGTAATAATAAGTTCAGGAATAGGTGACTAAGCTTTCTCCACGAAAAAAATAAAAAGCAATTTTTGATTAAATTGTGCAAACCTCACTTGCTGCAGAGAGGAGATTAACACCCTTGTGCCAAAACCATGTGTGGCATATGATTAAAACGTGGTTCCTGCAGATCAGGAGGCTCTGAGGGTTCACTGACCATTTTTTGATGTACACAGTAATTTGCTGCCTTCTTTCAGAAAAATTGGATGAGCGTGTTACAAGGCCTAAATTCTGAAAGCTGATATTTGGAACAGACGTAACTATATACTAGCTTTAGGATCTTTAGTTGTAATGATACAGAATAAAAATAAAGTCTAAAAATGTATATTTTTAGCTTGAGGATTCAGAAATGGACCAGAAATACTATTGTTATCAAGTCATGCTAGTCATGTTATTCTGCATAAATCCCCAGAGAATATTAATAACCATGATAAATAACTAGTTATATGTGAAACAAAGCATACTTAGCATAAAAAACTAAGCATTTTAACAAACTATTGCATGCCCACGATGTACCAGGTGCTGGGGATATAGTTGTGAAAAATCCCTGTCCTCATGGAGCTTATCCTTACAGGGAACATTCAAGAAAGTAGAGGAATCGGTAACATATCCAGTGTGTTTCATTAGTGCTAAGTGCAAAGGAGTAAAAGAAAGCAAAGCAGAGAGATAGATCATGTGGGAGGAAGATCTCACGGGAAAGGTGACATTTGAGTAAAAAAACCCTGAAGAAGGGTGGGCCGTGGGCTTCCGGGGTGGAGCACTCCAGGCAGAGGGACCAGCAAGTGCAAAGGCCCTGGAATGAGAGTGTGCCTGGTGTCCTGGAGGAAGAGAGGGAGGGGTGAGAGGTAAGAGTAAAAGCAGTGCTGCTCTCAGGGGGAAGGAAGGACAGTGGGACACAGTCAGCAGGGGGTGCACAGTTTGAACTTCCCCTGAGCCCTGCACTGCTGGAAAACAGTGACATCTAAGAACTCCTCCTCTCCTTTTGTGTTGTGGTAATGGCTCACAGCAAAGAAGCACCCTTCTCCCTATGACTTGGATAAGGCACGGGGGTGACTTCCTGATTACCTACATCAGGGAAGGATGCAGACCCTCCACATTCCCATTTGTGGTCTCATGAGTGATTAGTTAAACTGTCCCCTCGAAACTAGCTAGACACAGAGGTAAACATTCCCTGTTCATGACTGCCTGGGGCTCCCCCGAACACAGAAGCATCCCAGATGGAAAATCACTCCCCTGTAACCTGTCTACTCCTTGGTTTATAAGTCCAGGTGCTCTGATTTTCAGATATGGGGTGCTCTCCTGATTGCAACTGGGAGAATAAAATCAATTTCCTTCCTTGCTTTGTTTTTGTCTTTGACAGAGTATAAGATATATTTTAAACCCATTCGAGGGATTCCCCGTCCCCCCCCCCCCCCATAACACGTTTGCCTACAAGCCCTCTCCAAATTTAAAAATAACTCTCTTGGGTTGAAATCACCTTCATGCAGGCTTGAAGAGCAGAGACAGTCATGATTCAAATTTAATTACTAAATTCTAAAGTTATACTCAGTGAGAATTAAATTGGGAGTTAGAGGAAATAGTTCATCAATAGAATCCTTTGGGCAATGTTCACTAGTGAGAACGTACATTTCTCCTCTGCTGTGCCAGCCAATGTCATTGATTTAATAAATAACCAATTAAGTTTAATTTAATTTTTTATTGCTATATTTACTATAAGGGATATTTTACTATGTTGGCCTTCATCATAAATAGATCAATTATAAAATTAAAAATATATTTTATCAATAAATTTTTTGCTGATAAATGTCACCAATAAAAAAGTAAAAACCCTCACTTTGTTCCTAAAAATATGTATGTAATAGCTGGAAGCTGAGATTACTCACTTTGTTCAACTAGAGTTTTTTTTGAAATAGTCAATTGTACTTGAAATGCTAAGAAGGAGACTCTTGATCATTCAAAGCATATAGCATAGTATGAACTAATGCTTGCAGACTGGTTTTCTTTCTCTTGGAGAAAATCATCTTCATTGAGGAAATGCGACTTTGTAACAAAGATGTGGGTGAAGAGGAGAATAGGACCATTTGTGGGAACTCAAGCTTGGGTGAGACTGTGTTTGTGTCGTGAAGATTCAGGGTAGCTCAAGACAGCACAAAACCTATGGGTTCAAAAGAAGAGATGAGATGGACACAAAAGATTTGTTCAGTAAGGTTCCTGCTCCACTTCCCAAAATTTTCATAGGCTTGAGAAATAACTACAGTAATAGAAACACATCTGACAAAGACACTTCTTTCAAAGATGAACTGAACAGCTACAGATGTGCACTTTGAGAATTCTCTGTGTTCAGTATAACTGATGAACTGAGGTGTGGTCAGGAAGCAGAACAGCAGGTTATGCAGACTCAAGTGATGCTATCAAAAGAGGATCTCCACCAGAACCGAAGATTTGCTTGGTCACTCCTGCTCTCTAACACTGGTGGGCCCCAGGACAAGAGTATAGATGCAAGGCCCACATCCCATATGTTAAAATCTTTAGAAGTTGTCAGTTGGGCTGGTGTACTGCTAGTTAGATATATTCCATCTTCTTATCTTAACCAACACACCTTTATAACTGCTGGAAGATTAGGTTCAAATTTAGGATTGAGCAGTGCAGGAAGAGTGGCTCCCTGGTCCTCAGTCTGCAGTCCAACTCACTACTCTTCCCACCCCTGCCCCCTGGGGCCTTGTGAGTAGCGTGTGTCCCTCGTCCCCATTACTGTATGTCCAAATTCTGTTCACATTCACGTCAACCACCAGTCACTCCTTGGGCCTCTGAGCATGCACACTGGATTTTGAGAAGGTGGAGGTGGGGTCGAGGCCTGGTAAGGTCAGGGATGTAGGTTTGGGTTCACTTCAGCAGAGAATTCCAAGGTCCTAGATGCACTGATCATGGCTTAGAAAACAAGGCTTGGGTTCCAGGTAGACAAGACCCCCTTGATCCCTTGAACTCCTTGTTCTGGAAGGTGGGGGATGTGGCTGCTAATGTGGCTAGGGGATGGCCATAGAGGGACTGTCTAAAGCATGTGGCCCTTCTTGCCATGGTCTAAGGGTAGTGTTGTTGTTAAGCATAAACTTACTGTAATCACGCCTCTATTGGGTGTATAGTGTGTTTTTTTATATATGATAACTGTTTAATAAATGACTTTCCTTCCATAATGTGGATTTAGTTCTTCTCAAGGAATGCTTTTTATTGACTCTTTAAAATCTTGAGTTGAAAGACTCCCTTTGGGTTGTAGGGAGGCTGGGTAGCTGAACGATCACAGAGCTGGGAACACACGGCCCAGATGCAGCTCTTTGGGAGAGTCCGGCGAGTCGCACCTTTCCGTGTGCATCTACTGCTCCACTTCTGACCTCCTGACCCCTGCTTTCCGAGGGCCTGTCTGCCACTAGAGATACCGGCAAGGCCTTTCTGTTTTACCCAGGAAACTCTACACACTAAAGGAATGTCTAGTAAAGACTTGAAATTTCAAAAATGATTTGTATTGTTTGTTTAAGGGGTCTGGAAAAAAATTCTTTGCTGCAGATTCAAATCAACTAAATAATGTTCTATATAATGAAAAAAGAAAGCTCCTCACAATGGGGGCTCCATAAAGCTTTCATTCCAATAGTGAAATAGACATTTCTGAAGTACTCAATGAGTTTAATTTGCTAAATAGTAATTAGCTATGATTTGAACAGAAGATTATTTGAAGAACCAAACAGAATAGCACTGTTTATCTTCAGCGTAATCTGAGTAATTGATGGCTCTCGGATTTGGTGTAGATAGAGGGAGCTACCATCTGTTCTCTAGGAAGATTATGTTTGAGGGGAAGAACTGGAGAGGGCAAACCGCTCCAGAGCCTGTCCCCACTCTGCATCCACAGTAGCACTTAGATTCCATATGTAAATATTAACACAATTCTGAGCCGAGACTTGGGGTGGTGTCGTCCTTCCCCACATTTATATATATATGAGCCATTGTCTGTATCTGCAGCTGTGCTTTTCCTTAACTTACAGGGACTGTGTAATTTAATATATACCATTCTCCTCCTCACCATTATCATCAGCCACAACAAACAAGGGATTTTGCAGAGCAAAGGGAAGCTGTGTCCTATAATCTTAAGTCTTTCAGTCGTGGACAGGACATATACAAACATGTGGAACTAACAAGCTCATTTCTGCCTCTGCACATCTAAAGACACAGGAATCAGCTGCCTCTCTACCGTGTTCTTCATCTTGACCTCTGTGCTTCTTAAACCCTGAAGCCAAACCCTCTAAAGAATAGATCCCTCAAAGCACAAGCCCATGTCTGTGCTGGGTCTCTGTTCCGAGCCCATCTGGTCCAACACAGGGTGTGCATCAATAGCATCCTCCTCTTCTCTCCTGCTGTTGGAACAAAGCTGCTCCCAAAGTTGAGCTCTGCAGACCCTGCTACCTCTGTGGGGAGCTTCATTGTCTCCCCTTGATCCTTGCCCCTACCTCGTGAATGATCATTGCCAAAGATACCTGTTAATGGAGACCTGACTCTCCAAAATTTGTGTAAGAAAGGACAGTACTCTCTTGATGGGTCCAGGCACCCTTGAGTCATATCCTGATTGGAACCTGTCCAGCCTTTAGGATTGGGTATTTTTCCTAGGTTCTTATTTACTGATCAGTGGCTTTGCTTAAATATATCGTTCCTCTCTCCTCATCCTGCTCTCATTTCACATCTATTTTTCTAGAGAGAGCTTTTCCAAACTCTTTCTGGAGGTTTGAATCCTGACCCCATTTTAGAAACAGTGGATCAGGTTCCTGCTATGCATGGACAGGTCTCACCCAAAGACAAAGCTATGAGTCTGGCCTTCACTTTCAAAAGGCTGCCTGGATTCCCAGTTGTTGGATGTGCCAGGAACAGACACAAGGAATAAGGCCCCTGGGCACTCTACCTGGCCTGCCCAGCTGCCCCACCCACGGGGTGCACCTCTACAACTGGGCCAGACCTCTCCAGGCCCTCTCCAGTGAGTGAGCGGCTTAGCTCAGTGCCCCTCTCCCCAACTCTTTCAGCTCCAGTTTATTAGGGGTGTATGTTTATGCCTTGCACCTAATTCATGACAAAGAGGCCCAATTTCACACCAATTTTTAGGTTAGATTTTGTACACACAGGAAGGAGATGGCAAGGCGCTGTGTAGAGGCGGGAGTTTGTGGGAGCCTGGAGGATACTCATGACTGGAACAGGCTTTTCAGAGGACCAAGGTTCGGAGCAGACTGAAAGACAAGGTAGTGTTTTGATCAAAATATGTAAAGGCATGTTCAGGTAAGTTTGGATCAGCTCCTTGGAAAAGACTGGGCAAATAACATCAGGTCCCAGGCCTCAGGGAGGGAGGGACTTTCGGAGGGGCGAGCAGCTTACTGGTAACCTCCTGGCAGCAGGGAGATGCCTTGTTCATTGCTGGACCCCTTTGCCCAGCCAGTGCCCTGATCATGCTTGGCATTGACGGGGTAATATTTCTCCATTGAATAAATGCTAAACGAGGACTGCGCATGGTGTCTTACGTATTAGGCCGCTTCCTGGTGGGAAACAGCATATTAGATGGTAGGTAATTTCCCCCCTCGGTTCTCCTTTCTAATAAAGGGAAAGCTGGCTCATGCACTTCTGATGATATGCCTTGTTCTCTTCAGGGGTTCTAGAAGGATTTGCCTCCCAGGGAAAAACCCCATACATGGCCTGTATAGCTACCCATCTGAGAATTTTCTGAAGTTTTTCCCTATAGGATCCTACCATGGCCTGATGTCACTAACGAGTGATGCCGAATGAGGTGAATAATTGCCAAATCAGTTTTACTGGTACATTTTAATGAAACAGATAGCAATGATGACACCTGCATCGTCAAGTTACGCAGGGGTCTGCAGTGGTAGCAAGAAGTCACAGGTTGGGAAGAAGGAGGAACACAGTGCATTCAGTTCCGAAGTGTGAGGACAGGTGCGCGGGGCAGGCCCACGCACACCGCTCACACACGCTCTGTCGTCCACAGCCTGCGGAGACTCTGAGCCTCATTCATGCCAAAGCACAAGTTCTCCCACAGAGCCTTTTCTCTGCGAACGTATTACTTAAGCTTAGGCAAAGAGACAAGAGTGTCCATGGTAACTGAGTAAATCACAGAACAGAACAACTGTTTCAAGTCCACATCAATGGACGACTTGGACTTTGTGTGTTTGAGGATGGATGAAAACAGTGAGCAAAGAGGAGCTATTGTAGACACCTATAAGCAGCTCAACTGAGAAATAAAGGGAGAAAAGCAGATCTTTGTAATTTTTTTCTTATCCTAGTAACGACAAATCCTCAATGGTTTCCAAGAGTCTCTCTCTGTCCCCCCAGGTGTTAATGGACAATTAGCTCTCCACAGCACTCACCACTTCTGCCAGCACCAGTGTCCCTGCCAGAAATGACTATGTGTCGGGGATTCTACTCTGCACTTTTCATTCTTATTTATTTCTATTATTTGTAACAAATAGTAAGGTTATTTCTTTTCCTTCCTAAAGATGAGGAAGCTGAGGCCCAGCGAGGTTAAATATCCCCCCCAAAGTGCCTCACAGAGCAGTCTCCCAACCTTGGCACTCATGGCATTTGGAACCAGATCATTTTTTTGTTGAGGTCAAGGGCTGTTCTGTGCACTGCAGGTTATATAAAAGCATCCACAGACTCTACTAAATGCCAGTAACTCCTGGCTGTGACAACTAAGAATGTCTCCAGATATTGCCAAGTGTCCCTTGAGGGTAAAATTGCTCCTAATTATGAACCACTGTTGATAGAGTAAGTAGCTACCTTAAACTCTCCATTCAAATCTGTCTGTCTTCAAGGCCAACTCTTTCCTGAGCTAGAAACTAAATTAACGTGTAAACATCAGCACTCATGTGAAGAGACTGCCTTGCAGGGCAGAAAGATGATTTGATGTACTCTGGTTGTCACAGCAATTAATGTCATTTTAAAATAAAAGAGTATATAACAATAATAGCTAACATTTATTGAATGTTTACTATGTTCCAAGGAGTATGCCAAGCTCTTTATACACATTTGCTCATTTAATCATCTCCACAACCTTGTGAGGAATGATGTGCCTGCAGACTCAGCATATAATAAAATAGATTAAGAGAAAGAAAATATTGCCACTGCAGCAGCACGAGAGCATTCTGCAATTGCTAATAATTTTACGAAGTTCAACTCTGGAGTTCTTGTGAGATATTAGATTTTAAGGATGTCTGCAGTTCCAGTTATCCCCAGCTACGAAATGTACCTGATCACACTGGAGCTGTCAAGAAAAGATTGCCCTGAGCCATTTTCACGGAGTCAACCAATTAGTTGATAGGATCACAGATCCTCTTTGGCACCAGGCGCTCCGCTGGTGTGGAACTGCATGCCACCCTCTCCCAGGGGACGGCACAGAGCCTGCTGGTTCCTTAATACTCTCTCTTATAAAAAGCCAGGGGTTTTTGAAAGTGTTTTTTATATCAAAGTTATAGTCGCAGAAAAAAAAAATGTAATTACAAACTCATTAGCTTGAGTTAAGCCAATGACTTAATAGGAATCATTTCATGGGGAGAAATTAAAGTCCAATGCCAGCAGAAGAAAGCTGAGGCATCAGCGCCGTGCTCCAAATAAATGAAGGCTGGCTCAGAAGTCGGTCTAATAACTCGATAATATTCCAAACTATATTATGCTTCACATATAGAGAAGGATGACTTACAGATCAATTACTCACACTGAAAATTTTTATTGAGTGTACTGTGGAGAGCTGGTTTATGGAATAAAAGGATTTGAACATGGGATGGGGAGAAAGAAGAGCCTGGGAGAGTGGAGCAGGGATGCCAATTCTAAAGCAAAAGACACCTGAACTAGAAAGAAAGAAAAAGGAAAACAGAATGAATAATCAATGAGGAGATGAAATCCAAACTGGCCAGGGTTCGACATGGGGGCGATGGTACTCAGATCCGTGCTGGATGGTCTCCTGAGGCTTCACTATGCCCTCAAGACTCTCACCACCCTTCCTCAGGACGGAATGAATGAATTAACTGGGCATTTGTATCATGAACAGGCTTTGTGAAATGTAGCTGTGGGCACGAGATTGGGGAAGGCTTGAAGTGTTGGTGAGAGAGGGTTTCTGGGGGGTGTGAGTGCTTGCGCAGTGGTGGAAGCTTAGCACAACTCCACCCACTCCTTGGGCCAGAGGTGGGCCGACTTTATGTGTGTGTTATCTGTGAAGATGCTCAGGGCCCCATGCTCAGAAGGACCCACACTTGATTTAATTCTCTGCTGTCTGTTGAAATTCTTAAGCATTTTTAAACGAGGGTCTCATGTTTTCATTTTACACATGGATCCGCAAGTTGCATAGCTGGTCCTAGGCAGCGGTGACTATGCTGTCCTGATACCCCTTTGCGATGTGCCATCTCTACATTACTCTGGGACCTCAGGGAGGGTGAGGCTGTTTGGGAGGGGCCTCAGGTTAAATACTAGACACTGTGCTGAAAGTTCTTAGAGAAAAACGGTGAAGTATTTCATTTATCTAATTCTAAGATAACAGCAAATATCTTAGGTAGTACTCCATTGGCTTAGTGGCAGCTTCTTTTTTTTTTTTTTTTTCCTGAGCAAAATAGATACATTAGCTGCACATATAAAAGATGCAACTTATACTGATTTAAAAACACTCAGTTATGAAACAAACAAACAAAAGGGTATTTTGAAACAGCAGAAATATAGTTCATGATGAGTTTTTCTCAATCCTCTGATTGAATTCTGGACAGCAATAGGAAGCTGAAGATTCACCTGGTCTCTTCAGGTTGGAGAAGTTTCTGGGCTGTTTAAGTCCAGCTACACATCGGTACATTTTGTGAAAGAGCAACAAAGACGTTCTTTTACATGTGATTATTTAGAAGATAAGGACAACTGATGCTCTGAAATCTAACTCTGATGATGTTGAAAAGTAGTGAGAAGAAGCCAGCTGAGCTTCTCTTTGTCATGGGTTTGTTTATTCTGCTTAGCTTAAGCAGATGTAATCATTTTAATACCTAGAATGTTCTAGTCCAGCTGAAAAGCAGACAGACGCCTCTACATAACCAAGATTTTGCCTTTAAGTGGGTCATAACGTCTCTTTTGCAGATACAAACTTTCCCTAAAGATCATTTTCTTAGAGTTTTGAGTGACACCCTCTCTCAAGGGGAATGCCTCTTTAGCTGTTCAGAATTTGTGGCCTGGTGAATTTCTCTTCCCCAGAGAGCCCCTCACCAAGAAGCTAGTTGTCCACAACAGACGCTGACTCACACAGGTTCGCTTACTGCAAGCTCAGGCACCACCCTCCTCCCACAGGCCTTGTAGCAACTCTGACTTCAAAGGATGCGCTCATTGCTTCTTCCCAGGGCTCTAGCACAGAACACAGTGAATCACCACCGAAAAGGGCCTCAGCATTTGCTCTTTACCCTCTTGTCACCAAGAAGGCACTGAAACATAACACGAGTGTCTGACGCGTCATCATAGGATGGTCTGATACTTGCACTTACCCACTTGCGAAAGCTTTGCTATATTCCTGCTATGTACCTGGAGCAGATCAAAGTGAGAGGTGGGAGAATTTGAAGACAAATGAAACAGAGCCTCTGACCTGGGTATAGGGTGAGAAGATTCTTAATCTAGTAGAAGGAAGCCAGTTGCCTAGCTCCTACTTCCTGTGATCCACTCATTTCACACCGCTACACTGAATGCTGTCACTTCACATCCACGTTATCCGTCTTAAAGACCTTCTTAGTAGGTAGACACTGGGTCTGGTCCTCTTTATAAATGATGTGAGCAGGAGGCTGGCTCATAAATACTTAACAACAGTGGTGACAGTAACGACCCATTTCCTATTCGGTTGCAATAAAACAAGCTTAGTTTGCTTTGAGTCCCCCCAAGAATAAATTTACCGTAACTATGACGACGACGACAACAACACAACAGCACTATTGTGACTACCGCAACTACTTTTCAGCATCTTCGTGTGGCCAGCACTCTCCTTTGTTTTACATACAGTGTTTTTTACCTTTACAAGACTGCAAGATATTTATCATTATCCTGGTTTTCCCAAAGAAGAAATGAAATGGGAGCAAGTTAAGTCTTTTGCCCCAGGACGTGGAGCTGGAGTTCAGGCAGAACTTGCCCCCAGACAACCCCCTGCAGCCCTCCTTGAGTGAGAACTTTGGTCTTTTGCGGCCCTTCCTCCCAGTGAGAGCATCCAGGATGAAAGCTCAAGTCCTCTGGGAGCGCTAAGGGAAAGGGCTGAGGGAAGGACCAAGACTGCATTGCTCCAATGGAAATTACAAATGCTGGAGTAGAGTCAACTGTCTCGTAAACACTTTTTTTCCCTCTTAGGTAAGCGTTAGCATTCTGGAACTGCCAGAGCACTCTCTAGCTTATAAGAAAGCACTGTAACCGTTTTATTGGAAAAGCCGAATGGCACAAAGGGAAGAAGAGGAAAAAAGAAGTTCTCTACCACAGAAAGAAGAAAGAGAGGAGTTGAAGGGAAAGCATTTCTACAAAACTCATTCAGCGGCCTGAACTATTTTAAATAGCTACTCAGCTCTTCCCCACTGATGGAAACTGGGCTCTGGATGCCTCGAGGAGAATATTCTCAGAGAAGGCCAGCCCTCCAAGCCCTACCAGAGCCTGTAAACCTGACATCTTTGTCATCAAGGCCCCTGTGCAAGCCCAGTTGAGAAAGGACACGTTTAAGGGAGATAATGGGACGTGCCATCCATTCAAGCGTTCCAAGTCCCATTGAGCTATCAAGTCAGAAGGCTACATTCTCGAGGCAGCTAAATTCAGGTTAGTTAAGACAGATCAAGTTCGGTGAACACAATTTTTTTTTGAATGCCTACTGCGCACAAAGTATGAGGAATCCAAATAAGATTCAGTCTAGTAGGGGTGCATCGATTTAACTCCTAGAGCCTGACATCTGTGGCCACACTGCGATGGGAAGCCCTTTGCCGTTACTAAGCATCTACTCTGATGAACCTCCCCTCTTGCTATCTTGGACCCCAGGTCCCCCAAGAAAGGGTCCTTTTCCATCTTTTCCTTAAAGCAGTGTTTTTGAAATTGTGAAATAAAACAGCATTAAAAAAAAAAAAGAAATAGAATAAAAATGATATCAGAATGCAGCACACGTTAAGAGTAAGAACTGTTTCGTGAAAATTTTATTTAGTTATATGTATACGTGTGCGTTGGGACGTGAGGAAAATTTCACTTCTATGGGCTATGGTCTGAAAGCTGGAAAAGTACCATCCTAAGAGGGTCCCCCAGCCTCGCTTTCCCAGCCATTCTCTTCTAGTTACCCCATTAGAGGCCCTTCCTTTTGGAGGTCACTGTGGCTTTGTGCCCACCTCTGAGTCTCAACATTTCACACTGTCCTTCCTCGCAGAAGCCAACTGACTCATGAGTAAGACTTTGGTGACTTTGGCGCCTGAGCTCTATGCCCACTACTTGTGCCAGTGGATCCCTCCCCCTGATGCCCATCACACACAGGGGTCTGTGGCCTGAGTCCCTAGCCCGCCTGGAACACTGGATGCCCTGATTGCTCGCACAGGGGCAATTCAAGGACCTTCTACATATACAGGTCCCTTGGGCATTTGCAGTGAAGCCATCGTCAACCTAATATCTACTACATTACAGTGTCTCCCACTGGTCGCAGAGAGGGATGCTTTAAAGAAAAGCAAAGGCTCACGGAGGGAGTTGAATAGGAGCTTGCAAAGCATCAAGGGCACAAAGGCTGGACATCGCTCAGGGTTTCTCCAGGAGGCTCCTGACCCTGACCTCCCTGATGCACTTCCTCATGCATCCTTTTTTGGGCATCGCAGTGTGTAACTTGGTATTTGGTCCTAGCCATAAGTCACAGCTCCCCTCCTGGGCTTCAGTAACGACAGCTAATATTTACTGAGAGCTTACTGCGAACCAGATGCTGTGCTAAGCACATCATCGCCATTATTCCACATCCTCTCAGACGGATCGTGGGTGGGCAACATTATTGCTCCATTTACAGACAGGGAAACAAGCCACGCTAAGTGGCTGGCTCAAGGTCAGCTGGGATTTGAACCTGGCCAGCTGGCTTCTGTGCCTGCAAGCCTGACCACTATACATGCAGGTTTGGTTGTACGTCGCTATCCTGGTTCTGCCCTCCCACTCCTGTCTCATCATTCTTGCCTGGCCAACATGGGGATGTACAGTAGCTTTATTGTGATACATTTCTTTAAGGTTTAGGAAAAGGGTTTTCCCTTCTAAAGTTTTTGTATATCTTTATCCCTCAGCTGAGAATGATATAATTATGACATTTCCCTATTTTGCTTTGGTTTCCAGGGGTTCACAATTAAGTTTAAATATTTATTTAAGTAAGTGTGTTGATTCTATGATGGGCAAAATTTCTTTCTCTTTTTCACTGGTTTAACTTTTACTTTTATTTATGTGAACATATGTACATGTTTAACCATAAACCACCTCAAATTTATAACAGAAAAGGAAATAAATAAGCACTCTATTCTTTTGGAAAGATGTCTAATGGTATTGAGCATTTAAATTACTTAAGCCTTGATAATGTCATTATAGAAAATTAGGTACAAGAGTTCTTCTACTCCTCCTTTGACTTGGAAAAAATGGATGTACAGTATTATGCTTTACTCTTTGCTTTGGCAAAGCCTCAGGGATAGTTGGCAGGGCTACCACATACGACTGTGCAGATTATGTGCCACACAACTCCTGGGCATGCTATTCACACTGCAGTCTATGGAGTTGCTCAGTGTGCAACCTGCACACCTGTGTGTAGCAGCTCAAAGAGTTTAACTGGGCTTATACTGCTCTCTGCTTTTCATCAATTAACTACTGACAGGGATTGGACTTGTTTGAAGAGGAGGTGGCTGTGGAACAGGGAGGTATTCCATTGCTCCTTTTTCTCTTTCCAGGCAAAGCTACACCTCCCTGCTCTTGGAAATGCCTGCTCCTTCAGTCTGTCTTCTCACTCTAAAGACAAAAAGGTTCCAGCTGAGTCTGGTGATGCTGAGAAAGGATGTGATAATTTTAAAAACTATTGGCATTCTCTACTGCTTCTTCCACTGGAGCCTCATTTTGGGGTGCTTGTATATGTGGCCTATCAGCTGCAAAGAGAGTCCTTTCCTTCTAGGGTTCCCTCTCTGGGGACAACCAAACAGGGGACACAGGGTATTTTATAAGGGTGTCAAATAGATAGCCTATTTTTATTTATTATTTATTACTTTTTAGCTTTATTGAGGTATAACTGCAATATAATTATATGATATTTAATTATAAGATATTTAAAGTGTCCATCATGGTTATTTGATATAAATGTATACTTTATGAAAGGATTCTTCCCATCTATTTAATTAACACATCTATTACCATATTAATTTATTTATTTGGCGAGAACATTTAAATTCTTCTCTCTTAATAAATTTCAATTATATAATAGAGTGTTATAATTATGGTCATAGTGTTATACATTAGATCCTCAAACTTTATCCATCTTATAACTGAAAGCTCGTATCATTTACTAACCTCTTCCTTTCCCTCCAACCCTCAGCCGTGGTAACCACTTTTCTACTCTCTGTTTCTATAAGATTGAACTGCATATTTGTCTCTTTTTTTGTCTGGCTTATTTCACTTAACATAATAAACTCAAGTACCATCCATGTTGTCACAAATGGCAAGATTTCCTTCATTCTCATGGCTGAATGATATTCTATAGTATAAAGATATAATCCACATGTTCATCCATTCATCCATTGATGAACACTAAGGTTATTTCCACATCTTGGCTATTATAAATAATGCTGCAATGAACATGGGAGTGCAGGAATCTCTTCAAGATGCTGTTTCCATTTCCTTTGACTCTACACCCAGAAGTAGGATTAATGGGTCATATTATAGTTCTATTTTTAATTTGTTGAGAAACCTCCATACTTTTTTGCATAGTGATTTCACCACTTTATATTCCCACCAAAAGTACACAAAAGTTCCTTTTTCTGCACATCCATGTCAACTCTTGTGGGCTCTTAAAAATATATATACATATATATACACAGAAATATGCATATATTTAATAACATAAATATAATATTTTATTTATATGTACATATGTGTATTTGGCCAGGATGAAATGGGAACATAGGCTCTTCTGATTGCTGCTACTGGGAAAGGGTGGGAAGGAAGGGATCAAGTGCTGCCTTGATCCCATAGCACTGGCTTCAGCACTCTTCCTAGGACCAAAATTAATTGCTTAGAAAAGGTTTGTTGTTACTGAAAACAATATAAAGGTAAAAAGACTCCACTAAAGAAAACTTATTTTTATATTGGCTCTAGTTTAGAGAAGTAGTGGGTCTGAGTCCTATGGTTGCACATGCTGTGTCCTAATCTGGGCTCCAATACATGACCTTGGGCTATTTATTTAACTTCTCTAAAGCTCAGTTTCTTTATTTGTAAAATAGGAAAATAGGGGTAGTAATAATATATGCATTATGGGATAGTGAGGAGCTTTAAAGAGATGATGCATGGAGGACACCAACACAAAGTGCAAGGGGACATTCGAAGTAAGCCATGGGTGACAGAGAAATGTCCTCTCACTCTGTGAGCTCCAAAGAATATGAAATTGGAGATGTAATCGGCTGAGCTCACAGAGACTTGATTCCTATGTGTCTCTTGTATTAGCCATTAAGGGATGTTTGAGGGTAATTTTGACTATTTAATTTTCAACTTACATACTGTCTTTAGGTCCTAAACTGCCTCCCCCGAGGTGTTTTTCCACCATAAGTGCTCATAAATGGTAGTTATCATTATTAAAGATTGCCCAATAAACAGGTGTCGAAGGACTTGTGACATATGAAGATGATATATGAAATCTAAGAAACAGCTGCAGGTTATACCAAAGGGATTGTGGCTAATTTATTTCTATAATTCATAAGGCAAAGTATGAAAGTTTTATTTTTCTTCATAATATTTGTGTCTCTCCCTAATACTTCCCCCCTCCCCACTACTCAGCCCACGTCCCTCCCAAAAAATCAGTTTATAAATTTGATTTAAAAAATCTTGTTACTTTGGATGAATTCTCTGCTTGGTTGATAATTTAGTTGAACTAAATGAAAGTTTACCTCATGCTATCTATGAGAAAAGGATTTTATGTTATTAAGAGTCGTGGGAAGATGGCTACCAAGGGCATGGACAATTTAGTGCTGGCCGTTAGAAAATGGATGATGTTAACTACAGATCAGGGTGACCAAGGCTTAAACTAGAAGAGAGTTGCTTATTAATGAATTTCCCTTGAGAGTAAACTTTCCCTATGATTAGCATGTTTCAGATTACAAAATCTTAGTTTAAACCAGCGATTGTCAACCCTGGCCCATGTCAGAATTACCTGTTGAGCTTTGAGAAAATACCAGTGCCAGAGCCTGACGCCCAGATTTAAGTGGCTTGGGGTGGGAATCAGATATCTGTATTTAAAGCTTCCCAGATGATGCCAACGTGCAGGCTAACCATTAGAATCAAAGCAGTAGAATTATTGATAAGGTTTGTTAAACACAGATTGCTGATTCCTAACCCCAGAGTTTTTATTCAACATATCTGCAATGGGGCAGAGAACATGAATTTTTAACAAGTTCCCAGATGATGCTGATGATGCTGGTTCCAGGCCACTTATACACATGATTGTTCGTGATCCACATTCAGGTGTCCTCTTCAGCACTGTATTAACCAGGGTTCTCCAGAAACAGAACCAATAGGAGAATATTGATCATTGGCCCATGCAGTTATTAAGGCCAAATAGTCCCACGACTTGATGTCTATAAGCTGGAGAACTAGGAAAGTTGGTGGTGTGATTCAGAATGGGGTTGTGAGAGTGGGGAGTGGGGAGGTGGCAGGTGGAGAGGCCACTGGTGTAAGTGTGAAGGCTCCCAAACCACAAGTTTCATTTCCAAAGACAAGAGAGTATGAACATCCTAGCTCAAAAAGAGAGAGAGAATTCATCTATCCTTCCTCTGCCTTTTCATTTTATTCAGGGCCTCAGAGGGAAGGACGATTTTTTTATTCAGTCTACTGAATCAAATGAGAATCTTTTCCAAAAATACCTTCGCAGACACACCCAGAAATAATCTTTTATCAGCTATCTGGCCATCTCTTAGGCCAGTGAAGATGACACATAATATTAACCATCACAAGCCTTATTTTTGCCTATTTGCCATTTTTACTGTCTTCCACTCATGCAGAACTCCTTATGTTCCCTAATAAATACCCTATGCTCCTTCTACTCTACTGGTCTATGAATGTCACAAAACACACTTTCTTGAAAAGAGGCTATAATTCAGTTTTCGCTAGGTTTTAGTTTTCCCCTAGCCATCAAATTAGGGAACTTACACTAAATGTGTTAATGTACACATTACTGTATACACTTTTACAACATGAAGTTTTTAATTAAATAACATTCTATTTCCCATAGTGAAGTGAATACAAAAATAAACTACAGCTGTACTCTGTTTTTTTTCACACTTGTGATGTTTTAATACATTTTACATTAAGTAATTATAGGCCTTTTTAAAAATCATAATTTGTAAGGAACAAATAAGAAAATAGAACTGCTATGCCATTAATAATGTAATCACAGATGTGACATTGGGTGCGTATGTATCAGTATAGGTAAAGATACAATAGATTCCAGGTCTCTCCACCGTCCACCCACACCAGCCACTCACTTCTCATGTGATGGTTTTGCATCTGGGGAAAGGGCACTGTGCTAAGTGGGGGAGAGATGAATGAAAGGCTCGTGTCTTCTATAGTTTCCTGAGCATGTTTTCCTGGCCAGTTAGTGCCTACAACCCTTTTTGGCTCCCATTGCTTTTATAAAATCCCTTCGGAAGGGCCAAATAAAAAGAGAGAAACAAATAAATTTGAAATGATGAAATAGTAGATATGGCCTAATTTAAACTCTTTTTTTTTTTTCACACTGAATTAGTAATTTTAAAAGAAAGGACATCTCTCATAACATCTGTCAAAATTGAGGTCTAAAGCAATTATTTTTGTATATTATATCCCACTATTTTGTTGAAATGTATTATTTTTTTATCTCTTATCTATCTGTTGCAATGAAACTTGCCTTAATTTTCCTGCCCCAATTTTGTCCATCTAGAGATAAAGGATCTGAAATGGAGAATTAACATTTGAAAGACTTCACCCAAACAACCCAAATAGCTACATCATATAGAAGCAAATAATGTGTCATCATTGTTCTAAGCAGTATATATGTATGTGTTTATGTATATGTATATGTACCATACACACACATATATTATACATATTTAAGCTTCCCCAAACACTTTGAGATTGGTACTGTTGTTATACTATTATTTATTCCCATTCTACATATGTGGAAATTGAAGTATAGAGAAGTTAAGCAACATACCCAAGGTCAAGCAGCCAGTAAATAGCAGAGCTGAGATATGTGCTCAGAGGGTCCAGCTCTAGAATCTATGCACTATACTACCATTCTAAACTGCTTCTTTGGTTATCTTAATCTGCTTCACCACATGATCATTTAATGAAAAGTAGTAGAATGATCTAGACAAATACAATTTTCACTTTTTGTTCAAATGTGTTGCTCTTATCTAAAGCTAGCATTAGCTCAAACACCACTGGAGCAGTGTTGTGAGGGATGTGTGTCTTCCATAGAAAGGTTAAAATAACCTCTTGGATGAGACCTCTCTAGGAACGATGGGAAGAGGAGAATGAAGAGTGGGATTCTTTTGTCATTGCCATGTTCTTGGTCACAAAGACCCCATCTAGCCTCCAAGAATTCTAGGTCTCTAGGGACATGTGAACTCAAGACCTAATCCAGAGAGATGGCTCCCCTTGGTTTACATTAATGACCTTGAGGTCATTCACTTAAGTTTTACTCAGTCAGATCTCAGATAGCATTCTGAAGGTGGGGAGAGGGGGAAAAGCTTGAATCTAGGTGTGTGTGTGTGACTGTGCTTGGTGGTAGAACAGGTAGGGAGAGGTTCAGGGGTAAATTCTGAGATGAGCCCTGACAAGAAGCAGAAGACACATGGCCACGAGGACAACTGATTGAGATAAATTCCCATTGTGTGTGACCTCTGTTTCCTAGGAATCTTTTCACATAGTTGAGGAAAATACCTCTCACATTTGGATCATCTCCAGGATCCATTGGATATCTAACTCCTGAATAGTCCTCAAGTTTCAGCTTAGCATCTTCTCCAAAAAGCTCCCTCTGACTACCCTCACCTCCTCCTTCTCTGAAAACCACTGAGGTTCCAGTCAGGCTATACTGAACTCCTATGAAAGATGCTCTCTACAGGTTTACATTCTCTGTTCCCTTTCCTAGGTGCTCTGATTCTGTAGGTCTGGAGTGGGCCCTAAACTTTAAACACCTCCCTAAATGAGCATTATCTTCATACATAGTTGTAAACAGGTTTGCTATAAATAATAAGCAAATAAATGGCCTAGATTTTCATGGTATAAATACTCACACCATAGTTGATTTCAAGTTACAAGCAGTTTAACAACTGGCTCACAAGATTCTTGGCTATAAGACAGTTGGCTTTTGTAAGCTGGTTCAGACTGATTTTAGCACACCAATATTAGGGAATTTAGAAATTCTGGTCCAAAAATTTTTTTTAAAGTCATATTTCCTTTGACTCAGAAATTCTAAGATATTATCCTACTGATAAGTTTCCACACATAGACAAAGATATATTATAAAAGTATTGTAATAATAAAACATTGGAGATAACCTAGATGTCTATTAATAAGAGATTGGTTGAACATATTATAGAACTTCTAATTGATGAAGTACCATGCAGCCATTAAAAAAAGTATATCCATATGTACGGCCATAGAACCTTATAATTGTTCATGAGATACAGTACGTGAAAGAAAGAAATCATTGTGGGTGCCATTTATGTTTAAATAAATAGGGGAGACCTATAAACATATTTACTTCTTTATGTGTGAAAAATTTTAAGAGCAATGCAAAGAAATTATTAACAGTTTTGGCCTAGAGGGCTGAAGACTAGAATTTTGATTGCATACCCCTTGGAATGGTTTAATTCTTTTATGTATGTATGTGTGCATATAGATATATTTTAATTTCATTTTTTAGTATTATCTCTGTCAGTTTTTTATTTAAAAATATTTTTAATAAAATATAGCTAGCATGTTATATATCATAGTTATTCAACATTTATATACCTAAAAAAGTGATCACCATGATAAATTCAGCAACCAACTAAAATTGTATGGTTTGATTCTTTTAAAGCAAGTGTAGATATTGCTTTTTTTCCTAAAAAGAGATCAGAATGTCCTCTGACATTCAGAATGTTCTCTGAAATCCTACCATTTGCAATGACATGGATGGACCTAGAGGTTATTATACTAAGTGAAATAAGTCAGACAGAGAAAGGTAAATGCCATATGATTTCACTTATATGCAGAATCTAAGGAACAAAAAGAACAAACCAATTGAAAACAGACTCACAAATATAGTGGACAATCTCGTGATGGCCAGAGAGGAGGGGGTGGGGTGGCGGAGGAATGGGGTGAAGGGTTAAAGAAGTACAAATTAGTAGTTCAAAATGGTCATGAGGATGGGGAGCACAACATAGGGAATGCAGTTAGCATTAATTAATGGTTAGGTGTAGAGAGTTGAAGGAGAAAAAAGAGCAATTGGGGGATCGTTTTATAAACTATGTAAATGTCTAACCAATGTGCTGTATACTTGAAACTAATAATAATGCAAAGGGCTGCTGCCTGGTCATGGTGTTTGCTGTGGTTCACATGGGTTAGATTGTCTCCATATCTCGATGCCAAAGCCCTCAAGCAAGCACCACTGGGCCACTGAACACTGTGACTTTGGGAAGTGAATTAACTTCTTTGGCATCCTTAACCTCACTCATAAAAAATGGACCTGTACCAGGATTCTGGAATCAGTAACTCAAAGTCCTTGGGACGGAGCTGTGAGTGGGTGCCCTGGAAAACTGCATACACACCTGAGAGAAGCATTCAAATTCAAGTTAAACTTAACAAAACACGATGCCTGCTAACAAAACACATTTCACTTGCAGGCTACCCTGAATTAGACAATCTTCAACGTCTTTCTAGATGAACAATACTTGTTATGTGTATTATTATGTTGCAAGCTATTAGTGACTAAATATGTATCTGTTATACATTATGATATACACGATGATTGTAAAATAATAGTAATGGCAATGAAAATAATAATAATGACTTGAAATCAGAAGCTCTGAGCTTGAGTCTTAATCTTCCTAACTGTATGTGAAACAAGGATCACAATGTTTTCTTTCCTGGATTTTTGAAATGTAACACAAAGGCTAACGCATACTATGTATTTAATTTAAAAATCTGCAAATACTATTTGATTATGGATATGGTTGATTTTCAAATACTAAATAAGATGTTTTAAAAAAATTTACCCCTATAATTTACATGTAGCTAGGCATGAGCTTGAAAAGTAGTTGTTTATGTCAGTTCTTAATACGAGGAGAGACACTGTACTTACACGGGAAGTGCCCCTAAAACACATAGAAAGGATTACGTAAATCATGTGCTGTAAATAAGAAAATAAAATAGAAAATTCAGCTTTCATGTAGTTTATCCTTACAGAAAGGAGCTGTATGCTGACTAGAAAGTCTGAAATCTCAGATGGCTTGTTAGTAAATAATAGTTGCCCCTTCTCTGGATACCAAGAATCCTGGACTCTGTCTGGCCTCATCGAAGCTCAGCAAATGGCAACCAGATCCAAGTTTCCTTGCTTCTCTCACCCACTGGGCCGAGAGCTCAGTGAAGCGAGGTGTTCTGGGTTTTATTTTATATCCACAGCATTTCTCACAGTGCCTGACGTTAGTGTGTGCTCAGTATGTGAATGAGTGGATGGTGAATGGGCAGATGGATGGATGGATGGCTGATGGATGGATGAATAGACGGACAGATAGATGATGGATGAATAGATGGATATATGGCCCCTTTCCCAGCTGCAGTCTGCTGCCTGATCATGTGGGCTGATTTCTTTACTTTTCCCTTTGTTTGAATTCCAATGGGCCAACTTCTAAAAGACAACTTGCAGCAGATAATTTATGGATTGACTCAAGTACCTATCGATTTATCTTCTTTCCTAAACCTCTAAAAGAAAACTTTAAATTCATGGTCTTTCTGAGGTTCAGTCTTGCCCTAATCACTTAAATCCTCATTCTTTATTAATTTGAGCCTTGAGCATACTCACAGCAGTTTTCTTTTAAAATACTTTTTTCCTGTGCTGTTAAAATATATTCATTATATGTGTGTTTATGTTATATGTATGTGTGTGTATGTGTGTGTGTATATACATATGGAATATATTATATAGATCTAATAAAAATTTAATCTTATACATATTAAGTCATGACTATGCACAGCTGAAGTAGCCTTTGCTTTTCTTTAGCATTCTATAGCTATGTTTTTAAAGGTAGTTTATGGAAAAAAGACAATGAAGAAAAGGTATTAAAGCAGAAAGATGGCTGTGTGGGCTTTCATTCCTGACCTCCTCACAGTCATCATCCTTACTGTGAGCTTCCTTTCAGGACATTTCATATCCTATTCCCATCGTCATTTGTGTGGTGGAGATAAGGAGCGTGCATGAAACCAACTGCCCCCAGTGCTGTTTCCTGCTTTCCTTTCTTCTCGGTGACCATTCCTTCAGGATTTGGAGATTTGAGTTCAAAAATAGACTTTAATTCACTGGGCATCAAACATTTAGTCTTAACGCTCCCCAGCAGCTGCCAGAGTCAGAGGGAACTAAATGTGATGTCAAAAGATTTCAATATAATCCCCTAAAAGTGACTAGATGGTGTCCTATGTTACTTGAACTTGTGTTAACCCTCCAAATGCAAGGAGATCGCTGAACAACACAATATATGATTCTGTCTTCCCAGAAGCATCCCTACCCCTTTTTTTTTTCATGCTACAACCTTTTCAAGAAAGAAGAAAAAAATTGGCATCTTATTTAAATTATTCATGCCACTTTCTGTTCTGCCAATTCCAGCACACATTTGAAATCATTAATATGTCATGACTTTCCTTCATCGAAGCCTTCTCAAATTTTTTAAAATCGTGAAGCACCACAAAAAGGCATTAAGACTCCTTATCAAGGATATTATATTTATATTTTTAGTTCGCTATTTTCAGTCTTCTTAGTACAATTTTAGAAGTCCTAAATGCTCGATGATGTGGACACTGAAAATTGTCCCTGTTCGGGAGCTGTTGTGAACAACGCGACTCAGCGTACAGTGTCACTTTGAAATGAAGCTGCACAGTTTGACAGAACTTGAAGTCCCACAGGAATAAATATCTCATCCACTTGCTACAGCCTTGTAAGCATCAAAATAAGATACACCATTGGGATATGCTCGGGGCAGTCTCATCCCAATGGCCTTTTCACCCATTCACTAAAACTAGCAATCTTCCTTCTCCAATGAACTGCTCACGTGCTGGGGCTGCGCCAGGCCTTGTGCTGGCACACAACAGAGAGCAGGGCAGGCGGGGTCTCTGTCCTCATCCATCTCTTTACTATGATCATCTGGATCACTGCAACATAAGGAGTCTGAAACCAGCCCAAAGGCATGAGATAACAGAAAATACCAACTAGGAATGACCAGGTACTTAGCTCATGGAACTAAAGTGGAATTATCTAGTGAGATGGAGGAGATTATAGGAAGAACAAGATTGTAACAGAAAGATTAGAAATCGGTGCTAGGCTTCCCTGATAGGTAAACATCTGGGTGGAGGTGTTGAATATGCAGCTGGATAAGTAAATCTGGGTTTGGGTGAGGATGTCTGGGGGCCTAAAGATGCCTGTTTGAAAGCAGTCAGCATGTGGATGGATTTAAAGCCATGAAACTGAATTAGGGCACCAAGGGAGTGAGTGTGGACAGCAGAGAGCAGGGGCTCAAATACTTACAAAGATTGGGGAGATGAGGAAAAGCCAAGTGGCTATCAGGGGTAGGGTCCTGGAAGCAGTGAATTCAGGACATTATTCTTCCCTTTAATCTACCTCAGGCATTCTCAAACTTTAATATACTAAAGAATATCTGAACGCCCTGTATAAAATTGGGTTCACTGTACTTGATTTGCAGTTTAAGGGATTTTCAATAGTTATTTGTACTGTCTGCCATTTTTCGCATTTCTCACTGACTTGAGAATCTAACCTTGCTTCTCAGCCTCTGAATTAGAAGTGAGTCCACGATATTGTCATCTGGATATCAAGGTCATAGAAGGGGGACTGTGAAAAAAAACAAACAGATATCATAATTTTTTTCTGAATCATAAAGAATGTCAGTATTAGGAGCTGCAGAGTTTTATGAAACAATTCACACATTTTTCGTTATGAGTCGGGGCTTCTGCTCATCTCTCTCCACATTGACAGGCAATTTGCTGCTCTTTCTAGGTAAGTAACTGTGGGAGGCAGTGGGCCAGGCACCACGTGTGGGACATTTGCCAGACTTTGATGGCATTAGTCCACAAGCCACTGGTTCTGGCAGGACAATGCTGGAAGCAAAGCAGCCTTTAGTGAGACCCTGGAAGCTTCGTAGCTGTAGATCAGGGTGAAGGGCTTCATGGGGACAATGACTTCTGACTCCACGTGTATGTCCTGGGTTCCAGCTCTGTCTCCTGGAGAACAAACCTAACACCATAGTAACTGCAGCCACATAATGTACCTCCCATTGGCCCTCGAATCCTTTTAGTCGCTTCTCTCCGGTGCCGACAGCACTTATTAATTGAAAATCAGATCTGACAATTAGCCTGTCTTCAGGAGGTTAATATCTCTTTAATCCCCACTGTTGCACTTATGACTAGAAGCTTCAGGACCCTCAGCACTGTTTCATGAAGAGTTAAATGACATTATGGCAGCAGGAAACTTCTGCCAATAAAATAAAAATCTAAACCGGTTGCCTTTTATTATCGCTTAAATTATTCTCTCCACTTGACATGGATTTATTGGTCAGTTTAGATTCTGTGACAGATTTGGTTGTAGTCACACAGAGCGTGACTAACAGCCTTAACTAAAAGCCTATAAACGGAGCGTGATGTGCGTGTACATTATTGCCATCTATTAATATCTGTGGGTTAATTATATAAAAGCTAAAGTAAATGAACACCAAAATGAACATGACTGTCATGCATGAGTCCAGATGTGCTTCAGAGGCTGACCCGGGCTTTCAGGTGGAGCTGTGTAATTGTGGAGTCACTGACCTATGTCTCGAACCATTTTTTTAGCACCGTCTCTGAGGGTGGTCACTTGCATCTCTTTCTTGATGATTCTTAATCTCCTCAAAGTTAATTTTAGCCAAAATAATTGATGTGAGGTTTCTGGCCTTTTAAAATCTGTGTGGGCTTATAGTACAGCACATGAGGTAAAATAAGGGAAACCCATGACGTTTCTAGTCATGTTATTTGGTGTACATTTGAGACTGGCTGGGACCTCAAGGGAGACCCCCTCCCCACTCACACGCTGTGAGCACAACAGGGTAGGCCATGTGAATCAAAGGTTCCCAGATGTCACTGGAAGGAAGGGAACACATGAGAACACATTGCCCCATGGGCTGTGTGGAGGGGAGGCAGCTCCAGAAGCAGCAGACCTGGCTTGGAATCCTGCCCCTGACACGCTGAAGCTGTGTGACTGGGAAGTTTACAAACCTCTCTGAGCTTTAATCTCTACATCTGTAATATGGAGACAATACCTTATATTTGAGACCTGAACAAGCTAATGACAATAGTTTTATGCCAGATGTTTTATGTTCAATTTTAATAAAACTTTTGAAGCAGATATAATTATTATTCTTTTCTTGCAGATGAGGAGGATGAGGATCAGAGAACTGAAATGATTTGTTCAAGGTTACACATCGAATAAATGGTAGTCAGGATTCAAACCCAGAACCACCCTCTTTACTACATCGCAGTGCCCTGCAGAACAGCTCTAAGTGACTGGCAGCACAGCCTTCCTGTTTTATCAAAGAGGCAGTTAAAGGGCAGGGGGCATGGCTGGGCCCACCATTTCCGATCAGCACTGCTCACTGTCACTGACTGGCAACAAAGCAGTGTGTCACTTTGAATGTATGCAGATTGCTTTTGCATGTTTTATGAGGAATTTTGTTACTTAAAGTCATAGACCGTGTTGAAAGTAGCTTCATTTCTTAAGGAGGCAGTAACTGAAATTGAAGTGTCTTGTAACTCCATCCATACCCACATCCCAGCCCCACATGGGCCTTTACTTTCTCCTCTTACCTCCCTAGACATGCACTCAGCTCGCTCTTCCTCTCACCTGCTTCCACTTCCCACCTTCGCACAGACCCATAGCCTCTGATTACGGGCACACAGACACATACAGGTCTATGTGTCAGGGAAAGACATGCTGAGGGAAAGGAAGTGGAGCCATCACTGGTCATCCCAGTGGGACTCCGTGGATAGTGCATTGTAGAGCATAAAGCATTAGAATTGAAAGAGACCTTAGAGATAATCTGAGCCAACCACCCAATTTTATACATGAGAAAACTGAGGTCCAACGTCCAGAAAGTTCAGTGGGTCCGCAGAGTCAAATGGCTGCAACTGAGGAGTGATAAATCTGAGAGCAGGAAAAGTGAACCGGCCAATGGGAGAGGGAGGGTGGCTGCCATGGGATGAGAATGTGGTGGCAGGTAGTGAAAGGTACAGTTCATTTGTTACAAATGTTAAAATTCCCTAACTCATAAGGTATTTGGCACCTGGGGGGAGGAGGGGTATGTTTCTCTGACATCTTTGTATAATTTGCATGGAACCACTGTCCCAATTATTTATGTTAGCAATATAAAGAACAAAATTCTATAAAATAAGAATGTTAAAAGCAGGAACTAGTGACGAACACAAAATATTAAAAACACTTTTCCAAGGATATATGATGGTATATTTTAGACTTCCTTAGCAAAATCTAAGATTAGACTCTTAAATTGATCACTTTTATAGAGGTAAGAGTTCATGATTGTTAGACGTTAACCCTAAACAGTTAATTTTAGAGATCACCTCACCCTTATTCTTATCATGATCTCTATCATGACATTTCTAGATTTAACTGAAACATTTTATTAAAAAATTCTCCCTATTGTTTCCTTAAAAAAGTTCCTGTTCTCTGAATTGCAAAAATAACACATATTTTTACTAAGTCTCATCCTTTATATGGCTGCCTCATTCTTGGCCTCCAAGTGTCATTTCTTCTGAGAGGTCATTGCACCCCCCTCCACTCACCTAATCCTTGTGGTCACTTTCTTTCACATCACCCTTGGCACATGGCACTTATCATAGACTACAATGATCTCATTGACTTAGCTGCTCCTTTATTTCTCTCTCATTAGGATATAAGCTCCCCTGGGCCAGGAACCACCCCAGGTGACCACTTGGCAGAGCAGATCCCCAGTGAAAACACAGTGCAGGGTTACCTCTGGCTTAGGTAAGGCTAATTTTCAAAACTTAAAAATTAGTAGTGACTTCACTGGCTTATTTCCTTTTAAGTTTACGTACTTCTTAACAGGGCTATCACTACAATAAATGTGTTAAAGACCACCAAAAACTGCCTGAGCAAAATGTAATAAACACAAATATATTTCCTCCCATCATGCCCACGTAACATCTTGAGGATTTCAACAAATCCTAATAAAGATGGTAGCTTGAAAACGGAATAAACTGCTTCTGTTAAGTAAATATGGGCCAAGTCACAAAAGAGTGGCAAAGCACATTTTATCTCTTAAAATTAAATTGTAACCTGTCTACTTTTGCTATACTTATGGTAATATTTTGAGTAGTTTAACAATAAAATGCTTTCGAACTTACTTTATGGTAGAGTTTGAGTCAAATACAAGTTTGCTTACTAAAGAATAACAGAAAATGATAAGAAAAATTGGTTCTAATGCTTTCATAATTATAGTTTGCCTTTTTATCTTGCAACTGCTCTTTACAGTGGCACCAGTGGAAATTGTTAAACTTTTAGTGCACTTACAGAAACGAAAATGCATGTTAATGTGGGTGAAGCAATAACAAAACAACTACGTTGCTAGCGATAATGATAGTGAAATCGCAGGATGTTGCGCTCTTACAAATGGGAGAAGTGATGGCCCCTGTCTTTATTATAAAGACTTCAGGAGTTTAGTTATCTATATTGCTCACTTATGGGAGAGTCAAATGCTTGCTGACATTTCTAGATTTAACTGAAACACTTTACTAAAAATTTCTCCCTATTGTTTCTTTAAAAAATTTCCAGTCCCCTGAATTACAAAAATAACACATATATATATATACAACAGCTCAAATCAGAGTGAAGTATCTAGATAAAATTCATAGTCTTTGCTTCCCCTTCTAATTCTACTCTTTTCATATAATCTATGATAAATTTTTAGGTTATAAATTGCATATTTTCTCTTTTCTTATATGAATGTAAACATTATAATAATAAAAAGAAAAGCAAATAACACTCTTGTAGTGCTTAGGATACATTAGGTATTTTTTTAAGGATCAGACATATGTCATGCTATACGTCCAAGCCTAAAAGCACAAGTATTAGCTCCATTTTATAGAGTAGGAAGCTGAGGCACAGAGAGATCAAATAATTTGCTGAAGATCACACAGCTAGTATATGGCAGACATAACATTCAAATATAAATTAGTCTTAATTACTAAGCTACACGTAGCAATCTTACACTTAGCTTTTCTGCTTGGTTAATGTAAAAAGGATTGTACCATGTGTTTCTTATAACGTTTTGTATACCTAACAAAATATTATTGACCCCTTTCCAGTGCATTGAAGGCATATCTGAGATATTTTTGTCATTGGTGGCACACTTTAGTCACGTGGATGTATCATTTGTTAACTACTCTCCTGTGATAAGCATCCAGATTGTTTCCATTTTCTTGCCATTACAAACAACAGACAATAAACAGCCTTGTACATAAATCTCTGTGCCCTGGAACTTTTATTTTCCCCAGAATTATGCTTTGGGGGGGTCAAAGACTGTGCACATTTTAAATCCTAATAAATACTACTGGTTTATCTTCCTCCAGGGCTGAAAAAATTTATAGCTGTATCAAGAGTGAATCAGGGCCCTTGCTCTCTAAACCCGTTCCTTGACTTTTCTCATTACCTAACACTTTGAATAATATTAATTTTGTGACTATGTGTCTTCTATAACATCTCTTTTATAGTTTTTGATATCATGTCTTATCCCTGAGAAAACATTGTGGGCTAGTCATTAACTGATTATCTAAACACAAGTAAAATAGTTAATTGGTGGAATTAGAAATGGCAGTTTGGAATTTTCCCCCTTTTCCTGATTTCAATTGTGCAATTCTTGTTTTTCCCTGCCAACAGGGTTCATTTCTTATTATTCATTCTCTTCTATCTCTCTCATGCTGCAGGGAAGACCAAGAGGGGATAGACCACCATCTGTCCAGGATAGTTTATACCAGATGATCTTTCAAAGTCCCTTCCAGCTCAATGATTCTGTGAAAATATGAATTGAAAAAAAAGTCAAGTTACAAACTCCAGGATGCTGGCTTGTGATTTCATAGGGCTTGTGAGTGGTTCTATATATATATGTATGTATGTATGTATGTATGTATGTATGTATGTATGTATAAATAAAATGTAGCCACGCTACTAAAACAGGTGGAGTGTGCCCGTACCTTGGGAAAATAACATTTCTGGAAATACGACAGCAACCAGAACTAACCATAGATTGTATATTCAGGGTTGTTTTAGGTGACACAGGACACTTGTACTTTTTTCACTTTGTCCTACTGTTTTGACTCAAATGACACTTTAAATATAAATATTTTAATCAGAACTATAACAACACTGATGAATTTTCATTGAGAAAACTCTTCTTAAATGGAGTTCATTAAAGCCAATGTAAATCCTTCAATCAATTTTCCATATGTTGTAGTTACATCGTATCTGTTTTGTTCAATTATAATTTTTATTTAACTGAAATTGGATTGGATTCAATTCTTTTCCATTTAAATTGAACAGATCAGGTTCTTCAGTTAGTTTTCTGTCTATATAAAATTGCATTGATTCTATCTTCTGTCATTTTTTTTTGATGGCCATTATTTTTTGCAGAATTTATTTTTTGAGTCTACTTTTGCAGGTCTAAATTTTGTAATGAATATTTGGTTCTTTTGCCATTTTTATTCAACATTAATTTTACAATGTACAGTTTTAGCCTTTTGTCAGTTTTGTGTGGATTTTTTCAACCACTGATATTCATTGTTTAATATGAATTTGCATAAAAGATTGGTCTACATTTATCTCCTAGCTAATCCATGATAAAATTGTTAACCCTTTTTTGATAAAGAGGGGGAGAGAGAGTAATAGAGAACAGAGACTGAGAAAGCCAGAAGAAACCACCTCAGTCCTGAGGAATGGCTGTTGAGCTCTTGAATGCACAGAGGGGCCAAAATACCTGCAGGTATAAAAGGGTAGAGGCAAATGGTCTTGGTGTCAAAATGGCAGAATCAAACCGTCCTGTTTTACTGTTGCTGAAGTGAATGCAGATCTTTAACTCTTCAACTTCTCTCCTTGGAATCCTCTCTTCAGGGTTCTTTACCAGAATAAAGTCCCATTCTGTCTGTCTTCCAGAAGTCAAGAAGGTGGGGGTGGGGTACGTTAGGATTAGCTTCAGGCCTTAGTGACAGAAAATCCACTAGATGGAACTTTTTTCCCCTTTGCCTACAAGAAATCCGGAGGAAGGTAGTCTAGAGTGTTATGTAGAACCCTGAGAGCTGAGCTGTGGAAGTGTGCCACCTGGGAGAGGGACCCTTACACAGCTGGATGTGGCCTGTGAAGACTGAGAGGGAGTGGGGAGGAATATTCTCACTCTGCTCTCTTCTCACTCCCTGGTCTGCTATTGTGTTTTCCTGGTGGCATCTTGGTGTAAGTAAGCCAAACAGCAAGGGAGCCCGGCAGAAGCTGCTCATAGAGATCAGCTTCTAGGGCACAGAGAAAGGCAAGGGAATGGATTTGGGGATGTGTGCTCAATTAAAGACTATCCAGGAAGGAAGACATAAACTGACTTATCAACAAGATGAGACAATGCTCAATGAGTACCATCAGAAAAGTATCAGTCTCTATAATAATATTGTTAGCTTCTAAGGATTGAACAGTTGTTGTGTGCCTAGCGCTCTGCTAAACATATTCAAGGCAGTGTTCCATTCAGTCTTCATGATCGTCTAGGCATAACCGTCCTTCTTTCAAGAAATGGGAAACCAAGGAGGAGAGATGTAAGGACTTGCTGGAGTTTATACAGCAGGTGGTAGTGACAGGCTCTAAATAATCGGTCTGGCCCCAAGTCATGCTCTTTACTATCATGTGATCTCTAGCCTGTAGGTCAGCAGGACTAAGATGACTTCAGGGTGGAGGTGTGCAGCTGCCTCACTCTAACTTTCTGTCAAGGGTAAGGCCAACCTGTTTCCTCCTATTTTTTTTTTAAAGAAGGGAAATTGGGGGCCAGGAGTGGAAAGCCGTGTGCTTGGATCATGTAACAATTCCAGCTTTCTGCCTTTCATTCCTGTTTTTTTTTTTTGTTTGTTTGTTTGTTTTTTTCAGGAGGCTCTTATAGTTTCCTCCCTCAGCACTGGCTTGGCTGCCACTTTTCAGAAGAACCTGAGCCATGGGCAGGTCCACCTCATTAGTCTGGTGGGATTTAGGAGAAGTGGTTGGCTTTTTGCCCACCTCATAGCTTACTTTCAGGCAGAGATCTCTGGATAAATCAGTTTCCCCATGACCCTACTATAGGAAAGAGAGCCTATTTGTCTGGGGGACCTTCTTGAAGACAGGAAATGTATTTAAAATTGTAAAAATCTTCCCTGCCTCTCAAAGAGACCAAGTTGAAAGAAATACTGATTCAGTTCTGGTGGCTTTCCATTTTTGTTCCTGTCAGCAAGTACATGCAGTTGAGCTTCTAGACAGGACGTAGGAAAATGAACAGTGCTGAATAATTGTATTATCTCAGACCAGCCCAGTGAGTAAAAGTAGTAGAAAGCATTGGTACATTAGCTATAATGGCTTTCCAGGGCAGAGTGCAATTGCTATGAAGACATACAATTAGCAGTCAGTTGTTCTGATGGACACTACTGGCCAGCGCTTCATACGGGGACAGAGCTGTCACAGAGCTGCTTTTCCATATGAAGTTTACTGTTATCGCTGGAGATTCTCTCAGGCGCATGTCCCTGTATTCACAAGGAACCTGAAGATGATCTACTTTCCTTTCCCCCACAGCTCCATCTCTCTCTTATTCAATGATAATGTGTCTGAAAGAACACTGGGCACTTGGGGTCTCACCCTATTTCCCATTCAGCTCTCAACTCTCTGGCAGGTTGCCCTCTCCTCCAGCCTCCCCATCTCTCCATTGAACTCATTTCACTTATGACCTTGGAAGTATTTGTCATGGTCCAACACTCCGTTATTTCTGGATTTCTCTTTCCTTTTGGCTTTCTCTGACAGCACCCTCTTTTTCCCTCGGCCTGTCTCTCTTTTGCTAACTTCTCTATGTCTGCCCCTTAAATGCTGACTTACTTTCTGCTTCTTTCCTTGACTGTTGTCTCACCTCACTTAACACCCATTATATACTCAGTCTCAGTTACCTTATATTCTAGTCTTTACCCAACAATAGCTTCTAATCTCTAGCCCAGATTTCTCTCCTGTATTCCAGACTATAAATATCTGGCTTCCTTACTGGATGTAACATATAATACTGGTGCTCTGTCCAGAACCCCTTGAGCCCCTTTTAGTATTTCTGCATGTCACAGCTCCCCACCCTGCCCCTCAAGCTTTACCTTGTGGTTCTTTTTCAGAGGGCTTATCTCAGATTCCCTGAACTGCTATGTCTACAGGCAAGGAGAGTTGTAACTTCCTGGGAGTTGTTGTGCTTACCCCCAGGTCTGTTCCATTGCCCACTCTTAGCCAGTGACTGTTGGGTGGGGAGTATGAGAGCTCAGCTCCCTTGTAGTGAGTGATGTGTTGGGTCTGCCAGGAAGTAGATGCCAAGATGAAATTAGGAGTTCGAGTAATTTTTGGAGGGTAATGCTTATCAAAGGTAAAGGACACAGAGAGCAAGACAGAAAGTTCAGACCATAACACAGGTCTGACACCTGTGAAAAGAGAGAAAGAAAGGAGGATTGGGTAGAATGTACCTCAGATTGCATTGCAGCACTGAGGCAGTCTTGGACTGTCCGTTGGGGTGCAGGAGTCCCAGAAGTGCGAGTCATTACAATTATACCTCTGTGCTCAGTTGTTGGCTAGAGGCTGCCTGGGAGGCACATGGTCTCAGCTGGAAATCTGAGGCTAAAAGCACCAACAGCTAACTGCTAACAGCTAGTCGCATTCCTTGTGAAAGATTCTCTCTTGAAAAGAGATCTGAACTACTCGCTGTATTCCATGGCTGCCACAGGTGAAGAAGCTGTGAGACATCTCTTACCCATCAGAATTCAGGCTAAAGCCTGTGTTCTATGGAACTTTTGCCAGAGATCACACTCTTATTTCCCCTTCCCTGTACTGTTTTTCCCACTTCCTTACCACTTTCCCTTGGTAGCGCTTCCTTTATAAATAATTTGCACATGATTTTTGACTCAATCTGTTTGGGAGAACCCAACCTAAGACATAGACATGTCCATTTAAATAATCTACATCAGTGGTCCCCTACCTTTTTGGCACCAGGTACCAGTACTCCTAGGAGAGTTTAATGCCTGATGAGCTGAGGAGGAGCTGAGGCGGTGATGCTAGTGCTGGGGAGTGGCTGCAAATACAGATAAAGCTTAGCTCACTCACCCACTGCTCACCTTCTGCTGGGCAGCCTGGTTTCTTAACAGGCCACATACTTGTACCAGTCCACAGCTTGGCGGTTGGGGACTCCTGTTCTACAGAATCTCTAAATACAGCCTTATCAAAACTGACACATTGTCTTCTCACTTAAACATTCCCTTCTCCACAGCAAAGGGCACCTCTACCCACACAGTCACCCAAGCTTGCAATCTGGGCACCACTTTCTGATCCCTATCTTTGTTCCGTACAACTAAAACACAAGTCCTATTCCTTTTCACTCATTGATATTTCTCGGGTTCATAATCTCTTCATTCCTACTGACATGGATACTATACTGATGTCTCTTTGCTGGATTATGGCAACAGGTCTCACTAGTCTTGGCCTCTAGGATGGTGACCCCCAATACATCCTCCACACTGCAGGAAGAAGGAGCTACCTAAACATACAGAGGGGTTACCTGGCGGAGGCAGAATCTGTAAACTGTCGGAAGAGTACAGTGGTCATTCTGGAGACGGCAAGCAGTCTTTCCCATTCTCCAGTATGAAATGAAATTTACTTTGAAAATAGCCTATCACTTTGTTCTGGAAAGAAACTTTTGAGTTGTTTTCTTTGGTGATATAGATATAAGGCAAGACTCAACCCACTGTTTTTGTAGAAGTCAATCTGATGGGCAGTCTTTGACTCATAAAGGTGCTAGGGCTTAGATACTATCAGTAACTATAATAGGCAGCACTCCTTGTTTCAGAAAAGTCTAATCAGAGTGCCAAGCTGGGGTGGGAGGATATTAAGTGGAGGGAAGGCTCTTTTTCTGACGTTCATGCTTGAGTCATGGCTTCTCCAACTCTGGTCTATGTAGATTGTCTTGTCCTTTTAGCAATTGCTAAAAATGAAAACTACCTCGGCCTTTTTTCCCCATCAGAATAGTGATTAGATAAAACAGAAAATAAGATCAAGGCAATGATTAGTTAAAGTGGACATTCTCTACCTCAAACTTTTGGGAGCTGCTAGCCTAGCTACACTTTGGAGACCAGTTAGTCACGGAGATATCAAGATTCAGGTTAATGGTCTCATTACAGTCTTTTCCCCCAACTAGAATGTTAGCTCCTGGGGCGGGGGTGGGATAGGGTGGGGTGGGGAGGTGAAGGTGGGGGAGGATCTTTGTCTGTGGCAGTTTTTATTTCCCAAAGTTTCTGGAATATGGTGAGTGTTCAATATTTTTGTCTGATTGGTAATCAGACTCATTCCACTCCATGTTACAGAATGCTTGTACTTCAACTGCCACAAGATAACACCGAACTTGAAGCAAGGAAAATAGGCATAATCTTATAACTTTGTAAAATAGTGAAGCTAGCTTTTAATGTGAATTTATTCGATGTGCAGAATTATGTTCTACCTTTTTTTTTTTTTAACTTTTGGAGAAATAAGTACCCTTATGGACCTGTTTATTGATCAGTGTGCGATGAGTGTTTTAGCTAATCTTGTTTCAATCCTTCTGTGGTCATCATTGCAAAAAAAAAGTGGCTCATAAAAATCTCCAAGTGAATCAAGAGAAAAAGATCAAGAAGGAATGTGGTCGATGCATTTATTCACACCAGCATTATAGATAATTTGAACTAGTAGAGAAAATCACTTGGTGCAGAAATTCAGTCTGTTATGTATACCCAGGTATTTACATAGTGTCTGATCAGTGACAAACTAGTTTTAACTTGTTTGGTAGGCTGCCGTGATGGGCTAAAGCTAGCAAAATGAAATTCAATGTGGACAAATGAAAAACACCCTCAAATCCAGGGAGATGTAGTTTCACTTAAATAGACAATTTAAGAGGTTTAGTTTATTCAAAGCTCAAGATAAATCAACAATGCAATTTTGTGGCTGAGATAACTGATTCTGTCTCAAGGTACATCACCAGAACTATTGTGCCTGAGAAAATGTGTGGACTGGTTGTAGTATTTTTGCGCATATCAAACCATGCCTGGAAGACTGTGTTTAATTCAGATGTGGCTTTTAAAAGTGGACATTGAAAACCTAGAAATTTTCCTATGTTGAATGGGGAAAATAAAGAGTGTTCAAATCCACTGCAATTGCTATCAGTTAATGGGGACTATGGAGAGGTGCACTCTCTGCCCTGTTTGCCTGTCTCTGCCTCTAGATAGAGGCAGTAGAGAGATAAGATAGGTCTCTTAGTCAAACCATAAACATCATCAGATATTGGATGAGAAGAGAGAGAACCTAGGCCTGCATAAAGCTATATACAAAGGGCAATTTATATGTAGTAACATACATTAAACAAGTCTAAGGAAGAAAGCATCAATTAGAAAGGTGGAATATGGAAGAAAATGAGTCATAGAGAAAACGATCAGTCATACCTAGACAAACCCAGTCCAGGGCAGAAGGGGGTCTAAAGTCATGGAATTTTGCAGATAGTCAAGGACATATTTATTATGACTGAAGAATACAACTAGCTCCTGTGGCCTGAATCCATTAGACATTTAATCACCAAGTTCCTTGTGTCCTGATTATGTGTTCACCAATCTACCTTCTGTTTAAAACTGACTTCCCCTGTAGGCTTGCCTACAAGGAGGCAATGTGCTGGGGTGCCATCTGAGTATGCTGGGATGTGTGACAGTGATAGCCGTCACTGTTAACAAGTCTGTTGGCACTGTATATCATGGATTTGGCTAATGTGAGTCTGTCTCTGCGGGTCAGAGCTGCTCTTGATGTGCTCATAGAATCTGGATCATAGCAAATTTGTCAGAGTAACAAATTCTACTTCATTGAGAATTCTTGGAAAACAGGAAATTCTTCTGGCCATCAGAACAATAACCTTCTTGTGAATACCCGTAGCAGGTATTCTCATTTGATTCTTAGATATTGCTTCATTAAACCTTGACTTCTCTCTTTGAAGGAGATGAACTTGATTTATTTTTGTGTCATTTTCAATATCAAGCACATAGAAGTTTCACCACCCTAGACCTATCACTCTTCTTCAAGTTCATTGCTTATTTACCTTTTCATCCCTCCACCCAACTGAAACAGACAGAACTAGCCTCTACATCAGCACAGTTATTCTACTGAGTACTACACCCATCTCTCCAGGCTCCTTATATGCTACACTACAGACCCCATTCTCCTGTTTCTGTTCCCAAGTCCTTGTACTCATATTCTCTTCCATCTGCTAAGTAACCTTGGGCTGCTGACTTCCATAAGATGGTCCACGATATCATCTCTTCCACTGGCTCTACAATCTGTGATCCATGGAGAAGTAATGCTCCGTCCCCAAGTCTAAGCCAATATTTTATACCCTCAGATATTCCATTTGTTTTTTATTTCCAGCCACACCTTAGAGCTTCTGAATCTCTACTTGTCTGGGATAGTGATTGGGTAATGCACATGGTAACCCTTCTTCTAATATTTGTTTATTGACTGAATAAATTAACCATATCATTTGAATAATCTATAAATATTTTGGAGAAAATGAAACAGGGATGAGAAAGCTTAGGAAGACGCAGTTGAAGTTTTCATGCAGTGAGTGCTATGTTGTGTGAAGAAGAAATCATGTTTGTTATGCATTGAGCCTGAGGGAGAGGCAGATAGACATTTCATGGAGGTAGAGATGAGTGTACGTGTAGGGGTAGGGGTCTGGACTAGATACTGTCATCCTTCCTTAGAACACAAAAATGCAAAGACCTTGGTAACAGAATTGCTATTATCACTACTCATAGTAATATTATTACACTGACATTACAGTTTGTTTAGCACTTTATAGTACACAAAGAGCTATTTATATGTATTAGATAATTTAATCCTCCTAAAACACCACGAGGTAATTTTTATCGTGCTTTGCTATTTTACGTACAGGGAAACAGAAGCTCCAAAAAGTTAAAAATCACCGATCACAGAGTCAGTAAATGGCAGAGATGGGATTCAAACCAGGTCCTAAATCTCTAAATCTGACTAAATTTGGCTCTAAATCTCTTCCCCTACATTTCCCCTCAGTTGTACTGTTCACACAATAAAGCTATAAAAATGAACTCTGTTTGGAGACCCAGCTCAAGTTGAGATCATGTGTTAAAAATCATTTAAAGTAAACATGCAACAAAATAATGTTCCTTCTTCTGCTTTATGTGGACTTCCTTTGTGCTACAATAAAATGCCCATAAAGAATTTAGCACCCATGTTTTCTTTTCTTAGAGACTGCCATTTGTTTCTCTTCTTTGGCAGGCTATCCACACGGAGAGTGGGCCTTTGAGTATTTCCCAGTGTGCTGCAAACTGCACACACATCACCCATCTGGGTGAATTACGCTCACTTAGGAGCCAAGGCAAATGTCAGACATTGGTCTCATAATGTACACTTGCAATCTTTCCGAATTTCCTTTGAAACATTATCCTATTTGGGTGTCATTCTGAGTTAGGTTATGGAATATGGTTGCCATTTTCAAATGAAGATTTGAAAATAAAAGGCTTTATTTGAATCCAGCCACAGAAAACCATTTAATCTCATCTCCGTGAAACTGATGTTAAAATTTAAGAGCATAATTGAACTAACTTTGAACAAATGAGAAAATAAGACAGGAAAGCCTTTTGCAGAGCATAGCTCTATGCAAATACGGGGGGAGGTTATAATTATAAAAATTCAGAGAGGTAAATCTTCAAAATCTATCTTTGCTGCTCCCAAAATCCTTAATGCTGAATAATTAACCATCCAAAAGAATACAAACTCAAATCAATAATAAATGATTCTAAAAACAGAACTTAAATTTTCTATCAAAATTACAGGTTAGAAGGATGAGATAGATATAGAAATATAAATCAAATCAGGAAATTTCATTTCATAATCTGATGCCAATTCAACAACACCTATTGAATGGACTATGTGCCAGACCATGTCTTGGCACTTTTTGCATTTGTTTTCTTAATTAGTTCTCCCAAAAAATCTGTGAGGAAGGTAGTATTTCTCTCATTTTCATGTGAGAAAACTGGAGCTTATATTTCAGGCATCTTTTTCAAGTTCACATAAATAGTAAGTGAAAAAACACCAAAATCAGATTCTAAGTCAAATGTTGGTTCCCTCTGACACTCTACTTTACAGATTATGCAGATTTAACCATCGTCTTTCTAATGTTGGAGCAGTTGATCTTTTTTGAAAACATTTATCAGTCTCCACTGGCAGGGCCAGGGCTTGTGGATCTTCCTGGCCATTCACTGGTTGGTGAAACCATCAGCCATGGAAGCTGAGTGTCTGAGGGAGCCTCTCTGCATTTCGGATGACAAGGCTGTACCATCTCTCTCTCAGACATTTTTGAAGAAGCTGCTTTCTTGTGTTAAGGCTAAAGATTGAAATTCAGGCCCAGGTTTCTTAAAACTTAAGCCAGAGAGCTGTAGAAGAGTCAGTTGACTATTCCTGCTTTTCTTTCGTGTACACATACACACTGTCACACAGAATTTAATCCGGCCATATATGGATAGAAAACTAATGTTCCCTGCTTCCCTCTCAGGAATTAGATAAGATTTATCCCCAAAGATGGAGGCCAGAGGATTACCCAAATCATCAAATGGAGAAGATTAGACTTGACCCCCCAGACGCAGAGACTTGCATTGTGGAATTGACCCTGAGAAAGGATTTGCGGATCTATCATACACAGTCGCTGGTAGAATCAGTATTAGAGGACCTCAATTTCTCATTTGTACCTCAGAGCTCAGATAGCTTCAGACCCTGGGAATTGATGTTCCATACACTGAGAAAGTGAACAGGACTTCGCAAATGGATTTTTTGTTACTGTTTATAGTTGCCAATATTTTTTGTCTTTAATCTCTAAAATATAAGGAGCACCAGAGCATCAATTACTTCTATAAAGTTAAATAAAATTAAAGTGTGGGAGATAACTGGTATTAATCAATAGAAAATAATAAATATTAACTCCAGAAAAGATACTAGAGACTAAAGGGGAAAAAAGAGATACAAATCGTAACTTTAAGAAATTAAAAAAGTAGAGAAAACATTTAATGGGTATCTGCTATGTTTTAGGCACTGTACTAAGGGCTTTATAAACTTTCCTTCTTGACAACAAATTTAAGAGGTTCTTAGTGGCCTATTTTGCAGAATAAGAAAGTGAGACTCAAAGGTTAAGCAAGTCAATTCTTCGAGGTCACACAGCCAGTTAACGATGGGGTGGAGACTAGAACTCTGGTTTAAAGTCCAGCACACCACACTGGCTTCCAATCTAGGTAGAATGACTAATGTCTGTGAGGAAGGTCTATAATGAAATAACATTGGTTTCTAAAGTCTATAGACTCATATGGCTCTCTTTCATATATAAATTGTTTATATACTAATTAGAAAGATGCTGTCAATCTTCTTTGGATTTATTGCCAGAATGCTAGGACACATTGCTTTAAATAGTCTCAGGGATGGTAAATCCTTGCTCTTTTATTTTTAGACAAACAACAACAACAACAACAACAGCAACAAAACTCTTATCTTTTACATGGGTTTGATTTTTGGAAATAGTCAAAAATTATTAATAGTTTAATCCAGTGAATGGATTGACTGATGAAGTTGCATAACAGAATTAAAAAAAAAGGAAAATGTGTGATCATAAAATAATGATAATGTAATTATATACTTCTTAAAGTATTTATTTCCAAAACAGCATCATTATCTATTGTCTCATCTCATATGCATGCAAAACAAGGCTCTTCCAATAAGAAGGAGAGCATATTCAAGATCTAATGAATGGTAAAGAAAAATGGGTGATAAGGGAGAGATTTTGGAGGGCTGGTATGGATCAAGGATCTTTTCGATAATGAATAAATCTGATATTCTTGCTGGTAAACTCTATCCTAAGTTACCTCTTTTGTTCACCAAAAAAAGTGAAACTGCTTGGCACAAAAAAATATCAAAACTTAAGATTTAAAAGAATTCAAATATTTTAAGATTTTGAATAAAAAGTTATTAAGATTTACGAAAGATTATAAAAGGATAGATTTAAGATATAAATGTCTGGTCATTCAGAGGAGTCAGCACTTGAAATCACTGGTCTCAAAGTGTGGCACTCAAGATAATCTACAGGATTTAGGAAGAATATTGCAACTTCCATTTCTATCTATTGATTTTTAAAAATCTTTTTAAAATTTCTATTTTTGTATATATTTCATTATCTACATAACTTATTAATTCAGTATTACATAAATATAATCATAAATGAATAAGCACACATGATATATAAACATAAAAATATATTTACATATTAATTGATAAAGTGGTATATGATCAAAAAATTTTGAGGATCATTGCTCCAGACCCAGTCGGGAGAGATTGAGTTGGACTCGCTCAATAGACACAATATAATGTTACCAGCTGGCAGATGCAGCACTCTGAAAAGGTGACTGTTTTTTCTGTAATAGTGCCGTAAGAGGTTGTGGGGAGAAAACTTCCTAATGCTTTGGTTATTGACCACCTTGGAGTCTTTTACATTCTTTCTGCACTATGACTTGGACTTAGTCTGATACAGTTGAATAATCCACTCTTGCTGGATGAAAGCCTATATAAAAAAAAATATTAGTCTCATGTGCTCCACTTGGGGGTGGAGAAATATGATTATGACCTAAAGTAAGATGGATAAGGCAGGCTACAGTTACTAAAACCCTTGATCTCTATGGCTGAGATTTGTGTTGAAGAAATGGTTTCATTGACAGATGCTAGAGAAGGACCTTAGAGGTCATCTGGTCTACCCACTCACTCCCTTTACAGTAAGGAAACTGAGGTCCACAGAGTTAAGAGTTAGAATGTTGTACAATATAATGTTACGCAAGAATCTGTCTCATTAATCCAGGAAGCAAGGACAGTCCAATGTCTCCTGGGTCAGCCCAACTTAGCTGGACTCAAAAGGAGGACTTCGGTATTTGAGAACAAGAAAACATTTTACTTTATAAAGAATGCAAATTCCACATTACTCACGTTAGCATGTTTTTTCTCCTTTGTATAGGAAAACTATGTTATAAGAAAGACAGTTTTGAAGAGTGCATATTATGATACATGGATGAATGTGACTTTTAAAAAAATGTTCAAACACAGCAAATCTTGGTTTTATGCTATGGGTAGAAGCCATTTAGCATTTTAGTTACCCTCTCAGGAACAGAAATATTAAATATTATAGAAATGTCTTATAATGGCCAATGTTGGATTTTTCTCAAGCATTTTTATAGCTAATTCTTGGGAAGTTTTCCATATATACATATTTTTTATTGAATGCAACTGAGAACATAATGCAATGATAACTCTCAAAAGGAAAATGTTAATTATTTTACTCTGTATGACTTTTCTGAAAAGAGTTTTTTTAGCCTCTCAGTGTCCCGTTAATTTAAATGTTGAATTTCCTCTAAGGATTTCCAGTCCGAGTTTATGCTTCTGCAATTTCACATGCATTTCCTACATTTCCATTCCCCCTGTCTGGAATGTCCTTCCTGCCTAGCTAATGTCTCTATTTCTTTACAGACTTAGCTCACAGGTCCCTTAAGGAACCTTCTCTTAGCTACCCTTGTCTCTCCCCTTGGCAGGGAGAGTCTTTTTCTTTTGAGGTACTTCTAATATGAAACTTGCAGGTTCTGCTAAAATTTCCTCCACTAAGCCTTGAGTTCCAGGATAACTGAATATTTTCTTTATTTATTTCTACATTTTCTGTGCCTAACAAGAGTATAGAACATGGTAGCTCCTAAAATGTATTTTTAGAGAAACACAAATTATTTTCAGAATCTTATTAAAGAACTACTAAAAATATCCCAGTCTAATGTAGACTAGTTATAGTAATTTACTATTTACTTTAAATGATCAAAAGCTGCTGCATTAAATAAACCATTCAGTTGCTTCAAAAGAAACATGCTGCATTTGATTCATTATCAACAGTGTAATATCAATAAGTCAACTCTGCTCAGAGATTCAGATCCAGCTGAGAGAATTCTAGGTAATTATCTTTTGAGAACACAAGTAGCTAAACTACAACTAATAAAGTATTGGAAAGGGAAGATGATACTCTTGCCTCTATCTCTTCTTTGAAAATTGTTTATTTTGGTCTGTTTCTATCATTTTACATTAATACCTATAGCTCAAAAGGAATTATTACTTTAATATCCCAGAATTCTTTTTTTTTTTGTCCTAGGCAGCCATGCAACGCATGCTTTAAAAATGTAGTCCCTTGATAATTTTATTTCATGCCAGTTTCTCTCCAGATGAAAAATAAATGCTTTAACCTATGATTTCATGTTTCTGATCCTGCTGGGTTGGCACATTATAGATGCCTATCACTTTACATTAAAATTAAGGGGAAAAAATAGCTATAAATATTATGATTTAGATAAAAATCACATTTCTTTACATTGCCTTTATCCTTATAGCTTGATAACTTGAATTCTAAGACTTGATCTAAAAAAAAAAAAACACACTTAATTTTCTCTTTACTATTTGTGGATTTTTTTCATTTTTTATTTTTCAATTAGCTTCAGCAGGACAAACAAAGACCTGCTGATGTGATGCTTATGAATCTCTTGTATTAATTTAAACCTAAACAATTACAAAATTAAAACACTGCCAATGTAATACTCGTTTAAAAAAAATCTTTAGCATAAAGTCTTTTCCACTGTAGTCCACACCCACCTATAAAACTAACAAACTCTAATAAAAAATATACTTTTATCTTCTCTCCAAATATCCATTATGTCAATGATAACTTTTTTTAAAAAAAAGTTTGACCTTTGCATGTTTATTTTGAAGTCCTTTTACCCTCCCAAAAGACTAGATTTGTGATTATAAATACTCCCTAAGTTTTGGCATGTTCCATATTCACATAGAACACTTTTTAAGTCAAGAATAGGAAGCTGGAACTAGAAAGAAGAAATAATTTATGTCATCCATGAGTTCATTCACTGACTCATCTAGGGGAAGCATTCTTGTCATATACAGAGAGGAATCTGATTCCCAATCTCCTCTCAAGGGAAGGAGAGACGTGTACCAGAGTAGCTATAGTATAGATAGGAAGTGAATCATGCAGGGGTATATTTCAGTACGCATAGAAACAGCCCTATCAAACATTTAAATATTCCCATACCGATTAGTTGTAGCTGCTTCCCAGGTCTTCCAAGCAACAGTCTTGTCCCTCAGCTCCTGGACTGAGACACCCTTCCTGTGACCTCTCCCAAAGACCAGCAGCTAAAGGCTGAATGCTGTTCCAACCAGAACTCCTGCTCTACTCCTGCTCTGATTGACCTTTGCCTGGGCAGTTCTGCCTGTGACATATTTGGCCTCCTGCCCTTGGATAAATAATCCAAAGAGGAGAACAGATTCACTGGGAAACAGAATCTCTGACAGGATCTCAACTACCTGCAAAGCTAGAAGTATAAAACATGGAGGAAGAGGAAATAGTTGAGACTCCATTTGGGAGCTCAGGTTTGGAGAATGTTTTCAGAAAATTCTGGCTCTTATGATACAAAAGCCAAGGTTATATGCAGGGCCTACTTACTATTAAGACATGTCTGTTTTTACAGATGAGGTGGAGCCTCTCAAAACAGGCATGGAAGTTTAGTTCCTTTGTTTACCACCCATAATGTTTAAGCTTGTGTTGTCAAATTTGCATTTGAAGCTGCTATTAAACCACAGCATCAAAATAACGATTCGGTGGCTGCAAAATATAAGAAACCAAAAGAAAAGAAAAGGAAAAAACCCAACCTCTGAGGAGAAGAATGGGTCCAAATGCGGTAATTACGCAGAGCTGTGAAGAGCCTCATTCACATATAATGGATACTTCCTCCGAGGGAGGAAGTGCTGTACAAACAAATCTGAGCAGAACCTACAATTCCCATCCACCAAACACTGTGCAGGGGCAACTCCTGCAGTCTAGACGAGAGTGACTCAGAAAAATAAGTAATTTGTAGTGGAGCACAGGCACTGGGAGAAATCTGCCAAAATCAGCAAGGAAGTTCTAACAAAAGGAAGATAAATTTGGTTTGCCTTTGTTAGAGTGACTAAACAGAGAGGTGGGACTCTGTTTCTAACTGTTCAGCATTTCCTGTTTGTTTATTCTGGCTGGAAAAACTTTAATTCTTAGAGATTTTGATGAAGTCTGATATGGTAGTTAAAAAAAAAAATTAAACCCAAGTAATGCATAGTTTCTCTTTTCTCTCTTTCTTATTTGTACTGTACCAAACAGTATGAAAAGTGAACCAATTTCTTTCCATTCCTCATTACTACCTCCCAGAGGCAACCTATTTCAACTTTTTTCACTGCCTTTTTTTTTTGGAATATACAATCTTTCCGCATTTCTCACCAGCATGTTAATAATGCTATTCCTTTTTGGCCAATTTTAAACATTATTTCTTTATGTTATTAAGTAATCTAACCTATTCCTCAAACCCTTGAAAAACAAATCCCCCAAACTTTCCCTTATTCTATAGATTTGGTTAAATCAAGAGTCAATGTTTACATTTTTTTATGACTAAATATTACTACTGAGCTAAGGAGTATTCTGATTGCAGATTTTTTTTTTTCAAGAGGCAAGAGCTGCCCTCCACCCTCTTCCTGCCCACCTTACATGTAGGTCCACTCCAAATTTTCCAAAAGATCTGTTAAGTCACCTATCATTAATATTTTCAAAATATTTAATTGCATCAGATAATCTAATTTTTCTAATTTTCTCTCTTTTATGGAACCTTTTCCATAACCCTTCATCTTGCTGTTCGAATCTTGACTGTTTCCTGTGAGCCTATTATATGCTAATGTCCAGGACTTCCCTACACCTTTCTTTTGACTTGGATCCTGTTTCTTATACCCCATGTCCCTCTCTTTTTTTGGTTTACCCACACCCCCAACCCCACAGGCTGCTGAGGTAACACCAAAGTTCAAAACGCCCCTAGCGGTAACACTTCGAATATGGAAAAGTATCTTTTTCTTGCCCCCACACTTGAGTTTTGGTATGCCTGAAGTCTGATGTTAAAATGACTTCCTTCAGGATTCTGAAGGCGTTCCTCCATCCTCTTTTAGCTTTCAGATTGCTGTTGAGAAGTCTGATGACATTTTTTATTTCTGGTCCCTTGTACCTGACCTTATTTTTCCTCTCTGATAACCATTAGGGTTTTCTCTTCAGTCCTAGTGTTCTGGAATTTCATGTTGGTGCGCCTTGTTGACGGTGCTCTCTTTCTCCCTCTCTTCCATTTATAGTGCTGGGGCATCAGTGGCGCCTTTCAATCTGAAGACTTGTACTGTTCAGGTCTGGAATGTGTTTAATATGCGTTAGATCTCTCATGCATTTCCCTCTTCTGTTTCTCTCTTTTGGGACCTTTTATTAGTCAGATGTTGGGCCTCCTGATGTTGGTTGTCGTCTTCTTTTTTTAAATCCTTTGTCTTTTATTTTAAATGTCTTTTTGTTGTTATTTTTATTCTGTTTTCCAAATTTCTTCAACTTTATCTTCCAACTCTTCTATTTAATGCTTTGGCTTTACATTTTTAGGATCTTTCTTGTTCTCTGATCTTTTTCCCTAGCATTGGGGCATATATATATATACCCTAAGGTGACTAAATGAGTCACCCTCTCATATAATCTTCTACCCTTGAATTGGAAGAGACCCTGTGACTTGCTTCTAGCCAATAAAATATGGCAGAGCCAATGAGATAGTCGTTCCCTAGATTAGGTTATGTCCTACTGTAAAGGTAGAAGTAAATTCCTAGAACTATGTTATGTTATATAAGACTGTTTTAGCAGAGTTAGAGTGAGAGATTCTCCCAGTGGCTGCTAAGAAGGAAGTTGCCGTTTGTGAGAGGGCCTGTGAGGGTGTCACCTGGCAAAGAACTGCACTTGGCCTCTAGGAGCTGAAAGCAGTCCCCTGCTGAAAGCCAGCAATAAAAGAGGGACCTCTAGCCTCCTACAACCACAAGAAACTGAATTCAGCTGATAACCATATGAGCTTGTAAGAGAACCCCAAGCTTTAGAAAGTAACACAGCTTAGCTGACACCCTGACTGCAGCCCGGCAGAAAACACAGCTAGGCCATGCCTGGAGTCTTGACCCATGAGAACTGTGAGATAATAAACCGGTGTTACAATAAAAGATAACTAATGCAGCAATCTACTGTTCTGCCCTATAGTTATATCTTTTAGCTTTCTGAATGTTTCTTTGCTTTCCTAATTATTTGCTTCCTCTATTTTTAAAAATATGTTTCTATTGCTTTCATGTTAAGAGTTTCCCACAAATCTCTGATAAAAGTTGGATATAATGAAAATAAAAGAACTAAAAAATGACTTGATAGTCTTGTGAACCTACTGACCAGGAGTGATACATCAGCTTTTTTTTAATTTGTTTGGTAAGTAACCCCAAATTATACTAACTATAGGTTTTTATCTTTGGAACCATTTTATTTTCCAGAGATAAACTTCTAATCTCCTGTCTTGTTGCTGCATTCTGAGGCAGAGAAAGGGGAAGAGGTTGGTTTGAGGGGCTTACCATCAATACAGTGATTTAAATTTAACCTTTGAGTTTTAGTTCTGAGCTTTACTTGTGGCCTTCCATAACAAACAAACAAAAAATTCACCCTAATTTCTGATTTTTGCAGATTTCCCTGTATAAATATCCTCCCTGAGCTAATTTCAAGCTCCTAAATGTGACATGAAAGTGTGAACAGAGCTGAGAAGAGGTGTGTACTGTCTGCTCTTGTAAGCCTTCATGCACTCTCTCTAGCACACTATTTGGTCCCAGATCTCCGAAAGTCTCCACTTCAGTTTCCTTAGAGAATAAACTTCTGACTGACTACGTTGTATGCACATAGGCCACTGCAGTAGAGAGGTGGATATTGCAAAGGAGAAAAATAAATGGAAAATTGTGTCCAAATTTTCTGTGTCCCAACTCTTAGTTCAATTCTGAAATCACAGGACCTCAGGGGCTGAAAGCAAAAGAATGAAATTCCAGGGTGTGGCCATGAGTTTTCTCAAGACACATACAAGTTTTTCATGTTGGTGCTTGTTCTCTGGAGCCACCTTGAGTGACTGAACTAAATCCGGATTTAACCTCTGAGCACAATCCCCAAAGAAACGGCAGATTTCATCCTCAGCACCTTATTTAGAAGTCTCACACATGTGCTCCTGAAGAGTTAAGAGACTTCCAAATTAAGGGTGGACATCTCTCTGACCTGCGGTTAAAACCTGTCTTTCTGGAGTGTGGTAAGCACCATCGGCATAAGTGACTAATTTGCTGGGAGCTCATTATGTCTCCCTCCTCTCCTAGCAGTTCAGTCAGTCCCTCAGTCAAACTGAACCAGAGCAAAATCCTGGGCAAACTAGCAGTGTCCCATGTCCTTGCCTGATGACATAATTTCAAGACAGGGGCCAGTTCCAAAACTTCTGTTCCAAATTTGAGAGACGTGGCTACAGTATTGTTTGTGCTTTCTCCCCCACAAAGGGAAGGACAGCAGAGTCTGGTTTACCAAGGCAACGAAACTAGCTTCTCTGCTTTCCCTGACTTTAACTTGATCTTTCTAAAAAGATCAAGAGGAGAAAGTAGAAGGGGAGAAGCCTTGCGGAGAAGCCTTGCAGTGCTGTGAGGGGAAGGGAGTCCTGCGAAGAAGCTAGTCGGAGTTTCTCTCTCCTCCTCCTCTCCACTGGAGGGTCTCTGTCTGATGCTGCTAATCTTTGCAGAGTCTGCCAGGCAGCTGGGCAGCTGCATTCCAAGGGATAAGTGCCTCTTTGAAGTCAGAGGCTGTGGATGGATGTCTTGCCCTGTGTGGGGTTGCAGCAGAGTTAAAATTCTGAAGAATGATCAGAATAATTGAGACGCAGGCTGCGTCCCTTCCAGGAGATGTTTCCTAGGGCAAGATGATACATGGCCACATTTTATGAGGCCTGCAAACAAGCCTGTTGCAAGGTTGTTTCCAGGCCTAGTAAAATCCAGATGGTGTCTTCTGCATTCCTAAGGTGCTTTGTACACATCTGAAGCATAGATTTTTAAAATCTTACCAAATTGGTTTTGTCCCTTCCTTTTTTTTTTGAAAAGTAAAATTTTGAGTTTTTAAAAAATTATGGAATACATATGCATTAAGAAAAATTAGAGAATGCAAATAAGTAGATAGAGAGAGGGAGGAAGGGAGGGGGAGAGAGAGAGAGAGAGAGAGAGAGAGAGAGAGAGAGAGAGAGAGAGAGAGAGGCAGGCCACCCTGAGAAGACCATTATTAAGATTTTAGATATTTTTCCAATCACTTTTTTTCTGCTTCATCTTTAAAAAGGGCTCTTTTTTATTTTTATTGCGGCAAAATACACATAAAATAAAATTTGCTATTTTACTCTGTTTACATGTTAACATTCAAGGGCATTAAAGTACATTCACAATGCTGTGTTATCATCAACCTCATCTATTTCCAAAACTTTTTCATCACCCCAAACAGAAATTCCGTAATCGCTAAGCAAGAACACTTTATCCCCTACTCTCTCCAGCCCCTGGTAACCTCTATTCTACTCCCTGTCTCAAAGAATTTGCCTATTTTAACTAGCTCACATGAGTGGAATTACACAATATTTGTCCTTCTGTGTCTGGTTTATTTTAATTAGTGGAATATTTTTTAAAGTCTCTGCATGCTGTAGCATTCATCAGAACTTCATTCCTTTTTATGGGTGGATAATGTTCCCCTGGATGTGTTCACCACATTTTGTTTATCCGTTCATCTGATGGATACTTGAATTGTTTCCACCTTTGGCTATATAGATAATGCTGCTATGCACTGTGGTCTGCGAGTATCTGTGTGAGTTTCTGGTTCCAAGGCTTTTGGGTCTACACCTAAGAGTGAAATTTTATTCAGCTCGTCCAGCTGTTCTTCAGATGAGTACGGCTCTGCTACAGGGCACACTTAGCAGCGGGATGAGAAGTCCTGATTCACATAGATTTTGACCACCTTCTAAGGCCAGCTTTTCTCTATCATAGGATCTACCTGGCCAGGTCATCTCACTAGATGACGAAATCTCAGATGGGCAGCACAGGACACCTTAGTGGGAAGAATATAAGTTCTGTGCCAGATGACCGAGGTGAAAATCATGGCTTAACCACTAACCAACCAGTTGTTAGCTCATGGGCAAAGAGTTCCTATCTTTGAGCCTTGTTTCATAAAATGGGGATTGTAATATTTGTGATACTGTGACCTATAACAAGAAATTATATATTTAGTTTTCTTTCCCAGTTCTGGCCCAGAGCTTCTAAAACCTTTGGAATTTCCTAAGAGGTAACAGCAATCAAAGTGAAAAGAGGGTCTGTCTTTTGTTATTCATAACAAGCCCCTTTCAACCACACCAGAGTTTATCCTAATGAGGTGATTTTTGAAAAGCTCAGTAAGGATGGGGGCTGGTTGCCAGGGGAACCAAACAAATGATCAGAGGGTTGGAACTTTCAGTCCCACTCCCCAGCCTCTGGGGAGAGGTGAGGGGTTGGAGGTTGAGTTCTGTCACCAATGGCCAACTATTTACTCCATCACGCCTGTGTACTGAAGCCTCCATCAAAACACGGAAGGGCAGGGTTAGCAGAGGTTCTGGGCTGGTGCACATGAGGTGCTGGGAGAGTGTTGTGCTCAGAGAGACTGCACAAGCCCCAGGTCCCTTCCCCTACACCTTGCCCCATGCGTCTCTCTCATCTGGCTGCTCCTGAGTCATATTCTTTGACAATAAACTGGTAACCTAGTAAGAAAACTGTTTTCCTGAGTTCTGTGTCCTACTCTAAGACATTCATTGATACCGAGGCGGGGATCTTGGGAACTCTGGTTTAAGGATGATGCGCAGGTGAGAACCAGGACTTGCGACTGGTGTCTGAAGCAGAACGGGCCTGTCTTGTGGGACCGAGCCCTTAACCTGTGGGCTCTGATGCTGACTCACTCTGTGAAGATATCATAAGAATTGAATTAAATTGTAAGACACCCAGCTAGAACTTCAAAATCGCTTGCTGTGTAGAAAATCCACACATCTGGTGTCATAAGTGAAGCTGAGAGCTGTGTGCGAGCAAAGAAGAAACTCACAAGAGTGTGTTGTCTTTTAGAATAGCATTTTCCTGGTAGGGTTGCTATGAGGATTCAATGAGGTACTTGTGCCTAAAACAGTGCTTGGCGTACAGTGAGTGCCAAGGAAATGCTGCTTTCCTGCCCTTCCTCTGCATGAGGTCATCCCTGTGGATTAAATATATTTGCCTTGACATGTAGTTTGAGAAAAGAAAAGAAAAGAAAAGAAACCTTTTAGAAGACCTTAGGAGATTCTTTGCTTCCACAGTGACTCTGAGAATTCCATGGTCTATAATTTTAACAATAATTACAAAAATTCCAATGCCAAATGACAGCTGACCACCAGTGCTGTCTTGCCTGGGACACTTGCCAATCTCAAGATATGTACAAAAGGGGGGACAGAAATGCAGTCTAGGAGACCAGGTTTCTCAGAGACCAACTTAGGAGAGAACCACATGGCGGCTGGCACAATACTAGCATGGACACGACCCGTTGCAACTGGATGGTCTCGTTGGTTTGGCCTGAGTGTGAAAAAGTGAACTACTATCTTCACCCCTGTGCAAATGGTTTGCTTGCTGAGCTTTGTTGGTTGGTCCTCCTCCTCTTGGGTGTTAACCTCTTGGGTTTGTTATTATATAGCTTCATGGGTCATTCATGCCACAAATGAGCCCTAGCAGACCACTGATGGAAGCTGGGCCTAATCATGTCTGGTTAGGCCCTCCAAGAAACATAGGCGGGAACAGCTGATTCTAGGTACCATCTAAGGCAATGGCAATAAGGGGCTTGGTCCCTAAGGTGAATGTAAAGGGGGACTCAAAAATCCTCATTTGCAAAATAAATAAGTTGCTTCTTTTACTTTTTATTTATTTATTTTTTTAAATATGCAAAACTATGGGCTTGTCTCCAGAGTGGAGGGTCCTTCAGGCCTAGTTTTAAAAAGTGGGACAAGTTTGCTATAGGGTAACTATGATCAGCATTCAGGAGAAACTATCCTAGGGGTAATGACGATTACTCCAGGAGCTAATGGCAGCTTTGATAACATCTGTCTTCTCTTCCATGAGATGGTCCTGCCTTTGCCCCTGCTCTCTTCTGTCCCCTGCGTCTGGAGAGAAGCATGGCTAACTTTCATCCTGGTGGGACTGTTTTAGGAGTACAAACCTTGTACCAGGCAGAAGCTATAAGAATTTTGGCTCAAGCTACTGAGGGAACTTGGCCAAAGCCCCAAATCCTGAACAAGCCCCTCAAGTGCCACGGTCCACAAACTTTTTGTCTGAAGGCTTTTCTAGCCCTTATTAAAGCTCTAATCTTCCAAATGGTGGTTTTTATTGACTTAGCTCAAGGTTGCTTCCTTGGTCCAAATTGAGCTCTTATTTGTGGCTGTTCTTTTGATTTCTGGGTAAGTAGGTGCCTATCTGTCTTCCACTGCCAATCTCCATGCCTCTAAGCATCACTTTTTAGGTGGGCGAGTCCATGAATTTTAGGTGAAACACACACCCCTGCATCCAGCTATTATTCTGTCTTCTACTAGCTTCCTGTTCTATGCGTGGTTTCTCTCTAATTATCCTGCAGGATTGTTCATCCCAGATGCAGATCTCCTCCATGCTGGAAGGATCTGGACCCTATTCTACAGGGTCCCCAGTTCAAGGTTCATATTACACATCTGCAAGTTAAAGGCAAACATTGGCTTATCTAGGAAAAGCCCCATGGGCTTCGATGTGGTAAAAAGTTAGAAACTACTTGGATGAGTACTCAGAAAGACAGAGAGATTAGGTCCATTAGAGTGTGGCTTTGGAAACACAGGCTACTTTGTTTTCTTTCCGTTTGACAGATGATTAAACTTCAAATCTCTCATTCTTAATCTGTAATATGGAGCTATTAATGGAATGTATCTACAGGATTGCCTTAAGGATCGAATGTGATAATGCACGTCTAATGCTTGTTTCTTAGGATGTAGCATCACACATAATATTTCACAAGGTGCCTTTGACATCTCAGATGCTCAATAGCCATTTGCGCTTTGATTGTTTAATTACGCATCAACTCAGAAACATCAGATTTATGCCTCATGGAGCATCCTGACTCTCCTAAAACCAAGAGATTCCGACTCAGGGCAGGGAAGGCAGTGAGGGTAGGAGAGGACGACTTACGGGTCTAGCATCCCAAACTTGTCCTGTCCTTGGGGGCAGAAAGCGTGGGATGTGGGTAGAATAGATTCTTTTTAAATCAAAGCAGAGCTTAGATGTGTCCCCTCTAAAGATTTTCTGGGATACATTATAATCTCTCTGCAGGACTCTTTTGCTCAAAATCTTCCAAATTTTACACCTTTGAAAAAGCCAGAACCTACCAGTATCCTACAGTGTGCACCTGACTATTTACATTTTCCACTAAAGATAATGTAGAAAGCACTCGTCATGTAAAGTGGAAAACCATTCTTTCTACGTGGTTTGTTTGTTAAACAAACAACACTATAATGACATTAAATAAACACTTAAACAAAAGAGGTATATAATGCTCAAGTTTCTACTCTTATAAGTAAAGATTTTGCCCCTACTTTTTTCATATTTCCTGCCAGTTCTTGTCCATATATAATAAAAATATTTATTATGTTTATATGAGTACCCATGCTATAAAAATAATTTTGCACTTTTCTTTTAAAAAATTATTACATCATGAACATTTTCAATTCTACTGTTGTATCAAATATATTATTTATAATGCCTGAAAATTATTTAATTGAGAGACTTGACTATATGGTAATTGAATGTTTTACTAACAGATGACACTCAAGTTGTTTCTAACTGAATATGATATCACAAGGAATATCTTTGAATATTTATGCATTTCTATATTATATAATTTTTGTAAGTGTATGTATACACACATATTTACACACATATCTCTTCCATTTGCATTATTCTCTCACAAAAAAATTATATTGGGAATTATTAAATCAAAGGGTGGGAACACTTGTATAGAAGCCAATATTTCAGAGCATTCACTCATGAGGATTAAGGAAATTGCAAACGTCTTTAAGATCTTGGAATGAGGAGAATTCCAGCTACACTATAAACCTAATATGTCACTCTGTGAAAGAAAGCTCTGTCCAGCTACCAGGAAAATCATCAGAAATAAATAGCATTTCCTTTTCAGATCAAGTACCTTTTCTTTGCCTGGAGAAGCTATTGTTTATTCAATTATGTTCGTTTGAAATTGGCAGAGCCCTTTAACATGGAGTGGGACTATTTCACGTGTGGACAGATGTGTTGACACTGCAGGCTTAGACTCCTGCCTCTCGCGGCCCCAGGACATCTGGCCAGCTGTGCCCTGCCCGTGCGTGCTGGTGGCCCACTGCCTGCTCGGGAAGCACCGCGCCAGCTTGCGAGGCCCCAGCCTGCAGCGAAGCGGGGTCTGGGAAGGCGGACAGCGACCGAGCTGCTGTGGTCTTTGTTCAGATCTCTGGAACTGCTTACTTGTTCACTTCTGTGATAAAAGGGGACACTGCTGCAATGAAGGGAAGGGTCAGAGGCTCGGTTGGGGGCCTCGTAGCTGGGACACAGATGTCCTTAGTAAAATGTACACGCACACCCTTTCTGCTTCAGCCGCCACTTTGAAAAGAAACAAATATAGCTGTCACCTTATTAGAAAATGAAAGGACTAGCAGCCTTGCTGGGGACACAATGGTTTCACTCCTCGCTGACTTTACTCGAGGATCCAGACATGCCAGCCGAGGACATGAAAGAGAGCTGGAGACAGCCGAGCTATACTGGATGGCAGAATTCCAAAGGCTGAGAGCGCTCAGTGCCCAGGAATAACTTGTCTGCCCCTCCAAAGCCCTCAGTTCTGCATTTCTGTTTGAAATTCTTGAATTCTCTCCTATTATGGTATTTAGTAGAGTGCCCTTGGGACGGACACAGTTGTTGTTCCTTTGGAGAATGCATGACTCTCGCTGATTCCTATTCCTTTGTCACCTTCCTATACGCTGTGGAAACTTCCTCTCTTGAACCTGCATGTTTTTAGGTGACAACGTGGGACATATTGGGCAGTGATAGGATGATACCACACCAACTAGGTCCCTGTGCTCGACTGTGCTTGTCTTTTGAACACAGTGACAGATGCCTCAATGGGGATGTCTGAAAAGTGTCAAGCATTTGCTTACTTAAAAGAGCAAATTAAAATGTGATATACTTTATGTGCCTAAATTATGTGTGCAAACAGCAGAAAATACAATATAATAAAATTTGATATAATTGGATTGCTAGGCTAATTCCATGCGTAGGTAGCTTAAAGGATGCCATGATAAGAAGAATTTTTATTTATTTATTTTTTAAATAAAGCCTGAAGCTACAACTGAGGAAAGGAGAGGCTTTGTTCATGCTCCCTCCCTGGTTCTGTTACTTTCTTGATGTGGACAGTTCCTCTCTGTATCCGGCGAGCCACCCACAGGCACCACACACCCACAATCACGCAGAATGTGACAGGTGCGAATACAGAGCTCAGGAAGACGCAGCCCATAGCATCTTCTCTGCCTCCAGTGGTTCCCCCTCATGACATCTTGCAAAGTGTATTATTTCTCAAGAATTACAGGGTCAGTTCACTTGAAGGAGTTCAGGCAGTAAAGGAGAGAAGGGACATGGTTGCTGTTAGTTTCCAGCCACTGCAAAACTCTGACAAATGCAATTCTCTATCCCCTTCCCAAGTGGAAACTGGGCCTTATGCATGCCATAGTTTCTAGATGGATTCAATCTTCAAAAGAACATGCTATGTCACAGAAGTAAGCATGAGCTATCATTGCAGTTCTAAGGGTCATTTTTATCCTTCTCTCTATTACCCACTTCCTATTTTGTACTAAAACTAAAGCTTTGGTAAATATGAAACACTCAGTGGCATTGGGGATACATTTTAATGGTTGTAAAATGAATAGGGCAGGGTCACCAATTTTGCCGATAATGGCTTTCACATGAAGTATATGTTTCAAAATTAGATCAGTCTCCCACATTCTGTAAGGCAGGTAGTGAGCAGCAAGGATGAGGACTCTGGGACAGTGATGGATACCGATCCACCGCAGGCTGGTTTTGTGAACCTACAACGTGTGACCTTAGAATGAATGGGTCTTGGACCCAGTCAGTATGCCATCTATAAAATGGGATAAGCATATATTCCATTTACTCAGATACAGTGTAGTTGCAAAGATAAATTTGATTTTATTAATGCCTTTGCCACTGCTTTAACATCATGGACTTAATGTTTTAGTCCCCTTTCTTAAGTTTTTATTTAGAAGATGATAAGGCAAATACCAAACACAAACAACCTCCGATATATCATGTTACAGCAAGCACTGCCATTTGTTTGCTTTTCCCGGGCCAAATAAAACTAGAAAGCAGAGTATAACAGTTCATTCATGCTGCAAATTTTTGGACTGTAGCCTAGACTAAAAACAACAACAATAACAACAAACGAAAAGGGCACAGTTTCCCCAGCTACAGAAATTTGTTTTATGGGCTCCAATAAATTCTTGGCAAACAAAGAGCACAAAGCAATCTGCAGTCTTTGTTTGGCAGAGGCCAAAGGTTACCCATTTATGAGGATGGAGGACAGTGTTCCTTGAAAGAGATGAGTACCCAGGTTTGAAAGCAAGGGAAGAAAGCTTGGGAAGCCCAGTGATGCTGGCGGCTCAGCAGGGTTTCTGTTCCAGGCTCTGCTAATCCCTCAGTTTTCATAAGCAAGGGGGGAGGGGGGCCAATGGCAGTGCTTCATATTGCACCCGCGAGGGGATGGCTGTCAGGCATGCCTGTTGGCGGCCCAAAGCATGGGGTTCATGCAAAGCCATGGTTTGCAACACTGAGGATTTCTCTTTATCTCCAGGCATTACAAGAGAGGTTTATAAACCAAGCTATTGAAATGCTCCAGTCAGTTGCTCTTCATGGGCCTTTCCCCCCACACCCCCTCATTAAAAGAGAGAAGAAAAAGAAATACCTTCACATTAAAAACAAACAAATAAAAATGGAGAAAAACAAACAAACACGGAAAAAGCCCAAATGGCTTTTTCATCCAAAGATAAATGCTGATGGAAACTTTACTTTCTGTATTTTCTTTCTTCTTTTTTAATTGAAGGGCTTTCCATGGTTGACCTGGTATAAATTTACAGCTCAGCCTACCAGCACTGAAGTAAATCTACATACATATTTTATTGGAAGTCACCTTTGAAATTGCTGAAATGGCGCTGTTTACCCTGCTAAGGAATGCTGCAAACCGAGAGAGAGGGGAGGAGTATCAAGGAGAGATGGTGTGATTTATTCAGTGAATCAGAGGGATGGATGGCCTTAGTAGGGTAGTTTCTGGGATGCTGTCCATGGGCCGCCAGTAGCAGCCCCCTGTTCCCCCAACCCAAATGCGACTCACAAAAACAATGGTCGAAGGTCAGAGGGGTTATGGCAGCGCTCAGAAGCCTGTGGTCCTACCAGAGTCACACTCCCCCAACCCTGTACAAATGACAACATTTCTGCTCCAGTGTTAAATAAATGTGCAGGACTGTGGGCTGCCATTTCATCATGTAAAAAGACAAGACGTTGGTACAAAAACAAATTTAAGAAAATAAAAATCGAATAAGAAGAATGTAGCATATTTAATAGTCTTGTCATAGTTGAGAACTTTGTACAAATTCGCTCTTCGGTTTTTGAGGTTTTCAAGGAGCTTCATCACACACAGACCAATTTCAGAACTATATATATGTAGATATATACTTTTTTAAAGCAGTTAAATGTATAAAACAGTCATTTCATATCTCTTCGGTTCATGCTCACAAATGCTTTTAATTGAATAGATTTGTAAATAAGCCAAACATATCACCAGCTTCTTTACGGCCTCTGTGTAGAATTAGAAGTTAGAATCTGAGTGCTATTATGGAACTGAAGGGTAAACATTAAAATTGAATAGATTTGTAAATAAGCCAAACATATCCCCAGCTTCTTTATGGCCTCTGTGTAGAACTGGGAGTTAGAATTTGAGTGATATTATGGAAGCGTAAAAATAAAAAGGCCTGAGAAATAGTAGGTTGCATCTCCATATACAGCATCGCTGGTGCTTGGAGGTCATATAGACCTGTTGGTCAAGTTACTGATCTCTCTGAGCTTCAGTTTTCCTCATTTTTAAAGTGGGGATTATAATATACCTACACAGGATCATTTCGAAAATAAAGAAAGGTTCATACTCAGAAAAAGAGCTCCATGAAATGTCAATGCTGTAATTGTTATTCTTTTAACACTGAACTCACAACTTACTCATGACATCCTGATCTGCTTTTCACATTTCCACCTTGTGATCGCTTCCTTCTCGGTTCATGTCCTGGATGATAACTAAGTCCAGGAGGAAACGGTGGGTGAGCCTGGAGTGAGGAGTTGTTACTGCTGTTCACCACATATTTCGGGCTCTGTTTTCTGCATACATAAAAGGATTTCACTTTTTGGATGCTAGTGGTTGGGTAAGATACAAATAAGCTTAGAATAGTGAGTGCCTCAGTGTTAGTTGAGATTATTGTTGTTGTTTTTATTGTTATAGTTATTTGAAGGCCCAAATTACTAAAATATGCAAAGGAACACAGCTCCAGTGGTCTCTGAACTGTTTTTTTTTTTTTAAATAAATGATTCTGTATAAAATCCAAGTTTTTGACTGTTTAGTTTTATATAATCAAGTCTATCCTAAATAATAAAAAAAAAGTAAAAATGGTCATATTTGCTTTTAAACTTCTTTTTGATGACTGACAACTCCATCCAGCCTGGGAATGGCAAGATTGGCCAGTGGTTATCTAAACTAGGACGGAAATCCCTCAGTAGTTGCTCTTGGCTACTCTAGCCAGGCAGTTTGCTCCATGGCAGTGACTTCAAACACATGCCCTTCATACTCTGCTAAGAATTGTTAAGTTCAAACCTGTGGGTCATGTCAATCACCTTAACAGAGAATGGGAATTAATGAAACTGCTTTCAAATAGGAATACCTTTAAAAATGTCTATGGTTTTAAGCAAAATTGGAAATGCATGCCAAAACTAGAAGAAAAAAAGTTTTACACAAAATGAATAAACCTATTGATTATATAATTTGACAATGATAGTCGGATTAGTAATTTTGTTTATAAATTGCCTGAATGTGCTTTATTATCTTATGATAGCTCTGGATGAAGTGTCTAGTTCAATATTGAGTGTAACTTAAATACTCTCTGTGGCTGGCAGTTTAAAATATGGGAAAATCCAATTTTGAGGACTTCACCTCAAACTGCTATTCTTATATATCCAATAGTGTCTGTTATATTATATCTTAAAAAATTTCAGAAATGAAAGCTGAAGATTTTTTCTCAGTATATAAAGTAAATAGTTTTTTTTTTGTCATTATTTATCAAACTGACAAAGAAATTTTGCCTTGGTTAATTTCTAACTTACTCTCATGACCTTTTTATTTATACTAACTTAAAATTTAGTTTTTAAAAAATTTAAAAATTTAGTACTTATTTGGCTAGTCATAGAATTATAGAACTTTAGAAACAAGGGGAAAATATTCTATTACAACATCTTCATCTGAAAGAGAAGATATGATGTCCAGATAAGAGATTTTCTTGGCTAAGGAAATAATTTGTAGGTTTTCAGATATCAGATGCCACTGATAGAGAAGTTTTAGCGGCTACTGTTTTAACTTAATGAATTGACCCCCAAAACATTTTTAATATAAGTATTTCAAGTCAATTATACCAACATTGAATAATTTGGATTAAGAAAGCATTTTTTTTCTGGTAATGAAAACCATTAGGGCAATTTAATCCCCTGCTTAATTCCGCATAGAGTGCTTTTAATAGTCTTTCATGGTTTTCCATTTTCATTTTTATTTTACTGAAATTATTTTCAGCAGGATTAATTCTTTCCATTTAAATTTTATATCAAGTATTCACTTTTGTCATTGATAAGTTATTTTTTAAAGAATTATGGCTTTGTCCATAATAAGTTTTTTTTTCTGATGGCCATTATTTCTATGGAGTACAATTTTCATAGGTCAATTTTTTTTATTACTAAGTTTTCTCAAGAATATTTTATTTTTTCACTAATATTTAGTTCATAAATTTTATGGAGTACAATTTTAGTACCTGTAAAATTGTGATTCTGACAATAGTATTAATCATTCCTACCAGGAATAGCTCATAATAAATTTAATAAATGACTTATAATTTGTGTTTGTTTTGTAACTAATTCATGAGAAAAATACTAAGAACTTCTGTGGAGAGAGAAAGACAGACAGACAGACAGACACAGAGAGACAGAAAGAGAGAATGAATGAGGGAAAGAGAATTATTCAGAAATCAAAGGGAATTTAAGAGAAAGGCAGAGAGGAGAGGAGAGAATAACAGAGTGGGATGCAATGATACGAGTAGAGGTAGAAGCATCATTGTGCTATAATGATGGGTGGCCTCTTTGATGAACTTTTGAGGTCAAAATATATGTTAAAAAAAGAGTGGGTTCAAATATACTAATTTGGTAAAATACTGGCAGAGGTTCATTTTTCATATGGGTTACTTATTAGCCCATATATATTTAATAAGCACCTAGTGTCTTAGGCACTAGAAAAAAAAACAAAACAAAACAGTGTCTGTGCTCTGGAGGTACTTAGCCATGCAGAACTGTGCAGTGACTGCTCTGTACAACTTTCAGCAGTCCACCTCTAACATACATACGAACTGGGACTGTCAGTCAGTTCCCAGAGCTTGACTGTGCTGAAGGAGTTATTTATTTTTCTAGAACATTATGAAATGGTTTATCCACACATTGAAATGTGAAAAAACATTTTGCTTTTGAATTACATTTCTGCCCTGCTTATATAGACTTTCTACCAAGTAGCCCACAGCTAGTCACTGATTTTTTTTTTTTTCCCTATAAACTGGTTTCTGGGAAGAGAATCTTCAACCCTGAAAACACATTACCACCTTTCTTGGTATCTGAAGGGTGCTTTTAGTTCCCACAAGAGTGTTTCTCTAATAGTATAGGTGTTTTCATTTTGGTATAATGGCATTTGTTTGAAAAATGACCTAGGTTGTTTGAAAAAGAGCAAATGTATGAGGGAAGAGACCATTATTGTTCCATAGTTAAGGAAGGAAAGGTCAGACTGAGGAGATAAGTGACCTTCTTTGGGTTCTAAGGGAGTACACTAGCCACGAGAGCTTGAGCATACTTCTTTGGAAATGGAAATAATAATTCTTATCTTTCCTACTTATTAGGGTTCTTACGAGAAAAAAGTCAAAAGAAATATGGAATTGTTTTGAAACCTGTGAAGTGCTATATATATCACATGTGGAGGTTAATATTAAAAAACACAAATACACCTACTATGAAGGGTTAGGCTGGTTTCCAAACCTTTCCTCTGGGTGTTTCTCTGTGCTCTTTGTTGAACAATAACCAGCATTGTATGTGTCAATGTTACTGCCTTATTTAGAAAACCAATTTTTAATTAAACCATTTTCAATGCAAGCAAGCAACAGCAGTAGAGATTTTGAACACCATTCCAGAACAGACCACTGGTCCAAGCACAGGATGAAATGCAACACTAATAATGTCTCAGAGGAAAAGAGGCCATCCTCCAGCTTTCAAAAAGTCTGCAAACAGATTTGGTTTCAAGCTCCACATGGTATGTGTTTGATATGGAAAAGATATGAATACCCTAATGAAAACAGAAGAAGGTGATAAGTCTTTGGAGACATCCAAGTGTCTCTGTACAACAAGAAACCAGCCTCCTAGAGAGAGAAAGAAAAATAAACTCAATGATTCCTGAAAAGAAAAAGAAAAGAAAAAACCCTGAATCCAATTTAGAAAAAAAAGAAAAAAAAAGGCACAAAATCCACAAAATCTTGAATTCATGTCTTGATAGTGAACACATGAATGGATGATTCTTGTTTTCGACGTTCTAAGTCAGTTATCAATACCTATCAGCTCTGTCTCTGAAATGTATTTCGTATCACCCATTGCTGTTTACCACCGCTCGCCACCATCCAGTCTGGACATTTCCACTCCCATGCCCACCCCTTGCCGTCTCTTACCCAGGGGGCAGGCTGGTACAGAGCACCAGCTTTGCAGACAGACAAACCTAAATGTCAACTTTGTTGCTTACCAGCTGTGAGACTCTAGGTGTGCTTAACCTGTCTACGTTTGGGACTCCTCATCTGTAAAATGGAAATAACAATAACATTTCTGGAAGCTATCGAGAGGACTAAATGAGACAACGATTAAAAAAATGCTCAGCACAGTATCTGGCGGAAGCAGCCTCTCACAGCATGGGTCGCTCCCTCCCTCGTCTGTTTCCAGTCTCTCTCTACTTCAATTCTCCCTTTACACACACATGCCTACTCAGGTCATTCCCCTCCCTGCCTTCTATGTTTTTCCCCCACCATTTATTGCACAGATTCGACTTTCCAGATGTGGCTGTATTAGTTAGGGTGCAGGATGAGCTGATGTGACAAAAAGACTGAAAAGTACAGTGGCTGAAATGGTTCAGCGGTGAGTCATCCAGGGCTAAGTAGGGTAACTCTGCCACCTCTAGGTTTCACATGGCTGCTTCTGTCGTTTCCATTTTTAGCCAGTGGGGAGGGGACTTGGCCAGGGGAACTCACACTCAGGCTTTTTAGTGGAACATTTTGGAGGTGACACTTATCACTTCCTATATCTCATTGGCTAGAACTAAATCACGGGGCCACATCAAATAGTCAAAAGGCACCCCCCTAAAAAAAAAAAAAAAACGTAGTCTTTAGCTGGTTGGCCACAAGCTCAGCTAAAACATGGTAGCTCTCATCTATAACCACGCCACCCTGAACAAGCCTGATTCCGTCTGATCTCAGCTGCTAAGCAGGGTTGGGCCTGGGTAGTACTGGGATGGGAGACCACCTAGGAAGACCAGGTGCTGTAGGTGTGAAAAAATAAATAAGAGATTGTAAGGTCAACCAAGGATTGCCTTGCGTAAAAAAATAAAATAAATAAAAATAAAACATGGCAGCTCTCTTATTAAAGAAATGAATAAATATTTATGAATAGTTAACAGCCTTTGCCACAATGACATAAAAGACCACCCTTTATCTTTATCTTCACTTTCCTTCTCTTCTATATGCCTCACGGTGTATTAACACTGGGCTACTTACTACTCTCTAAGTCTGCTTGCATACTGCCAGTAACTTTGCATGTGTGGGCTCCTACTCGTTGTGAAAGGACCGCTTTAAAGAGTTCTTCCTTTACAGAACTTTTTCTGTTGCCTCCATTGGAGATTTAATCACTACATTTACCTTCCCTTGGGCTTTATATGTAACTTTATTATAGAACTTGATTTATAGCTCAATCTTCTCTCTAGGCTGGAAGCTCCTTAAGATCAGGGGTTTATTTTATCCTTCTTTTGAATCCCTAAAACCTAGTATTTACCTGGCTCATATTTAGTCTAGATGTGATGACTGGATAAAGTTTAATAAAAGTGGAAAAGTCAAGCCAGGGTTTCCTCATGAACTGCTGCAAATGTTAAGATGGCTGAACATGGAGCTCTCCCATCACTGCTGGTAAATGGATAGGGCAAGTACATGGATGAAATTAAAGGAGAAAGGAAATTGGAGTCATCATTCAGGGGTTTATTTAGCATACCAGTCACCTTTTGCTCACAGAGGCTCAGACAATCAATACTCTCAATCTGTTCATTTGTTGTTGGAGAAGTTGAGGCCCAGAAAAACAAGCGTCTTATCCATGCTTGGCCAGGTCTTCAAAGCAGAGCTAGACTTCTGCTGGAGTCTCCAGACTTCCTTTGTAGAACTATTCTTGTCATCTTTCATTGCTCTAAAAAGGATTTTATCTACTATTGCAAATACTGAAATATTTAACAGGTTGATAGTGAGGTTAGGTGGGTTTATTTTAAAGTATTTTGAAGATCTTGAGTAAGTAAGACTAAAACTCACTCATGACCTGACAGATTACTGCTAGAAAAGGAGGGTAAAAGGGAATAAACAGTGTTGCATATAGCAAAACAGTAGCTCATTCCAAATATTGTAGTAGTTTTGTGGCCTAGTAAAAAGTGAAAGGTCTGTCACTTTTTCTTTTTACTTATGACTACTTCCATTTATATATTTTGAAGGCTAATTTCTGGCAAATGTAAAGTTTAAGTCCTGTGCTTGTAAAATGCAGAGTATCATACCAAAGTCAGAATAAAAATTTTCAATCCAAAAATTCGTATTTTACTTCAGTTTCATAAAGGTAGCCAGTGGAATCACTTGGGTCTCATTGATCAATAGCAGATCCATATTTGTGGCTTTCTGGAATTCAGTATTTAACTCAGATGTCCTGTGTGATCACTCTGTCCTGCTGAGATTTAAATAGCGCTCGCTTGAACCCCGATCTGACTTTCTGAGGGCAGTCCAAGGGCTTCCTCAAGATCCTGAGGGCTTGTGTTCTCTTGGTCCCCAGTAGCTGTTAGTGACTGCCACTCTGGTTCTTGATTGTGCTCGTCACAGATCCCACAAATGCTGCCTTCCCTGCTTCCTGCTAACCCGGGGTGGAACTCAGTTACTTCTGGTTTTCCTTCAGACCATCCTTAAAGGCCATTTATGTATCAGATCTTACGGAAGTTTGAGTCTGTGGAGGCAGCATTCCATTATGGAATAAAAAATCACTTAGAATTAGATATCACTCATTCTTATTCTTCAGAGCCCTTTGTCCCTCCTGCCACAGGTGGCTACTATTCTCCACGGGCTCCTGCTTCCTGCCATGCTGCTCATACCCGCTTCCACTGAGATTTCCTTTATCTCTTCCCTCCTCTGTTTTCTAATCCTTAACATCTTCGGGAAAGTTGGTTTCTTTCATGTTCTTACTCAGAACAATCGTGAACCCATTCTCTGTGGCCTTGAGTCTTCCTTTGGATACCCAGAGACTCATTAATGTGTTTAAGAAAAGAAAGCTTCAGCCTTTTATCAGCAAGAACACTAATAGAGGCTCCGAGAGCTGAGTGCTTCCTTTATTCCTTTCTCCTCAGTTTCTAATATGGTTTTGTGATTTAACCTTGCACTAATAGGAATTATGCTACCTACCTCCTTAGAAATAGCTAAAACCAGATTCTGTTTTAAATAAAACATGTCCCCTGGATGAATACATACCATTTAAGATCAAATCAAAAAGAAAAGTTTATGAACAAATACTGGAACTGAATGAATGACTCATAGTTATAAATCCCAAACATATTCAGGACAAGCAAGTTTTAGAAAGCAAAGTTTATGTGCATCTAGAATTTAATTCGTACAGCCGTCCTGAAATCTTCCACAGGAAAATGGCACCAGAAAGAAAACGGTTGTATAAGAAAGGAAAGCATGTGAAAACTCTCATGCATGTTCTTTTGCTGTTTGGCCCATAAAGAGTTTTAAGTTTCTAACAACCGAAGAAGCTCAAAAGTAGAATGATCACCTATTGTGATTCTGGAATTATCTGTTTTTGTGTTGGCTGTTCTCCATTTCTCTCCTTCCTCCTACCATCAGATCCATTCTTCATTGTTCTGTTTTAGGCATCAGAGGCTGACTCCTGGGCTCCCTGACTCTCCAGTAACAAGCCCAGCGAAAGTCTGGAGAAGGAAGAAGTCAGGAAACATTTTTGCAACTCCTTCCCCATTCTGGGTAGCCTTTTCTGAAAGTGGCCATGTTCCCGCATGACCATAGCATCCTTTATGATTCCAGCTTTCCAGGATCCTGGCAACACCCCTCACAGCCACAGGCCTGGGGGATGGTAACAGCTTCCTGCTAGTACCTGTCACGGTGTCTCATCTTCCCTCATCTCCTTAACTCTGCCCATACTTCTCCAAGCAGTACCTTTGGTAAAGTCTCTCAGATCATCTTATTTGGGATCTGTTTCCTGCTAAAGGGGTCAGTAGATATTCTGAAACAATACATGTGGTGGCAGAGGTATTTTCTAATGGAGTGAGATCATGGTTCCCAAATCCTGTCTGTGGACTGGCTGAAGATAACTGTGACTTTTCACTGGTCTAGTATGAAATCTGAAAAATAAGGGCAATATAGTTTTCCATAAAGTTGAAATTTGTTCAACTTGGAGTAGTAGATTTTTTTTTTCATTATATACCTTCTTCCTACTTTTTGAAGTTAAAATGATCTTTCTTGTATATTTTTAAAATGTACTTACTCGGCAAAGGAGAAAGTTACCAGAGAGTGCCTTGAATTTATGTGAAAATACACTGGTCTGTAAAATCTGAAAGCTGAGGGTCCACTGGATTCCATGCCATCTACAGTGGTTATGAATCAAATCCCCAGAAAGATATTTTTAGAGATTGCTGATTCTGCAGCATTTCATGAAGGAAATTACCCAGGGAATTTCGCCAAGAGAAGGCACTGCCACACCAGCCACAGTTCTAAGCCCCGCCTGGAGTAGGAGGGGGCTGCACTGCGAAGTAGCTCAGTGCTTTCCTCCTGGAAGGCTGGGACTAGAATTTGGGAGTCCCAGAGAAGTGAGTGGTAGGGTAGGGCTGGCATCTCAGCTCCCCCATGCAACTGGGGGAAGGGGCAGCGGGTAGAATCCTCATCACTACTGTCCCTGGAGAGTGAGTCTCTGATGCCTTCAGAAGTGGGCTGCTCTAGGATCCCATAGCCACCCTCTCGCCTGAAGATTAATTAACTTCGTTATATGATCAGAGTTGACAAGAATGACTGTTCTCAGTGAAAGGATTCTTATTAATTATTCAAATAAACCTTAACTTTAATTCATCAGTTTGATTAACTCCACTTCCTCAAGCTTTGACAGAGCTGTTTTTTTTTTTTAATCCATATGATTGCATTATCGGGTCCTCTGTCATTTATTTCATGTCCTGATTTGTCAAGCTTTCATACTTACCCTCAAGTGTAGAACCTGTTCTCTAGACCTGCCACCACCATTACTTATCTGGTACCCTTGATCAAGTCCCCTAACCCCTCAGGCACTCATTCTCCTGATCTGAGAGGATGTCGGGGTTGATCCACATGATCTTGTAAGTTTTTTCCCACTTCTAAAGTCTATGCTTTCAGCCTCAATTATATTCCAGTTCTGAGTTCAAAACCAGTTCAAAACCACAAATTGGTACTGGAATTTTAATTATTTTGCCAGTATTTTAATGCCTCTGTATGTGTCACCATGAAATTCAATTTGGCAGATCAATAACGTATCTGATTAGAATCCCTGTCAAAGGATGGGTTGTCTCAAAGGCCTGTGTTCATTGTTTTGTAGCCTACCATGCTTCTAGTTCTTCACCCTTTTAAATCTTCTCACTGCAGAACCAGAGGTTTTAGCCCCATCTAAATTTGGACTCCACTAGCCTGGCCTCCCTGCTTGTCATTTTGGATCTGCCTTGTTTGATGCCTGTTTTGATTACCCTGTGTCCTTTGATTGCTTTTCTCTGGTAGAAGAAAAAGAAAATTAATTAAATCAGTGGGCTCTCTCAACAAATGCCACTGGAAATTCCTTGGGTCAAATAGTAGCTTGTTCTTATTTGACAATCTGATTATTTAACAGTTTGATGTTACTGTTCATCATCTATGGGAAATTAACTACCATCAGTTGTGTTGATACCATGTTTAAATAACCTCATGGAACATTTTAGTATAAAAACCCTGATGATCTGGGTCCAGATGCACGTCACGCCATATACTCTTGATGATGAGAAACATCTGGATTGTCAATAACATGTGTACGCAAAACGTGACAATGAAGTCTGAAATTTTTACCTTTAAATTCTGTTTAGGTGCCGAAACAACTTCAAACGTGTATCTGGTTTATATGTCCGTTTTTACCCATCATGGAAAGAGCACAGCGGACCTCAGTTGCTGGTTTATTTGAACAGCCTCCCCACCATCGCCTAGACTGTGAGTGAGCTTCCTGGCCAGGGCACTGCCATCTGCCTTTACCTATCTTGGTAACCCCAGCTCCCGGTACAGGACCTGGCACAGAGGAGGTACTCAGTGTTGCTGGTTAAATGAACAATCGCACTGTTGGTACCTGCGTCATGTTGTTATCCACTTACAACCAAGTTCTTGGTATGAGGAATAGCAGGGAGAGGGTGGTGTGAGCTCAGCTCATTTAAATAATTTTCTTTGTTCCCCAGACCATATCTACTCAGAATAAGATGCTACAATCAACACTAAGGAATGTGCCTGGAATTCTCAGGCTGCATGGTACTTCACTAGGAACGTGGGGCTAGGGAAAGGCACAAGGGAGTGAGAAGACAAAAGACAGATGTTAGCTTATTATTAAGTTTTATTCTGATGTACCAAGAAAATTGCCAAAAAATGAGTCATAGTTACATTTAAATTTTAGGTAAATTTTCCCCTTTCAACCTTGTGCTAGGTGATGGGGCTATAGGCACTGGGTGGGGCTGGAAATGGCTCAACAATTAGAAAACTTCTTAAACTATGATAAAGAATTCTCCCAACCTAATCCATGATTTTATTTCAGAGCTGATTTTTTTTTTTAATTTTAAATAAGGGCTGCATAACATATTTTGTATTTCATATATCTTAAGTTTACAAATATAACGTCATTTTTATCCACAATAAATCCATATGTTATGCACTGTGCCTGTAATAGTTTCCCATTTTACAGAGTAAGAAACAAATGATAGCGGGAGGAAGCTGAGGTAGGTTAGAAAAAGATTTAACATTTCAACTGAGGTTCTTGAATTCAAGCCTAGGGCTCATTTCTAACTCTAATAAAAGTCAAATGGGCTAAACCCAATGAGAAATCAGAGGACAGAGAGGTCTATTGCTGTATCTGTATGAGAAGACAAGATAAAAGTAAGTGGACCTGAAGGAGGACATGGATGACACCCAGCACAGACATACGTAGTCATCACCTTTCTCAGAGGAGGACCCAGACGGTCAGAGAGGGCAAAGTCCGCCGTCAACCAGTTGGGATTCAAACTCACAGCGGCAGGTTTCCAGAGGTCTCTCTGCCCCCTGAGTAAAATGAACCAAGGTCTGAGTGGGATGGAGAGTAAACATAAATTTACACTAAAGTTTTAAATGCCTGATGGTATGAGGGAATGAAAAAATAAGCAGGTCCTGAGAAATGACAGGATGGAAGGAATGGGAGCTACAGAATGTGGGGAAGGAGAAAAAGGGATACCAGGGCCACAGGAAGGCAGCCTACCAATGTCTGGCCCTGCAGAGGCCCTTGTCCCTTTGAGAGGAATGAACACCCAGCTCCAAGGCACTAGACAGTGGTCAGAGTCCCACCATTAGACACATGGCAAATCGGTCCCTTAAAATGAAATTTAACATTTTTAAGTCTAAGCATCATTCCCCCAAATCACTACTATTTGAAGCAAGAATACCAGAAGTTAGAACTGAAAAGATGAACTGCTTCGGTCCTAACCTAAAAAGGAACATTAATGAATGTTTTAGTAGTAAAGTCATGTATCTGCCATGAAAATACTTGGCACTCAGTTGTCCTTGAGACAAACTACATACATTTATTTACTCTCCATCCCACTCAGACCTTGGTTCATTTTACTCAGGCGGCAGAGAGACCTCTGGAGACCTGCAGCTGTGAGTTTGAATCCCAACTGGTTGACTGCGGACTTTGCCCTCTCTGACCGTCTGAGTCCTCCTCTGAGAGATGGTGATGACTACGTATGTCTGTGCTGGGTGTCATCCATGTCCTCCTTCAGGTCCACTTACTTTTATCTTGCCTTCTCATACAGATACAGCAATAGGCCTCCCTGTCCTCTGATTTCTGGTTGGGTTTGGCCAGTGGTTGGATCTGGAGGATGGAAGAAGAGAAGTGGAGCATTTATCCTTCCGGCTGTCACTCTGGGTCACTCCCAGTCGGCAGCATACCTCTACACCAGGCCACATCCCTTGTCAGGAAGCTCTCTCAATAAGGCTACTCTCTGTGGGTTCTGTGACCATTCTCAATCCTTGCCTTGCAGGCCTAGGATGAAGGCTACTCCTTACCTCTGCTAGCCCCAGGGTATTGTTCTTCTTAGCTTTCCTGAACCCTGCGCTATATATTTGTAAATAACATCTTTATTAGTCTTTCCATTACTGGTTTAAGTGTATCATCTCTTTCCTATCAAGGAATACAATCGTGACGATTCAGCGAGAATATATTTGTAAGGAATGTCTAATGTGTATTCCATAGATACCATTTACTTTCTTATCCCGCCCTCCTTTGACTCTCTCACCCTTTTAAGTCACATTTCTGATCATGAAGCTGATGGCGTTGGTCTTATGTAAATTTCAGGTACTCCTGGAGCAAGTTGGTGGATCCCTTTATAGTTGAGGAGCCTTAAACAATGCCCTGAAGTCACTCATGTGGGGCTGTCAGCTTAGCTTACGGTTGGCTTTGCTGTCAAGGAAGGAATAACACTCAGTGAATAATGAAAGAACATCTCTAGACAGAAAACGTGGACCCCCTAAATTTCCTCATTTGAGAGCCATGGACATCTGTCTCTCTATTTTGAGGGCAGTTGGTGGGGCAGGAGGTCAGCAGGCCTGAGAATTGTTCTGTCTCTGCCAGCAGAGCCAAGATGGTAAGCTGTGCAGGACCCGCTCCCCATGGATCAGCATTTATAGATGTTTTCGCAGGCATGCAGCTCTCACCACCAGCAGACGATGCCCCGGCCAGGGACTAATTGAGTCTCATTTGCTTCATTGCTGACTGGGTGATTGTAGTTGTTTCCCTTGAATTTATGACAGATGATGGCCAAAGAGTCCTTCAGAAATCGGAATGTTTTTGGCATTTTAAGAGGATTAAGCTCTGAGGCTCCTTAGGCAACACAGGGTTGGAGACCTGACGCCTTCCCCATTTTTCATCCTTACAGATCCAATAACACAACAGCCAATTAAATGAACAATCAGGCTTCGTGACTTATCAGGCTCTGTTTCCATCACTGAAGGACTGAGTAGACTGAGCAATTTGTGTATTTGGGGTAAACAGATTTCAGAAATGAATGCACTCAGCCATCTGAGTTTATATTCAGAAATAAAATTATGGTTAAATATAGAAACAATTGGCTTCCCTCTATGCTGAAGACATTGGTAATGAATTTTCTATAGATGAGCACCAAAGCTTTCTGTACTCCAGTGACACTCAGGATTCATGGTTTATAGATTCCCGCATCGTTCATTTGTGATAGACACAGAACTCTGGGTGACTGATGGCCAGTTTCTTGGAAGCCAAGCTCTTAGCAACACTATGTGCAAGTGTAGGAGCCACTTTGGCTATAATTTCAAGCGTCATATTCTACCTGGAATGGACTGAGTCCAATATTTTCATGACTAACTTCCTTCAATTAACTTTGCTTTATCCTAGCAGTGAACATGTCTTATTGTCAGTCAGTGTCAGAAGGCAATTAACCCACTGACATGACATGAGAAAAGAGTGTTCAAAGACAAAGCAAACATGTCCCAGAAAAATTACTTGGTGATTTTCTTTTCCTAATTTATTTCCTAGCCATCAAAGCCTGCCTCCAGCTTTTCTTTGGCCATTTTCCTTTTTACAAAGTTGCCGTTTCTTCAGCCCTGTACACTAAGGAGGCTGATGAATTAAACTAACCCGTACATTGACAAAGGGATGCAGGCAGACCTCCTGGGCTTCTATTGCTTCCCTACACAGAAGCTTCCAGGGGTCAGTATAGGGTATTCTTTGAGCACCTCCATAGTGAATTTTTGAGTAATCTTGGAGTTTTCTATGCTTTGCAGGTGAGGGATGGGGCTGGTAGGAGAGATGGTCATAGAGGCGACCAGGAGAGAATGAAATCTGTCACATCAAATGAGGGGCTCTGGATGCAGCCCTCTGGCATTTACCCTTCATTACTTCAGAGATAAATCTGGACATCTTGGAAAGAAATAAACAGAGTATACAGAAATACTATCTCCCATAATATGACCCCCTGCCTTTTCCATCTGATTCGTGCTGCGAAGGGCACAGCATTTCCAAACGTGGTCCCCTGCTTCCCTTTCAGATCTCTGCATCCAGGTAGAGAGGTCAGAGAGTGAGTGTCGACCTGTCGGCCCTAGTTTATCTTTGCTTTGCATTTGGTGATGTGCTCTGCTGAGGGGGCCCTCAGGAACTTAGTGCTCTGCTATCTCTCACCAAAAGGAGCACCCCCAATGAGGCCCTGGAAGCCCAGAGAGGCAGAGCCGCTTTCCCAGGCTCATATAAACTTGTTGGTGACAAAGCGGGCTTCCTTCAGATTCCCTACTTTTGCTCAGGTTCTGGAATATTCTAAACTGGGGTGGTAGATACCTAGGGAGTGGGAGTTAAAATTAGATTAATCCTTTAGGTATGCTGGGTTGGGGGAAGGAGGTACGTCGTAAAGAGAGCAGTGAGGGGTGCTTCTTGGTGTAGGTTTCTTTCAAGCATCATCTCTTCTGGTGTGTCCTCCCTCAACACTGAAGTCAGGCTAAGTGCCTCTCTGTAATTCCACTTAGACATCCACCCCAGTATAGGCAATTTGCCTTTTACAACTGATTAATATTAATGCATAATTTTTTATTAAACATTTATTATGAGCCAGGAATTCTTCTCAGTGGTCAAAATGTGATTTCTTTTAGTTTTAATACCAATCCTATAAGGAGATTTCTATTATTACCCTTATTCTATAGATAAAGAAACTGGGTATAAATCTTGCTTGGGGGCACATAGCTAAGAAGTGACAGAGCTCAGACTTCTCATCTCTTTCAATATAGTAAACACTCAATATTGTTAGTTTGCTTCCCCTATTTTTTTTAAAAGTCAGGCAAGATCACGGAGGAGAAGAGTAGAAACCATTTCTGCTACTTAGGTGAGCATGTCACCAGCCTCCCATTATTTCTTTCCTGTTCCTTCAGTTCAGTGTGGACAGAACATCACACAGGGACAGCTGCCCATAACCTGTATTAGGAGTGAAGGTTTGCACAAGGTGTTAAATAAACAAAGTGGGGAGAGCCCCAGACTGGCCTAGGGCCCTGAAGGGTGTGTAGAAGTCCTCCGCGTGCAGCAGGGTACAGGGCATGCACCGAGAGAATAACAGCATGAGGAGCACATGGTGGCCGGAAAGGGCCTCATGTGGTCACAGAAAAGAGAGGGTTGGTGGTGCTGCCAGGTAGGGGATGCAGAATAGGGATTTTGAGGACAAGGAGTGGAAGAAAAGGATAAATCCAGTCATGAAAGGACCTTAAACTGTGTGAAGAAGTTAGGAAGGCGTATTCAAACTATATTTTATAGCGCAGGATAGAATTATTAATTAGAGGTTTTTTTTTAACCTTATAACTTGAAGACATTTGGATTTAGCATAAAACTAGTGAAACCAAGATATTTTCACATTGAAAACTGCACTGTGCACCCTGAAGTTCCCAGTTTTCTTTTTCTCGTACACTCCAGAGTTTATGTTGCAATGCATTAGGGTAGGGTTAAAGGTTTTACTGCTTTCCAGCAGAACATAGCCAAGCACCTTCGTCTCTATTATCTTCTCTGACTTACATATTCCTGCCAAGGCATGGTGTGCTTTCATTGTTCCTGGCAATGGTTAAATTAATGCTGTGCAATCAGTGAAATCTCTTTAGATGAAGTTGGCTGCACTAAAGTGAAACAAGTTGAGAATATTCTCAGGGTTCTGTTTCCAAGTGGAATCTAGTTAGCTTCCTCTGATCTAAAATGCCCATGAAGACAGGACATTCATACCCATATCAAAAGCCAGGAATAATTAGACAACCAGAATCAACCACAAGGCCCAGAGAACCTGACTGAGAAATTCAGCTGCGCTCTCTCTCATAACTTGCTCAAATGAAAGCTGAGGAAAGCCTCTTAAATTCTCTTCATCTGGGGGCTTTTGTTTTAGATCTGAGGGGTCTGATCTTAGTTCTCTATACCAATAACTGAGGTCTTTATACATCTGGCTTCCCAAACCTCCTGAATTAGAATCTCCATGGGTAGTGCAGAGAAAAGGTGGTGAGAGAAAGGTTGTGCAAATGCATTTGGGAGACACCTTCCCCACAGGCATAGCAGAGAGAAGGACGGTCCTGGTATCACAGCACATTGGACATTATAGATTGCGTCTCCTCACCAAGTCAAAAAACAGGAAATGAGACCTTCTCATCACATTAATGGTCTCATTTTAGTCCAGCAGAACCCACACAAAATGAAAGCGTTGCTATAGTGGGTCAGGGGACAGCAGCTAGGCACACCTACCTGCTTTTGCTGTTGATGTGAGAAAGGGACGTGACCAGCCTGCAAGCAGACAGAAAGCTGGGCCAAGGGTACTCCATACGCAATTTCTACTGGTAAATACTCTGGAAACCAGAAGAAAGTTGTAAAATACCATTTGGGGCTTTTAGTAGGGTGCAAAAAGATGCAGCCTCTGAGAAACAAGAGCAGAAAGTATAAAGAGAGGGTAAAAGAAAACAGGAAGAGATGAAAAGGGTACAGGTAAGGTAAGTCAAGATTGCAAGGATGCCAAGAACGCTACGGCAGAATGAAACCCATATTGAAGGCAGTAAAATCAGGATTGAAGTTAAAAATTAAGTCCTGGGCAAACTTGGGACATCTTCGCAAGATACAGAGGAAAGAAAAAAAGACAAAAGTGATGAGAAAGACAGCGGTAAACTGGGAGAACAATAAATGGAACTCCCACCTAAAATTAATGTTTTCTTGGGAAAGAAACCAGGTGAATTAGAAGTGAAAAATAATCAAAGTCATCAATAATTTTTTTTTCTGAGGTAAACAATTATTTAGTCTGAGATGGTGCTCTTGGAGAGAGAGATTTAACACACAATAAAGAGATGGAGTAAGCATGAGTAAGGATGCTGACTGCTCTAGGTGAATGGCAGGTTCTAGTGCCTGGTTCCTTATACACACTGAGCTGGGGGCATGAGGTTCCTGAGTGGGTTGAGGTTTGACTTCTCAGTGTGACAGAGCTGTGCCAGACTCTGAGACACATCAGAGCTAGCGACACCTTGCCACGACCATGTTCTTGGACCTGCAGTGCGGTCACGTATCTGCTCACCTCCTGCCTCTACCTGGGGCCACCTTTGTCCTAGGAAAGTTTGGGGGCCCTTCTTCTAGGGTTGCCAGATTTAGCAAACAAAAATAGAGGATGCCTACTTAAACTTGGGTTTCAGATAACAATTTTGAACATACTTTCACTAACGAATTATTTATCTGGAATTCAAATTTCTATATTTTATCAAAATTCTATGAATTCAAATTTCTATATTTTATCAAAATTCTATATTTTATCTGGCAATAATACCTGTTTCATCCCTAACTTTTCCCTAACACTTGTCTTCTTTTCCCTCATAAGGCTCCTGAATACATTTTTTAAGGGTTGAGATTCATTTGCTGATACTTACTCGAATAATGCTAGTAGGAAACAAGGGAGAATATCACTTAGTGAATATTTACCATGTAGCAGTTTTTCAGTGTACTCCTTTTGTCTGAGGTTCTATGCCAGCTCCTACACAATTTCTAATTCTGCTACTAAAGTTTTGCCAACGTTTTCTAAAGTCGGTCATTAGAATACATACTTTTGGTTAATAAGATGATTAGTACATATGTGTAAAGTTTATCTAAGAAAACTGACATTTATTTAAAATTATATATATTTGCATGTCAAGTGGTTTGGAAAAAATGTTCTCCAAAATCTTTACAGTAGTTGCCTCTGGGTAAGAAATTTTTTTGAGTAACATTTAGTTTTTCCTTTACGGTTTTCTAGATTTTTGAAGTGTTAACGTGAGAACGTAAAGTTTCATAATAAAGATAAAGATACTTTCATTTTTAAAAAGTCAATTATATTTTAAGATGACATATGCCTCAAAAGTCTTGCGAGTAGTTCCTGAGCTTGGTTTGTGCATCAGAATCACCATCAGGGCTCTTTAAAAAGGCAGATGTCATCTGGGTTGCACCTCTGGCCTTAGGAATCAGAATCCCCAGAGCTGGACTAGGAATGTATGTTTCTGAGAAGCTTCCCCAGTGTTTCCGCTGGAGCCAAGGAGCATTTGCCCTTGGACTGGCATGCGGGAGCTAGTGACTTCAATTCCCCAGGTGTGGAGAGGCGCTCCCTCCCTCTACTGATGTGCAGGCGATAACCCTAATGAGGATAAATAAGCTCCTCTCTGAAGTGAGCTGCTGCCCAGTACATTTCCTCCATGCTGGTACCTTCAGTCGTGTCACTCTGCTTGTTTTGAGAAGAGTTACTGAAATCTTTTGAAAAGGGCATTTGGAATCTGTGGCGGGAGGGCTTGGAGCCTCATCATCCCAGCTGAGGGCAGCAGCCGTGGCTTGCAGAAGGTGGCCTTGGACCAGCCTCAGGCCCATGGGGGAGATGGGATTATTCCTTGTTCCAGCCAACCCAGGAGCAGAGATGAGACCAGCAAGTTGGAGCCATGCTGAGTGAGAAGAAGGTTGAACCGTACAGTATCCTTGGGTGCTCTGCTTAGACATCATCCATTTGTAGGAACTTAGGTTTAAATGGTAACAAATATCTTCTTAAAACAGCATAAACTGAGACAGAGGCATGAAGAATAGTGTTAAAGAATAGGAAGGTCAATTCTAGGCAGTTTTTTAAAATTTACTTTTATTAGTCTGATTACAGATGGAAATGAAGGTGCAGTGTTGAAGCTAAGCTGGCTCAGCCTTCCAAGCTCACGCAGAGAAAAAGGCACAGCCGAGTGACCTTTTGTTTCCCCTGCTATTGCTGCCCTTTATCTTCTGGGGCAAGAAAAAGGATGGTGATTGGAGGAATTGACAATGCTGTGGACGGAAGTATGTGGAGAAAATGTCCTTATCATTCAGTTTTTCTTATCTGATTACCTACATGTTTCTTTCAATTACAAAACCCTAGGCTTACGTGACAGATTTAAATTGAGAAAAACCAAAGCAGGTTAATTGTTTCTGGAATTTCAAGACACTATTTATCTTACTGCTGAATGGAGCAGCCAGCCTGAATCTTATATCCTTGCCCTTGGGTCCATCTCTCCATCCATCCATCCATCCATCCATCCATCCATCCATCCATCCATCCATCCAACAACATATAAGCACTGGGTAAGTAGAGAAGATGATTAAGAAATTGTGCCCCTTTTAACGTTTATTTTTTAGCTTAGCAGGAAAGACAGAACTATAAAAAATTAAAGTAAAACATTTTAAATGCTAACACATAGGTATAACATTAACTTTGCAAAGTTAAATTGCTATAGCATAGCTGTTTAAGAGCTACACTATTGAACCAGGCTGCCAGGTTCAATTCCTATCTCCTCCACATATCTTCTGTGTAAACTTGGGCAAAATAATAACCTTTCTGTGTCCAGTTTCTTATATATAAAAGGAGAGTAAGTTATCTACCTTATAAACTTCTTAGAAGGATTAAATGAGTTAACTTTATTTATTTCAAAAACTCAGAAATCATAACTCAAAAGGCAAAAATATAATCAAACATGGAGTTTGAGCAAATATTTCTAACTTCTGCCCAACACCATTCTTGAACCTCATCTACATCTTTGACCTCCAGCCTACCAAGCAGCACACACCTAGGTCTGAGTGACAGCAGGAAGGCAGTGGTGAGTACACTGGATATAAGGAAGAATTCCTCTGTGAAAGATTATTGAATTGCCTCTGGAACAGTGTTTTTCTCCCTTTTTAGGGTCATGGATTCTTTTGAGTATTCGTTCATTGATTTAATAGTTACTTGGTGAGCACCATTATGTGCTAAATATTCTAGGTGTTCAGGGAACAAAGCAGAGATTGCTGCCCTTGTGGAACTTATATTCTGGGGGTGGAGGGATAGACAATAAGCAAGAAGCATAATGTACAAGCGAATTATCTAATATGTAAGAAGTGATGCATGCTTTGGAAAAACTAAAAAAAAAAAAAAGCAGGAAGAAGTGAGTTAGGGGTGCTGGTGGGTGTGGAGGGACAGGGTACAATTAAAAATAGGGTGATTGGAGTAGCCCTCATTGAGTTAGTAAAATTTGAGCTATGATATGAAGAAGGTAAGGAACTGGTTGCACACATATAAGAGGGAAGAGTGTTTGGAGCAGAGGGAATGGCCAGAGCAAAGGTCCCAAGGCAGCACTTACCTAGGGTGTTTCAAATAAGGTCGGTGCCGCTAGAGCTGAGTAAGGCAGGGGGTGGTGAGAGATGAGGTCAGACCTGAGGAAAACTACCACACCTTCTCTGGAGCAGAGGTTCCCAAACTTTAGAGAGTTGGGGCTGTGGTGGCCACACCCCAGCATCTCTAACTCTAACATGTCTAACAAGTTCCCAGGCATTGGTGATGCTGCTGGTCTGGGGACCAGAATTTGCGAACCTCTCATCTAGAACAGTTACCTTATTTTACACATTTTAATAGTGTTCCTGGGCTCCTAAAGTCTGTCTGGGACCACAGTTTAGAAATCCTGGCCCGAAGGAACTTTAGACTAAATCCTTTGCACACAGACGGCCCTGAATGCCTTGCAGCGACCTCATCTTTCCACAGGTGGAGAGCATGGTGTGTGACCTTTAGGCTAGAAAAGCTTCTGATAATGTTTCTGATTTAACTCTCAGCCATCATGGTGGCTCTTTGGTCCTGCTATGGTCAAATTTTACTCTATTCACTTAATAAGAATTCGTGGAGGGCAGTGTTCCAAACACAGATTTGGACATCTTAAAAGATAATGTTAAGAAGCATTAAAGACCTTTCTATAGTGTACAAACTGGCTCAACCTATCACCTTCTAACACAACACATGGCTGTTTGTATCTCAAGAGGGGAAGAGTTAAGGCCTGGAGTGCCATGGTATGTCCTCATCTAGGTTGGGACTTAGAAGTTAAAGAAAAGAAGCCAACAAATCCCCTAGACTTCAAATGATAAAATATTTTTGTGACCATTTTTAAAAAGAAGCTGAAGTAGTACTCGGAAAACCAAGTATTTGTTGCAAAGAGACAGTGGGCAGAATATTAAGTCGTAGGAAACAGGAAAATGTAAAAGCTGGAATTAGATAACATAATCATTGCAAGATGAGGTCTAAGTTATGTGCAACCTACTTTGTATTTACTTGATTTTGCAAATTAGATTGGAGTTTGATCTATAGGCTGGACATGAGCAATGATGCATTGCTGGGACACATTAGAGAAGAGAGGTACTCAGTGAGAGACGTTAAGAATGCAAATAATGAAGACACAGGTATGCTCCAATGGGCAAGAGAGGACGACTGGGGAATGATTAAAAACAGGCACAAAACTAATGTAATCATTTCCTTATATGACAAACGCTTACTGTTCCACCATGGAGAAGCCTAAGCAGCCAGAGCATTCATTGACTCCGAGGTACTGATTTCCGAGTATGACTGATTAAGGAATACAAGGCCTCAGGGAGATTTAAATTATAAAGCAGTGGCTCATATTTTGGAGCAATTACCAAGTCATTTTCAGACACACGTTTCTCTTCATTTTTCTCTGCTTTGTTATACTTTGGGTTCAGAGATAGTTCTGTTAGGTAGCTAGTCAGTCTTGAGAGACAAGGGAACAAAGGAACAGAGGCCCAGCTCAGTAACCATAGAAACTTCCCTTGAAGAACTTCCTTAAGGACCTCCCAGAAATATCTCCCTTTTAGGGCTATAAACTACCCCAAATTATAAAGCTCAAAGGCCATAGAAGCTGCCAGCTAAACCAGCTACGAGCACATGCGCAGAAAGTACTGCCCATGACTTCAGCCTCATTATACCATCATTTTAATATCATGACTATGCCTGGAAGTTCATAACTAATTATAACAGACTGAATTCTGAATATACAGATGCGCACTAGGTGAAGTTACTGCCTAGTGTCCATCAGGTGTCAATCAATATGACCCCATGTGCCAATCACCTAGGAATGCCTTTGGAACCACCCATCACAGCCCAGATATAAGGCAGACATTCCTGCTTCTGGGTCCTTTTTGCCCTTCAGGGCTCCCCTTCCTTTTCTGCCCTCTGGGCTCTTCTCCCTTTTTGGTGGTCTTTTGTGGCCTCTTTGCCCTTTTGTAGCCATTTTGGCCCCTTTGTGTTAATTATAGTGCTGAGACCATGTGCCTCCTTGGGACATTCTTTGTCTTTCTAAAATACACTTTTAATAAAACTATTAACTCTCAGTGACCTGTGATTCTTCACTGCCATCATCTGTGAGGAAAAATGCTAACTACACATGCTCCATCATTATCTCTCTCACTCCCTCCACCGTTGGGGTGATACTGAACTCTGACAGGCCCCAACAGAGACAGCTCCCCTTTTCCAGTTGAAGTCAATGAGCAATATGCCATCCATTTTAGCTAAGCCCATATCTCAAATAAATATCCATACTAGTGAGAAAAAATAGTGGGGCACTGCCTTTAAAATATAATTTTTCATCCTTTGTGAAGGTATTGCAAAAGGAGTATCAATTCCTAATGAAAGCATTATACTGTCAGTGTATTACTTTGTGTATTTAAAATATTCACCCACAGGTATTTAGTTTGGTGACTGGGAAAAGGCTATGGCACATAGGTTAGAGTCTGCTGAATTTCACTGCTGGGCAACCTTGGGAAAGTCACACTCTCTGAAAAATCTGTACAATGATTCCAGTTAAGGGGTTGTTGGAAGGTAAATGTTGACTGCTATAAATGTGTTTTTAAATCCTAAAGTGCTGCACAAATTTTTGACATTAATATTCTCTAGATATGAGGATCAAATTTTATACAATTTTGTAGAAATGTTGCTGAAAGATGGACAATTTTTAAATAAATGGACTTTTTACATATCAATGAAATATTACATTAATAGTAAAAAGTGAGTTAGCCAATTGGATGGTATGCTTGCTGATTAAAACTGAATATAGGCCCCTCCCAGTATCAGAAAAGAACAATTACTAACTATATTAATTAACTTTAATTTGCATTTAGTGAGCTGTCCTGAATTAAAATTAGTTCCCATGAGTTAAGAATAATGGCTGCAAATTTTAAGAGTATGCTTTTTTTCCTTTAAAATAAAAAGTATGCCATATATAATATATGTATATTTTATGTAGACCTGACAATCTCAATCTTATGATTTGTTGATCCAAGAATTCAGACTGTCATTTAAGCTACCATATGATTAATCTTCAGAGTACAACTATAAATAGAACCCTTATTTCTGAATTTATAAATTGTTCCCATCTGGTTATATTGCAAAATTATCTAGATAATCTGGTCTTGTTAAAACTGACTAGATAGTTGACCAAATTTTGGCTTTGCATCTGCATTTTGACTTCACCGATCACACTCAAAATTTAAAATATAAGGCTAAGTGTTATGTAAATATGACCCACAATTCAGTTTTAATTTACATACTAAAATAATGAATTTTCCAATTTGTGAAGATTTTACAAAGAAAGAAAACTCCTCAATTCCTCAGTAACGTTTTCCATATAAATGCAAGTTCATAAAAAGAATAAGTGAGCCCTATATGAATAAGTGGGTTGTATCACAAATAACTTTTTTAAAGTTAAACCTTTCATTTTGAGGTAATTGTAGATTCACATTCATTGATCTATATATGTCTATTCCTCTGCCAGTTTCACCAAGTCTTAGTTATCATAGAGAGATACTAGGTCTTGCAACTGTGTAGACTGTTGCCTCCCATTTTAGTTTTCTTTTTCAAAATTGTTTTAGATATTTGACTTCCTTTCATTTTCCACATACAGTTTGGAACCATCTCTTAAGAGGGAGATGTGGAAGTCCCAGCTCCTGCCATGGTGTCCTCTGCTATCATGCAATGGGGGTGGGGGTGCTGGCTACTGCTAGTGGGGATGGCAGTCCAGCAGCCTACTTGGCATGCTCTAATGTTCTGAGATGAAGGTATTGGGCTCCTCTTACAGCCTCGAGAGGGTAGAAGTGAGTCGGGATGGGACACAGTTTTTTCAGTAGCGTCAAGTTGGAGCAGAGTGGTTATCATCTAAAACTTTTCTCTCTTACTAGGTTGCCCCTTGCTATTTCTTTGGCTAGAGAGAATAGGCCTTTGTGGAGACTTTGTTTTTTTCTTTTTTTGGCCTGCACGCATTGCTGTTCTGGGCTGCCAGTTTCTTCAGCTCCAAGTCTGGGACATATGAGGCAAAAAGAAAACCCCAGGGAACTCAGCACCATGCTGTTCCATGGATCCCAAGGTCCTCAGCCATTCTGCCTTCTTTTTTCAAGTGGCTTCTTGTATTTGTTTTATGTATAACGTTCAGGGTTTTTGGTTGCACTTACAGGGAGGAATAGGGATAAGTACATCTACTCCATACTTCCAGAAGTCCTCTCCCAATAATTTTTAATATTTGTCTACAAGAAAATGTATTAATATTGCTTAGATTTAACATGAATTGTAAAACAGAGGTAGTAAAGAGGAGTGTGTCACACTACAAAGCAGACTTTTCAGGGCAATAGGTTGAAATTCTAAAAAGAAATAGGTTTCAGAATGCCCTGTCGCTCTACCCATGAGATATGGCATGAATACTAAATTGGTTCACATTGCTGGGAACTGCTGCGTATCATGAAAAGTATTTAGGAAGGAGTCCTGGCTTTCACTCTATTTCTGCCACTAATTTTGATTCTGGAAAAGAAAACCACCTCTTAAGGAGGTGCAGACTAATCCTGAGCCACTGAGGAAGCCACTGGAGATCACTGGGCACTTGCAACTTCTATCTCAGCTCTAGACAAGGTGGCTGAATTCTGAAGCTCTGTCTTGATCAAATTGAATTTCCAGGGAAGTGAGCATCTTTTCTCTAGCTTTTTTTTTTTTATCTTACTTTGTTGTTGTTGTTGTTGTTGAAAATATTTGATAACATTTCTGGGACATTCTGTATTTCATCCAATAAATATTTTATGAGATACCTCAACAGCCTTGTAAAGAGAGAGTAGTTATTATTCTATTCTGGAGTGTCTGAGGCAGCTCCAACTCTCTAGGTCAGCCCGTGCCATCACAATTTAGCACAGACACTGTCCTCATTAGCTCCTTCCTCTAGTTGGGACAAATTGCTGTTTAGTCATGTGAGCTCCAGTGAGAGGCCCTATGTGTGTGTAGGTTCTGGAAATGCCTGGCATTATGGATGCTTAATTAGTAACCATGACAAAATAGGTCTTTGGATTTTCAGGCTGTTCCCCACAGGTTTTTCAGATTGGAATCCAGGTAGAGCCCTTGGGATAAAGTTGCTATTTAATAGATGGATGAATGAATTCATGGAGAGGACGATAATGTGGATCTATGTATAATTTATAAATATGGAAATTTGCTGCAAGAGTGATATATTTAGACCATAGCAGAATCTTAAATATTTTGAAATGTACAGTAAGTTACACTATGTACCTTCAATACCTTGAAAACCTGGCAGTTTATATTATTTTGACAAGCTAGTTTATGGTTGTATTCCTCAAGTTTAAGCACAAAATATTTTGCATTGAACACAAATAGTTTGTTGCAATAATTTTCATTCGCTCTTTTTTTCCCTTGCCCTCATTTGCTGTGTCCTTTACTTCCTCCATTGATCTAACCTCCAAGGTTAATGTTGAAGAAATTAAAAATAAATAAATAAAAAAGGGAAACTCAATGCTACCAACCCCAGTATTCAAAAATGTGTCTCTTAAACAAAACAGGAGTCATGTAATTGTGTGGAATCAATGCCTAAGGTATCCAGATCCATTTCTATTCTTAAAGACCCAGGTTATATTTTATTTCTTCCAAGGAATTTTCCCTGATTGTTTTGAGCTTCGAAGACCTTACCTTAAGAGTACAGTTATTCCTTCCTCTCAAATCCTTATTATCACCACCACACAGGTGATAGTTATCATTTTCTATTTGGGATGTCTCCCATTGGTGTTCATGTCTTATTTTTGTGTTAAACTGTGAGCTCCTACAGTACTCCCATAATGCCTTGCATATAACAGTACCCCCCCAAAAAAATATTTGTTGAAGACATTTATGAGTAATTTACAAGATAAATCAGCTAAAAAGATACTCTAAATCTTTCAGATACATTATACTATAATTAGATTATAGCTAATCTACCAAGACTTTGTTCTTTGTATTCATTAATTCTTTATTTTCATTACTCCTCATGTGCCAATTAATAAGGGTAATTAACTGAGGGCCATGAAAGTCTCTTGAATTACAAAGAGAATCCAGGAATCTGGAATTTTGCCAATATTTACCACAAAACCTATTTATATGACATTGAATCTATGCTGAAATCAAAAGTACTCCACTTAAAAGTAAATTTAGCTGTATTAACCTCATGTTTGGCATTAGGATACTAAAATACTAAAATATTTATTTTATATTCCTGACTTCATTTGTATTAAGGCACACAACTGGCTATGGTTTAATGAAAAAATAGTGCATTTTGTGTATCAGTGCTGTCCAGTGGAAATGTGGTAGACAAAATGATGTCCCCCACCAAGACGTCATGTCCTAATCCCTGGAATCTGTGGATATGTTATTTTCATGGCTGGAGGGACTTTGCAGGTGTGATTAAACTAAGGACCTCAGATGGGAGATTATCCTGGATTATCTAGGTGGGTTCAATGTCATCCCAAGGGGCCTTATGAGAAGATGTAAAGACAGAAACAAAACATGTGCATGTGTTTGTGCATTTGTGTGTGCGTATGTGTGTGTGTGTGTGTGAGAGAGAGAGAGAGAGAGAGAGAGAGAGAGAGAGAGAGAGAGAGAGAGAGAGAGAGAGAGAGAGAGAGAGAGAGAGAGAGAGAGAGAGAGAGAGGTTGAGACTAGAATATACTGAGCTGCTGGCTTTGAAGCAGGGGCAATTAGGCGAGGAAGGCTAGTGACCTCTAGAAGTTGGAAAAGGCAAGCAAACAAAGCATCCCTTAGAGCTCTGCTGACACTTTGAATTTAGGAACATCTGAAATCCAGAACTGTTAAGATAGAAATTTTTTGTTGTTGTTTGAAGCCACTAAGTTTGTGATAATTTGTTACGGCAGCAATAGAAAGCAAATACAGAAACAATGTAAGCCATGATAGAAGCCACATATAAAATTTTCCATTTCCTAGTAGTCATATTAAATAAAGTAAAAAGTAAAAGGTGCAATTAATTTTAATGTTACATTTTAGTTAACTCAATATATCCAAAAGATTATTTTGAAACATAATATTTTGAAACTTTTAAAATGATATTTTATATACCCTTTTTTTCAGTCATTAAAATTCAGTGTGTATTTTATAATTATACCACTATATAGCATATTTCAATTTGGATTAGCCACATTTTAAATTCTCAAACTCCTTATGTGGTTGGTGACTATTTTAGTGGAGAGCCAGATCTAGAATATTTAAATATAGCCCATTTTGCCTCAGTCATTTGAGTCCTTGTCACTCAAAGTAAAGTTCACTGACATGTTCATTAGGCAGAATCTCACCCCTTTCCCAGCCCCCACCCCATCTATGGAAGCAGAATGGTCATTTTAACAAGAACCATGGGTGATTCATATACTCATTAAGTTCTGAGAAGCACTGATCTAGAAATTGTATATAAATGTTTTATTTTTTTTTGCTTGAATTATCCATGTAAATAGTAGCTTAAATATTTAGTTTCAACCACCTCTCAAATCATCAGTACTTTCTAGTGATTTATTTTTTTTCAAAATATTAACTGTTTGGGGGGAAAATCCAGGAAAAGAATGAGATTCAGTCTCCCTTCTAGCTGCCTGCAAGGTAGAATAGTGAATGAGTCTATTCAAAAAGTGGTATGACACACTGAGCCAACCTAGAGCCACCGAGTGAGAACACATGAGAACAAAGCTCCCAACTGTTTTCCCTAGTGTGACTAGGGATTCCATGAGAAATCTGTGGTAGAGTTTCTTCATTCCAGCCTTATTGTTTATTTATCCACCCAGAAAGGACATGTCAATAATGTGAAGGCTCAGATAGTTGAACTTTTTCTAAGTTCTTTAGAGTAACCAGCATCTGTTCTCTAGAATTTTATGGCTTTCACATCTTGAGATGTGTGATTCATCAGCAAAATGAGCACAATAAATTTGGATGCTCAAAAATGTTAGTGGAATTATTTGACAAAATGAATGCTATTTAAAACTTCAGGTGAACTTCAGTAACAGGCCAAGATAAGGAGCAGAGTGTAGTCCCACAGGGCTTACTCTTCATTCTTTGCCTAGTAATGTCTTTTGTTTTGGGGTGTTTCTTTCTTTTCTTCTTTCTTTCTTTCTTTCTTTCTTTCTTTCTTTCTTTCTTTCTTTCTTTCTTTCTTTCTTTCTCTCTTTCTCTCTTTCTTTCTCTCTTTCTTTGTCTCTCTGGTTGAGGGAAGAAGTTGAAAAATGAATTCTTAGCTGACAGTGGGAAAGAACAAAGTTCTGTAACATTCTGTAATATCTGAAAAGTGCTTTGGAATAATGACAACTTTATTATTTACTCACGTGACCAAAACCATGGAAAGAGCTGAGGAATTTTCAAATTATAATTAAAAAAAAAAACAAAACTAGAGTTCTGTTTTTGGAGATATTGTAGTGTAGATTTTTTATGTGTACCGTCCATACCGTTCAACTACAAAACACTTAAAAGTGCTGAATAAAGTGCAACTGCTCTCAGGGCATGTGCCTCGGTTAGTGAATGAGACTGTGTTTCAACAGATGTATGCAGAAGTGAGGGAAGGTAGAGAAAAGGAGGCAAAGACTTGGGCCCCCTGAAATTAAGAGTTGAAACTGAGACCCTTTCATAAAGCCAGGATTACAGAAGGGTCATACTTCAACGAAAGGATAAACTAAAAAGTTCTGCCTAGAGGCAAAAGAAGGTAACAAAGTCCCTAATTGGAGAAAGTAAAGAAAATGGAGAAAATAAAGATTCAAAAGGATACTGACTGATAATTCTGCAGAACTAATAAACAAACTGGACCCTTAAAATAAGGAACCACAACAAATCCCAGGCACATAAATAATGAATCTACATGTAGACACATTGATGTGTAACTGCAGAACATAAAAGACAACAGAAAAGATCAAAAAAGCAGCAGGGAGGAAAGATGAATTATTTCAAAGGAATTGCAATGAGATTGATAATAGAATTTTCTAGAGTAAACACAGGAGCCAGAAGACTGTGTTTGGAGTGCTAAGAGAAAATGCCTGTCAACCTATTTTTCAAGAAAAATGTAATAGTTATATTATGTAATAGTTATATTATGGTAAAAAAAAATTCTGTGAGGTAAGCACAAAATGAATCCATAAAAAATGTATTCTCTGAACAATTAAATTGACCATAGGAAAAAAAATGAAGGTATAGGAAGGAGTAATGAACAAAATAATTGGCAAACATGAGGTTATATATAAACAAATTCTGATTGCATAAAACAAAAACCAAATGATATTAATGGATAATTTATGGTAGGAAAAAGGTGGCAAGATACTGAAAATCAGTAACATGTGAAAGGAAAGATGATCAGAGTTGATTATTGTTAGGAGGATGTGGCACTGTCAATTAATTCAGACTTTAAAAGTGAATATCCCAAGCAAGAGGAGGAAAGAAGGCAAACAGAAATAAAATAATTCAATTTAAATAGGGAGAAATGAAAGGGAGGGAAACACAGGAAATTCCTGGAAAACTAGCACAAAATAATATAGTAGAATACAAATTTAATAAATAGTACAATGAATCTACATAGTCTGAAGTTGCTAACGAAAAGACAGGTTGTTAGCTTAGATTACATGAACTCTACCTGCAGCCTGCTTTTGAGGGACACAGCTAAAACACAGGGACACAGGAATGTTGAAAGGAAAAAAATACAAAAGAATAGATTGCGCAAATTCTAACTAAAAAGGACCTTTGGTGATAAATTAATATTAGATAAAATAGTTTTTACAGTAAAAAGCATTTTCAGATGATCCTAAAAAAATTACAGCATAATAAATAATAAAAGACTCGCTTCACTAGAAAGATATAGCACTTCTGACTTGAATAGACCTAATGATAATATTCAGTTAACTTTCTAACAAAGATTAAATTTACATGCTTATAAGGAGAAATTGACAAATCCACAATTGTTGAGGGAGATCTGAATATGTTAGTCTCAGTAATTGATAGATGAAGCAGACAAAAATTTGGCAAGGATATAGAAAATAACAACACAATTAACAGCCTTGATCTATTACACACACACACACACACACACACACACACACACACACACACACACACACTCCAGAGATTTGTTAAAAAACAATTCGTTTTCTTAAACAACTGGGAGTATCAAAAAAAAAAAAACTGATCATAAAAATTAACAAATAAATTCCAGCCATCCCTTGGAAAGGGTGTCATGATAATTAAAAAATTCACCAATAAAATTTATCTTATCAATTTTAGGAAATAAAACCATATATGATCATCTCAATAAAAGCAAAAGAGGCATTTGATAAAATTCAGTATCCATTCATGATAGATAATTCTTAGTGAACTGAGAATAGAAAGGAATTTCATTAAGCTTATGAAAGGCATCAATAAAAAGCCTCCATAGTAAGTATACAATGGTAAAATGTTAGACTCATTCCTTTTAGAATTAGCAGTGAAACAAAAATACCCCCATCTCTGGCTTCAAGATTATACTGAAAGCCTAGTCACTGGAGTAGAATGAGATAAAGAAATAAAATGTATATGAGTCACAAAGGAAGAAATAAAATTGTTCTTATTCTCAGGTGATACAATTTTCTACAGAGAAAACCCAAGAGCATCTATAGTAAAATGATTAGAATTAATAAAAGAGTTCAGCAGGCTTACTGAATATTAGATCAGTGTAACAAATTGCATTCCTATTCACCAGGAATGAACAGTGATAAAATACAAAAATATAAAAAGCAGCACCATTTACAATCAACAGCAAAAATGGCTCCAAAGGATAAATCTAACAAAAGATGTGGTGAGAATTATAAAACTTTAATGAATGAAATTAAAAAATACCTGAACAAACCAAAATATGCCACATTTGCAGTAAGTAGACTCAATACCATAAAGGTATTAATAATCCTAAATTCAAGGCAATTTCAATAAAAATCTCTAGAGATTTTCCTGTGGGACTTGATGAAATGATTTTAAAATTTTCAAGGGAGAGCAGAGGGTCAAGAATGAATAGCAAGATAATGTTGAAGAACAAGGTGGGGGAAATTGTCTGCCTGTCCAAATGTACATATTAAGGCTTATTATAGAGCCGTAGCAGCTAGGATAATGCAGTACTGTTGCAGAGAAAGAAAATATGACCAATGTGAATGGTTAAAGAATACAGAAAGGTACCCACACATATATGGAAACTTAATAAGGTATAAAGCTGCCATTTCTCTAAAGAAAAAAGTGTGACTGGGACTTGTTAGCCATGTGGCAAAAGAAAAAAATGTCTCTACCTCACACTGCTCCAGAGAGAGGAAATTCTTAAATGTAAAAATGAAACATTTAGATCATTAGGAGAAACTATAGAGGCAGAAAATATTTTATGTACAGAAAAGAATTTCTTAAGACAAAAGGTGTACACTATGAAGGAAAAGACTGTCAGATTTAGGTACTAAAACTGAAAACTTCTTTGCATCAATAAACACCATAAAAACAAAATAGGGAAGCTCCAGGCATGAAGAATACAGTAGCAGCAGATTTAACTGACAAGAACTAATACTCAGATTATATAAAAAAGTCCATGTCAGTTGGAAAAAAACAAACAACATATTAGGAAATTAAAATGGGAGCAAAATTTATAAAAGGAGAACTCTGGAATGACCGACAAGCAGAGGAAAAGATCTTCAAACTCACAAATAGTTAAGGAAACGCCCACTGAAACTACAATAGATAGCATTTCACATCTATCAAAGGACTCAAGATTTAAAGGCTGAAAATACAAAGAATTGGAAGGATGTAGAACAACAGGAACTCAAATAAAAGCTCATGAAAGCATAAAATTGTACGTGTATGAGCAATTTGGCATCATCTAGCAAAATTGCAGATGCTCATATCTTCTGACCCGGCGACACCACTCTTGGGTTACATACCCCAAAGAAACTCTCACACATATTCTCACGGGGATGTGGCCTTCTGTGGTCTGCTCCTGATTACCTTTCTGGTGCTATTTTCTACAATTCTTTTCTCACTCAGTTTGCTTCAGCTGTTCGCCTCCTAATTCCTCGAACGCACTAGGCACGTTCCTACCTCAGAGCCTTTGCACTTGCTGTGTGCGTGGATCACTCTGCCTCCAGGTATCTCCATGGCTCCTTCATTTCCTTCCAGTTTTTACTGGAATGTCAACTTCTCCTATAGCTCTTCTAGTCTCCAACCTCTTCCTCAACTATTTTTTTTTCACCCGAGCACTTACTAACATAATATATAGGCATACCTCGGCTTATTGCACTTCTCTTTATTGCACTGTGCTGATACTACATTTTTTTACAAATTGAAGGTTTGTGAGGACCCTGCATCAAACGAAAAAGTCTGTTGGCACCATTTTTCCAACAGCGTTTGCTTGCTTTGTGTCTCTGTTGTTACAGTTTGGTCATTCTCGTAATATTTCAGTCTTTTCATTATTATTATATTTGTTAATATAATAATTATGTTTATACTACAGTATAGTGTAAACAAATTTTATATACACTGGGAAACTAAAATATTCACATTATTTATTGTGATATTCACTTTTTTTTGCAGTGTCTGGAACCAAACCTACAACATCTCCAAAGTATGCCTGTACATTTTATTTATTTATTTGTTTATGAAATGTAAATTCATAACGGTAGGGTTTGGGTTTGTTTCTGTTTACTGCAGTGTCCATAGTACCTAGAACAATACCTGGTCAATAGGTGCTCAATAAATATTTGTTATGTGAATAAATGTGCACAAAAATGTTTATTACAATATTGTTTGTAATACTTTCAGAAAGTATTACAAACACTTTATGAAGTAGAGTAGAATAAATAACATTCCTATTCGTGCAATGAGAAGGAACTGAGATACAGAGAGGTTAAGGAGCTTGCCCAAAGTCAAAGGATGAGCGTCCAGAGTCTCAAGCGTATAAAGTCTGCCCTATCTTTGGCTTAAATATATTCCTCATTTCAATATATTCTAGTAAGAAAAATATTAGAATGACAAATCAGTTTATTCCCTTAAATATTATGTAATCTCTAGAAAATATATTACTCTGGAGAGAATTTTTCTATTTATTTCATAAGTAAGAATTACTTCAGGCAAAATAGAATGCAAAAGGCTCTCAGTCATGCTTGCCCTGATGGATATATGGGAAGTGGTTACTCTACTGTGAATTTTACTGGTGGGAATTTTAAAAGTAAGATGCTCATTATATGAGGCATGTGAAGAATGTTGGAAAATAAATGTTATACATTACATGCACTTACTGTTACCATATAATATGGTATCATTTTATCAAACGGGACTTTATATTCCACTTTGTCTAAAGCCTAAAATAAAAGAAAGAAAAATATACTTTAAGGGGAATACAATTTAGCTTTTCCTTATAAAATATAGTGGCCTGTTTACTCCATAAAAACACCTAATGGCTTTTAGTGTCAATAGAACTTATGAGCCCATGTACAGATGAAGGAGCCCTATTAGTGTAAAGACATTTAACTAGTATGGTCTGTCTGGACCCATAATTGTTGTAGTTCCTTGTGGAAAAAGAGAAGGGGAAAAAGACAGAATCAACATGTTGCTACTACGGCAGGAAATAGGAAAATGGGCTTCTAGAAAGGTAGGGAACACTCGATGCCCCAGGCAGAAGTTCTTAGTCAGGTGTTAATATCATATTAGAAATGTCTAAAGCTGTGTTCTTCAAGACAGGTGAAAAGGGGGTGGATGATTTGAGAAATTCTAAAAACTTAAATAGTATAACACTCTTGCTCTCAAGGGGTTTATACCTGATTTTGACTACATCACATGGATAAAAAAATGACTTGTCTTTTCACTAGCTGAGATTGATGAGAGGAAGTAAGCAATGCTAGCTTTTAAGACATGGAAGCTATACACCTTGAAGAAATGCACTCATGGAGACATAAGTGGGTGGCTACCTACCCACAGGCTGAGCATTGGGAGTTGGGTGTGACGTGGCTGTCCACTAAGTTGGGTGTCAACTCTGAATGCCTATGACTTACCAGTGGGGGTCTCCGGCTTGACAGAATTTAAAAAGCAACACAGAATTTTTGGAAAATTATTTAAAATTATGTATTAAAGCCAGACATAAATACATATATGACTCAGCAATTCAACTCCTAGATATACTTAAGAGAAAAATGTTCTTACATTCTCCAAAGGACAAGTATAAGAGTGTTTATGTCGGCACTATTCATAATAGCCCCAAACTGAAAAGAAACCGAATGTCCATCACAATTCAAATGAACAGGAATAATTGTTCAATGAACTACTATACAACAATGAAAATGAACAAAGTACTGCCATACGGAACAATGTGGATTAATCTTGAAATCATAATCTTGGGTGAAAGAAGCCATATATAAGAGTATACAGTGCACAGGTGAAAATAATCTTTGGTGGTTCCCTTTGGTGGAGGTGGGGAAAAAAGTAATGGGAATGGAGCATGATGAGAGCTTCTGGCTTGCTGATGTGCTCTGTTTCTTGATCTGGATTTTACTTTGTGAAGATTCCCTTAGTTGTACACTTAGGATTTATGCACTTATCTGTGCATTATACTTCAAAAAATTTTTATATTAAATAAGCAAAATATGAGCAAATGTACGTGAGTGCAGAGTACAAAAGTCTGGTAAAGTGAGTTGTGGGATGGGGCTAATAATGGAAAATTTGTTGAAGAAGGTGAATTTTAAGATTCAGCTGAGAAATGTGGGTGTATTAAAGGAGATAAAAATAAGTACGTTATATACTAAGGATATGAGAAAATGGGACAAGCAGGGGACATAAAGTGCTTTGTTGAGGCAGAAATCCAATAATGATACATAAAGAGAAGTGTATAGGATGAGATACAATGCAGGGGAAACTTAGATTTTGATATGCCATAGGGAACTACTGTTTTTTCTTTCACAATATTTAATTTTTTAAAAGTAATTACATAGGTAGCATATGTTACCTTTATATATATCAATATAAGTGTAATAATGTAAGTATTTATATGTAAATATAGGTATAATTACATATATAATTAGATACGTAGCATACGCTGCCTACTTGTGGAAAATTTTTAAAATAGAGAAGTATAAAGACAAAAAGTTATAACTCCAAGTTTCCAAAATTGAAAATTGTGGAGATATAATTTGAAGATTAATATTTATCATACAAAAGTTTATTAAATAAATGTAAGCAATAAGCTCAGGTGGGTCAGAAGACCTTTAAGCTTGGCCTAGTCCCCAAATCCAACCTGCTTCCAAGAGCTGACATTATCTCAAGAAAGGCATCTGCATGCGCAGTCCTTTTTTCCTTTTCCTTCTCAACTAATTCAGTTATAATCTTTCTATTAAATAAACATGTCTAAAGATCTCTAACCTAGTTACAAACCACATCCCTTCCAAATAAAGGTATCCATAAGAAAGGTGAAGAATGTTTGCCTTTTCCTATACATTTTATCAAATCAAGAATTTAGGAACTACATAAATGTCTAACCAATGTACTGTGTACTTGAAACTAATAATAAAATTAAAACAAAAAATCTTTACATTTCATAAAATAATAACATATATTGAGAAGCAAAAAAAAAAAAAAAAGAATTTAGAATTTTAGAGGTATGGCTTGAGGAGCAAAAGATTTTAGCCATGGGCTAGTTGCAATACCAATGGATGCGTTGGGTCCCAGAACAAGATAGGATGAAAGGCCTCCTAGGAAAATAAAGCAAAACTAAAGTTCATTAAATTTTCTCTCTCTCAGTATAATTTCCATATCTTCTTCCATGTTGTGTTTGGTGGAGGAGAAACTGGCAGAAAATTTGTAAAGTTACTCCAAGTCGAGAACTCATAAAATTTTCATGGAAGTCCCTCCTGGGCGTGGACTAAAGCAATAGTTAACTCTCATGGTTTGGGGTACAACTCATGTTGTCTACGAAATCTCCGGAAACTTGGACACTCAAGTTCTCTGTCTTGACCTGTTTTTTCATAGGAACCACAGAGCACAGCTCCAAAGAAGAGACAAGCTCTCTCCGTCCTCAGTTGTTTTTGTTCACAACTGTGGATAATTGGGGGTTCCTCCCTTCCTCAATAACGGTAGCTCTGAAGTTTTTGAAGTTGGCTCTGGTGAAGGACACTTGCTTATACTGGAAATGGGATGAGCCCTGTGACATGATTTGCCCATATCCTATACTTTCCCTAGCAGTGAAAACATTTAGAAATACCTTTCTCAGTACGTATGGTGATTGTTTACTATTTAGATAGCAAATTCTTTTTTATTAAATTAATTTATTATTTTTTTAATTCTTTAATGTCACCTCAATATTTGACACCTTTGATAGATAGCAAATTCTTTAACGAAAAGTGGAATATGGCGTAAGCTGATGAAAGCAGAGAGGAAGTAAAGAATCCAAGGGCATGGCAGTTGTTTGTGCATGAACTGAAAATGGGAATTTAAAATTAATTCCAAGGTCATCAGTTAGGAAGTACAAAGCCTACTTAAGGACTATTCAGAGACTAGAGGTAACGTTCTGAACCTCATCTCAGGAAATGCAGGAAAAGCACTTGTGCACCCTTGTACTCTTAGTTCAAGGGTATTTGATGCTCATGTGGTTTGTTAGAAAAAAATTCCTTGTGCTTTTCACAAATATAAAGCTCAAGTTTACTCTGAGGAAACAATTAGTGGGAAAGGTAAAACCACTGTGGGAGAGGGACGACTTCCTTTTCGCTTATCAACTCATATTAAAAATAATGGCAGAATTCTATTGTGCCACAGAGACTAATTTGTCCCTTTGTTTCTTTGAACAGTTGCTGGGATCCCCTGGGTGGTTCAGAAAAGTGTGTCTCAGACCATCATCTACTTAAGTCCGTTAAAATTGATGTGTCCTTCACACAAACTCCTACCTGAAGTCCTAAATTTACAAATAAAGTATGGATTGTTTCATCATGAAATGATTCTTTACACAAAGATAAACTTTTTCTTTAAAAAGCAAAATACCCTGGTGTGTTTTACAATAGGATTTCATGGGCAATCATTTGATCTACATGCAATTTTTCTAGGAGAACATCTTCAGGGTCAAGGGTTGAATGCCTGTATATTCATGATGGTTGTTGATATGGCTAAATATCCCAGCATACAAGGTATTGGTGTCTGATGAATTATTGTAGTAGCAACTTCCTGACCATTGCAGGGTGTTTCCCAAAGATATCAGCCTCATAAAAAGCTTTGTAGTCTAACTACTGATCTGGAGGAGAAAAACCCAGCAGAAAAAAAGCAAGGGAAATGGTATATTAGTCTTATTATATGAGGTGTTCTCCTGGTTAGCTTCTGTACTGAGTATAGCCTTTCTGAGGTATTCTCTCACTGGATTTCCTGAAGACCTTTTTGACTTCAAGTGAGAATCATGAAAATAATGGCTACGGTCACTGTTAGACTCACATGGGAAAATGCACGAGGGTGCATTTATAAAAAATAGTGCTATGCAAATATCAGTTATTATTATTATTATTCCACTCTCCCAGTGTTAACTATAACAAAATATTTTATTCTGGTGCATAAAGTGAACAAACATTGGGTTTGCATCTGCATCTAAAAGATGGCACTGAAAATGAGTCTCCAACAAAATAATATTTTTTAAAGTACCAAACTCCAAGTTAAAAAAAAAAAAGGAAATAAAAGTGGGAAGCACATAGGTTTGTTAACCAAAAAGCTGATGAAATGTCATGAGATTCACACATCATGACAGAGCTGTCCTGTGATGAGCATGACTGGAGTCCTACTTCCATCTGTTCTGGAACACTCAGCAAGCAATGAGCTCAATGAACTGTATTATAAGTGCTTCTGGCCTCTCAGTATTTTGAGCACAGCTTATCAGTGGGAAAATCATTAAACAGCAGGAAAGAGAAACAAAAAGCAAAATAAGTGAAGGGGGTCGACTCAAGAGTTTTGGGGAGAATGGGAGGGGTGGGCATTTACATGAAGAAGCCGCAAGTTCAATGATGGGAATAAAATCCACAATGACATAAGGAAAAGGAAACGGGGCTTATGTGTGAAAGGCTTTCATACAGAGAAACCAGAATGAACAGTGATTCACTGGGATAAAGAGGAAGAATGCTATCATCTATCAGAAAACAAAATCTACAGAAACCAGTGGAAAGACCATGCAAGGGATGTAAAGACACTGCAGGGGTCAGAAACTTTCCATTTAAGTTGCAAAACCATTGGCCAGAAAGCTACTTGCCACAAGTCAGTTGACATTTCAGGAGTAGAATTCACTCTCCTAAGCCATTAGCACACCATTACGGAGCAGATACAACAGTCTCTTTCCACCCTGCCTGGAAGACTTTTCATGGTCTTCCACTGAGGAGTGGATCATCATTTGGCAAGATGTGGTTCTTGTATTTATATATTTTTTCTAGGGCACCATAATATTATTAGTGAGTATGACTGACTGGTCCAAAAATAGCTCATTAGTAATATCAAAATCTGTTTTCTTTTGTTATGCATTCTGAGAGCCGTGATCACATGGGGACCACATTCAGAAATTGAAGAATTTCTTATTTGACCTTCCATTATGGGAGAAATGAAATCACTGATTTATCAAATAGGGACAATGTGTACTTTATTTCTTATCCAAGCTATTAGATATGAACGGGCAGGAGGTGAATATGATTTATGCAATAGAACGATTCTGCTTTTACTCACTTATCTACAATAATCGGTCACTTAGAAATGTTAAATTTTTCTTGTGTTAAAGCCAAATGTCTCTAAAGTTTGACTGGCTATAAAAGTTCATCACCAGAACCATTATTTGCATGACTCTTTGGCAAGCATGAAAAATACTCTCATCCAAGAAAAAAAAAAAAAAAGAATTGATGGTCTGGGGGAGACTGGAGGGTGAGAATTGACTGGGAAGGTCATGAGAGAAATCTGGAATTTTAGAAATGCTGGAGAGAATTTAATATAATATAGAATACTATATCATAATATGGATTAAGGTCACACAGATGTATACACTTGTGGAAATTCAGCAGATTAAAAAAATTCGGTGGATACATATGATCTGTACATTTTATCATATGTAAATTTTACATTAAAATCTATAAGCAAAAATTAAATTTTAGCTAATGACACAGGCTGCAGTATTTAGGAAGAAATGTTTTGAAATGCATGAAACACTGGGTATATTGATGGCTAGAAGGATACAGAGATGGAGAGATATGTGACAAAACAAGCGCAGTAACAGATTAATGATATAATCCAGGTGGTGAGTATATGGGTATTTACTGTAAAGTTTGCTGTTTCTGTATTTGAAAAATTTCATAATAAATGTTGGGATAAAAAAAAAAATACTCTCTCCTTGAAAAAGACTCTGTACTGAAGACAAATCTATACTCTAATATGAAAAAATTTTGAGTTAGGACTTCGGCCTTGAATGAAAATTAGAGACCCAGGCAGGAGTTCTCCATCTGCACAGAGTGAGGCCTCCAACTCTTGGAAAGTTACTTTCAGTTCTGAGAGAGAAATTCCTTTTTAAAAAAATGTATCAAGCACTTGCTATCCCAATCCATCTTGCCCACAACCCATTGTTTTGTCCATTGGGGCCATTCTTTTGTTCATGACTTTTGGGAATGGCATTTAGCTGAAACGGCAGCATGAGAAGTATTGCTACGGTGTTTATGTGTGCCAGAGATATAGCTGACACAGAGCTGTAAAGGAAAGGAATGGGGCAGTTTCCGCTCTTGAGGGGATTCTAACAGGACAGGGGGGTGAATTAGAAAATAAAACTGCAAGACCTAATAACCAATTGCTAATAGAAAATGTTTTCTCCTACAAAGGCCTTGTCAGCTTTGTTGCATTAATGGAGTCAGGAAGCTTGGAAAGTGAGCTCTGAGGGGCTACCAAGGAGACCCCTATGTGAAGGAAGGGGCCCGCTTCCAATGCTTAACTTCTGGGCTCCTTTTACCATTCCCATCTATCAGACTGTAAATCTTCTCCTTTGCACCTTTCCTCAAACTTCAAGGATCTACTATCTTTATGTCCTCTCTTATTCTCAGAATTCTTAACCCCCAAGTTGGGATACCAAATTAGATGTAGTATCCTTAAATTCTCTTTCCTATTGTCCTACAAACAAGAAGGAGCAGGATTTCCTTTCAAGGCATTTGATCTTATTTACTACCAGAAAAGCAAATTAATAAGTAATAGACATGGAGAAGCTACAAAGGCCCAAGAAACCCCACAGTTCTCAAGGTTAAAGTTCCTGGTGTATATTTTTTGTTTGTTTTTCTTATGGCTGATACTAAAGAACCACGGAGAAAGAACTGCCTTCAACTTTCGCGCTTGAATTTGTTCCCGGAACCTCCTTAAGGCTTTTGATGTTTATCTTTTTCTGACCCTTGATGTCTGGTTTCACAGGTTCCTTCTTACAGGGATATCCTAGGTGAAGGTGCAGAGGGAGCTTACAAGGTGCATCCCATTCAGGCTCGCACTGTTCTCAAATGGATGGTTACACCTTGGAGACCCCTGGTCAGCAACTCCCTTCTTGACAGCCTTCATGTTGTACCTGGAAACTGCCTCCTGAAACCTGTACTCAGCTGGAAAACTTCCTTGCACAAAAGACGTAGAATGGATTTGCCTTATTTTTATTAGACTAATTTTAATCTGGTTTGCAGAAAGGCTAATAATGTACTGTGATTTCTTTTCCTTAATTCTTGGGAGCATTTTACTCAGTTCAGAACAAGAGGAATATTTTAAAACCCCAATTTATCCAAATCCAGCTTTAGTTGCATGTGAACTTAGACTTTTAAATGCCTACTATCTCAGTGTTATAAGCAAAGAACTTTGTTTTCTCAATGAACCAGTAGCCATACTATTCTTGCTTAGTCCTTCTGTGCATTAAACAAGGCCAACAAACAGAGCCATTCCTTGGAGGAATGAGGAGAAGGTATAGTATGAGTCAATGTAGTAGGCTTTCTAGAGGAATTCTTGTTTACAAAAATTTTATTCTCTTTAAAAATTATGAAATGTGCATAGAACATGATTGAATTTCATACCCTTATAAGAATGATTATTTAAGTAAGAGTTTAAGAGCATCTTTAAAGGAAGGTCTTTGCTATAATAGATGTCTTAGGTCTTGGTCTGGGAAACACAGTCACCATAGAGATAGAAACATGTGGCCCAGATTACAACAGGTCCTTGGTTTTCTAATTCAAATGATGAGAAATATGCTTGTTTCATATCATAATATAGTTCTAAATTTTAGGTCAATTCATATTCCTTCAATAGAGAATGAAAGTCTTATTAAAACACTGGATCTACACACACACACACACACACATGCACACACAAAGAGAGCACTAGAGCGAGAGTGAGAGTGAGAGAGAATTTGCTCATCAAGAAAGAGCACTTAGATTGGTTATAAATTATCCAGCATAATTTGTGCCAAATGACATTTAGCTTTACAGAGTGCCCTGCTCCTACATACTGTGACCATTAGAAAGCCACTCAATAGTTTTAAGAAACAGATGCTTTCAGCTCTGAACCCTGTACAACAAAAGCTAAAGTAAAAAGAAAATGCATCAAGTAACAAACAGCAGTAAGCCTAATGGCCAAGAAGACCATTAGAAAATGGGCAAAAAAAGAAATTAACTCTCAGTGGGAGTTTCAGGCTCTCCAAGCACATGTCCTTAGCTTCATTAACTTCCTACTACAACCAGGGTCAGAGTCACTATCAATATTGGATCTTCCTTTCATCTTTGGTAGCCAGAGAGGGCAACGAACTCGACCCACTGACCTAGGGACCTAGACAGAAAAATGGTGCTAACGGTACTATTCTGAATCCATCTTGCTGACCTCAGACTTAAAAGAAAGCAGAGGTCAGGAAAGACCAGTTATGCAGACAAGATTAAGTGTCTGTTATTTTCAATTAATATTTGTATGTGTGGGCATTTATCTGTGACTGTATGTGTGTAGTGCTGGTAAGTATCAGTTTTACTTTAATTTGCCTTGTCCTTAAAACTTTCATTTATCCATATCAGTTTGGGTCATTTATCCATATCAGTTTGGGTCTTTTTTCTCTCCCTTTCCCTTTCCTAAGATTGCAAACTCCTTTTGATGCAATAAAGAAATGAGAGGAGGGAGCATTTGGTGGGAAGTGGGCCCAGTATTTGTAACAGCAACCTGGGAAATAAGCAGAGATGCCCTAGTTATGAGTGTTAGGAGAAGAGCAAACAGGGGGAGGTGAGGTAAGACTGGGACGAGCAACAGCAGCATGCCACCACCACTGCTAGGACTGGGGAGACAAAGGGAAGAAGTGGACAGTCAAGCCTGGAGTAAGGGCCACCCAGTCGAAGCCAGAACCACAGTGGGTCTACCCAGAGGACGTTGGAGCAATAGAGCAGAAACAGCTGTTGTTAGGGTAGCCGCCACCAAAGCATGGGGAAAGGAAGAGACAGGCCTTGGCTTCTCGCTTTCTTTTTTGTATCTTACCTTATTCCACTGCCTAAAGCTACCTGGCATAGGAGCCTCTTTAACATGATTTCCCAGGGGCAGTATTTCCGCAATACAGGGCAAAGTAGGGGCAGGTGGGAAATGCATTTAGGGACAAAAAGACAAAGACGGGCTCACAGCTTCACTTCTTCTTTCCACTGTCCTTACTTGAAGCTCCCGGTTATGTAAAAGCTTTTTCATGAATAGATAGTTAGGGGAGACAGATACCATGTGTGAAATGCCATGACTAACTCTCTTCTGTGGTTTTATGACACCAGTTTTCATCAGAACTGCACAATTAGGATACAGTATCCTATGACTTCTAAGGAAGCAAATTGCTTTAAAAGTGTAACTACTATCATGTAAGGTTGGAAGTAAGAGGAGAGTTTAAATAAAACATCAAAATGTTAAATGTTTTATTAATAAAAATAAAGTTCTATTTATCAAAATTTCTATTTTCTCTTCCTAGAAAGAGTAACTTAAAGTGACTATACATTCAAAATATCAATAAAGGTCATACATTGAATATCTAGACAATCATAAGTTCTTGCCAAGAAGAAGCTCAAGGGTTATTTCCTTGATGAATATGTCCTCGATTTTTCGTGTGGGAGACTGAAATCAGAAAGGTAATTTTTTTCTCATCTCTCATAAAATAACAGGGTTTCTTTTCTCACCGTGTCTTTTTTTTTCTTACCTTCTCCATTTGAACAAGTACTTACTCACAAATATTAGTTTCATTTGCTCACATCGATCTAGTTGTGTTTTCAAAATTTGGCTAACCATATATCCAAATAATTTTTATGTGCCTAAAAGTATTTGTAATTAGAAATATTGGTTTATGAGAAAGGAAAATTATTTTCCTTGCCCATACATAATAGATTGTCAGCCATGCACTCTTTGAGTTTTCTAATTTGTAATGTGATATGATGGCACTTTTGGACAGTAACTAAAATGATCTATGGCCATAAAGATATAGTCTCATGGTTATAAGAAAGATTTATGATTCTGGTTATGAAAGATATTTTACTCCTCAGCAACATTACAGGCATGGCTGAAAGCCCAACAAAATCGAAATAAATGTAGAGAATGAGCAAGCTTGTCAGGTAATAAAGGAAGTTCTTCAAATCAATGGTAAGGTTACATAAGGGCTGAGGTTTGATTACAGATATAATTTTGATACTATTTTATAATTTTATCTCAAATATTTCTAGACCTGCATCTGCTTATCTTTAGGCAAATAATTTTCCTTAAAAAAAAAAAAAAAACAAGTGAAAGGCAAGTAAGAGAAATTAAGTGCTTTAAAAAATACTAATCACATAATCTTATGCCCTAGCATTTGTTTTCAGGGACATGTTGACTCTACATGTAAAGAATGTTTCCAGAAATTGCTTCTATTCAGCCCTAGCTATTCTACAGAATGGTCTTTTAAAACTGAATGGACTGCAATTAAAATATGGAAGTAATGCCACATTTAGATTCAGGTTTGGAAATTAAAACTACTCTCTTTTGTTGATTCATTCATTACCGGGGAGTGTGATTAAGAAACTCAAGGTTAGATGAGTTATTCCACAGTCATTGTCCGAAAATGAAAGATTCTAATTAAAATGCAATGCAGTAGCCTAAAGAAATATCTGTACATGTGAAATTACTATACCAGAAGCAAGTGTAACTCAGGTAATTTCACGTTTCTCCTTTGTAGGTTTAACAAAATGTCTAGCCAATAGCTAAATTTGTAAATAATTTAATGCCATATTACAGTAACATCAACTGGAGATAATTTGCTCCAATTTGAATTCTGGCATCCCTAATGTGGTTTCATGTGCCAACTTAATAAACATCAATTTGACCTCATGATTACTTTTTGTGGAAAACAATTAGAAAACTACACACATTTAAATAGCAGTATAATGATAAAATTTCAATGGTAATAAAATTTAACAAATGCCATATTTTTAAAAAATATGTAAGCTTTAAATACTTCTAATGAGTGACCTATGTTTTAAAATGAAATAACTCTATAGTTCGTTATTAATTTAAAAGCTACTAGTAAAAAACAATTTTTATACATATTGATTTCATGGAAGAAATCTGTTTTTTTTCATAGTAACAGTCTCCTAATCTTGATTTTTTTTTCTAGTAAATTTAAGCTGGTGAAAAATGGCAGGAAAAGAACCCAAGTTTATTAAACAAAACAAAACCTGCTACAACAGCAGGTTATTTGGGATGATGTGATTGAAATAATAGTTTAAATAAGATTTAGTATGGTGCATGTTATCATTTTCCACTGTAAAGTTAATCTTTACCTTTTAAAGATAAACCTTGTCAAAGCAGGGTTCTGTAAGGGAATTACTTTCCCTATGTCATTCACTATAGGCACTTGAATTCAGATACTGATGGAATAGCAGTATTGGGTTATAGACTCTTTTTCAAGAGACAGATTAAAGATTTAAACTCTCTCGAAAATGCTTAATTACACATCCACACAAAATTTGGTGTAAATTTCAACTAACCTGTAACTACTAAAGGGGCTCTGAAGACTTAATTTTAACAACCCCTTATGTATTAGATAACTTGGAGGAAAGAGCTACCTTTAACTTGAGATTTATGAATATAATAAAAATACCTCATTGAGAATAAAAATAATTTAAGAAATAAAATAATATAAAGTCAATTCCCAACACAATAATTATTTATGACAAGTAAAAACATTATATGGTGGGGGTGATATTAATATTTAATGATTTACTGGTCTGGTCTAGACTTCTCTTCTTTACTAAGTTTTGGCTTGTGGTGTATACACCACATGCTAGTCTCGTTACATGTTGATGTCTCTCAGGGTGCCATTTTCTTGTGTCGTAGTTTTTCCTGTAATAGTTAATTAAATCTGCCTCTACAACTGTGATTATTTACAGTTCACTCCAAGTACAGTATTGGGCTCAATTGATTTTGCTGCCTATAATACAGCCAACCAAATCCTTCTTTGTTCCTTGTCTTTTGTTTCATTTTGTTTTCTTATCAAATCATGGCTTTACACTTGGTGTGGGATGTGCTTCTCTGCTTTGGGCTTGTATGTCTCCCACCAGGTACTTCCATGCTATACTTGTCATGCAAAAATGAAAGGGGCAGTTTTATGGTTAGGTTTTCAGTAGCTGGTCTCAAGCTGAAACTGACTCACACAATGAAGGAAAGATGTATTCCATTATATTTCCCTCCTTCTAACAGCCATTTCACTGCTAAAACCATATGGCATTTTCAGTTTAATACACTTAGAAACTCTGAAGCTGTGTGAGAGCAGGAACTCTTTCTGCCCTGTGTGCTACTATACCCATGCTCTCTAGAGGAGTGGGTGCCATATATTAAAGACCAAACTAATACTTGCTAAAGTTATAAAAAAATAAAATGAAAGTCACCGCTTTAACATTTTACTGGTCGTATTTAAACAAACTGGGTCAAAATTCAGATAAAGATTAACATTTGGTTCTTTATCGCAAACCAAAATATGATTTTTAGTTTGTGGTTCAGTTGAGCTTGATAAAATCTTCAGGTTTAAAAAACATTTCCTCATTAAAATAAATTGGAGACTCCTAGCTATGGCAGACTAATTTTCATTAGTTGAGCCCTGTCCCTGTGATAAAGTAGAAAAGCCGAAGGGAAAATAAAATTTGAAAAACTGATTTGAGAAGATGAACTTGAGGGGCTGAGATTTCAGAAAGAAGGAAAGCCTAGAGAGATGAGTCTGATATTTGGCAAAGTGTTTGGCAATTTTAACGTGACAGCTAAGAAGGCAAGCAGAATTCTAGCAATCTCATGAGACTGAGGGCATACAAAACTGGAGTTCAGGACTCACCAAGTATGAGGAGCCTTGCTCAATAAACACTCCAGACATTCAGCTGCACTCCAGAAGGGCTATGCCCCACGGTTAGGGTAAAAACAGAAATTGACCAATCCTGACAAAAGCTAGAGGTCAGCTTTAAATAGGCTTAATACTTGAGTGAAAAGTAAGTGACTTTTCTTCAAACACCCTCGAGACAAAAAGTAAATCCTCATTGAAGGACAATACTATCAACCAGAGACTTAAATCATCACCAAATTTTTTCATATACAACACCCCTCAATCAATCAAAACTACTAACCAGGCAGAGGGAAAAAAATAAGAATTGAAAAATAAAAACAGAAAGGAAAAACAGGCAATAGGAAAAGATATCCAGAGGATCTGCTTATCTTGTAGATGTCAGGAAAGACATAGTCATTAAATAACAAGATGGAGAATTTTAGCAGAGAAGCACAAATTTTTTTGAAAGATCAAAGGGAAAGTCTAATACTGAAACCCATAAAAGTAAAATTAGGAATTTATAGATGGATTTAACAACAGATAAAAAAATCTTAAAATGCTAGAGAGATAAGTTATATTAAAGGAGCAACAATAACAATGACAGCAAAGTTTTCCATGGAAACAACAGATGCCAGAGCGCTAGAACAGCTTCAAAAACAGAGAGAAAAAAATGGCCGAGCCAGAATTCTATACAAGCAAAAATATCCTCAATAATGAAGGCAAAACAAAGACTTTTGTCAGAAAAAATATAAAATAAATTTTTAAAAAATTAGATGAATTTGTCACCAGCAAGCCTGCACTGACAGAAATACTATTAAGATCGGTGTAGGCAGAAGGACAAATAAATGATCCCAGACGGAAGTATGGAAATACAGGAAAACCTAAGAGCAACATTTGCATTGGTAATCTAAATGAATTTTGGTACTATCAAATACTAATTGTGTGTTGTAAGGTTTTGAATATATAGAGAATTAAGAACATAAAAACAATAGGACATGAGACACAAGGGAGCAGGAGGATTTAACTCATTCTATGGTCCTTGCATTTTCTAGAAAGTGGTAAATAAACAATCTTATATATCAGCTTCAATAAATCAAGAATGCAAGTGTGAATCTCAAGTAAAATTATAAAAAACATTAAATGTAATGCATAAACAACAAGCTAACAAAAAATGAAATAAAAATTTACAAACACTTGATAAATTAACACTAGAAAAGGTAAGAAAGGAGAGAAAAACAAAATACAGGATGAAATGGACAAATAGAAAGCAGATAGTAAGATGATAGATTTGAAGCCAAAATATGCCAGTAAAATTGTTAAATAGATATAGACTAAATAATTTTAGTATTCCAATTAATTGACGAAGATGGGTTGAATACAAATTTGGAAACAGATACAAAACGTAACCTTGTGCAGCTTATTTTAAAAAGACTGAAATATAAGAAAACAGAAAGCTTTTACTTTCTGTATGAAAATGGAGCTGAAAAATACTACGCAAATATTAAGCAAAAGGAAGTTGACTTATCTATAAAAATACTAGACAATGCAGTCTTTAAAGCAAAAAGTATCACTATAAATAAATAAATAAATAAATAAATAAATAAATATATTTCGCACTGTTAAAAAGAATAATTGTCCAGAATATAGAACAACTAAAATATAGAACAATTAAATCTAATAACATACACTGAAAATATATAAAAAATCAGAAATAAAAGAATGGGCATTTCTGTAAGCATAAAGTGAGATTTTAATAACTTCATTCAGTAAATAATAAAATAAGAAGTCAGAAAATTTAATAAACAATACAATAGATTAGAAGAGCACACCAAACAACATTGTCCACATGCTAAATAAGATGACTGAAAAAAATCAGTGATGTAAATCCATTTCAGTAGGTTGGGAAAAGAAATTCAGTAAATGAAGTTTCCTCTACACATTAAAAGAAGAATAATTAATATAAAACCAGAAACTAATGAAATAGAAATCAAATATATGATGGAGGGAATCGACAGAGTTGTTTGAAAATATAAATATAATCAATAAACTGGGGTTCTATGTCTCATACGGGTGAGTAAGCTCCTACCAGACCTTACTCCTCCAGATGACAAGCATAAATTTTGGACAAAATACAAAAACAAACAATCTGAAGTCACTGGAGAGTGAACAAAAGGAGGAAGATTCTGAAAGGAAGTTGACATTTGGGAGAAAAGAAGAACCCAGACTGAATTGTCTGGAAAAAAATAATGTTTTGTGGCTTTTAGCCTGAGAACAGGCCAATTGAGGGCTCCATAGGTATATTAGCGTACTTGGGCAGTCATAGCAAAATACCCTCACTTGTGTGACTTAAACAACAGAAATCTGTTTTCTCACAGTTCTAAAGACTGGAATTCCAAGATCAAAATGCCAGGAGAGTGGTTGGGTTGCTGATGACTGCCATCTCACTGTGTGTTTGTGTAACTCTGTGTGAGCAGAGAGAGAGAGCAAGAGCTAGAGAGCAGAGAGCGAGAGGGAGAAGAGGGAGGGAGGGAAAAAGAGAGGGAGACCAATACAAGCATGAAAAGTGGGTTATTAATATAGATCCTATAGTCCTTAAAAACAGAATGAGCAGATGCTACGAGAAACTTTATCACATAATTTTGAAATTTTAAGTACAATTTATTTCATTAACTAAAAGAAAATTCTTCTTTAAAAATTACTAACTCAGTCTATGGCCATGCCACCTCAACAAGCTAGATCCCATCTGATCTTGGAAGCTAAGCAGGGTCGGGCCTGGTTAGTACTTAGATGGCAGACCACCTAGGAGGACTAGGTGCTGTAGGCATAAAAAATTAAAAATAAGGGATTGTAAACTGATAAGATCCTTGCAATCTGTGAGGTCAACCAAGGGTTGCCTTGCCCCCCCCCAAAATAATAAAAAATAAAATTTAAAAATACACTAATGCATTACTAAAACTGTGATTTTATCAAAGTTACCATGTATGTCTATAAATATAAGCAACAAACATAAGGTAACAAATAAAAATATCTTCTAGAAGAAAAGAGCGTCAAAAAAATAAAGCACCTATGAATAAACCTTATAAATATGTGTAAGAATTCTATGTAAAAAATTACAAACTATTTTCGAGAAAAATTAAAAAGACTAAGTGAATGGTGGGGTATGCTCTATTCATGAATTGGAAATTTCAGTACTGTAAAGGTGTTAATCATTCCCAAACTGATTTTTCATTTAAAGCAATTCTAGTATCCCAACAGATTTACACATGTATAGACATTAACAATGAAAAAGACAATCTTTTCAATACCAAGTATTAGGCCAACTGAATATCTACATGGGGAAAAATACTTCTTGATAATCCACAAATATCAATTCCAGGTAGATTGTAGATTTAAATGTGATAGTATAATAATAGAGCTTTAGGATATGATATAGAAGAATATCATTATGATCTCGAGGAAGCAAAGATTTCTTTAAAAAGACAAAAAAGACACTGTATATACAGAAAATATTGACTACATTTAAATTAAGAACTTTCATCAAAGATACATGTAAGAAGTGAGCAGAATCTACAGTAATGGGAGAAGGTGTTACAGCATATGTAACTAACAAAGGAAACTCGTAGAATTCGTAATGAATTCCCCTGTGTTAGGAATGGCGATGTAATTTTAAAATTTGGCAAGTAAGTTAAATAGGGGCTGCATAAGAGAATACTCCAATTGCTTGTAAACAAATGAAATGATGCTCAATTACACTGACCGCCAGGGACATTAAATCAACAGAATACATGATACACTTACCAAAATGGCTAAAACTTAAGCAAATTGACTATCCAATGACACTGAGTAATAGGAATTCACATACTGATGGTGGAACTGTGCTTAAAAATAATCTTTTAAATACATTCAAGTCAACAGAATTTGGAAATGGTCCAGAAATACTTGGTCAGTTGCTTTAATTTTGTTCTAGAAACAATACTACACTTGTAACCTGTACTATTTATTTTACTTTATTTTCACCTCAGTACTGGAAGATCCAACAGAACACTCAATGGGAGGCAAAACTTCATTTTCTCAGTTACAGGAATCCTAATTCAATGGTGTAGCTCTCAGATGGCCAGTTCAGGAATTCTTTTGTGGAAGGATATAACTTATCCTTAAGCATCCCATACCTCATGCTGAATGGACCTGTAGGTGGCACAATTCCTGTTATCACCAACTTGGATCATGGATTTCTTTCAATAGAGGCCCAGAGTCACCTGGAGCAACTAAATAGCACTTTGAAAGGCTGGAGAAAGGACTTTCCTATACTGCCCCAAAGAGGATTTCTACATTGATTGCATTGTTGAGGAAAAAAAATAGGAGGGAAAGATAATTATAGGAGAACAGAAATGAAACCCAAATACCCCCAGTACCAAAGATTCCTGGAAGCCACTTTGTGCTGTAGTGTCATAAAGCTCTGAACATTCATGAATTATTCTGGACAAAGCTGCAACTTTGAAAATGTGTCCTCTATATATTTCAAGGAAATTTGACAACTTCTTTTAATTGTATTATTTCTAATTTTTTTTTTTTTCTCCTTGAATGAATGCTGCGTTTTTCAGATTTAATTTTCCCTCATTGAAGTCAACCTGCATGGAACATTTTAACATTTGAGGAGGTTTCAATTCTACTTTATTTTAGACATTTGCTATTCAAAATTCATTAAAATTGCCTGCAAAACAGAAAAGCTGTTAATTTGGTCCAATTAAAAAATAGTACAAGTGCCACTTTTACATTTGTTCCCTCCTCACCTTCCCCTACCACCACTTTTTCAGGCTGAGATTTGATCTGGAGAAATATCCATAAATCAGCCACAGGGGAAATGTGTCATCCTTTCACAGGTTTTGCTACAATGGATCTATGAAAGCCCATTTAAGTAACTTCACTCTGGGAGGTAATCAGACAAGAAAAAGCTAGTTATAACTCCCCCATTTTAATGCATTCCAAGATCCAACTGCACATCTTCCATAAAAAAAGCTCCTTAAAAAAGAAAAAAATACATGTTAGACCGTTTATGTCCCTGTAGCCATCTGCTCCAACTTTCTTTGCATCATTTTAGTTTATGATCTCCAAAACTCATATTACCCGTTTTCTTGAATGGGCTTTGCTGTCAATTTCATCCAACTCCCAAGTCCTCTGTATTTGTGATTCACAAGAGCAGCCAACGTGCCCATCATTTGGAACTGCATCAGCGGTTCAGTCCTTACGCTTAACCTTCTGTTGAGTGTCTTTATTACTCAGCTCCTCAAGAATATGGCTGAGGAGTGAGTATGCCGGTTCATCTGCAGCCTGCTACACTAATGAGTTTCCAGGCAGTATTTTATCAAAGCAATGTGTCAGAGCCTTTCTGTTATTGCTTCTTGTTTTGATGGGTTACTGTTCGTTATTAAAGGAGAACACACTTTTTTTCCTTTCCTTGACAGGCAAGTTGAGGGCTCGCAGTAATAGGTGCCAGAGAAGGAACATCTGGTATACATTTAACAACGCACTGTTGCATTGTTAACTTAAAGCTGTTACTCGCCTTGATAAACACATAATGGGCCTTAAGAAATTAAGAGAAAATTAAAATGTAAATGTTTACCCAGACCACATTTCCCTCTTTTTTTCTTCCAGTCATCTATACCTGTACCTTATGTGTAAGTAAAAGAAACTAAAAGAACTCCTCTCACTCCCCCACCCCTGACACCTCACCCTTTCAAACAGGAGAGATAGCTGAGGCCCCAAAAAGTAGCGTGGTGGGCTTGCTAAATTAGGTTAAGTACTCTGTTTTCTGAAAATAACCTAGGCCATTTAGAAAATCTGCTTCCCCTTGGGACAAAGGACCCATATGGGGTTAAGTATCCCGTAAATATGTTCAAAATATTTTTATCATATCACCAGTTTGGGGCTCCACATTTTGCTCATTTATACAGTTGATGGTTAAAATGCATTGGCCTGCTTTTAGCTACTTTGCTGGAAAAGTGCACTAACATAACAGCTGTTCCTACAGTGAAGATTCACAGGTCCGAGGTGAGAAAGTACATTTTTAGGCCGTCACCAATGACTGGCTTTTTTCCCCCTTAAAAAAAGTCATGCCTGTGCATTGTGCAAAGGAGGATGGGATGGAATCCTGAAAATGCATTAGAACGGGCCAAGAGAGGTAAAAGGAGGAAAGGTGAAAGGGATGTAGGGAAAGAGGGAAGAAGGCAGATGTAAAGGAGAGGAAGAAAAGGAAAAGCAATGACAAAAAGGATCTTTAAAAAGCTGCAGTTCATAGCAGCTTTTACAAAATGAAACACTAATATGGTTGTTTAATAAAACCCATAACAAGATGGTTTCAGCAGTTTTTGAATAAAAACCATATCCTCTCTGAAATGATTATAATTTGAGAAATGGACTGAATTTTGATTCACAGCTATTTATTTTAATGTAAACTGCCTTATATGGTTATTTGCTTATTTCCAATATTTTGAGATATTTCAGGTCTACAGAAATAGTTGGGGTGTTTTTTTTTTTCATGTTTTAATTCCCTGCTTAAAGTTATTATTTTTTAAATCTAAGAATACATTGAAAAAGCCTAGTAGTCAGAGTTATGAGTGTCTGCTCAAAACAGTGTAGAAAGGATTTTAAAAGATTTTTGTTTTATTTGGTTTTGTTTTTTTAAGTAACCAGACTGTCTGAGATAAAAGAAGGAAACCAGTTTGCATATGTAGACACAGCAGGAGTCACTTGCAGGACTATGGAAAGCTTTTCTCAGACACTGAGATAGAGCAAATAAAGTGCTTTTTCTAGTTTGAGTTTAGAGAACCTATTCAGCTGACGCCATAAAATGGCTAAGATAGCTTAATGAGTTTCTTCATCCTGCTTCCATCAGTTCTGAAAGATGGTCATGCATCTTCTGGCCACTTACTTTATTAAAGCAAACAAAGAAGCAAGCAAACAAAACTGAATGTTCAAGCCATTTACATCCAGGCAATGCAGCAAAGACCATTTTATATTCCTGGTCTATCTTCCCATTATTTCATTGAAAAAGCAACTCTTTCACTTACACTTAAAGCTTTCCTTGGGGAATATAATACAGATTTTTCTCCTTTAAAAGTTTCTGAACTTGGTACTGTGACCACCTCCCCTAGAGGTAATTTTAAGAGTGCCCCAGGATTTCCCAGACTTCACTGAAATGAACTCAAGAAAGCTGCCTGGAGAAAGGGGGAGGGGCAAAACTAAATTTGGTAAGTGAGTATGAAATCAGTTTTGGGGGAGTTTAAAATTTTTTCAACATGCTTCTTGGAATGTCTAACTCTTAGTTGCCTTATTTCAGGTAGGAGGTAGGGAAATTCCTTTGGGCAGAAGACTTCTCATGCATTCCTTAGATGATGGGAAGGGGAAATGGCCACGGCACTGACAAGTCTTAGAGAGAAATGCATTATTCTGTGCTCTTCAGAAAAATACCCTGTTATACATCATAGAGACACCATTATAATTCAAGAAATGTAAAAGCTAGAGGTGACATTAGGAAAGGCAGAGAATATGCTGCTATTAAGAATTCCTTCCCTGAAAAAGTATTTGATTCTAATACGTCAGAAATCCTGATGGGGAAAGGAGAGAAGAGAAAGGAAGAAGAAAAAATGTGTGTGTGTGTACATATATTTATATATTTAAATTACACTTTGAACTTAAAGGAGATAAGTAGAGATCTAGATGTCTTTCTTAATTTTAAAGAAACACTTATCTCTTCAGAACAACATGAAATGGCAGTGTATTCTGGAAAGGAACTATCTCTTCAGAGTCTCTATAGTTCTCACTGTAAATGACAACGAACAAATTTTTTTTTTCTTTCTGGTGTAATATATGCACTGGGACAGTAGTGGTGTTTCTTTCCCTTTCATTATTTTATTATCTATTTCACATAGTAATGATGAAGTAAAACGGGGGGAAGCATTCAAAGGAAAAAAGAATATGCAAAAGAAGAAAGAAACAGAAAGGAGAATGAAATTCTGGTGTTATATCATTACTAAGTCACTCTTACATGGTCCCGGGACACAGTACAGACATTCCACAGATACCTAAGGACTGTATATCTCGCTTCAAGAATCTGCCATCGCAGAGAAGATATAAGAAGGAGGAAGGGTCAGAAAAATGTGCACCAAATATACCCACCACATTTTGCACATTCAGTGGCTCATTACCCTTCCCTTTCCTTACTCCTCTCCTTCTTAACTGCATCTCAAGTTCATTCTGGGTTACAAAACTCTGATGTACTAAATTATGACATATGTATTATTTTCTCTTTTGTTTTCTTCTTTTCTTACGTGTTAACTTACTTTAGTTTTGTTCTAGTATTGCCTTGTATAGATCTGTTTGCATTTTAAATCCTACTTGAAATGAATATTATTAAAAAATAGTAACACGAAGTTAATTGTTGATCTTTGAAAATTGATTAGTGTTACTGACTACCAAGAAAAAATAGAAAAAAAACGTCCTTTAGAGTGTAAGTAGACTCAATAAATTTTAATTTCCAATGGGCATTGTATTGTCTTATATACCATCTTAATGGATCAACATTGCATTACAGGACAGTGATTTTTATCTCAAAGCTTCAACTCACAACTATTCTTAGTATGAGGTATTTGCAGGGATATATTCTGTTTGGAGGGCGTGTCCATGCATTTGCACAACCATCTGTGGAAGCGAGGAAAGGGTGCTACTGAAGACACAAGATCAATGGCAGATGGAGGCCTTGTCCATGAGGTTGCCTTGTTTGGGTAAAGCGTATTCCCATAGAGGCACAGACAGCATATGTGTAAGGGATTATTTTAAAATAAACACAAATGTATTGTAAAGCATCAGATACCTGTTCATGAAAAGCCACTCCAAGTTAGGTGAAGAGTGCCCAATGAAAACAAAAATAATGTTGACTTTTCATCTAATAATCTGACCAGTGAATAAAATTTTAGACAGTTTACATAATGGCCGCTTTCAATGTTATGACCGAAACTGATATTTAAAGACAGCAACACTGTCTGGTAAGTACAGACATACAAAACCAACACTTTCTAAAACTTAAACACCTAAGGCTACTGCAATGCTCATTTTATCTTCTTATGGATGTGCTTTCACTATGTCAAGGTTGAAGCTATGAAATATTTCTTTAGCTTCTTGGCTAATGCATGATATTTTGTTCAGTAAATTACTGCTACTGTCACACAGAGGAAGTGTTAGGCATTTAGAAACAAAAAAAATGCTCCTTAGAAAGTTCTCAAAACCCAGTTCTAGACAAAGAATTTGAAAGGGGGCATAAAAACATCTTTTTATTTAGCTAACTATTATTTTATAAACAATTTATAAGTGAGAAAAATAACAAGGGGAGTAAAAGTCAATTACTTAAACTCAATACCAGTGGGGGAAAAATAATAAAGCTTTCAGTCTAATGTTACTTTTTTTTTATCAATAAACTGCTACTGCAGTTGTTTTTGAATTATTTGTTATGCTTGAGTTATTTATGGCTGTATCCTAAAATTTCCCTCCCTTTTATCAACAATCTTGGCTAATGCTTGGATTATCTTGTTTAAAATAGTGACTTCTTATATCATTTGATTTTCCTTTTTGAAGTCTAAGGGCTCCTCATTGTAATCACTGTAATTACGTATAAGTGATACGCTCTGTTTTTGTGGTTTCTTTCAGAACGAGAACATCTAATTCCTCACCTCAGCAATGTGGCTAATCTCCCTTGATCCACGACAGTGTATAGATCAGGTCACACAAAAATAATGATGTTTAATAATTTGTGTCAAGAGTTAAATGAGTTTGTGCCTGTTGGCTTCTGTATTAGGCATCACTTTAATCTTCTGTGAATTGCCTTTAATATAATACAGATATTCATTTCTGCCGTTTGTAACTGTACTTAGACTGGGGTGTTTAAAACTTATAACAGTTAATTTCTTCTAAGCCCCTTGAAAAAGTCATTCTGTCTTTATAAAGATACTTTTGCAAACTTTAATTTATCCATAAAAGCTAATCTTGCACTATGACGCCATGCAGACTTGTATACTGAGGCCAGTCTTCCCCCTGCTTTCCATAGAAGCCACGTTTATGGTTTGGTAGCTGTGCCCATGTGATTGAAAGAGACATTGAAAGGGCTTCAGCAGAACTCTCTAGACCAGAGAAGGTTAGGGTCAGATGACCAGGCTGTCAGATTAGGCAAGGGCCAATGGGTGCAGCATGGTAAGGTGTGTATTAGTCTAGGAACAGCAAGAATTAGTGATCAGAAAGAAAATCTGAAAGAATGAGATGAATTCAGAGGAGGAAAAACTGGAGTGACACAAACATTATTAGCTGTGACCAGAGCATGCTCCAAACCTGTGACGTCTCAGTAATGATGGGGTAGGGAATCAGGGCAAGTCAAAGTGGCAAGTAATTAGCAGAGGCCCCAAAAGATAGGTGTTTGGCGTTAAGGAGGCCTGGTGACAGGTTTCCTGGTTGAAGAACACGGAGGCAAGCTGCCTAAAGGAGTAAGGACACTTCTAATTGGGAGGATTTTTATTCAGAATCAGGTGAACTCCAGCCAGCACTCAGCTTCAGGACTGGAGATCTGTAGTTAGCAGAAATTTCATACCTCCTTGGTCTGATTCCCTTTCCTCTGTCTATCTTTGATGGCTTCTTACAGCTCCCTAATATCCTGCATTCCTTCTGTTTCCCTTTCCCTTCCCCTCCCCCCCCTCCTGTCTTCCCTCTATTCTCTTTCTCTCTCCTTCTCTCTTTTTCTCTCTCCCTCTCCATTCTTTCCTCCCTTCCACCCTCCTTCATCCTCCCACCTCCTCCCCCTCTCCCGGCTTACACAGGAGCATGGTAAATGTTTACCAAATGACTCTCTGGGTTAAAAAAAAAAAAACAAAAAACTAAAAAACACCACCACCAAAACCCTGACTGCAGTATTTGCTTTCTTCTGTGGTATAACTAACTACTCTCACCATAGCCAATTTCAAACCACCGACATGACACCATTAGACATGGAGTTGGGAAGAGATGTGCAGCAATAAATAAGCTGAGAATCTGAGAGACAGACATGGGGGACATTACCAAGAACTGCTGGATGTCATAATGTGTGCTAAGCACCATGGTGGCTGTTTACAAATACATTATGCGATTTTGTTTGCCTCTATAATAACGCCGTCTTTCTCACATATGGTGCCTGCTTTAGCTGTGAATCATGGCACATGAAAGGTGCTCAATAAATGTTAAATTAAATATTACACTCATTTTATAGGGAAGGAAAGTAGGAACAAAAGCATGAAGAGAACTGACTTTAATGTCAAGGCATGGATCATGTTCTCTTCATATCCCTGATGAACAGACTGACTATACATGTTAGAAGAGCAATTCTCCTAGATCCTCTGTGACAGAGACCGACTGCCATTTCCCAAACTGTCTCCCTTTCCTCCAAGGTGCACAGCTGGAGCACAGGTCCCACTCGCCTTTGCACTGTTGGGTGTTGCCGTGTGACCGAGCTCTGGCCAGTGGAACGTGGCAGAGAGTCACATACACTCCTGCCAGGCTGGCCCACAGAACCTCCCGCCCGAACCTCCACTTTCTATCTTTCTGCATCTGCTGGGTGGATGTGGACATGCAGGGCGACCTGGGCAGGGGAGCTCGCGGTGAGGACAGCAGCACCTCCACGGGCTGAGTCTGAATTACATACAGAACACAGCCCACCCCCGGCCACTGCTGGGATTTTGAGAACAAGAAATTAACTTCTATTAAGTCAGACACTGAGATTTCAGATTTTCTCTGTCACAGCAGTCAATACGTTTTAATACATTCATTCTTCTATCCTGGCTTCTAACCACTTTGCTTCAATATCAACACACTACTTAGTTCATTGGTTGATGTGACTACACGTAGCTCTTTCATTTTGAAAAAGTTCAGAAGTTGGAGCAGATCATTTGGCCTTGGAAAGACACTGACCCTTGACTGAATCCTATGATAATCCAGAGACCCCTGGTAAAGGCAAATTATTAAAAGGACAGAGTTTTCTAATTAAATTAGCATAATGGATATTGTTTTGAAAAAAAATGATGTTAGACAGTTGTTTAGTTTTTTGTTTTTGTTTTTCTGTTTGGTTTGTTTTTACCATGCGGACCTTGACATTGGCTGTGGTTTACAAAGAATGAAGAGGACAAAACCATCTGCAGTCACAGAGCAGGTTAGGGTTGGCTTCTGTGATGCAGTTAAATTTGAACTTTTCAAATCTAGGTTTAGAACTGTTGATAATTTGAGGCTTTTGTTACAAATTGTTCCCATCTATTTTCTCTGGCCAATTATTCCCCACCCCCTAGCTTTAGTGAAGTATAAATGACACATAAAATTGTAAGGAATTTAAAGTATACACTGTGGTGATTTGATATACATATCTGACAAATTCTTGACTTATATCAGATCCTAAACACTAAACGTTACCTCCTTTTTTCACTGTTTAGCTAGAATACTCCAGAATTAGGGGTACATTCTAATTGGCCTCCATCATGCCCACTGAAAATCATAAGATTAAAATCTGCAGAGTTAACAGCCCATCGCGGATCTGTCCCTTTGTTTCCTGGGAACTGTGACCAAATAGTTGCACACACTACTTCAGTATTCAGGGCAGAGAACAAATGTGGGCAGACAGATCAATAAAAAGGCTCTGGAGTCAGGCCAGCTAAGGTGTGAATTATTCCTCTGCCACATATTACTTGTGAACCTTGGGCAGGTTATGAAGTCTGTCTCCTCAATACTCAAATTGGAAAAATGTCTTTCTTATTGGTTGCTGAGACAACAAAACGATGTATTAAAGTAATGTGGTGCCCTGTCTTTACTTATTCAATATTTAATAATTTAAATATTAATTAAATATTTAAATACTCATATAATATTTATTTAAATATTAACCATCTCTAATTATTAAAAATAAAGGTAATAAAATATGATGAATATCGAATGACACATCTAAATTATACAAAATTAACTTTATCATTTTTAATGATAATCTTTTCCATTAAAGCTCAGGGGCAAGACCCAGGAACCCTGTCAATCCTGCGAGGCTTGGAATGGTCTGCTCCTGCCTCGCTCTGCTTCCTCCAATGCACTGTGTTCTCCCTCATCATGGAGATTTTACAGCTGCTACCCTGGTTCCCTTCTTCAATCTCCTCCCCAAGCCCCACTCCCTTTGACTCTTCAGTCTCAAGTTCCTCTGACCCTCCAGGCCAAGTCAGCTTCCTGGGCCTGGTGCCCTCACCGAACCCTGCCTGCTCTTTTCTTCGCATCACTTCCCTTCGTGTGTCATTTACGCATTTGTTTATGCCACTATTTGGATATGTCCCCTTTGTTCACCAGACTCTGAATCCATGAGATAGGAACGAAAGTTATCACTAATCAGCAATGGGACTAATTAGTAACCTGTGGCTTGTTTTTCACATGCGACCATGCTTTCCACTGTTCTTTAAAAAAAAAAAAAAAAAAAAAAAAAGGACGTCGTGACATAGTTGTGGGCCACGAAATAAATAACTAAAAGTCCATTTTGTGTGTGGAGCTTGTTTTGGGACTCAGAACTCACTCATTACACAACCCTTCTTCATTTTCAACCACATGGCAGGTACTTAGCAGACACTGACCCAATAGTTCTAGTCATGTGAGAAAGAGTCCGGTGACCAGCTCAGAGCACAGGAGACATTCCCTGTAGGGAGTCTAGACCGAAGAAATTACCCTCACGGAAATCTGGTCATGACATTGGAACGACACATCTCATCCTAAGAAAGCCTGAAGAATTACTTTCCTAGTCAGCCATTGGCTTGAGTTTCAGATAACTTTCCTCTATGAAACCCCACTACGCTTACTTTGCTTCTGTATTTCTTCCTATGAGTGAACAAAGAAAACCTCTATATAAATAAAAGCAATAAAAAATTTTTCAAATACTAATACGTTTATAGCCTAGAAAATCATGACGAAGCTCAGATAACGCACTGTTTTGCATTTGCAATGTTCACACGAGTGAGCCAAATGATGTTTAGATTTTTTTGGTTCTTTCTCGGTAATGGGTCAGATAAATCACTGCCTGATTGCCTGTTAAGTTCTTGAGATTGCATTGGGAATGACAGGCAGTAAAAGCCCCAGTTCAGACTCACTTGTGTGTGAACCATAAACATTGTTTACCATTTTCATATTTATGCCAATGATTATAAAATAGTCCACAGCTAAAGGATACATAGGGGAAAGGAACATCTTGCCTACGGAAAAAAATCTTTGACAAAATATTTTCTCCGTTGCCACTTGATTATGCTAATCCACAACAAGGCAATAATGGGAGATATGCAACAATTCCCAAAGCCATTTATAGCTCTGCTATCAATTATAAAATAATAAGCTAGAGAATACAAACATGCTGAATATTAAGGAAAAACAATATCTTGGCTTGGCTCAAATATTATATTTCTAAGTGCATATTTCAGACTCTCTAGATTGACCCAGTTTACTGCACAGATTTTTCCTGTGCCTAATTTCCTCCTCCTCCATTTAAATAATACTGGTGATTACTAACATTTACATCACTTAAGAGAGCTTTGCTCATTCATTCTCTCATTTGATTTAGTATTGTGCTTCAGAAAAAAAGATAAGGAAAAGGATTCCCAAGACATGTAAAATAACTCATTTAATGTTTCATTAAATGGCCAAACACAGCTTGAACTCATATCCCATTACTCCAAACCTTAATCTAGACTTTTAGGCAAAGATGATACTGTTTGGCAATCTGAAGCTTCAGCGCATGACTTTCTTGATCGGTTTCCAAATTTATGTATTTATGCATTGTTTGGTTAACTGATGAATTATTTTCTTGGTCATTTACTCATTGGCCCATCGGTTTTTGTAGGTATGCTATCTTGCATCCTGTGGGATATTTGGTCTTTTGTATGTGAGCTGTTCTGCTAAGCTCCGCCAGGAAAACAAAGAGATAGTGTTAACGGAAAAAGAATTTAGGCAATTACAAAGCAACCTCTATGCAGGTGTGCGCTAGCCGGGTTGAAAGAGAAGGCTTCTTGGAAAAGGTGAGACTTAAGTTGTATCTTAAAAAGAATGACGGACTTACTTTATCAGAGAAAAAGCAGAAGGGCATCCCAGGTGGTGGAGACTGCAAGAAGCATGTCTAAGAAATATTTTAATGGCTGTGGTGAGTAATTAATGTGGTTATTCCCTAGTACGTCTGCATACTTTGCATTTTAAATGATAATTTATCATCATAAGTAGTGTCTGATTCTCATGGGTGTTAGTTAAAAATTATTCCATAAAGGTTTTATTAATTAAAAATTATCTGACCTTCATTATAATATAATCTTGAAATCTTGTAGGGTCTGTTGGGATAAATCCAAGCACTACGTACCACAAACCAGTATATAGTTCAATTTTGGTGAGGCTCTGGACGAGGGCAGTGAATTGTCAGAAAAGGATTTTACTTCTGGGGAATTTTAACATTTTGCTTCTGGTTGTTGGTGCCTGTAAAATATAATTGCTCCTTGGGTGACACAGAAGGGTACTCACGGCCCTTCACATGTGGATTTCAACCTCCTGGTCTCCTGTGAGCAGAATCTAAAAACATTCTGGGCAGGGCAGTGCCCGTATGGAAGAGGGACAGAGGGAGTTAAGGGCTCTTCTGTGGTGCACACGTGAAAGGGCAGTCTGAGGTTTTGTCCCCTGTATGAGCTAGATGTTTTGGAGAAAGCAAATGGGCTTCTTTTAATCCCTCTCCAACTCATCACTTTTACTTCCCCGGTGGGCCTCTATGACTGCATTGCAAGGACACAGTAGAGAAGTTCAAAGTGAAACTCAAGGGTAAATCTGCTCATTGCACACTGTGGGGAAGTGGCAGCCTGAATGGGGAGAGGAGGTGAATATTCCCAGGAAGCAGTAAGGCCTGTGGTGGAAGAGGCTGTAGGAGTAGGGAAATGGTAAGTCATCTGCAGAGGTTTGGGGAAGGGGGAAGAGGCCTCATACCCCAACCTTGAATGAGCGTGGAGTGGAAGAAAGGTGATGATGCCAGGCCCAAGATGGTGGTCAAGCCACCATGAGCTCTTTTAGCACCTCTCTCTCAGGCCTAAAATTGAGGCTCCTTGTCCAAGTGTTATGGACAGAGAGTTAATGGGGAGGCAAAGGTGCTGTAATCCAGATGACTTGGGAGTGGCTGTCATTCTGGAAGACCAAGAGAGAAGGTGGTGGCAGCTAGCAAAAGTGGCTGATTTTTCAATCACTCAAATAGTGAGCACATCTTTATTTCTAGCCTATTTTTTCATTTATACCTTGGACCTCCCTTCCATGACAAGTGATTTGGTCTTCCTTTAGCCTGCTCTTTATTCAGTATTTGTTCAAAATTTATTTAGTTCAGGAGAGGAGATAATTTTCTATTAATAAAAGCTGTATAGAATGAAGAATGGCTGTGCCCTGATGTAACCACCGTTCTTACTCATTTGAATTTCCCTTTACTTCCATAGTTTTTCCATCATACCTATCTAGGTAGTGTTTGGCACCACAGTCTGTAACAATGGCTGAAATGTACATGGATGTGGATGCTAAGACTTATTTGTGGTAAACACAATATTCAGTTTCTGAATTTTAATTAACTCTCACAGCTGCTATCAGAGGCAGTTACTCTGATCTACTCTGGATATATAAATTGTTGTGTACATATAGAAAAATTATTTAACAGAAGTTAGAGTGTTTTGGCAAAGACTTTTATTTTGGTTTCTACTTCTCTTTTGAAGATTCACTCTTTTTCCTTAGGAGCAGGACCAAATTACATTTTTCAGGTTAAAGACTCACGTGTGAAAATGTGTCAGATTTATTCCCATCGTGATCTATTTCATTCCTGTTGTGGGCTCCCTGCCCTGGATTCAGTGAAGGGTATGAAGCATTCTGAGGCCAATGTTGTCCACTGCACTAACTGTCCCCCAAAACATTGGAAGACAACTTTGGGGGGAGATTTCTACAGATATAAGTTGGAATGTGTGTGTGCTGATGCGTGTGTGTGCTGGAGGGAGAGGCATGGGAAGGGACACATTTTAGCCGGGAGTGGATAAAGGAAGGTGACAGAGAAAGAACATAGTAAAAGTAGAGTCCCTGCTGCCAGAAGTTCCAACTCTGCCATCACTAACAAGGAGTTCAGCATCTGGCTCATTTTCTTTCCATGAGGGGAATGAGATCACCACCAGCATCCTGATGATCTTATCATTCTCCTTTTTCCCTCACTTGGAAGGCCACTGGTAGCTAGAGCATCACTGATCTGGATTTCTATATCTTCAGCAAGGCTATTTTACCACTGCTGATCTGCCGAAGAATGCAAATGAGTACATTTAAATATCATGTTCTCAACAATTTTATGTTTTGTTCTAAGCTCAGAATAAAGCTACCCAGGTGTTCTTTTATAAATAGGACTGCATGAATTTAAACAAACCTTTGCATTATTCATTGCAACAAAAGAATTGGAGTTCCTCCTGTAGATATAACTAATTTTAACATTTTTTTAAAAAGTAATAAACTACTGAAGGTAATTAGCACATAACTAAGCATTTTCTTTTACAAATGTATCAAATTTGACTGGGAACCCATTTTTGTTGGATGAACAATTATTCTGAAACCTACTAAAAGTTATCTGTCATCTCCTTTTTGGCCATGATGACTTTATATTATATTATTATAATTGTTTTTAATTCAAGCCTTTGGCAAACTGTTTAAATGAGATTTGCAACATAACACTGCTATTCTCGTGGTTGAAATATTAAAAATTCATGCATGAAAGATTTACCCTTTTAATAAGATCGATCACACTGGACATCACTCATCTTTCCCAATTAAAACCCACTTAATTCGCAAATAATTAAAAATAAATCTGCCTACTTCAAACGCATACTAGTATAATAGGTTTTCTGAACCCATGTAAGATGGACAACAATTGGCCATACCTAAACTCAAGCTCTTCTTCCCCTGTCAAAAATTCTTTATTGATAGATGGTTGACACTTTGAGTCAAAAACAAAGCTTCTAACAGTTTTATAGAATAGTTATTCCAAAGCGCATGCTGCAATTTCATTCAGTAGGAAGTGACAGTGTTAACTCCACAAACACTCACAGCTAAGAGAGTTTTTTCGCTCATTCACTGGTTTGTTAACCTCACCTTGGGGCAGAGATCTCTAGTGGGGGACTGCCTTTAAGTGCCCTCTTAGTTCTGGACAGTAAGGCAAAAGATGCTGTTCTGGGCTCAAGAGTATAACTGGGCATTTGTTGGCCTGACAGAGGCCCCGCTTTCCCATTCTCCTTGATTGTGAAAATCAAACATTGGTGAAGAACAGGCAAGGGAAATTTGCATGGGAGAAAAGGGATCCTCTTGGAGGAGAGGGATTAAGATTTTGGTTCCTGCGAAAGGAAATTTACCCCAAAGATAAAGGTATCTGAACAAATAGGTTGGTTCTAGAAATATTTTTTTTAGCCAAAGCTGGAAACCTAGCCGTGGGAAAATACATGCATGTGTGTGTCTGTGTGTGTATGTGTGTGTGTTGGGTGGTTGCTGGGGTGTTTACTAACTGAGGAGCTGTAATACTGGGACTCAGGAGCATCATGACATAGGCAATCCAGGCAGAGTTTAGCACTGATAAAAGAGATCTTTTGCTCCTTCTTCTACCTTGTAAAACTACAGACAAGGGTGGTATCAGACTGTCTGCGACCACTGGTCTACACCACATGGCAGTGTACACAGCAGTAGTAGTAGGGAAAGAGTCCGGGGCTGTTCTGAGTGCCCAGTTTTCTCCATGAGGTGACTGGACAGAACCAGCTAACTCAGGTTTCCACATGCCACACCTTACAAAGCTGGCAAGATATCAACTGGTGCAACACCAGTTGGAAAACTGTTCTCTTCAAAAACAAAATAAGACACTTCCATCCATGCTACTTATGTCTGCTGTGGATGTTGGAATCATAGACATAGACTTGCCCCTACTTTGCTATAACCTACCAGCTGACAGCCCCTACTCAGAAGCTGCAGTCAGCTGAAACAGAAACAGAAAAAAAGCACTTAAAAAGTTCCCTAGAAACAAATTATTTATTTCATTCTCTTAACCTTAAGTCTTGTAACATAACCCTCAAGAAGTTGTCTCATTTGAAAAAAATATGTAAAAGTCAGAGAAAGTGGGAAATATTTTGCCAACATAAAGTTCAAAAATAAAGAAAATTTATATATATTTTGAGCACTCCCATGAAAGTGAAGTTTATTTTTAGTGACTTTGATGACTAACACTATCTAGTTATGAGTGGTGGGAAAACTGTGATGTGAAGCAATTTTAAATATGTTCAAATATCGTGGTATATCAAGGAATGAAATAAATATCTCATGCTGAATTTGAACAAAAAGGCTTTCAATTTTTATTACTAGAAAAAAATTTTTTCACATTCTTATTAAATGAATGTTGAACAAATATGTGAAAAATAACCACTTAAGGCTGCCCGCGTGTCCTGGCTCACTCTGGGCATGCCCAGGATAGAATCTGAGCTGGCCTCCAGCGATGCGGCCCTGAGGTCCTAGCACGACTTCAGCCTAGAGAAGGTGCCAAGCTTATTTTAAATCAAAGAAAACTGCAAATGGCATGTAACCATGCCTCCTTCCTCCCCAGCATCTACAACTCATTACCCCACGATTTAACATTTTGAGAACACTAAGACTTTTAGCTGACTGCTGTCTCAATTTACCAAAGACCTTCCCACACACTTAACATCCCCAATTCAGTTCATAATGACATGAGACATATCTTTGCTACCACCATTAAAGTATCATTGTGTATTTCAGCACCTCAAGGGCAAGAGTTCAGCCTAAACTGGTGCCAATCAGAGGGCTCCCTAATTCTTTGAAAAAAATAGTCATCCATCCATCCATCCATCCATCCATCCATCCATCCATCCATCCATCCATCCATCCATTGTTTACCAAGCGCCTACCATGTGCCAGGTACTATTTTAAGAACATCAGAAATGTAACAGTGAACAAAAAGACAAAATCCTCATTCTTGCAGAGCTTACCTTCTATTGAGGACATAGGAAACAGGCAATAAACAAACAAAGAAAAATAAAGTGTATTATGAAGTGAAGAAATTAGCTAGAAAAATTATATAGGGAGAACTAGATGTGTGTGTGCGTGTTATAACTTTCAGTGAGTCTGATGACTAATTCATCGGGGGGGGGGTGTGTATCAGAAGACTTCACTAACAAAGTGACATTGAACAAGCACTTGAAGGAGGTGGGCACCAGGTACATCCAAGGGAAGAACTCCCAGGCAGAGGGAACTGCAAATGCAAAGACTTGGAGGTGGGAATGTGCCTGGTGCGGAAGCAGGCAGAGTATTCAGGAGGCCCAAGCACTGATCTAGGTGTGAGATGACGGTGGCTGAGGTGGGATGACAGTGGGGGTGAAGGGAGTGGTCAGATTCCGGAAATATTATGAAGGAGGAGCCCACAGAATTTGCTATTAACCAGATGTGTCATGTGATAGGAAGACTGGCTCTGTGCAGGATGGCCAACTCACTAGCCCACTGTACTTCCCTGGTCTCTCTACTACCCCTGAATGCCTGCATCTGCCCGATTGGATTGCCTGAGATGCAGTCCTTCTCTTGGACTTAGCCTTCTCTTGTTTATATAATTCCCCAAGTCATATATTTCAGAATCTTACTCCAGACTCCCACCATCTCCTATGAGAGATATCTTGGATAGCAATGGGTAGGAGGCTTAAGAAAGGCAGCAATTTGTAGGACTCCTGAAGGAGTCTGCTATAGGTCTTCGGGTCCTGAGGTAGATATGGATGTCTAAGCAGGAACTGACTCTAGATTCCCTAGATAGGAGCAACACAGCAAACTGGGCAAGATAACATACTATCACGTTTGAGAAGGGGACTTGGCTGCAAGGCTTTCCTGACATGACAAGGATGCATCAAAATTTGGTGTAGGCTGTTGAAAAGGATTATAATGAAGCTCTCAGATAGACCAAGGCGGGGGAGGAAGCTGTTTATTTTTAAACGAAGTCAACACTGAAACCAAGTTTTTGTTATAAGAATGTAGAAGAATATTTGCTGAGGGTATGGACAGGTCACATATGCACTGTCCAAGTTTATACCAGCCCATGCCTATGCTGTGCAAGAGCTGAACATTCCTACATGGTGCACTTAACTGGATCTCAATGGACGCTTGACAAACATCAAGTTAATTGATGAGGGAGATAATATATGCAGGTGCATGCTGAGACTGGAATCAGTGCCTTTTAAGGAACAGAAATTGTGTAATAAGAGGATACTGATGTTTTGGCATCAAGAAATGCTGAGCTGGAAATAATCCCAAAAGGCACAGAATGCCCATATTGACTCAGATTATTGGAGGATTCAGAAATTAAGAACGGATTCAGAAATTGAGCATGATGAGGCAGTTTTTTTTCTTTTCTGTATAATCCATCTGCAGGAACAACTGGTGCAGCTATCACACTGTATTTGTTTATAGTTCTGACTCTTAAATGAGCAAGCAACTTGAGAGCAAGGAGCAGTGTCTTATTTTGCTAAGTAGGCCCCACTGGCTAGAGAAGTGCTGGTATGGAGAGAGCTTGGAGGATGGTATCAAATGGATAGATGGATAGACGGATGGGTGGGTGGATGGATGGATGGATGGATGGATGGATGGATGGAAGGATGGATGGATGAATAGATGGATGAATAGATGGATGAATGGATGAAACAGTAAATACATGAATGCATTCAAGAGTAAATGAGTGATCACATTGTTGATAAATATTCCCAATAAGAATGCTGAATCACAAACACACATACACATTCATGCACATATACGGCCATGTATTCATTTCCCTTTTCCCCATTTTAACTGGGAACTTATTTTTTGAAAGACAAAACCAAGTCTGAATTTTATTTCTTTCAGTTTTTTAATTTCAAAACCTGATTGCTTTATGAGGTACATTTCAAGAAAAAAAGAGATGGAGGAAGAACCTATCAATAAAAAGCAACATAAAAGATAAAGCAACAACTACAATACAAGGACCTTATTTGAGACCTGATTTTCAAAAAATAAGTTATAAAAATTATGACACTTGGGAGACATTTGGAAGTTTGAACACTAAGGGGACATTTGACAATATTGAGGATATATTCCTTTTTTCAGGTTTGATAATGGTAAGTGTGATTATGTTTAAGAAAAAGAGTCCTCATGTTTTAGAGATACATACTGAAAACATCTATAAATGAAATGGTATGGTATCTGGGACTTGCTTAAAGTTAATGCAGAAGGGGTGAGGTGGTTGGGAGCATGGATGTGGCAGGTTGGTCATTTGATGGTCATCGAGGCTGGGTGATGGGTACATGGAGGATCCTAATGCTACTCTATTTTTGTATATATTTGAAATTCTTGACAAATAACTAAGGGAAAAAACTAAAGTGATATTAAGATCTGGACAATAGTATAGCAGACACTATGGCATTTTAAGTTAACCACACTAGGTAGACTTCTAAATTTCTCATTCATCTAATCTATTGCTACTGTATATGCATATCCACAGGGCAATAGATGCCTTGCTGAAGAAGGCATTTCTTTTTATCTTAAAAGTCACTGAAATAAAACAAACCTTTAAAATATTCTTTCTTACTTGTCACATGAATCACTTTATATAGGACATTTTAAGACCTGTGCCATGTGCTTTAAGAGAACTCGGTATTACTTCAAACCTTAGCATAAATCCTCTTGATATGCTTAACACGAATTTACTAAAATAAAACCTCAGGCCCATTTCTTCTGACAAAGACATGTGCTCATATTCCTATCATTTGTTCAGCTTTCTTCTGAGGGTTTGCCCTCTTTATTCTGTATAATTGTATTTATGTTGCAATTGAAAAGACTTTAGTACACCTATTTTACAGGCTTTAGTTCCCACATGGTCTTATATAATGAACTACAGAATTCTGACACCATGCATAGATATATGTCTAATTACACTTTAAACTTAATGAAATGAGTATAATTCTGTCCTCAGATCACAGGTTAGATATTTAAAATTTTTAATTGACTATTATTTTTCCAAGTAAGCTTATTGCAGTTTGAATTGAATTGGAAAGTGTGAACAAAATTTTTGTATTTGTTGGAAGACTATTGTAGCATGTATTTCTAATAATAGCTATAATTATATTTGTAGCTATGATTATTTTATACATGAATTGTGTATATATTTATATAAACATATTATGGTAAAAGCTATAATGTAAAACTGGATAGAAGACCCAATTCAGAAGCCAACCCTATGTTATTGATATATTTCAGAGGTTATGGCTTGATCTTCGGTATATCTAAGGCTGTGTTAGAATTCTGTTCCAACAGAATTTTACTATTATTCCAATGAAGAAGCAGTACTTGGTATGGGGTTTCAAATTCAAATGCTGACAGGAACCAGGCAAAATGGTAACAAAAATGAGTGATGAACTATGTATGTGGTCACCTGGAGATATTTTCTGTCTTAAATGGGCAGTACTTCCTAGCTCTCGTTGGTTGTACCTGGTGGGCATAGTATTTCCACATGTCTCTCTTTTTTTTTCTAGAGAAGCCATAAATCTAGATTCTTAAGTTAAATCTTCTGATTTTAAAATGTAGGTCAAAGAAGTCACACCTCCTGTTGTATAAAGCACTAGAAGGAATTTGCCTCTGACTGATATTCTAGAATTTCCACAATTTGCTTAACTTCTCAATGTGTGGGTATATTTCCTCTAATCAGGGTAAGACTATCCGTCCTCAGATCATCTTACAGGGTAGTCTGTATACTGACTGTACATGTGGATTCAGCCTAGCAGTATCAATTAAAAATAACTAGGAAGGTGGATAAATAGATACTTTTCCTCACATAAGAGAGGGAGGATAAACTGGGACATTTATAAAGAGCAATTTGACAATCTGTTAAAAATTGTTAACATACACTTTTTTTTACTCAACAATTATACTCTATAAATATATTCTCAGGAGAAAATCACAAATGTTAACTGACATCGGTTTAAAATCTCAGAGGTTCATATAAGGTTGTTTATCTCACATTACTTATGGTAGTAAATACTGAAAAAAAAACTAAAATGTCTAAAAATATAAAATTGGTTATAAATTATGATGCACTCTATCACTTCTGTAATTAGATAAACACAAATATATTATTTTAAATGAAAGAAAATGAGTTGCATGCTAATGGCATGTTTTAAAACATCATATAGTTCTAGGTCTAATTCATTGAAATGGAGAGTTAGTTGAAAACTGTCAGTGGTACATGATGCAAGAAGGCACTAAAAACCAAGAAATAGACGTAATCAGTAGGATTAACAAGTCTAATTGAAGACACGCTAGAAGACAAAAATGGTCCTAAGCAGAATACCAAGCTTTAAAGTAACCTAATCTCATCTAGCTAGCTAGGGTGCACCAGGAAGACAGGACTTGACTGATTTGGGGTATTCCAAAGTTGCGGTCATACCTGTGGCTGTAATGCTAAACCACACCACACAAAGTCAGGTCTGGCTTTTTGAGCAGTCAGATCTTTACTGTCCAATGCCTTAGCCTGCAGGGTCCCATATCACCAAAATGCTTGCAGCTCCGTGGATACATTAGGCTCCTTCTTGTCTTTGCCTCAGCTGTGACTGCCCATGGGCCTGGAAAACTCCTGTCCTACCTTCTCTATTCACTTTCAGGCTCAGGTTGGACAGTCTCTCCCTCATTCCTCAGAGTCTCATTTTCTGTGCTTATCACTCTCAGTACTCTCACACTCTTTTGTTATTATCTGTCTATGTGTCTGCTGTACTGTCTTCTTCTCTGAGCCGGGCGTGCTTTGGAAGAGGAAGATATGTTGCCCTCACATTTGCATCTGGCAAGAGCACAGTATCTGAGATCCAACATAAACAAATAGCTCCATACTTTCCCCATCATGGTCTATGTGAACTTATACCACCTGGCACTGTGCTGTGCCTGACTACACAACTGTATGTGGCAGTCCTGTATGCCAGTGTTTTTTAATCTCATGCATGTATTTGTTTTTTTTACATGACTAACAATGCTTTGAGTGTGTGCTCTCTGCCTTCATAGAGAGTAACTCCTAAACCTCAGGGCCCAATACACTGTTTTTACAACCTCAAGGCTCATTTCTTTTAAATGGCCATATATTTTTATTATATACACTCAATATTTTTAAACCTGGAAAACAAAGGCCTTCACAATTTTACTTTCAAAACAGAAAGAAAAAAGGAGCCATTAACAAAAATATACTGTTTCCCAACCCCCCAACAAAAATCATTAATTTTTTTAGTATTTATTTATGGAAAGTAAGTCTTCTGTGATATATTTTTTTTTCCTAAATAATCTGGAGATTAGTGTAGCAATTTAGAAGATGACAATAAATTCCTGTTGGTATCGCTTGAACTTTTTATGTTGGGCTCTTTTAGATATTTAGGGCAAATTGACATTTAAAAAAGTCAAGTGCCGGTATATAATTATTAAGTCACATTTTTTTTACTTGATCCTCAAAATAATTTTATTGTCATTTTACAAGTGAGGAAAGTGAAGCTAAGCAAAGCAATAATGATTTGTCTAAGTCACAGATTTAATTGGATACTTCTGACCACAAATCCTATCCTCTTCACACCGTACCTGAAAGATTTCTTTAATTGCTTCTCCTCTTTTATTTAAAAGGGGCTCACATGATTCTTTCAGTAGATGCTGAACCCACATTTTCTTCAGTTTTTCACCTAATATTTAGGTTGGAGATGCAACCTCAAGCCTTTGAACTGGTTTTACCTCCGCTGTATTAGTACTATTTTGTTTTATTAAATATTGCTTTTTGAGTTCTAAGATATAGGTGAACAATGTTAGTATTATAAAGTTCAGTTTCTTAAGGGGAAGCCATCAATTAAATCAATTAAAAAGAAATGTTTTCTCAAGTTAAATAAATAGAAAGCTTTCATAATTGTGGCTTAGACATGCAGATTTTCTATCAAAGTTTTACTTGGGTCTCTTGGAAAAATCTAATCTGAAATCAACCTTGATACATTTTAATGAGAATGGATTGTTTTATCATTACTAATGCATTTTTGTTTGATTTTCTTATGGATATGGAAGACATTGTGGTACTAGAAATGTTGGAGGAATACAAAAAGTAGAAAATACTGATTGGCTCCCACCCTGGTCCCCACGCATTCCATCTGCTTTTAGATCCTGAGAGGTTAGATCCCTTTACTTTGATCACATATGGATATATCTAAAAAATAAACTCAACATTTATGTTCTTATATAACATATAAATGGTCTCAACATTTATATATCCTTCAGCATCTTGCTTGTTTTTGCTCAGAAAAAATGTTTTTAAAAATGGTCCAATTGTTGCATATAGCTCTAGTTCCCTCATTTTTGTAGTTTATAGAATTACGTGTACAAACAGACCACAATTTATTTGCCCATTCCCATACTGATACATATTTGGGTTAATTCATCTTTTTTGCAATTACTAACAATGCCTCATTGGACATTTGTTCATAGATGTGTAGTTCTAAACGGGAAAGCACACCAATGACTGCACTTACTAAGGCTTTTTTTAGTCCCTCTACCAATTACGCATAAGTTTTCTATTTTATTTATTTATTTTTTAATTGGTTACCTTCATTGAATAGTGTATATTCACTGAATGTCAATCTGTTGTTTGGGGCAACTATTTAGAAGGTTTTGGTGAGATACACACACACACACACACACACACACACAAATGGGTTCAAAAAAACTATTGGAAATAATTTTCAAAATTTTAAATCAGTTTACATAACTAAATTACAAATTTTTAAAGTGTCAGAGAGGCATTTCAATAGGTTACACAGATTATATGGGCAATAACTAACAATAAAAACATTTCTAAACTTCTATTCTTAAAATGCTGTCACTGTAGCAAAATTTTTTGGACAAAGAGTAAATTTCTTTGCTCATGATTCAAATATCACTTTTTCTGAGGTGTGTATTTATTTTTCATTTTAAAGTATCTGCAGGGAAGGAAGGTTTTGACAGCTATTTTTCCTCATAGAAAAGTCCAGAGATTTCAAAACACTTACTTTTTTTTTTAAGAAAAAAGTGTCAAGTCAGCTTTAAATCTGCCAACTCTTTCCCCTGACTTTTGTGTGATAAAGATTATGATCATTGTCTATCTCAGTATCAAATATAATAAAATTCTTCTTTTTCTGATATATGTGAAACCACTTAATTGGGCATATCTAGACTAAAAATTCCCACAGTATGATGGAACTATAAAAGAGTGAGTGCACCCCAAAACTCCTTGCTTTGGGGGAACATCCTCTGACCCTCAGAACAACTCCTTTCTAACATACACCTAAGTGAGGCTGCTAGCATCACTTTGCATATTAGGTATTAGTAAAACTCAGTATAAAAAATGGACAAAGATGGAATTTTCTATTCTAACTGTCCCAGATGGCTTTATCTTGTGCAACCCCAGCAGCAATGAATGTCATTTTGACATCCCCTGGATAACATGATGAGCTGGATTTGTTTGGATAGACCAAAGGGGGAATGAGGGCTTTTCTGTTGATGGCCACTGTGAGCAGAGACTGAGTCTGAAGTGAGTGCTGGGAGAGCTGTGGGAGACACAACAAAAAGAGGAGTTGGAGCAGTGGGGAAGACTGAGGGCTGGTGAGGTGCATTTGGAAAGGAAGACTGGGTTCAGACTGTGGAAGATGCTTCTTGCCAGGACTAAGGATTAAAGCAAGAGAAGACTATCTTGGAACAAATGAGTAACATGATCAAAACTCCATTTCTAAAAAATTTGTCTGGCAGCAGAGTGAAAAATGGGTTGAGGGTGGAGATGGAACAAAGTTTTTAGAGGGCAATGTCATGGGAGCGGTAGTGTTGAGTTTGTGGACATGAAGAAGATGGGCAGGAGGAGAAGGACTCAGGGACTTCATGGGAGGAGGTCTGATAGGCTGCAGGTCTGATTCTCCAAGGCTGGTGAAGCAGAGGGAGAAGCTGAAGTCCACCCAGGTGTCAGCTTCAGAGACAGTGTCAGAAGGAGGCTGAGGCCGAGAGAGTGGAGGAATGAGTTCACTGCAGACACGGACTTTTGTTGGATGTCCATATGGAGATGTCCAGGAGTAAAGGCAGTGAGAGTCTGCCCTGACCAGGTGAAGATTTGTGAGCCAGTTACTGGGAGGAGATAAATGAGCTGTCAAGGTGTGTCCTGAAATCACCCACAGAGAATTCAGGAACTGGAGAAGGGGTTACAGGCACAGCCCTTTGGTCTACTGGTGTTAAGATCCCTGAAGAGGGACAGGCACCACTAAGGGAATCCAGGAATGGCCTGAGAGGTAGAAGATGTGGCCATCCCTGACTCTCTTAGCCAAGATTTTACCCCGACTCTTCATATCCTCCGTAACTGCTTCATGTTTTTCACTTGGCATTTACCTCCAAATACTATATATATTTTTTCATTTATCTTAATTATTTTCTGCTGGTTTTCACTGAAAGCCTTGAGTTTTGTTAGAGCAGAAATTTTTGTCTGTTTTGCTCACTACCATATCTTCTATACTAAGAACAATCAATGCCTGGCATAAAGTATTTAATAAATGTTTGCCGAATGAATGAATAAATGAACTAACATGTACTATATCACAGATACCAAGAGGCCTTATAAGAGGCAAATGCTCAACAGTGTTCACTGCTGTTATTTCAAGTTTTTCAAAGTTTTTTTTCTCACATAAAATTCAAAACTATATTATGATAAACAAGTATCTCCATTAAAGACAAAGAAATTGTAATAAAAGCAGTCCCATATATTGATAACAAAATATGTGGCAGGCAGTTTATATAATTTATTTTATTTCATAATCACTATATGCTTTATCTCCTACAGATGAGAAATATAGAAATTAAGTAACTTGGCTAGTAAACTTAAGTGGCTGAGCTGGATTTTAAACCTGGACCTGTGCCCTTTCCACTGGACTATGCTGACCTTCAGACCTAGAAGTAGAACCCATGTTTCATTCATTCACAGATTTAATCAAGAAGGCCAATGAGTGGAAAAATAAAAATAGATGAGGTGCGGCTGGTATAGGGGACTCTGATCTGGTTTGTGGGCTGAATAAGATAAAAAATTACGAAATGGTTTTAAGCAGAGGAATTTCAGGATCTGCCTTAGTTGTTTAAAGAAACACTTTGACTGCTGTGTTGAAAATAAACTATAGAGGAGCCAGGGCAGAAGGAAGGACAGGAGTTATGAGTCTACTAAAATCCAGGCAAGAGATGGTGGTGGATTAAAACAGGGTCACAGTGTTGGAAGTACTGAGATGTGGTCAAATTCTTGATATGTTTTGAAGATAGAAAATAAGAGGATTTCCTGAAATACTGAATAGAAGGATATGTCAATGTTGTGTGAGGGGAGGAAAGCTACGAAGCTTTTGGCCTGAGCAATGAGAAGGATAGCGATGCCATTAACTAATTTGGTAAGAGTACTAAAGAAGCAGTTTTGGAGAAGGAATGGGAAGATCTGTTTTAGACATGGTAAGATTGAAGCATCAGTTATACATCCTAATGGAGACACTGAACAGGCAGCTGGATGCCCACACCTGGAGTTCAAGGGGAAGGTACAACATAGCAGTTGTATCAAAAGCCATGAAGCAGGTCAGCATTCTAGTTGTGTTAGAAGCAACGAACACATAGTCTTCAATGAAAATAGTATTTAACGCAAAATATTCTGGCTACCCTCATCTTTTTTCATAGTAGAAGGTCGGCAACTAAAGAAGCTCAGAGAAATCAGTGAGAAAAGTGAGCCTCAGCATCACTGCACTCCTTCCTCAACGACAAAGCGGGGGCTGATCCATTCATCCAAAACGGCGGCACTGTCAAGTATAGCCATGCTGACTCTGCTCAGTGAAGGACGATCTCAATTTGTTAATAAAGTGTATGTGCACTGAAGTCTTGTTAATAATTCATTATAAATTACTTTATGAACAAATATGTAACTCCTTTCTGGAGTTCATTTGAACTAGCTGAAAGCATCACAGTGACTAATCCCACAAACCTAGTAGCTACGAAAACGTGTTAGCAAACAAGAATTTCAGTGTATCATCAATCGATGTATTTTTTGCACTTCTCTTTGCTAAACAAAAATGCAAAGGTCTTTCCAACGCTCATTTGTAATTTTCCATGACGGTGGTGGTTTTGTGATCCCTAATGTTCTGGGCCCACCTGCAGAGGACCCCAGTTTGCCTGTGCAAGGTGCTCGAGCTGGGGAAAAGGGCTGCTTCTCAGATGTCCATAAGTTGATTTCACTTTGAACCCATTACCATGTCCTTCTGCCTAATGTCGGGTTCATTTTACATCTTGCACCCAAATTATTGCCGAGCTCGCCTAACTTGTCTTTATGGGATACTGTTGTCAAACAGGCACAACATTTCACACCTAAGGAGACCAACCTTTAGTCATGCTCCAAGTGGGGATTTGGAATGCTGCTAAGCTAGTGGCAAGAACTGTGCCTTGAAATGCGAGAAGAGGGAGGGCAATCGGGCTCCCTCCACCTCCTTGATGCATTTCTTCAGTTGCTCCAGTGGGCAGCACACACACTCATCACACTGACCATCAGCATCTGCTACAGAAACATGCTATCTGCTCTGCACTGCCTGGAGAGCACTATTTAGAGCAATTTGGATTCCCTTTCTCCCTTCAATCAAGCCATTTCAGTCTGTCTCCATGGCACCCACTCGTTCCCTGACACTGAGTGGCAGCTGGGCTGGTAGAAGCCATGGTGAGGGTGAAACAGCTGGTTCCAGTCCTGGTTCTGTCATTCAATTACTTGGCCCAGGAAAGTCACTTAAATCTAAGTCCCTCTTTGTCCTTAACTAGAATAATGCTACTAGGAAGGTAAATGAAATAAGAAATGTGAAAATCCTTCTTGTATGAAATGCTAATAAACATGTTTGAGAAACCTGTGATTCGAACAGAAAAATATGTGAATTGAGCTTATCAGGTTTAAAAAATAATGAAATATTTCAGGCATATAATAATATATTAAGAACGATATAGCAAACATCTGTGTACTACTCATCATCTAGCTTGAAAATAAAACAAAAATACACTGTCTGTGCGTTCCTCTCAGATCAAATCTCTTTTCTTCCCTGCATAAGAGTAACTATTACTGAGAATTTGCAATTCTCAATAAGTGCCTCTCATTTATATGTAGCATTTTTTGCATATTTTAAATTCAAATAAATCATATTTTATTGTGTGATTGTATAATATGCAATAATATATTTTTGAGAATTATCTACTTTGATAAATGCAAATGTTTTAACTATTTATGACTAAATCCACTATATGATTAAATCAGTTTATATATTCCCATTTTTTGTATTGTAAATAACACTTCGATGACCATCATGTACATGCCTCTCTCTGGGAAAGTGTGGGATGGGCTCAAGGGCCTTTAGATAGTGGCTTAATTGTCATGGGCTAGGTTGTGGGATATCATATTTGAAAGTCTACTTTTTATTGCCAAATCGTACCACCTGTAGTAGTGTTTAGATACTTCTACATTTTCATTAACACATGGTATTGTCAAAATTTTGAATTGTTGCCAGTCTAATGGCATGAAATGCTATCTCACTGTGGTTTTAATTTGTATCTTTTCATGTTTACTAACCCTTCACAGTTCCTCTTCTGATCATTTCTCCTCTTCCACCCACCATACCTCCATTTTCACTTCCTCCCTTCTCACTCTGTTTCTAGTAATTTTTATATACATATTTTGTTGTAGATGTTAATTTTTAGTTCTTTCTATATTCTGGATACTAATTCTTTGTCAATTATACCTGCTACTTGTGTTTTCACTTAAAAATTTTTTTAAATTTATCAATTACAGTTGATATAAAATATTGTTTCAGGTGTACAACATAGCGATTAGATAGTTATATAACTTACGAAGTGATCACCCTGATAAGTCTGAATGGTGCCTTTTGATGCATAGAATTAAAAATTTAACAGCCAAATGTATCAAATTTTTCCATTGTAGTTTGAGCTTTTTGTGTTGTTGTGTTTAAAAAACTCTTCTCTAGCCCTAGTTCATAAAGATATTCAATAACATGTTCTTGATAAAGGTTTAAAAGTTTTTGCTTTTCATGTTTTGGTTTTTAATTGTTCTGTAACTGATTTTGTGTGAATTGTAAGAGATAAGGATCTGTTTTCTTTTCCTTATAGAAAATCAGTAGTCTCGGCACCAGTCATTAAAGAGTCCTCCTTTTCTCTTGATCTGCAATGCAGACTTTTGTCAAAGGCCATCTCCACATATACGTACCGGCCCACTTTTGTTTAGTCAATCTATCATCTATCTTTGTATCAAAACCACACTGTTATGATAAATATGACTTAATAAGTTTTGATTTCAGATATGGCACATCTTCCAACATTGTTTTTCATAGTTGCTTCAGCTAATGTCTTTTATTTTCTGTATAAATTTTCAAGCTATCTTGCCAAATTGTTTGGAAAATTGTAGTGGGATTTCAATTGGACTGCAATGAATGCATAGATTGATTTGGGTAGATAGAATGTTGAAGCAAGCTGACATTCAGTGATTCACTTATTCAATCATTTCGAGTGCTTACTTTGTGCCAGACTCTGTGCTGCAGTTATGTAGAAACTTCATGATCTGGGACTGGTTTATCCTACTGCCCTCACTCTTCTACATCCCCATCTGGTTCTCTGCACCCCAACCCTCAGAAACCTCTTTCTTGTGAGCAAATGCACCACACTCTCCTCTGTCCTGATTTTTGCAATGCTCTTCTCTCTGCATGGCATACTCTTCACTCCCCTTTCACCTAACTCCTCCTTGCTTTTGAGCTAATTCCTTGAGAAGCCTTCCATGCCCCCTTTAGTGTGGGTTAGATGCTGTGCTCTGGACATCCTTACGATCTTTCATTCTTCTCCTGTCATAAACTCCCTCACGTGGTATGGACATTTCCTATGTCCCTCATGGACTGTCAGCTCAGGGAGTACAGGGAAGTCTCTCCAGACTGATGGAGTCCTCGTATTTGGCACCTGGTTGGTATTTAATAAAAAGTTTATTGAGTGGAATACTGAATCTCCACTAGGAGTAAGATCCTTTGCCAGGCCGTTTGCATGGGGTGGGGATACGACAAATTGAACAACCCCTCAAGGAAGTATCTTATAGTCTGGTGGGCTAATCAGACTCAAAGTATAAATTATAATACAAATGCACATTAAAAATGTAAGAATTACATTATAAAATGTAAGCTTTATTGGATTAGAAATAAGCATATAAAGTGCTAGTGTGTTAAATTGGCTTCACAGACTCATTAGAATCAGTTTTCTATTAAGTGTATATAGTTTAATTATAATCCCTGGTATTTTAAGTTATTGTAAATATATTTTAAAATTCCATTAATATTTTCAGCAACCACCATGATCTGTTTAAATTATGGAAACCTCTAATTCCATGGCAGCTAGCCATTGGTTCTAGCTTCAGATGTTAGAGTGCTATGGGAGAAGAATTTTGGCAAAATAATTTCTGGTTAGGCTTCTCACATTATTTCTTCATAACACTTCTAATCTTTAGTACAGAACTTCATGTTTTCTAAACATGATTTAAAAACAAAGAAAGTGGCAATTCCATCTTTTCATTGCCTGAATTTGGGCTCCTGTCATCTTTCTCCCAGACTATTGCTATGTTGCTTCTTTCTTTTTCCTCTGTCCACTGTTCTCTATGACCTAAACTTAAAGAGTGCCAAAACACAAACCTGAGCAGTTGTTCCTTTCCTAAACAGCCTGTGATGAATGGCTAATGGCTAAAGGGTCAAGTTCAAACTTCTAGTTCAGCATAGTGGGCCCTTCACTTTTTGTACCAACTTATCTTTCCTTCCCCAACTCTCACTCTGTACCATAATTATTCACTTTTATGATTCTCTATCTAGATTGTGAGTTTCTTAAAGATGAGAACCCTGTGTTATTCCTCTTTTATCTACGGTGCCTGGCACCTGGTGGTTACTCTGTAAATCAAAGGTGGATTATTTTTATAGGACTCAGGAAGGCTTTTCTAAATTCTAAATGATTGTTGGTAGCATAAAATCGAGAATGTTATATTTCTTAATTGAATGTTGAAAAGATATAATTGGTGTTATTTGGTCAAAAGGAATAAGAGATGTCATTTACTAAAATTCTTAATTAATGTTTTTATTTGAGAGCCATGCTGTTAGCAGACACTCATGTGGCTAAGTACTCTGCATATTATATGAAAGGGCTGGGCTGAGGCTGAGCCAGAAGGACTGAATCCAGGAAGCCAGGAGATCCCTTGTGACTTCTACAGTCATATTCCTGATGTGACAATAGTAGCACCTAAAGTTTTATGATATTGCCAGAGGAATATGCACATGCATTGGAAAAATAGCATGTGTAAATGTCAAAGCAAAATGTCCTTTTACAGTTTATATTCTACATAATTATGTCACCAAATCTTTGCTAGTATTTACCATGTGTAGTAAGACTAATAAAAGGAAAACAATAATTGTTCCATAAATGCAAACTAGGGAGAGGCGATAGTTTCATATTGCCTCATCTACCCAGGACTTGGCCAAGGGGAAGGGAACAAGCAAATAAAGTCTATCAGCTATCGAAGAATACCTGTCACCATGCCTCCCTAATGAAGGGAGACACCGCCAAATGGTACTAAGCCTAGGAGAGCCACATGTTTGTAAGAGATACTATTCACTTGTTCCCAAATCTTAATTATTGTCAAGGAAGAACACTTTACCTCCATCACTTCTCCATCTTTCCATGGAGCAATGGATAGTCCACTCCTCAGGAAGGAAAAGTTTAAGGAGAACACTTTTGGTGTCTTCCCAGGGCACAGGGCATAGCCTACTGGATTGGTGAGTTTAGGAAAGGAACTGACCACACTCCACTTAGCCCCTATAGAGTTTCTTTCCTTTTTTTACTTTTTTCTTTTGTGTGAAATAAGTCAGACAGCAAAGAACAAGAACCACATGATTTCACTCATATGTGGGATATAAAACAGAAAGCAACAAATGAACAAAAAATAGTTTCTTTTCTTACAGTCAGCCTGTCTTCTTATGTTTTCTGTCCTTCTTTGTGTAAGCCTTGTAGGGGCTGGTCTGCCTCTGTGTGGAACGCCTGTGGTTGTCTGCATACACCTGTCCCTTAGTAAGTCAATCTGTCTAATTAAGAGTTAAATGTTAGGCCATTGTGGCCGCATATTGAAGGCATGTACACCTACCCAGGCCTTGTCAGTAAAAGCTAATTTTGATAACTATACGTCTGCTCTCTATAACTCAGCTGGTTAGGAATTTGGGAGAATAAGAGATGTCATTTATGCTCCCTCACCCCACTTCCATTCTGAACATTATAATCACCCATTAGGCTCACCCATATGTAAACAACATAACAGCCATTTAGTGGCCTCCCCTCCCGATCTCCCCTCTTCACACAATACAATATTATAAACTTATATTCTACATCTCATCCGTTCTCCCCTCCACAGAAGTAATCAGTATCACGAGGTTGGTATGTCTTCATCCCATGCAAATTTGATACAAGGTTAGTGGTTGGCTAGGAGATTTATTTTTCCTTTTGTAATTACATGTTAACTCCATTATTAAATTTGTTTTCTCAAATTCACATTTATTGGCTTTCTACAAACTGAATTTTTTAAAATAAAATTTGTTAGTGGGCATAATTAGTGGAAGGGACAGAGAACTGACTTACAGGTAATGATGGACTGCTAGAGTTTGAAAAGGATTATCAGGATACCTGAGTCAAATCTTGCTGTGTGACTACGAATAGGTCTGGCCGCCATTTAGTTTCTTCATTTGTAGAAAGAACAGCCCTATATTCATCACACCAGCTTACAGAGTTAAAAAAAAAAAATCAAATATTCATGTATATAAAATGCTTTAAAAAACATAAAGTGCTACATTGATGTGACTAGTTTTTCAGATGAATTAATATAATAACAAAGAAAATAGAAAATAGGTAGTATGCTACTCTTATAATCAATGATCATTAAATTTTAGAATTGCTGAATATAGAATTGCGTGAACATCATAACTCAATGAAAAAAAAGAAGTATCCCTTTGTATACACATGGTCTACGAGTAAACACCTCTAAGACCTGGTCAGAATTATATGGCATTTGCATATACTGTAAGAACATCACATAAGTAATTAATACATAACTGGAAGTCCATAGTCTTGTGCTATATTTCAAGCACTAGCACTGTTTATCTGGTTATCCTCATCAAGTGGTAATTAGAAAAGTCTCCACTGTGTTTTTTTACCAGTAGCCAAAAGTGAATGGACTTTTCAGAAGAATAATGAGGTTTGGGATGGCAGGAGTTATAAAGTAAGTGAATCTGTCCTAAATTTGTGAAGCTGCAGAATTCCTTTCATTTCCAAACTTTAAAACCAGGTAACTGTTTACCATCCTTTTTAATAGATGAGAAAATAAATGTCCCCAACTGAGGGCCAATAAGCTGCGAGAAGCCACAGGAATAGGTGAGAACATTGACAGAATTACACGTCGCAATTCATGAGTTTCTGGTTTGAAAACTGAACTTACAGCATAGTTTTTTCCCCAAAATGCAAAGGTCTGGTTGCTGAGATTTTTCCAGGAAAACACTGAATTTACAGACCGTGTTTCTTTAAAATCCCACACTTTATAATCAGATAACTGCTTATGTATATCTCTGTCAAGAGCATCGCTAGTAATATATTGATTAAAACAAACTTATTAGAAAAATTAAAGGCCTACTTTGTGACTGAGACCTGGGATAGCCTACAGCAAGAAAGCCCAGTTTTTAATTTGTAAATCAATGATTCAATATGTGACTATATGATAAAATTATGAAAAATGGGCTTGAGGGAAATCCCCAAATAACATTTTGCTTTTTAGGTGAACATTCTACCACTAAAAGGCTGCCAGCAATTTGCTACTTATTAGCAGATACTAAGGTCAGTAACATTCTGGTTTCTTCCTCTTTAGGGAATGAAATAATACTTATTTTCAAGGAAGCAAGAATGTTCTGATACATTTAGTAAGTTAAGTACTTAAGAAATGTCAGCAATAGAAATCCTAATATAAGTGGACACTGGAGAGAACGGTTTGAAATGCCCTGGCATGTATTTGAAGTCCTTGAATATTTGGGTGGGGGGTAGTATTTTCCCCTGGAACAAAACACATATTCTGAGAGAGATATTTCATGTATATCCATTTGTTACTTTGAAATTGGTGTCCAAATTGAACATAGGGGCCATGTGGTGTGATGGAAATAGTCCCAGACTAGAAGCCTTAAGTTTTCAGTTCTACCTCAGGCTCTTCCATTAACTACCTGACTCCTGGCAAACCCCTTACCTTCTCTGGGAATCACTTTTTCAATCTATAAACTGAGGCAATAAGCTAAACAAGACTGATAAGCATGTTGTTGACCAGATGATTGAATCCGTACTTTATTACGCTGATGTTTCAGAAAGAGAAACCTGAGTACAGAACAATCTAGCTCTTTAGCTTCCTTGGGCCTCAGTACCCTCCTTTATAAAATGAATGCAGTGATACCTCACTGGATTATTGTGATAAGTGATTTTAGGCACGTAAAACACCTAGTACCATGCCTTTCACGGGTTACATGTGTGCAAATTGGTAGCTGTGATTATTCCTATGTGCTAGATGTTTTGAATATGCTAGATGTTTCTAATACTTTATCTCAGTGGTTCATAAACTTTAGCATGCATCAAAGCCACATGGAGGTGGGGCCAGAGAATTTGTATTTCTGACAAATTCCCAGGTGATGTTGATATTGCTGGGTCAGGGACCACACTTTGAGAACCTCTGTTTCATTTCATTTAATCTTCATCAGAGCCCTCTGTAATAGATAATAGTATTTGAACAGAGAGGGTAAGTAACTCATCCCAGGTCCAACAGCTGGTAAGTGAGTACTTTCACTTGTGATAGAAAATTCTTTAACATAAGGTTTTTAAATCATTGAATGAGATTCTATTATTGACATCCTTTATTTTCCATGAATCTTTTCTTAAACATTTTAATGCTTCTGAAATTAGCATATGCAAAGTGATCAATGCCAAAGGAACATGCAGGCGGCCAGGCCAAGTTGTACATTGTAAACTGTCATTCCCTGAGACTATGTAACCCTTACCTAAGAGTAGAAAGTATCTGTCCATTGGAATGTCATCTCAGTTGACCTGGCAACACCAAATACATTTTGATTTTAACCTGAATATGGCTAATGATTTCCTAATGACTTCAAAAATACCACAGTCTGATGGGGTTTTGAAAGGAAACGTTACTGTGTATTCATTTTGAAGATAGATAGGTTAGAACACAACAATGTCTCTTTTCTCCAATATCCCCAATGTTGAATTTCCACATAAAGCATACATCACACCGCTGACTCTTCCTCCACCCAGCTCTGTGGGTTATTGCTTTAGGAAGGAGAAACCAGAGACCAATTCTATTTCCTTTCCCCTGACATTTATCTGAATAAAATAATTAGATTATTTTTAGTTAATCTTCCTAACCTTTTCTTTCTTTCTTTTTTTTTTTTCTGCAGCCAGAAGCAATTTTCTCTCTTAGTACAAGGAATTATTGGTTATTCTTCTTGTGCTTTTTTTTTATATTCATGGATAGAATTGCTGCCCTTCGAATAAGACAATTATTTCCTAAAAGACAGAAATGAGTTTACTTCCCCTATGATTCTGAAGTAATTATATAAACAAAATTTAGCATGCAAGTGAGAATAACAAAATAGAAAGAGCTGTTGGCAGAGTTAATTGGCTGATCTTCTTATGTAGATCTAATTTGGCATGTCAATTGAATTTTTGAAAATCATTGCTTATTTCCTTTGAGAACTATTTATTGCTCTGTGTAATTTGAATGTATAATACATAGTTTGTTCACTTTTGCACTCTAGTTTAATTGAGAAAAACTATTTCTATCATGAAAAGATAAAAAAATATTTTGAATCAGTTTTCTACCTATCCCGATTGGTTTAGAGAAAATAAGCAGATGTAAAATGAGTACATAATGAATTGTCAAGTCTATCATGGCTTCATTATTTCCTGACATTGGAGAGCCAGCAGTGGCATAGTGGAAACACTACTTCCAGGATGTGAGCCTTGTTCTGGGTTTTGCCACTTGCTAATTGAGACCTTGGCAAGCTTAACTTCTCCAGTCCTCAATTTCAAACATATAAAACAATGTAATTGATAATAGTCTTTCCTCCCTTCCTTTTTTCCTTCCTTCCTTTCTTTTGCTCCCTCCTTCTCCTTCCCTCCCTTCTTCCCTTTCTCCTTCCCATCTTTTTAATTTTCATCTTCTTTTCCAAGACAGTACAATGGCTTGAAAATTAGATAAACATTGTTTGGAATCTTAATTCTGCTATGTGATGACACTGGCAGTTTGTCTAACCCCTCTGGGCCTTATTTCCTCCATTGTAACCTGATAATACATATTTGCAGGGTGATTTTGAATATTAAGTGTGATAGTCTATGTAAGCAGCTGGTATGACACAGGCACATACATAGAACCTCAATATATGCTAACTGTTACTTCATAATGTGACTGTGAAGAAAATGTAATAGAACATTTGTAAAAGCCATTTCTGCACATAAAGAGTGGTATAAACTTGAAATGTGGAAGGAGTTAACCCCAGTTCATCTCAGTATGTCCCTTTTGAATGTGTAATACCTGGGGCTCAGCCCTGCCAATGCTCTTTCTGCCTGCTAGAGCTTGCAAAATCTCTACTTCCAAGTTACTACTAATTTTAATAAGTTCCTAAATTTATAAGTTGAGTGAGACTTTCTATTATTGAATGACTCCCCTGAGATTGAAATTCAAGCCAGAATCTTTCTTAGCAAAGTTGAGAAGCAACTTAAAATCAGATTCTAAACTTCTTGGTGTAGAGCCATACCCACTTACTGAAACAACTCTCCTTCCCTTCTTGGCATCTCTCTGTATAACTGGCCATTTTATAATTATCTTATATACGAAGACCTAGCGATTGAGTTTTCTCACTACACACTGCAACACATGAACCTTCCTCCTTTGGAGACTGAAGTGTAAATCTCAGAATTCAGTATTTCCCTATATATAAGAACTCCCGTCTACAGCCATGACAACCTTGGTGGAACTTAATAGAACATCAAATCAATCTTAAGTTCATTATTTCCTTCGTATTTATATTTTTGTCTGTATACATTTGTACATTCATCTTAGCACTGACAAGTAGTAAGCACATAATAAATATCAGTTGGATAAGTGACTAAAGTTGAACAAAGTGTGTAAGAGTGTGTGTGTGCATGTGACACATCTAGCTATAAGAACTCATTTAACTACTCTTGTTTTATCTTCCTGAGATTTCTTCTTTTACATCAACTCATCCTACTCACAGATGTTGGTTATTACTTGAAAATGAAAATTGTGCATACTGTTTTATTTTTAAACCTGAAGAAGGTGAGATACAAGATATGTTTAAAAATTACCCACAAATACATAAAAGTATTCTCACTGTAAAAGTTTCAAATTATAAAAATGATCTCAATTAAATAATAAAGGACCTCTTCATACTCAACCCTTCTGCTCCCTAGAAGTTAACAGAGTTGACAATTTGGTGTACATCCTTCCAATCTCCTTCTATCTACAAGATTACAAATGCATAAATATATAAAAATACATAGTTTTTTTTAATATAAAGGAGACCGTATCATACATATTGTTCTACTACCACCTTGTTTATCGACATGTCTTGGACTTTTTCTATTATTCCTGAACACACTGGTCATCTTTTTTAGTGGGTATAGAATAAAGTGTGGTTGTCTTGTAGTTTACTTGATCACTTCACTCATGATGAACATTTAGATATTTTTTCTAAATTTTGGCTGCTAGAACCCATACTGCAGTGTTCAAAATTCATTGCACATATGTGCAAGCGTTTCAGTAAAACACATTCCTAGGCTAGGATACTGGTCATAGAGCATACATACCATGGTGATACATGTCACCACCTTGCTTTCCCCCAAAGCTTAGCTGATTATTTATATTCTTGTCAGTATTTTATTTTTCAGTGAGCCAGAACAAGGCATTTGCATTCTAAAGAGAAAGATGGTTAATTATCTTCTCATCACAAGTCAGACCGGATAAATTCAGTGATTGTGTGTGTGTGTGTGTGTGTGCGTGCCTATGTGCGTGAGCATGTGCATGCACAATGCAATAAGTTAGCACAGGATATTGGCCCTTTATATCAAAATCGTATTAAAAATCTCCTTAAGTAAATGTTTCTAATTCAGAGCCCTAATTTCATAGGAACACTAGTTCACAGAGCTAGAGGGAGTGGACATGAGTAGAAGGAAAGGGTAGGACAAATATTTCACTATTCATCAAGTTATGAGTATTAGCATCTTATTCTTAGACAAATTTTAAAAAGAATATACTCTAAAAAGTATTGCATAATTAAAATAAAAGATGAAAAGAACTTTCACATCATTTAGCCAAAATGTAAAATTAATCAGTGTTATGGCTTGCATTTTATCACTGAATACAGAGGAGCAAGAGCAATTAAAACATTATGTTAGCTCAACACTTATGAATTTGGGTAAGAAGTGTGTACTAAAAAAGGGCCCTAGAGAAACATGGAGGCTTAGAATTATCTTTTTATTCAACATGTGCTCTATTATTCTGGGAATCCCAGAATCTGTGGCAAAACTCTCATAGCTAGGCTAATTACTTTAATAAGACCTACTTTATTTAAAAATAAATCCAAAGCAGATGCCAGAACTGAACCTGGTTGCAAATATTTATCCTGGTTTTTTAAATTTTTTCCTGTGTCACTACACAGTTGGTTCCTGATATTGACTTTGATGGTATGTAATTCTTGCCAAATGTATGCAAAAGGATGCCTATTTTCTATGGGTGGGGCTGCTCCAACCTTGTTTCTGTGCCTTGTCCCCAGATATCTAGTTTCTTCATAGCTGCCAGTTCTTGCCACTAGAATGCCATCTAACTTGTCAACTCTGCCCTCCTCAGGCCCTTCCTCCCCTTCTTCCTTCCTGCATCCCATCTTCTCCATTATCTTGAGCCAACATCCACTGATGCCTTCTCTGTGCTCAGGTGCCTGCATCACACCTGGACCTTAGATGCAGGAAGAAAGCCCCGTTTCTGCACCCACAAAAACTTCAACTTAGTAAAATTTTCTAGAGTTAATTTGGTCAACTTATCTAAGGTCAAGTGTTATGGAAGATAAAGTCTAATCAATGTTACTGATTTTATATAGCACCCATAATATAACAGAGACCTTAAAAGTCTAAGTAATGTAAAAACTTAAGCCACTGGGTCCAGGCCAGTAGAGCACAGTTTTCATTTTCCCTTGTGTTGAGGGCCACTTTCATACTGAGAAGTGACTCCACCTCCATTTGAGATTCTTCTCTAGCAAACAGGAATAGATACTTTACTTAGGTGGGCTTATATCACTCAGCCCTGTCCCGGACATTAACATTTATTTTCTGTATTTACAGTGCCAATCTTGGTTTTAGGCATTTGATTCATCTTCCCTTCTCAGAGAATTCATAGCAATACCTATGGCCTGTGTGAAGTTAGGCCAAGCTTATTTAAATAGAATTAATACTTCAGTCAAGTGTTCCCCTCTCCACCCTGAAGCAGGTCTAACCATGAAATGCAAGGCTACTGCTGGTTGCACTGCCTGCAGTACTCTGCGAAAGAGAGCTCCAGAGTGGGTCTCGAGTGTTGTGTCCATAAATTGCTTTGGAAAGACAGACCTCTAGCCATGGACCATGAGGATAGGGCTGCTGAGAGAAATGTCAGCCTGGACACCCGAGGCAATTGCAAACCTCAGAAAACCAAAAATGATTAAACCAAACCAAACCAACCAATCACCATAGTTATGAACTGCTTCTCTCAATTGCAGACTCATAGTTCACATCCTCTAAGTATAGCAAGGAAAGCAAACGGTACCTTCCTTCCACATGTAACAATACTGTACTGTACACTTAAAAATTTAAGAGGGGAGATCTCATGTTATCTGTTCTTCATTAGCACACGTACAAAAAATAATAAGAAAAAAGATAGTCTGAACATTAGAAAGACTAGAATTTTCATGGCAAAGTTATCTTCTGAAGCTACCCAAACAGACCTCTGCATTGCTAAAGGTGCCGCCAGCTCATTCTCACTGGCACACCTTTCCAGTGTCCAGATCCCTGTGACAGGCGGTGTTAGCTGCCAAACAATATTTACTCTCCCTTTCTTTCTTACTACTAGAATCCCAGTTTCATTTGAGGCAACAAATGCATCCAATTAAATATTCCCTCCAGACTCCTTTGTAGCTAGGGGTAGCTAAGTGACTTATCCCTGGCCCAGGAGACACAAATAAAAGTTGGTAACCCTCCTCTCCATTTTTTTTTGCCTGGAATGTGTTTGCACAGGAGCCATGAAGAACAAACTACACACCGAGGAAGAATCACTAGGTAGATAGAAGGAGCCCGTGCCTCTGATAGTGCTATGAGTGGCTGAACCAGCTCTGGATGGCATTCCCTGAATCTTCTCCTGTGTGAGATAAATAATTCCTAGGCTTAGTCTGTATTTCTGATACTCACTGCAGAAATCAGATCACTGACGGGACCATTTTCCTAAAACAATGCCTTCTGACATCGTGTTTCTGAAACTTCAAAATAACGAGAACTTTAAGTTCCAAAGTTCATGGTACATGTGCCTGGCATTCCTGGGAAGTAGTATCTGTTAAAGGTTTCTACAGACTGCAAATGGGGCTTGCAGGAACACACTAACTGGCCCACCTTCTAGAACAGCAGAAATCGTGATGATGCGTTTGGTAGCTCATATCTGCACAGTGCTACATAGATGACAGAATATTTCACAAAGCAATGCATCTGCCATTTATCAAGCCTCTACCTGGCATGAGGAACTTTATAAAACTTTATAGGAATTAACTCTAAATCCACATGACAACTCTGCAATGGACATGTTATGGTGCCTGTTTTACAAATAAGGGAACAGAAAAAGAGTAACTGGCTCCAGATTATAGAGCTAATATAGTGGAAGAGCTGGGATTCAAAACCTATACTGGATGCTAAAATACATGCTCTCTCAGCAATGCAGCCCATAAGCATGCTACTTATTTTTTCCTCATAAGTCCATAAAGCAGTTATATTTCCCATTTTACCAAGGAGAAAGTAAGCGCCCAGAGATGTTTAGTTACAGGCCTCAAATCTCACTCTCACTTTTGGTTCCAAAAGCACCACTCATTCTAGTCCACCAAAATGTAGCTCTTCAGAAATTTCTAGAATGTTTCCCTTCCCTGATTAATATTTATTATGTGCTAACTAGATGCTGATACTATGTGTGTTATTCTTATTTTACAAATGAGGAAACTAATCCTCCAAGATGAAGTAATTACTCAGTCACTCAGAAGAGTAAGTGTGTGCCTGGGGATCTGCACCCAGGTGGCTGGCACCTCAGACTTTCTCATCATCTCCGTGCCTCTCAGACTCTATAATACCATTCTGAGATAATGGGGAGAGAGATTAGTTAACCAGAAAGTGGGAGGGAGTAGGAGAGAAATTTCCTTGGAACCAAAGGTTGATGTTGAGAACCCTGCTTCTATTTGGCTGAGAGGGAAGGCTGGGGCTTGTTCCTCAAGGCCAAATCATAAAGACAGAGTTGTGAAATTACTTTCCATGATCTGGATATAAATGTAAATTCACCCTTTGAAAACCAAAAGGAAGAGGAGAACCCAACACACTGAAAAACTAAATGTCACCATCCTTAATAATCCAGCTTGAGAATTAATGAGCCATAGGAATCAAAAGAGTCGTTTTGCTTTGGCTCGGGCAGAAAACACTGATGGAACTCTGTGCCAAGGCATTGTAGAGCTTTGTGATTGTCCCCCTAAATGGTCAATAGGTTTAATTTATATATATTATGTGCAATTTTAATCACTCTAGGCAACCGTTTATGCAGGGTTTGTTTTTTGTTTTTCACAGAACCTGCAACATGAGCAATATTTAAGTAGAGCCTCTCATCTGATTTTTCAAAGAAGATAAATGCCTGTATTTAAAACAGAAACTATTGTTTAAGCATACAACAAAACAACAGATGAGGTCCTCTCACACCATATGATGACATACCCACTCTATGCTGATTCTGAGTTAAAGAAACTTGATGGCATTCACCGGCTATTGCCATTTATGCTACGGAGTTTTTTGTCTGCATTTGGAAAACCCCAACTACCATGGGAAATTTAACGCGGGCCATTATTATCTAATGCCATAATAGGTCTAACTACAGTGATTGCCTCTTTAACTGAATTTTCACTTTTCGGCCAGTTTTAACGATGTCATGTTAATATAGCCTGAGGGTAAAATTTAGAATATAATGAAATCATAAATTTTTAAGTTGTATTAAACATGTAAGAAATGATAAAACTAGTTAGTTAAAAGATCATGGATCATAATTTTCAACTCATTAGAAAATAATATATGATTGTTTATGATTATGTCTGATAACATTTAATAGATCCAGTTAAGAAATTTAAATCATCATGTTAAGCAATCCTATGGGTTTCAGTTAGAAAAAAGAAAAAAAAAAGAAAAAGGCAGCATCTTTGATAGGGAAATAACAGGCACAATTTGAGTACCCATAAAAGTGATTCCTAAATTTGAATTAGTTTTAGGGGAAAAAAATGCCCCTTAAACAGCTAGTTGGTTAATGGCTAGTGAAAAACTGTGAGAGCTATGACAGGGATCCCCAAATTGCAGCTAAACTAGTTGCTTAGGAGGCTGCTTTGAAGACAAGATACAAAATAATGGTTGAATTTTATGTAAAGTTACTAATGGTATAAAAGTCCTGACCTGCTCCTCCTTAAATCAACACAAGGCAGTCCCAAACACCAACGTGCCCCCCATCTGTTCACCCACTGTCCCTGATCCCATTGCGTGGCATTTGTTCATTATCATTCAATAAAAATGTATTACTCACCGTTGGGCACTGCTAGAAATCTGACTGCAAGCCCTCTCCGCTGTTGCTTACTCTTGCCCTAAGATGGGCCTGGAGGGTGGAAGAGGCCATCTGGTCTTAGTGCTGCCCCATAATGAATCACTCTCCCTTCTTAAATCCTCTTGCATTTCAGGGGTAGGGGATGAGACTGGCATTTGGCTGTTCATGTCTCTCTCCTTAACCCTTAGTGAAAGCACACATAAATACTAGAAAAACAATTCAAAGTATAAACTATGTTTATTACTGGCTAAGAAGTGCATATTTATGCAAACTTGTTAATAAGAAATATGTTTGCAATAATTTTCACAGTGCCTTAAATTAGTCCCCATAGGCTGGGGTATTCAACAGGATGACTAAATTCATGAGCCACATTCAGCTAAGTCTCTCTCGACTCCTCTGCATCTCACAGAACCATTCAAGGTCTCAATAACTTGTTGTTAAAAGATTCCCACTCAGGGCAACCTCAGACTGTAATTCTAAACTCTTTACAGTTTAGGACAAAGCTATTCACGTCTCCTTATTGAATAAAAGGCATGGGGAATAACTATAGGTAAGTGCGATTTGGTTTTGTTTTGTTTTACCTAAGTGGTCAAGACAGAGACAGAGGCTTCATGAAGAAGCACAGTGGCCCTGGGAGGGATAATAGTAACATCTGTGCTGAACCCTCATCTCCAGCATTCCTTTCTCAAAGAACATTTCTGTAATAACATCAAAATAAAATGTAATTTACGTGAAGACTCATGCACAATGTCTGACACCAACAGGAACACAATACCCAATAAGTATTAGTTTCCTAATTTTTTATGAATCTCTTCACCCCCAAAAATATGCATTAATGTGTGTATAGACACACACACACACACACACACACTCACACAGACACACACACACACACTCACACAGACACTTGACCCAAAATTTAGCCCTCTTCATTCAAGGCTTGCTGGCTGACATTCTGTTCTTTATAAAACATCCTTCCCAACCTCTATCTTATTTGGTCTCACTCTGCCCGATTTTCTGAAATTATCTGGAGGGACTTACGGGGAGGAGGATACCTTGTGCTTTCCTAATAGACTATTAGGTTAAAAGGGGTGGGGGAAGGCATTATCTTTTTCTGTGATACAAAATAAACGAGTAACGTTAAGTGTAGTAATTACTGTTTTCTCAAATCACAGCTTGCAGCCAAGTACTTATAAAAAGCACAGGCATGAATTACATGGTACTTTCTTCCCAGCTTGACTTGCTACAGAATCATAACGAGAGGCTACCCCATCCCACCAAACTGGCAGCTACTCCTACCTCTGTCTCTCAGAGTCCACTTGTAGAACAGGTTGGTGATAAGGTTGACAGACTCAGCAAATAAAAATACAGAACTCCCAATTAAATTTGAATTTCAGATAACAAATATATTAAATAAAAAATATATTAAATATATTCCAAGTATTATATGGGACACACTATACTAAAAAAATTGTTCTTTATCTGAAATTCAAATTAAACTGAGTGTCTTATATTTTATCTGTTAAACTTAGTTACTCAATATGCAAGAAGTAGACAGCTAGGTTCTCTTAGTGATCTTCTAAGATCTCTGGCCCATATCACCTGAAAATATATTTTTTAAGGAATTAATTTATATGGAGGTGGCTCTCACACTTAGGCTGCATAAGAATGAGCTGCAGGATTTATTAAAACACTTTATACTGCCCTCCCCCTAGAATTTCTGATACGATATATAGGTCTGGGGTGGGGTCTGACATTTCACATTTCTAATAAGATCCCAGGTCAGCTGATGCTGCTGCTGGTCATTACAGACATCAAGGTGACTTTGTTTACCCAGGTCATCATGAGCCAATCTCACACAATGAAAGAGCTTGGACCATAAAACCCAATCTATCAGGGGCAGTGTGAATCTGAATCACAGAGGTTTGGGATGATTTTTATCTCCTACACACATAATTGCTGAGTCTTTTCCTCCTTAACTTTTCCTCTGATCAAAAATACATGTCTTTTTTGTAAGCATTTGTTTTAATTACCAGAAAATGACATTATTTCAAGTAATCTTCAATGAATAAAGAAACTATTAAATTATGTTCATCATTTTTCATCTGTGATCTTTTGCTCTATTGATCCTGTCAGTTGCCAAATCAGGACTGCTGCTAGTCATCCTTTTACTAATCAGACTTATGTCGTAGAGACAGCTGACTTTCTTGAGCCCCAGATTTCTCATCTGTAAAATGTGGCTGGAGAGTTGAACTGCTGTCCAGGGAAATCCCACTTTTAAGTTATGGCTTTTTTGTCTAAATATTCAGAGTAAAATGTAATTGAATCAAATAAAAACAAACTAGCTAACTAGTTGCCTACTTATAAAAAATAAATGATTTGATTATTTAAAGTTAAGCAACCCATTTAACTATGTATAGATTCAACCTGACCATGTGTGGGGGGAAAAAAGGGACAGTGTTCTTTCTATATTGCAAAATTTATAACATAATGACAACTATAAAGGCTATTCCACATTCTGACTAGAGAGTCCTGCTGTCTTTAGCCTTAGCGCAGATGCTCTACAACTATGCCCTTAGCACCTGAGAAATTCAGCATTCACGGACCAAGCTTTTAGATTTTTTGAACTTCATTTTATCAAATATTTTGTGTTATTTTCTGGGCTAAAAGTAATGCATGAAAAAAATTGGAAAATTTAGAAAAATATAAAAGGGAGCATACTATTCATTGATAATTCCACTCCAGAGTTAATCATTGTTAAAACTTTAACATTAAATTATAGTCTTTATTTTCAACTTTTTCTGTTAGTTTAGCATAGCATATTAAATTTGGAAATCTGTTTTTCTGGCTTAATATTTTTTTTTAATATGTGCAATTTCCTCATGTGTTTAAAACCTTTGTAAATATCACTTTAAAAATTGCTGCATAATAGCCCACTATATAGATTTACCAATATTTATTACAATTACTTTATTACTTTATGTTGAGACTTCAGGAAATGTCCAGTTTTTCATAAATAGGTTTAGTTTTTGTTTTGCTTTGTTCTGTTTTGGAGGGCATAGTTTATGCATCATAATGCATATTGAGAGCCTAAATAAAAATTAGAAACACCGAATCTGCTCTTGTAAAACCTTGTTGAACCCAGATATTTAGAATGTCAACCAAAGGCAGATCCCTCTCCAACCACAACCAGAAAACCCACTACAGGGAACTCTTCAGTTGAGCAATTTACGAACTCATTGAAAAAACAGAGCAGAGGGATGGAGATTAAAGGCATTTTAAATACTGAGGACAACAAACTCAAGCCACTACAACTTTAAGGTCATACCGATGGCATGCTACACATTGTAAATTAATGCTAGTTAGAACAATACAATCAATTTCGATTTACCAACCCTTGACTGCCTTGAAACATCTTGGGTTCTTCCTTGAAGTCTCATTAAAATGCCTGTAGAATCATTTCAATTTGTCACAGATGGGCTCCCCACTGAGAGGCATAGTTGTGTTCTGACTGGCCCTTCAACCCAAGATGCTTTTGAGTTTTTCCACCTCTATTGACTCCCATAGGCTTTTTACATCCTACCCAAAACCCTAAGTGGCAGCTTCAAGTCACAGTCCTTCAGACTCTGGCTTACGCAACTTAGTATCTACTTTCCTACAGATGTATAAGTGTGGATCCTGCCTGGGTTTACTTTCCTTTATTTCTTTCAAGGTATCACTATAAAGGCTTCAACTCCTGTCATAAGTTTTGTCTTCCTATTTCTATTTCCAACTCCCAGATTCTCCTTTTCCTAATACCTCCAACAGGAGTGACTCCCAGATTAAAAAACAACATTTTGAAATTGCCAAAAAGAGATGCAGAAGTGAGACCATATATATGGAAAATTTAAAAACAAGAAACTCAAAGATGAGTGGTAGGTTTTGGGAGGAGGATGTTCTATATTTGACAGCACGAAGCTTTTAAGAGAAGATAAAACCAGTAAGTAAATAAGCTCATATCAAAGCTTAGCTATTTTTATTGAGATGTATTTTAAAAACTATAAAATTCACTCTTTTAAAGCATACAATTCACCAGTGTTTAGTATAGTCAGAGAGCTGTGCCACCATCACCACTAATTCCAGACTGTTTTTCTCACTCCCCACCAAAATCCTGTACCCATTAGCAATAATTTCCAGTTCTTCCCTTTTTCTAGCCCCTGACTACCATTAATCTACTTTCTGTCTTTATGAATTTGCCTATCCATTAGTGTGGACATTTCATATAAGTGGAATCATATAATATGTGGCTGTCTGTGTCTGTTTTCTTTCAAGGTTCATCTGTGTTGTCGCATGTATCAGTACTTCATTCCTATTTTATGACAATAATATTTCATTGTCTGAAATAACACATTTGTTTATCCGTTTATCAGTTGGTAGACATCTGGGTTGCTTCTACATTTTATCTGTGAATAATGCTGCCATAAACTTTAGTGTACAAGATTTTGTATGGATGTATGTTTTCTATGCTGTTGGTTATATTCAGGAGTGAAATTGCTGGGTCATATGGTAGCTCTATGTTTAACTCCTCCAGGAAATGCCAAATTGTTTTCCAACTACATCATTTTACATTCCTACAAGCAATGTATGAGGGTTCTAATTTTTCTGCATCCTCATGAACACTTATTGTTTATCTTTTTTTATCATAAAGCCATCCTAGTGGTGTGAAATGGTGTATCATTGTGGCCAAGTTTTAATTTTAAAAGTAATGGTCAAAAGACATCCCAGGACGAGCACAGGACATATTCAATTTAGCTATCTGCGCAGGAGGTCTCGGGCATGTGCCCCTAAGAAGCCATATTTGACCAGTGGGCAGGTTTCTTTTGGTCGTTAGGTGGGGTGTGAATTCTCCCGTTTTTCACATGTGTTAGAGCTTCCGCACTCCGCCACTTATCTAATGGTGGGCTGGATTCTCCCCTTCATTCCACCTGCCTGGCTCCTGTGGGCATGAGTTTGGGACCCTGTCTATATTTTTAATTTCTGTACCTAGACATCTTTATTCTATTATTGTCATAACACTAAAACTGGATATAGTTTAGAAACATTCGGAAACAATGAGTTATGAAGATGAAGTTTTCTGAAATACAAAATGGGGTATCCTATTGAATCAGGGCCTTAAAATTCCTTCTCCAATTGTGGTTATGTTGGCAAATCATTTTGGGGACCCTGACAAGCCCAATGACCAAAGAGCAATAGGAACACACTTGTGGAAATAGTCCATCTTCCATTTCAGAAATCTTGAAGTTTTCTGATTCTGTGGAATGGTGAGGAAAAAAATGCAAAGCTGAATCTCATCTATAAAACCAAATCACAGAAGCATTAAAGATTCTTTATGAACTTGGATATTTTGTTTTTGTATCCTTAACAACAGGACTCTAGGACATCAAACAGATAGTGAAGACTAATAATTACTGAAAAATGCTTTGAAGGAGATCAATATACTTTATAAAAGACAACACATAGCCTGTTTTCAGAGTTAATCGTTGTCCATCAGAAACCATTTGTTATTTAGAGACAATTTTAACCTGTATTTAGAAATAAGAAGCTATCTGTCTCAAAGCACGAAAGACAATTGGGGTGGGAGAGAAAGAGGGAATTAAATTATTTGCAAACAATCTTTTCAACATATGTTATATAAACCACTTAGCACTTGAAATATCTAGCCATACTGATTTCTTCTTGATTTCAGAGAGTCTTTATTTGAAATTCAGTATGTGGATAAATTGAAAGTAAAATGTCTAAAAATTCAGATGTTTTGTCCATTCAGTGTTTGTGAACTTTCAGATTTTTGATGTTACAATGTTTTTTTTTTAATTGTTTTTGTTTTTTGTCTGAATGTTTAGAATCTTGTAGCCCCATTTCTTTGGTAGATTTCAGGGAATTAGAAACCTCTGTTTCCCAAATTTAATAAAAATAGGTTTGCTGCATCAGACACACTGCAAAAATTGTTTAGGGTATAGCAAAATTTACTTTTGAGAATTAATAGCATCTCCCAAAGGATATATTTTCCTGTCATACCTAATCCACATGATCAACAACTATTGCTCCAAGTAATTCTTTACGATTTCTTTTATTCATGTTTTTCAAAGCTTATTCTTACATATCCTCCAGGGTAACTTTTATTACAGGAATAGCTAGCTTTTCAGCTATAAATAAATAAATAAACAAACAAACAAATAAATAAATAGAAATGTGCTTTGTATTTAGATAACAAAGTAAATGAGTAAATGTTTTTTTTTTTCTTTTTCTAGTGGTATTTTGAAATATGTGTGCAATTTTTGTAATTCAGATTTTTCCCCTCAATTGCAGCCTAAAGCATTGAGAACAAATTGTTTCATCTTTTTCCATAACTGGTGATAAATTACACAATTTAGTCAATACTGCTCTGATGGACTTTAAAATGTAATTTAGCCTATAGCTATATATACAACTGGTATAACTGCTCCAAATGAACCAGAGGCAATATAATTTTTATTGAGTTCATTGAGAAACAGAATGACATCCGAAATTCTATTTTTCTATGTGATACAAAATAATGACCATGCACTGGGACTAGTAATTCAGAATTCTTGCTACTTGTTTTGTTGATGATACAGGTGAAATCGGAGAGGCTCAAACATTTAAGTCAGCTGCATCACAACCCCCTAGGTGATTCCACAGGATGTGCTTGGTTCTTCCACCAAGTCTAACTGACTTCAGAGGGAGACCTAATCAAAAAGTGGGACAGCCCTTCCTGTTCCCCTACCTGCCATACACTCATACAGGGAACACACTGGCTTCTAGATGGTCATGTAAAAAGGACTGGTGGGTCCCTCAGTCTTGTAGCCTGCAGGCAGTTTCCTCTGGCATAGATAGGTGGTTGGGATTTCTTCATTCACCTTCACACTTGCCATCCCTTCCCCTGAAGACTTGAAATACCTCCCATTAAAACAATTTTAAAGTGCATGTCTAATTAAGAATATTACAGAAAGATGGGCAAATAAAAGTCACCTGTGGTATTAACACAACTGCCGCCTAATGCAACTACATCCACTCCTATGTTTCAGGGAGTCTAGCCCCGTAAAGCAACATAGATAACAGTGGGGAGACTACCCGTGTTCAAACACCAGTAAATGCACTTAACAGCTGTGTGACTTTGGGCAGGTTACTTCACGTCTCTGTAGCACAAATTGCTAATTGACAAAATAGCAGTCATGAAGTTGTGAGGATTCAATGAGGTCATACACATTCGATTTTAGAATACTGCCTAGCAGTGTGAACTGTATAAGCATTTCTGTTATCCTTAAGCAGTGTTTTCCATCTTTTTTCTCTACTGCGTGACTCTTTAAAAACATAGTTGAGCAAATACACATGTAATGTTCTATGCTAGTTTCACTTAAGATCATAACAACTGCTTCTCATGCTGTTTTATAGTTTGCATAATTAAAACTGTAATGACTGCATACTATTCTACCTAGTGCAAGAGTTAACATTTAAATTGATTTTCCTTTCTCATTGTTACAAATAATGCCCAAATGAATAGCTTTATCCTTTATTTAATAAAGTAAAAAAATGACTAGAAGAGTCATTTTACATTCAGAAGTATCATTCTGAATGAGATGTACAAATTTCTGCCATCAGCTGCAAGATCATATCGATATTACTATATACGTAACAGAATATCACACAATGACCAAAGTAATGTGCATTTTTATATTTGCCATATTAAAATACTTCCATAAGACTGGTTTGGTAGGTATATTTATTTTTGGGGGGATGATATTATTTTGCCCAAATTATCTGTTGCAGAGATATCGAATAATTTCTTATTAATTATGTTGTATCGCAGGAAACCAAACATATAACTTTTTGCTGTATTTGCTGGGAATAACTTCTATGTACTCATTTTCCTTTTGAAAACTTTTATTTATATAAAAATGTATGTTCTAGTCAGTAGGTCTATTTTTGTCATTTATTTATAATATTTCTAAATTTTTTAGAGTCTTGACAAATTATTTTACTTCATAAGATTTAATACTGATTATGTAAAAATCCATATATAAAACTTATTCTATTGTGAGGTATAAAAATAAATTTAAAAAGCATTCACCAGTTAATATTCTACAACAATTTACTAAAGACTCTCTTTTGCCATTATTTGGGTGAGACCTCTTCTTATCATATATTTAACTATCATGTACAGTGGGGTTGACTTTGTGCTCATAACTTCTCTATTAGTGATCTATCTTCACGTAAACAAGCCACTGCTTTAATTCTTTTGCTTTCAAATACATTTTAATATCTTGTAGAACTAGAGGCAAACAATTCCTTTCGAGGAGGGACTTTTAATGATTCACTTATTATTTTTTTTTAAGTATGTGTGTGTGTGTTTTGTTGTTTATTTAGGTATAACTCATATACAGTAAAATTGACCCTTTCTAGGTTTATAGTACTAAAACTTTGGATAACATTACATAGTCAAATAATCAGCATCATCAAAAAAGTTCTTTTGTGCTCCTTTGTAGACAATTTCCTCCCCACAGCCCTAGACCATGGCAGCCACTGGTTTAGAATCTTACCCTAAAGTTCTGCCTTTTCCAGAATATCATATAAATGAAATATATTATGTAAGCCTTCTAGTCTGGGTTTTTAACCTTAGTGTAATGATACTGAGATTCATCTGTTTCATCATATGAATCAGTACTTTACCCTTTTTTACTGATGAGTAGTATTTGCATTATATAGATGTACCACAAGTTTTTTATTCATTCACCAGCTGATGGACATTTGGACTGTTCATAGCTTTTGGCAATTAGGAATTATGTTGTTACAAACATTTGCTCCTTGGATTTTATGTAGACAGCTGTTTTTTCACCAGTTGAATTTTCCAAAAATATTGTCCAGTTCTAACAGGAATGCTATCAGGAATTATGTTGGGATTAAATTCTCTCTTACTCTTGATTGTTACTGGGCACATTATAATTCTGTTGTTAATGTAAACAAACCATTTTTAAATGATACTTTCAATTAGCTATTGCCAAAATATAGAACTATCATTGAATTTTACATGTTCATCTTGTATTCAGCTACTTGATTCAATTACTTATCATGTCAGATGGTGATTTGCTTACACATTTGAGTTGTCAATGTAGACAGACATGACAACTTTCTCTTTTCTATTGTATAAAACTATTTCTGTTTCACATATTTGATGTAATATTACTTTAGAAATACTGTTCAAGGCAATAATGGTAACCAAAATCATTTTTGTTCTGTTTTTTATTTTAATTAAAATAATGCTGGTAGTTCATAATTAAATATAATATTAACTATAATTTTAACTATCTTGATTACTATTTTTCAATGGTTTTAGAATAAATTGTGTTAAATTTTATCAAATTCACTTGTTACATCTATTGATGATCATGTAGGTTTTCATATTTAACAAGTTGATGTAGTATTATATACAGGTATTTCATTATATTGAACTATCCTTGCATTCTAGAATAAACCTATTTGGTCATGTTACACTAATATTTGACTCTTTCAGCTAGTATTTAATTTAACAATTTAACATTTATATTAATAAGAAGAACTGACTTAAATTTTTTATGATACATATTTGGGTTATCTAATTACATTTTTTCACAGTTGGTACTGGGCAGTTTTTTTCATGTTATATGTTCCAAAAAAGTCTATGATAATATAGTAATCACCTATTTTTTTGAACAAATGAAAGAATTAATCAGGGACTTCCCTTAGAAGCTTTTCAGGATTGCTTTGGGGGAGAGATATTGATAAAACCCTAAGCAGCCACTTTTGGAAAAACTGAGGTCATGATGATGGAAAGCTTCTTATGTTAATAATTGATCACTAAAAGCATATAGTCTTGGGAGAAATAAAGGGAAAGAACTGTACAGAATGGATTGAACTGTTACTAGTTCACAGGTTCCCTGTAAAGAGACTTAAAATGATCAGTTTGGTTCAACATTCTACAACAGCTCATTAAAATGTTAGGCATTAATACTAGAAAGTTGATTAGTTGTATATTTGGGTGTTTAGATAAAAAAGTTTAGTTAGCTTAATTGTCAAGAGTTCCTACAATAAAACAGTTTTCCCCTCCAGATTTCTTCCTATTATTAAGACATTGATTTATATAAAATTACACACAACTATTTTTAATTATATGTTCTTATTTTTAAAATTTTAGTTTCATACAATTTTTAAAGGGCAGTTGTTTTATTTACTCATGAAAATTAAAACCAGGGCCAGTTCTTTTTTTTTAAGTATTCTAAGACAAAAACATGCTGAGTTTGTGCCATTTCTAGTTTTAAATACAAAAAGTACAAATGCACATGTATTGTTTGATCCCTCTGTTTGACTTCCAGGAATTTTTCTTAAAAAGATAATCATATAAGTGGGCCAAAACAAATGTACAGAGATGGCCTCTGTAGCCCCGTGGCACTTTGTTTAAAACTGAAAACAACTAAAATTTTCATTAAAAATTTTATTAAATTGTGTTAAAATTTATACAATCAAATATGATACATCCATTTAAATATAATGAAGTTGTTCTTTGACATGAGAAGATATTTATTGCATGAAGCATATTTTTCCATGAAAAAAAATGAGATTACAAATAATCTTGCTTAGCTCATTTTATATAAATGTGTGTGGAAGTGTGTGGATTCAGGGTGAGCCCACACACAAGCACATACATATGGAAAGAGAGAAAAAGAAAAAGGACAGAGAGAGATAGAGAGGTTTGAAAGGACTCTCATCAAATATTAACATAGGGTTATATATTAACTGGAAGATGATCCTTTGGTGATTATCACTTTTCTTAGTTTACTTTGCTTACTTATTAAAGTTATTTATGATTTGAGGGAAATAAAACCAGCAGAAGAAGTGCCAACAAAGAAAAAATATTGGAAAAAATATTTCAGCAACCTGGAGGAAATGTTAATATGATAATTAATGAAAGAGACAAAATTAAGGAGGATTTGCCAAGGGTCATGGCTGAGTAGATGACTGCTATTTTATTGGTAGTTGTAATGCTCATTACCTCTAGTTTTATCAACTAATAAAACTATTCCTCTTTCGACCTCTAATTCAAATCCTACCTCTTCTTTGAAGAGTTAGTTGACTGATCATGCAACTCACTTGTAAGAACTCTCTTCTCTGAAATTAAGGCAAAAGTAATTAGTTTCATTTCAAATTCAGTACTGTGAACCTCCTTAAATTGCCTCCACAAGAGTGTTTTCATATTTCACTTAAACAGTTCATCATTAAATAGCTACCACTCCTGGAGGGCTCTCCTTTTGTCAGGCAGATTTTCAGTGTTTTACATACTTTTGATTCTTACTATGAGCCTCTGAGGTCAATTTTATTATCCCACTTTCATAGATTAGGAAACTAAGGCTCAGACAATCTTGTTGGAGGTCATAGTACCAGGACTGGAATTCAAACTTATCAACGTCCCAAATATCATGTTCATAACAGTTGCAAAACATTGTATTTGCATGTATCTTCCATTTTCCCTAGTTTTTGAAACTTCTTGAAGATACATCTTTATATTCTTAGTCCCTAGCCAAGTAACATTCAAATGTTTTATCCTTTTGATATAGTTATTTTTGAAAAGAAAATAATTTTTCTAAAAAATTATTTTATAAATAATCTCTCAGAAGTTGTATAACACTAACAGTGCAAGATATGGAAATGCATGAGAGAAAATAATTAGCTCAATGATTAATTAGTGTCATATTAAATTTTTGTTGAAGTTAATTTTTCATTTCATTTAAATCAATGATGCCTATTCATTGGTATATGTAAGTAACTTGAGCTTTTCATAATGAACGTCATTCATTTTCTTTTTCATGATGAGGACTCAAGCTTAGCCAATCTACCACACATCTACTATCAGATCATGCTTAAACCAACAAATTATTCTTTGTAGCATTAAGCATAAAAGAAAGATGCCTTAGAACTAGCTTGATAATTTTATTTTCTGCTGTGGCGTTGGATTAAGTTTAATCATTAACTATAATACAAGATATTATTCCAGCATGTAGAATATTTATTGAAATTCAAAAGAAATATTAACCTTGGCTTTGCTTTAGCCAGTGTTTATCCTCCCAGGTAAACAAATTTCAGAATTTACCTGAGCAGCAGTCAAGATCTATTTACTATAAGTCTAGGACATCTCATTTAATCTATATCACATGGTCACATATAATCTAGTGAATTACACAACAATTCAATACAAATGTTAAAGTGACTTCTATCTCAAACATCGTAACTCATTCTCTCTCTCTCTCTTCCCCCTCACCACCCCATACTTTGCACACATGCATATACAGAGACATGCACATGCGCATGCACACACACACACACACACACACACACACACCAGAAGTGTAAAGAAAGGACATTAAAATGTACATTTAAAGCATTTGTTTCTCTATTACACACACCCTTTTGTCCAGATTTCAGTTTGATTTCTAGCCAAAGAAAAACAAGTGTTTTTCTGCAGAGCAGCAATAGGATACTCAGCTTTCTGACAGGGAGAAAACTTTACACTTAGAAAAATCACCACCTTGACAAACATTTCTTGCCTTATTTTGGGGAAAGGAAGAATACTTGGACAGAGATCACTGGGAGCTGTGAGGGTAGAGCATGGCTGCCTTCATTTAGGGAGCGAGGTATAGTATCTTGCTTTAAGTAGCATTCTTTCTGACATGAGAAAAAGATCCAGATTCTTATATTACCCATAGAAAACTGTACTTCTAGTGAATTTTCTGCATTTCTTATACCAATGTTTGTCATATATGTATGTATGTATGTATGTATGTATGTATGTATGTATATATCCTAGTACAAAATAAATGCTTAAGGGGGAAAAGCAACATCACTAAGAAGTTTAGCTGTGCCCTGTTCTCATGTATGAGCATGCAGCAAGGCGAACAGATATGTTTGGATAAATGAAAATCAATACAGTCAAAAAGACCTCTTTCATTCAATTGATTCAAGCTCAGTGGGTAACAGCATAGCAGAATGTGAAATGGTGTTAACATGGCCATGGCATAAATCCTATTTACAGGAAATAGAGTAACTAAAGTGGATAAAAGCATAAAGGGATTTAATGAATCATAATTAACTCTTTATCATGGACCTTTATAAATGCTTTTAATATGGTCTTATCAGGATATCCTTTGAACTTTCAATGGGGCAAAACAACCCTTTATGTTGTGTATAGTATTTTTCCAAATCTAAGAAGGCAGAATAATAAAACATTACTCTTTTCTTTAGAGTTAAACACTGAATTTTAGAGCTGGAAGGATCTTATTTATAGACAAGGAAATACAAGTCAACAGAAACATCATTCTTGCTCAGGGTTGCACAGTAACTTGGTGACTAAGAATTCACCAAAACTCAGACAATTTAAAACCCAGTATGCTTTTTTGTGAGTCAGTTTGGAGATAGTAGAATGACAAATGTGCAAAGAGTTGCTAATGCCTGGGGAGGTTGAAAGTGTGAAACAAGACCAAAAAGTGTCCAGCTGGCTGGTTCCTAGATCAGATTCTTCCACTATAGCTAAAATGTTTGAAATTCTGATGTAGGAAAAGGAAAATACCCAAATATTTTTTTTGTCCTAGTAAATCCATTTCTGGGAATCTATTTTGCAAAAACAGTTTCACATGTGTACAGACATAGATTTAGATGAGGATGCTCATCTGGTATTGTTTACAATAGTAAAATCTATGAACAACATATTTGACCATTCACAGGGGTCACAGCATATACATTAAATTATTGTAAATGATCACAGCACACCCATATTATAGTTTCCTATAATACTGTTAACAAGCAAGTGAAGATGATTGATATGTACAGTCATGGAAAGATGTCTAAAATGTATTTTTAGGTGTAAACAACCAGATATTTCACAAAATAACATATAAAATAATGTAATTTATATAAAAGTAATATTTATATATGTTTCTGATATGTATCTCTCTCTATTCTCATCTTCCTACCATGTTATACTTCTGAATATGGGGCAAGAGAAGGTTTTCGGGAGTAGAGCACTTGAATGTGACATTATAAGACTAAGAGAATGTATTTTAGTAGCTTTATTCTTTTTGTAAAATTAATACATCATTATTATTTACATAATGCCTATGAGTATGGTCGTTGGAGTCAGAAAAAGAGAATTTTGAATTTCACCTTTGCATCTCATTAGTGGTATAACCCTAGAAACATCTCTTTACCCCCTGGACCCTCAGTTTACCCTTTTGTAATATGAGGGTGAAGATAATCAACCTCAAAGTTTTTATGTAAGAACTAAGTGAATTATTATATGTAAAGCACAGGCATAGTACTTGGTAAATAGTCCTCAATAAATAGCAACTTCTGTTATTGTGACTGTGTTTATAAAAGTTCAAATTAAGTAGACACGTATCAAGAAGAAAGTAAAAACTAAATTCAACCACTAGCATTTACTTCTGCTATTATTTGATATATTTCCAGAAAGATCTACAAATATGTATACTCTTAAAAAACAATATAAACTATTATATAACCTACTCTTTTGATTGGGAATTTTCTGTAGACTTTTCCTCATGTCTATATAATAAGCTATATCTATGTTATTTTAACAGCTGAACTGTATTCCACTGGACATCTGCATGGGCCATATTTCCCTGATCAGTCCCTTATTGGTGGACATTAGAGTTGGCTTTAATTTTCCCCTATCTCAGACTTGACTATAATGAATACTCTTATGCAAATATTTTCTCACATTTGTGCAAGTATCTGGAGGACGGGAATTTTAATGAACGGAAATGCCTGGATAAGACAGTATTCCTGTTAGAGAAAACAATGTGAACTAGAGCTGAGGGGAAGAAAAGTTACCAAGGGATTCATTTCAATCCAGATCATAGAGTTTGCTATTTCTTTTACTGATGATGGGCAGTCACTGAAGATTTTAGAACAAGGCATGTAACAAGATCAGAGCTAGGGTTTAGGATGGATGATTAACCTAGAAGTATAGGAAGACTGGACATAAAGAAGGACAGAGATAATAAATGAAAGAATCTTAGGAGGCTATTCCTACAGATTAGGGGTGAGTTCATGAGAGCTTCAACAAGGGTGAAGGCAGAATGACAGGTTTGGGGACCTTGCAGATACAGAAGTGATAAGAAGGCTTTGCAGCTTACTGTGTCTGGGGCAGGGGATGGTGGTGAGGCAGGCTGTGATGTCTCTGGTATCTACATCAACACAGGGGCTCAGGGGAAAATGGTGGAGGTCAGGTAGGCTGTTCCCCAGACTGCTAACAGTGGTACTTCAGGTAGTGAAATTTCAGATTGTTTTCATATTGTTTTTTATCTATCTGCAGTTGAAATTTTCTACAATGAGCATGTCTTATCTTTATTTGGCAAATAGCTAAAATGCTTATTCTATAAACATTTCAACAATAGAGTCGTATATAAAGTAAAAGGATCCATTCCTTCGTTTTCAACCAGACATCATCATCAAGATAATAACTGTTAAGAGTTTGGTGAACATACTTCTAAACACTTTTCATATATGTGAGAATACATATATTTTATTTTTATAAATACAAAATCATTCTAAATATCTACTATTTGCAACTTTGTTCTTTCCAGCCCTTTCTTTTCAATGGCTGAAATGTATTCTGTACCACGGGCTTGGGTGACAGGAAAAATGGTAGCATTCTCAACAGATGTAAGGCAGTGGGCAAAAGGGGTAATATTGGAGGAAAGGTGAGCAGTTAGTGGTAATTATAGTGAGCAGGAAGCCCAGATGAGCAGCTGGAACTGAAGGCATGAAGAAGTTTAAAAAAGAATTTTAAGAGACAGATACACAGAGAGGATATTAGAAAGTGAAGAGGGAATTTCAGTTACTATGGGAACTTATTAACCAAGAATCAAGTAATATTTATGAAGCCTCATGATGTGCCCAGCAGAATGATGACCTGTGACCCCAAGAATCAGTGCCTCTGAATCAGAAGAGTTGGCCTAGAACTTTCTGCTGCTCCCAAATGCTATATAGCCCTCAAATTCCATGAATTTTTATGAAATGGGCAAAACTGTAAAGTATCCATAGAATTTACATTATTAACAGAGAGTCCCTGGACTCTCCAGGAAATAATCCTACAACTTTTCCAACATAGCAGAAAAACACTACAGATTTTCTCTCTAGTCCAAGCTAGTATTTATAAAAAGCCCAATTAGTTTCAATCAATTTTTCCAATATAATCTCTAGCCATTTTGCCCCATAAACTTTGCTTATAACTGGCCATCCCAGTTTGTCCAGGACTGGGATGTGGGGCTTCCAATATCTGTTTGTCTGGGACTAAGGGGTTTCCCAGGATATGGGACTTTCAGTGTTAAAAGCTGAAAGTCCTGGGCAAATTGGGACAAACTAATCACAGGCCCTTTTGTGCCTTCCATGCTCTCATATATGTTGTTTCTCTTTGCCTGGACTGTCCTCTGAGTCCTTCGGTACCAGGTGAATATCTACTCATTCTCCAAAATTCACCCCAGTCAGGTTACTTTTGCTCAGCTTATCAAGGCGGATTTATTTGTCCGCCCCCCTCCTTTTTTATTTTTATTTTTATTTTTTTACCTTTATTGGTTATTTCCATAGCTACAACTCACCAACATACCTTGATTTTCCTTTGGGGACTTCACCTTTTGTAGTTTGAATAGAAGTGACTCTATCCCACCCCCCATGGTGCTGGTGTGTATAAGCCAATCCACGGATCTCATTCCCCAAGCACAGCAACTGCTCAGGCAAAGGCTAGGAGAGAGTGAGAATTTTAAAACATTTGGAGAACTTCTAGAAGCTTCCTCTTGCTGCACTTTCATGATATAGTGAGAGTCTGTAAAGTCTAACATTGCTGGTAATATTCTATAGCCCCCACGGTGGTGCCAAGAGTCGATGAGAAGCCACCATGAAGCCTGAGATGGTACCTTGCGTCAGTTTGCTAGGGCTTCTGTATCAAAGTGCCATAGACTGGTGGCACAAGCACAGAAATTTACTTTATCACAATCTGGGGTCTGAGACCAAGATAGGGCAGGGGTGGTTTCCTCTGATGTTCCTCTCCTTGGCTTGCAAATGGCTGTCTACTCTCCATGTCCTCACATGGTCTTCTCTGTACGTATGTCTGTGTCCTAACCTCCTCTCATAAAGACACCACTGAGATTGTATTAGGACTCACTCGTACGACCTCATTTAAACTTCACCATCTCTTTAAATATCCAAATAGTCACATTTTAGTTACTGGGGGGTTAGGACTTCAACATATGAATTTGGAGTGGGAGGTGACACAATTAAGCTCATAATATACCTATATTGGAAGGCAGAGTAGAAGATATGAAGAGAAATCAGGACATTGCTCATCCTTTGGGTCGCTGGATCCAGTCTCACCTTAGATCAGAAAAATCTGTTTTAGTTACATAAGCTAATAAATTAGCTTTGCTGTTTGGGCCACCTGAGTTTGTTTTATTGTGTGTGTCATTTACACTGAAATACTCCTATTTGATATAGCCTCATCACATTTTTGTTGCTGTTGTTAATAGTACTTTTCACATAATACTGAAATAACTCACTCAGATGTCAACATACTGCACTTGATTGTGTGTAGACTTTCGCAGGTGAGGGCTATGTTATTCATATCTCTGTATGTCCAGCCCCTTAAACAGACTCTGCACGTAGTAGGTACACATTGACATTTGTCAAATGAATAAACACTGATTAGCATTTTGAGCAAGAAGGATGAAAGAGCAAAAATAAGAAGTGCTCCTCTTAACCTTCATTTTATTAACTTTTTTGATTAGTATTTTCTGGGCCATAACCTTAACATGGCTGTAATTAAATCACTGGGCTTTGATCCTAGCATTTAAACCACCACTGGGCCCTGGAGACAAAGTGCCTGGTCAGTGGCAAACAGAAGCATGGGACTTTTACCATGGTAAAATGTGCAGGAACAGCAAACATGATTAACATGTTTGCAGAAATAGTAAACCTGTCTTCACTACATTTTGATTAATAAAAAAAGGAGAGGTGAAACCTACAATTATCTTTTATGAATTGTCAAATATATGTGTAATTATAAATACTAAAGTTTAGAACAATGACAAATAAGATGCTTACAGACATAGCCTAAAGGTATTCAGTAAAAACACAGAAGTATACATGAAGATATATGTTAAAGAACATTTTTAAAAAGCTCTTTTTTCATCAGAGTACAATCTCAAGAAAGCGCCTGTATTTTCAAGGGAAAATGTAGCTCCCTCAGGATTTTATTTTTTCATTCCAGAGCCAGATAAAAGAATAGTTTTACTATTCTCTATCTCAACTTTCCAGCTCATATGGATTAAAGATTAATTTCTGAATGGCATTTCACCATCATTTATTGTGTTAAAATGTCATGAACTGTTCTTCAGTATATAAGTTCTCTGAGCAATTATCCTCATGTGCTTTTCCGCTGAAGGTAGGTTTGGCTTCAATCCACAAAACTCTTTTACTACCTATTATGAGGAGCTATTACAATCATCCCAAACCATTAACCTTTTTTTTTTTTAAGTCAGTTCATCTGTTATGAGGCTGAACTAAATGTGTAATTTTTGACAATCACTCATTCTGAGATCAGTTACTCCTTTATTCTTTATTTCTGGGAGCAAGAGAAGAAAAGGAGCTCAGAGGCCACTCTTATGTCCTAAATACCTTCTGATACTTTCATGTCTCATGAGATTGCCCTCCTGGGCTGCATTATTCTTTTGGCTTTGTGAGGATGCAGCTAATAAAGACATCCTCATGGGAGTGCACTTGGGGGCTGGAGGGAGACCTGGGAAGAAAGTGTACCTTTTCCAGAAGGGGAATACAGGTGGGACAGGCTTGGCCATCTGTTCCTGAGAAAGGACAGACAACCACTGGAAAAGATAGGAGGGGTATCATTGGATCAGTGCCAGAGAGTCACATGGATGGACATATTAGCATGAAAATAACTCATGATGATTTCATGTTATTTATTCTTTTAAGTTTTTTCTAGATTATTTCTTCAGAACTTTTCATTTCTTTGCAAATATATACATGTTAAAGTGTTTTAAAGTCTCTACTCAGAAGATGTCTTTAAAAGTTTTATTACTCACTAAGCCAATTTTGAGGTTTAATACACTTTTGTCAGAATTCTTAAAAAATGTTTTTTCAACATTTTATCTTGTTCTGTAGTGAAATAATTCTGCTAAATCAATATCTGATACATGATATTTTAAATCAAAATTAATAAAACTAAACATTCTCTTTACAGTTTCTTTTCTTCCTTTCATTAAAGGATCTTCCATCAAGATCTCTTTTTGCTTATCCAATCAACTCATACTCCCAAAATGACCCACCAATGGTAAATGCCAGAGTCAAAATCAAACCCAGGCAGTTGGGCACCAGAGTCTACACTAAATAAATGTCTTGTTTTTACAAACACATCGTTTATTTTTCTATGCTGAGGTCTTTGTACTAACTGACATGTAAATGTATCACCCTGAATGTCAGGAAAGATCACAATCTTCCCAGGATGGGGAGAGTGGGGTTCAGATTTCTTATAAGATCACTTTTCTACATTTAGTTGGTTATGAGTTTTGCTCCTAGTATCCATACAAATGAGAAGATCAATTTATCTGATTTTCTCTAAAATGAAGTCCATTATTCTATCTTACCATTCTCTCAGCACAGACAAAAGGTGCAGGAATACTTTTGTTTTTTATGTGAAAAACAATTTATGCAAGTCCCACAATAGTTATCCAAGTTAAACAGATACAAACAATAAGGCAATCGTTCAGGTCCTTCCAGCTATAAATTAACAAGCTCTAGTGAAGGGAGGAGGATGAGGGACCAGCAGAGGGATGTGACTAGTCATCCTAAACTGGGCCTGAAATCAACTGATCAGAGTGAAAAAATCTATTAAGTTATTTCATTAGGTCGAAGTTATACCTGAGTGGTCATTTCATACACAGACACAGCTCAGCTGATCAGATGCCTCTGCCATGCTGGTAAACACGGGCATAAAGACAGCCAGAAACACTCATTAATAATGGCACCTTTGCCTTCATCAAGGCCAACTGCAGCCCCTGGCATCTATCACCACCCACCTCAGTACTCAGGAGCTCTGGATGTCTCATGCCCAGTCCTGCAACAGGGGTTGGCCAAACCTGTTTTTTTGCCAAATCTGGCCTCCTGGACTCTCAACTTTGCCTCCCTTCCTTTGCTTGAGGCATCTGTGGTGTGACTCTGGATATGAAATAAGAACCTTGGCCATTATCGTTATCATTACTCTCATGTCACTTTGACAAACCACATGATCTTGCTGAATTTAGTTTTGACACCTAAGAAATGATATCTCCAAGTCACAGGGCATTCTTAAAGTGTCTTTGTTTTCCCTCTTAAAATAGTTTGAGTTGTCTTTACCCATTTTGTAACTCCTGCTTGACTTGTATACTTTTCTAAGGTGTGGCTACAACAATGCCTCAAAGTGTTTCATAAACTGTAAAGGGCAAAGCCATGCACTATTGTTATTGTTTTGTCTGTTTTTCTCTTTAGCCAAAGCCCTCCAGGGAGAAGGATCCTCTGGTGGCTCAGCCCTCATTGGTCTTGACAGTCACTACAGGAAAATACTTTATCTGTTGCTCAACATCCAACTACAATGTGTGTCCTTAGATCAACACCCTGGGTCTACATGAAAAATGCATCCCAGCCTGCTAAATGCACACCCCCAGAAATCGCAGACCAAATATATACTAGAAACTATTAAAAAAAAATTTTTTTTTAAATTTTAAAAAATCAGCTAAATTAAAAAAAAAATCCAAGGAATAACTCAGATTCATTTTCTTTCCCTTTTCACTTTAAAATAAGTGGCAAACAACTGGTTTTCACTTACTGGGCCCCCATTCTTAATAGAATGTCTTGCTCCACAGTCTAAAAATGGAGAAAAATTTAAAAATATATATACGCACCAGTCAGAAATTTTCTGAACCACATAGTCTACTTTAAGAGAATGTTTTACACAGTACTTGACTTCACAGTCTAAATATGTGATATGTGATATATGATATAAATATGTGATACTCAAGAGAGTCTGTTGGCCATTGTTAGATGATGAGAGGAGACCTGTGCTCTACTCTTAACTTTGCCTCCAACTTGCTGTCTGACTTTGGACAAGCCTTGTCCTTTATAGGCCCAGTTTTCTCACGTGTAAAATAAAAACATTGGCCTTTGAGGCTCTTACTATTTTCATGTCTGATTCTTTATCAAAGACTTTGATAATAGAAAAATCAAGACTTCCTGCACCCGAAGAGGGTCTAGACTTATAGGTGTGTACATATAATAAGCTAAAAGCTGACTTTGGGGCCCATAAAAATTATATTCTTGTCCAGTATAGGGAATATCATGACCATTTTCTCTAACTATGAGGGCCCTGCCCTTTTCTTCAATCCAGGAAGGAATGTAAACAATGCTAGCTGGAGGCCCAGATTTAGTCTTGCGACTAAACACCCCTCTCTTTCCTGAGCCCTGCTACCTAAGACCTGGTGACCCAGCTAGACTAGGCTACCATTTTCAATTGGTTTCCCTAGGTTTTGGATTCAGGACTGGTATTGTGAGGGTTGAACATGTTGCTTCTTAGGACTCACCTTTGTTGTAGATTTTGGCCTCTTTACCCAATGCTGGTATAGAGTTGTTCTGAGACCTAACTCCTACCACAGGTTACAGCTTGGCTGGGAACAACCCCTTAAGTCTGTGGTTCTTAACCTTGGCTAAGCATTAGAATCACATGGGTAGCTTTGAAAAATCCTGGTGCTGAAACTATACTCCAAACCTCAATCCATCAGAATCCTTGAAGATGGGGCCCAAGCATTATTATTTTTTCAGGTTTTCCTCATGGTCCTAATGCATAGCCAATGTTGAGAATCACTGCCTTCTATGAACATTCTGGGCATGAAGATGAAAACAGAAATTTTGAAAGTCTAGGCCCAGGGGAAAAAGGCCTGAAGTTGTTAAGACCTGACAATACTGTGGCCTGACTGGGCTCAGGCTCAGGGCAGTGGGGTAGAAGTGGCCCGGTTCTGAAGGAGGATTTCTGAAACGATGTGCCGTAGAGAGCAAGGCGCTCCAGAATAGGGGCACAAGCTCTATCAGCATGCAGTAGGCTAGAACCAGAGGCAAGAAAGGTTTGCAGTTTGAGCAAAGGCTTAAAGTTCAGAGCAGGTGACAAACTATGTCCACAGGGGGTGGCCTAAGGAGCAAGGATCAGGAACTCAATCAAGAAATCTGGATTAGAAATGTAGGCCTGGAGCCTCTGTGTGGGTGAAACAATGAATATTTATGGGATGACTTAAATTTGCAATTTGCTTTCATATCCTTTTATGTCATTTGATTATTATAGTGAACCTTTAAGATAGGCAGGACAGGCATAATTACAATGCCCACTTTGTAGGTAAGAAAAAATGAGGTTCTAAAAGGTCTAATAGCTTCTTTGAGGTCACACAGCTAATAACCAGCAGCAATAAGAATAACCTTTATGACAGAATAAAAGACCTTTTAGGCAGAACTGTACAGCATACCGAGAGCATTGCTATATGGCTTATCTCACTGGAAACTCACAACAACCCTGTGATATAAGGCATGAGCATGACATTGTGCATATGAGAAAACAGAGACTCAGAGGTAAGATGTTACTTGCCCAGGGTCATACAGCTGCTTAAAAAGCAGAGCCCTGACTTCAGGACCAGTTGAGTGCTCCTTTCTTGGCCCCATGCTGTCTCCGCTTAAGGTTGTTCTGGGGTCTGCAAGTAGTGTTGGTTGGGAGTTTCTAATTGGAATGAGCAGCACACAATTAAGAGAAAGCAGTTACTGGTAGATCCTACACTGATGGGACTCAGTTGTAATTTTTGTTCCCAATTCAATTCAGAAGCCAGCTCCATGTGGCGAGGTTTGCAAAGTTAGAGAACGGTTTGGTTTTCTAAGAACCTTGAGCCAAATTCTAGTAAATTAATTTCAGTCATCTAATATTTTACTCCCTTTCTTTGTGCATTTTTGTATTCTCTCTTGCATTGGCCATGGAGCAAATCTGTTGTTAAGAGATGTTTTAAGATTTATTGTTTTGGCTGCCATGGCTCTATGAAGTTGGTTAAGGCATTTAGATGAATTAATCACACATAACACAGACCACTTGGCCAATGTGATTAACTTTCTTGAGCACATCTTTGTGTAATCATCTTTACAGTAAGATTGAGAAATCTAAGATTCCCCTTTCTGGAAAGGGTAAGAAGTAAATTTATTTGGGGGTCAAAATCCAACTCTCTTTTCAGTTTCTACCTGATCCTCAAGTCTCCTCTGATTCCCAGATCTTGACCGGCTCTGGCCAAACTCTTTTCTTAGCTCTCACAGTGTTTTGCTTATGTCTGCCTTATATCACGGGTCTCTGTGTGCATCTTATTTTTCCTTCTAGATTATAAAATACCGAAGGGCAGACAGTCTTTTTTGCATCTTCCATAGTACTAGATTACTCAGTCAATAAACATGTGTTGACTAAGTGCTTGAACAGTTGTGAATGAATTCAGATGTCAACTAAAAATTCTTGGATTTGAATTTTAAAGGAAATGTTGATTTAATCTTTCTAGTTGAATACACTGTCCCTCGATTTCCATGGATTATCTGCTCCACAAGTCTTTTTTTTTTTTAATGAAAAACTGCATAAAGAATCCACCAGTACAAAAACGGTAATAAAGAAAAAGGCCAATATAAGTCATAAAAATTTTTATTTCACATATTTTCACCAAAAAAGGGTCATGAAAATTCAGAAAAACCAAAACAAATTTTATTTGCTGTCAATGTCTGTATTATAATCTAAAGGAATCAAACTCTTTTTAATTAGCACAAAGTCACTATCTTCATCACTTAAAATATTTAGAAGTACTGCTTCAGGTTCATTATTTATGCTTATATTTTTGGATGATCTTTTTCCAACCTTATCTTTTGCTAAATTTTTATAAATTCTTTGCTATTCATTGCAATAGTTAAAAACATTTTTTCAAAATTTTCAGGCTCATTGGATCTTTAAATCAATATCTGGAATTGCAGTTTCCAATTTTGAGGCCATTGAAGAGCTTTGTAAATATTTTCTGCAGTGAATGAAACTAGTTCAAGGTCACTGCCATCTGTATTCATCAGCAGGATGGGCTCAGATAGTAAGTAGATTAATTCATTATCAGTTAATTCATGATCAACCAATAATATCTACATTCACATGGTCAAAGTGTTCTTTTTAAAATTTATTTAATAAATTAATAATGCCAGGTAATCACTCTTCAGTTGTTAGAACGATATTCCCTGGTATAACCACTTCCGGCCATGTTGCTTTCCATCAAACATTTAAAGTTGATAGCTTAAATCACTCAAAGCTAAAGCAATATTCTTGATATAACTTAAAATTGTTGTGTTATTTATTCCAGGCTTCTGTAACTGTAAGTGATTCACTATTGTCAAGTTTATTAAAAGTATCATTAAAACTCCATTTAATATAATCAATCTTAAATGTGGAAACAATGCCTTGATGTAAAGGTTGGATCAAGGAAGCCGCATTTGGTTGCAAATATACAAGTTTTATATTTGGATGTTCTAAACTATATGGAAGACCAGGTGCATCACCTAAAAGTAAAAGTATTTTAAAAGGAAGACATTTTTCCTTCATGTAATTTTCAGCTTCCACAGCAAAGCATTTGTAAAACCAATCCTGAAAAACATCAGTAGTCACCCATGCTTTTGTATTTGCCAACCAGTGAATGGAAAGATGAATAATTGTGTGCTAGTAAGTATTAATTCTTTGTACATTATTGAGTTAAGCTATTGCTTAAAAAAGTAATCATCATCAATAATGGAAATGAAAAAGAAAAAACTGTGTAAAATGAGACTGTGTAAATGGAAACTGAATATAAAAAGTCCACGTAAATGGGTGGAATATTTACCGTGTATAAAAACCTCATGTAAAAAGAATTCCATGTAAATTGAGGGACAGGTATATAAGTGATATAATCTAATTTATACTGAAAGTCAGTTAAAGCATAGTTTAAACCTTTCTAATTGACTGTTTCATTGAACCTGAAATGACAAAGTAAATATTTTCATCACACATTCACAGTGGGAATGTGTGCTCTTTAAGGGGATGAATGGCTGCGATTCTCATGTGGTTATTCCATGGGCTCTCCCTGTTACTTTGACAGCAGTGGCTTTGTCTAACACTCTCTTGCACATTAATATAATCAGTCAAGTTTCATCAGGGTTAAGAGGGGTGTGTAAAGCACTTATTTACAAATGACCACCCCTGTGTACTATAACTTTTGCCCTCTGGAGAGAGAGTGGCATTCCTAATTGAATGTTTATAGCAAAATCTCAGTTCATTACAATAAATTAATAGAAGTAGCTCAAAATCTCATAGATGTTGTAGGAGTACTAATTTTACAAAGTTAGGATTTTTATACATTTTTAAGTGTAACTATTTTGTTCTAGTAAAGTCTCCAAAATTTTGATATAGGGTGGGTTTAGGGGAGGCCACTGGATTGAAGGAGAGATGGGCAGTTGGCTGGTAGTTATATTTGCATATCAAGCACCATGCTTCTATTTTGGTTATATGTCTACTTGAGGAGGTTTTGGGGAGAGAGGCTGAAGACATTGTGAGAGGGCATTTTCCCACCACAGAAACACAAAGCTTATGCTTTGTAATAGATGTGCCATCAAAACGTGTTCCTTTTCCCAAATCTGACTTGATTTCCAAAAGTCCTAATTACCATGAGTAACATTAAAATACTAGTTATGAGTGGGGCATTTAGAAGTATGTAACTAAAGTCTCCTAGCAACATAGCACGTAATTCCAAAGGCATCCTGGAGTTAGAGGAACTTTGTTGATGTTTAGATGCGAGCAATAGAATTCACTAATGAAGTGCTATTCATTTCATATGCCTCATACAGTCACTTAATTGTAAATTTATGGTATAAATTTCTTACTGTGATTTCACTGTCAATCAAAAGCATGGTCATGTAGAACATAACTAAATGTGGGACAATATTTTAGCATTGAAACCTTGAAATTTGTTAACTGAGTCTAATCTCATTGGTAAGAAAGATCCAAAAGCTTACTTTAGGAGACTGATTCCTTCATATCACTAGACATAGATATATATCTATACCAACAGATATCTATAGATATCTTCCCTCTTCACCTGCCCCCTCTCCTCCATTCTTCCCTTCTCTTCCTTTCCTTTTCTCTTTTCTTTTTTCCTCCTTTCTTTTGTTCTTTCAGTCTTCCTTCATGCTTCAAGCTCACTTAACTCACCATCTCCATTCCACAGACAACAATTTATTTCCCAGACTAGGAAAACAAAGTTCAACATGTTTCTGAAAGATCAAGCTGAGAATGCCCTTTCTAGTTTGAAATGAAAAATCTAAACAGTATTTGAAAAATCATTTGAATCAGGGGCACTTTGAAAGGCACCCATAGATTTCAGGTTCTATATAATAAATAAAATATTTACATTTACATTTAATTTCCATGTGTTTATTTCTTTTTATTTGATAATATTTATTTTTAAAATCTTATTTTATTAAAATGTACAGTACATTGGTTAGACATTCATATAGTTTATAAAATGATCTCCCTAATTGCTCTTTCTCTCCTCTGGCTCTCCACCTAGCCATTACATTAATGCTAACTGCATTCCCTGGCCGTGCTCCCCAACCCTGTGACTATCTATCAACTACTAATTTGTACTCCTTTAATCTTTCACCTCATTCTCCCAGACCGCCAATTCCCTTCCCTCTGGCCATCACCAGATTGTCTTCTATATTTGTGAGTCTATTTTCAATTAGTTTATTCTTTTTGTTCCTTAGGTTCTGCATACAAGTGAAATCATATTGTATTTATCTTTGTCTGGCTTTTTTTTTGCTCAGCATAATAACCTCTAGGTCCATACATGTCGTAGCAAATGGTAAGATTTCATGCTGAGTAATATTCCATTGTATATATGAAGCATAACTTTTCTTTATCCAATCATCTGTTGATGGGCATTTTGGTTGCTTCCAAGTTTTGGCTATTTTGAATAGTGCTGCCATGAACATAGGGATGCAAAGACATTTATGAAATATTGTTTTGGTTTTCTTTGGATAAATACCCAGAAGTGCAGTTCCTGGGTCAAAGGGTATGTCTGTTTTAAATTTTTTGAGAAACCTTTGTACTATTTTCCATAGTGGCTGTACCAATTTACATTCCCTTATGTGATTATTTCTTATTTTATGATATTGAAAAATGACATACTTGGGGCCTCTTCTCCTCCAAATAATGAAAATATCCTGTGAGGTATGATATATGACTGAAAAGAATTCCTACTCATGTGATTAGGGTATTTTTCTTCATTACTGCTAATGTCTTTGGGCCTATTGGAATCCTGAGCTTCATTTGCAACAGGGCACAATTAAATCACTATTGACTCCTTTTTCCAGATCTTTAATAAAAATGGGGGAGAGTAAGGAAATACATTGGTTCCTGCCAAGGAAACCTCTCCACTTCTGTATGCATCACCATGTTTCCTTTTAGAGTTTATTGTCTTACACATGGTTTTGATTCAGCTCACAGGCTTGTGTTCTTATCCAAGATCTACACACCATTTTACAAATGAAGTCAAGAGAGGTACATTAGATTAAATATTGATTTAAGTGTAAATCTATCCCTTCTAGCATTTGGGCAAAGCAGAAGGGCATCAGGTTAGCTGCAGGTAAGGCCACCTCTACACAAATGCTTATGGCAGGGCATGATTATGTAAGCAAAGGACAGCAGAAATCTGGAAGTGCGATCTCAGACCCCCAGCTAAACACACAGGGAGTAATGGCCATGATTTGATTTCTTTTTCTTTCCCATTATCCTTTTAGAACCTGAGTTGAACAATATTTTTAGATAGAGATAGATAGGAAAATTGACAGAGTTATACAGAAAGTAGAAAAACCCAGACTTAATTCCTTGCTCTCTTGCTGACCAGGCATCAGTACCTTCCCCTCTCTGAATGTTAGTTTTCTCAGCTCTCAAGGAGAGTAATCATACCTCCTAAACAACTGTATAATGCTACTGCGAGGACCACATGAGTTTGTGAGTATATAGGATTTGTTAGGATGGTAGAGGCTGGAAAGGAGAAATTTTCATTGTCTGTTGCACAGGATGACACACTCAATTTGCAAAATGGTTTTGTTTCTTTGTTTTACATCTGTTCTTTGTGCTTATTTTCACCAAGCATGGTTCCCTACAAAAAAAGCTTTTCTAATTTCCTGGGCACCCTTTAAAACAGTATTATCTATGATAAATTTTAAAATTATACAACTTAATCAGCACACACAGAAGTCTTATTAGGCATAGATGTTCACCCTACCCCACTCCCCCACTCCCCATCTCACATTCCCTTTAGATTGAACTGGAAGAGGAATGGACAGAAAAATAACGTTAAAAGGCTTTTAGTTGTCCAGATCCTTACACCACTCGTGAACTCATCTGACACAGTAATGTCATGAGGTGGTCAAGAAAGAGATGATTACCTTCACTGGGAACTGAGGAAGCTGAAACTCAGAGGTTAAGTTACTTGTGCCAGTCATCAATGAAGCCAGACACTGATTTTTCAATTCCCTAAATAACCCTATTTCCTTGTCTACCTCTGTCTGGATCCCAATACTCCTTGATTTACAGGACATCATGGAACCTTGATTTCCTTAAGGGAAGGGTAGCCCCAAAGCCCTAGTAGTGCAGAATTAACACATATTTGAAAATAAATACAAAAGAAAAAAGTTCAAACACAAGTGGTTGTGGGTTAGAGGAAGAGGGAACCAAAAAAAAAAAAAAAACAACACAATTTATACAACATATATACATATATAACCCCTCTCACTCATATGTGAATGTATTTTTGCAAACATGTTTAATGTGAACTTGTTATGGTCATATTGAGACTAGAAAAGAATCAACATGGAACTAATGCTCATAACTTAATCATGTGAAGAAGAATTCTGAGGGCTAATCTAGGTTTAGCAAGAAATAGTTTGATTGGTAATGTCTGCCAATCATGAGGCATAACAATGGGCAGCCCAGAGAATAATCTAGAACCAGGGTCTGGCAGACAGAATTTGGTCTGTAGCCATGTTTTGTTTGAAGAGACCAATGTTTTAAATATTTCTGAATTTGAAGGCTTCTGTACTCTCCAGATCTCCAACAGTCTCTCCACCCCTCCCTATTTCTTACCCTTAGCCACCCCACACTTTTACTGGCTCCTGAGGCATTTTGGTTTATGACCTTGAACTATAGGCCAGACTACTTGATCTGGCATTGAAATCCTTCTGCGGGCTGAATCTTGCTACTTTTGCAGCCTTATTTTCCATTAATCCATAGTACAATCCTCTTCTCTATCTTGACTTTCTCACTGTCCCGTTTATTCATACTGGCAGCCAGGCTTCTGTTTCTCCCTAAATGATGATGTCTCATCATTCTTCAAGGCCAAGTGAAGCCCTTTGTCCTCCATAAAATTTACTTAGTCATTTCAACCCAGACTGATCATTTCCACTTCTAAACAAGTAAATATTTCTTATCACACAATTCATGTTTGTTCTTAATCTATACTGTCTTGGTAACATTACTTAACTGGTATAATTTATATGTATATTTTATAAGCAATGGTATATATGTAACATATATATATGCACATATATAGTTTGCCTTTACATATAGACTGTAAAATATTTAAAGAAATTTTATATCTGCATGTGTCTCCTTCACATCTAGCATTTATAGTATATGCACAAAATGGCTGCAGAATAAATGATTAAACAAAAGAGTATGTGAGAGAACATTCTGCACTCTAGAAAAAGAAAATTGAAGCACTGCACAATATATTGATTCTCATAAATTTCATTCTCACATGGTGCTAATTAAGAATAGATCAATCAATAGATTGATCTATCATCTATCTATTTATCTATCTATCTATCTATCTATCTATCTATCTATCTATCTATCTATCTATCCATCCATCCATCCATCCATCCATCCATCCATCCATCCATCCATCCATCCATCTATCTATCCATCCATCCATCTATCTATCTATTTACCTACCTACCAACCTACCTACCTACCTACCTACCTACCTACCTACCTACCTACCTACCTAGCATCTCATTTTCCATAAGAACCATGTCCAAAGTTAACAGATATAGACTCTAGTGTGCTGGGAACTTTCATTACATACAAGACTATAGCTTATCTAAGGGATAGTCTGGGTTCACCTAGAATTCCTAGGAGATTTGTCTTCAGTAGCTTTCAAGATCTGCTCCTGAGGGCACCTATTGGTAAATTATTAACAATTTCTCATTTATTAAGCTTCTACCAAAGACCAAAAATTTTAAGAAACTGCATCATTCAGTCATCACAACTACTCTGCATGACAGGTCTTATTAGCTCCATTTTTACAGATGAGCAAGACTGAGACCAAGATAAATAACTTACCAAGGTCAAAGAGTATTGTCTTTCTGAGCCAGCACTTAAAGGGCCTTTTCGTACAGTAGAAGTTAAGTACATATTTTTCAAATGAGTATTGATAAATGTTGATGAGAGAATCTAGATTCTTTCTTCTCTACTTATACTGAAGGGAGACTTGTCTCTAGTTCCAGAATATCCATATCAGTTTCCGTCTTTGCCACATGCATGAACAGCATGGCAAATGGCCTTAACACATACTGGTATGAACAGGAAATCCCTTGCCCATGAAGAACTATGGAAAACCCCTATCACTGCTTATGCCCTTAGCGTGAGAGCCAAGGTCAGATGTTACCCTCTTCTGAAAAAACTTAGAATGGTTCTCCATCGCCTTAACATGATTAACATAATTTTTTGATTTCTTTGCGCATTTGTAAATATATTAAAATTAAGAAAGAGGCTGGTGCCCAGTCAAAAGTATTGAATGAATTGCTTCTAGTCATGCAACTATTTACTTGGTTACTTTTTGCATTTGAGGTGGTATCTATCTTCCCATTGCCCTGACTGTGCTGGTTTATACACACACGAGGAGACATCAATCATGCTGTAGTAAATATTGCCTTGGGATTCCATACTATCTCTTTCTACTTATTCTTTGCCAGTTGTACACTGCCTAGGCTATGACACATAAACCATTAAGCTTACCAGAAACATATCTTCAAAACAGTATGCACTGTGTGTGTGTGCTGCAGCAAAAATAAAATTTGAGTTTTAATTAAAAAACAATAGTAGCATACCTTTAAGGGTTGTGGGCACCCTGATGTGCTGATTCAGCAGTTGAACTTGGTATTTAAGACTCTTCATAATTTGGGACCAATAGAACTTCCTAATCTTCTTCCAACTGTTCACCTTCCCTCCTCCAAGGTGAGGTTAGATTGACCTAAACCTTGTCCCTCACTTTCTATTCCCTGTGTCTGTGATGATGACTCTTTTCTGTCTGTATAGAAGGTCTACCCTCCTCACATTTGAATGTAAAAGCTTAGTGCTGCCTTCTCCACAAAGTCATTCTTGAGTCTTCCCCTTCCTACCTAGAGATCATTCCTCCCACGTCTCACTTTTTGCATGTGACTTGTTAGATTTCTCATCACTTTGTCTCTTGCATTAGACATACTCGTAAATACATCCTAACACCTTTATTAATTTTTAAATGCTTTAAAATATGATCCATGGCTGAATATCTACTCTGACTGCGCCACTCAAAGAAGAAATCATTCTACCTTATTTAACATAATAGGAAGCCCTTAAGGACATTCATTGCCATGTTTTGATTTTCTTAGGCACAGCAATTAATTTTTCCCAGTTCATTTTGTATCTATCTCTGTTTGTATCCTGCCAGTATATTCTGGGCCTACCCTGGAGGTTGCATGCAGGTGTTTCTTGTGCATGCAAATGGCTTTTCAAGGGCATTTTCTGGCTGCAGGGGCATTCTTGGCCTGCCTTGGAGTGGAGGGCAGGCTCAAAAGTACTAGGGATTTAGCAACCTAAGAATGACCTTCAACAAGTGAGGAGTTAGTGGATGAATGCCCTGTCTTCCTCCCCCATCTGCAGGACAATTCTGAAGTGTGTCCCAAGGAGTCTCGCTGAGGGTCCTCGGTGGGATTAACCACCCCTGGTCCACAGCTGTACTGCACGCTGTCTTTCCTTTCCTCCTATTCTCATTTCACCAGCACTTCCCAGTGTTTTCTAAATAAACTATTTGTTCCCAAATTTTTGTCTCAGGGTCTGCAGTTGGGGGAAACAAATTAAGACTATTTCTATTCTTTTCCTATAATCTTTGGTAATCAGATCTGAGGTTAGAATTTGGAATAAATTCTATTAGAATGGTGAACCTGACTGACTGGCACAGAAACTCATCTCATTACCTCCAGCAAATCCTACAAGGTAGGACTTGTCCAGAGGATACAAGAAATACAACAGGGCTGGCAGAATAAGTTCATAGGAACTAGCAGAGCCAGCTAGGGTTTGGGGCCAGAGTAACTTCACCTTGAAATTACTGTTGTTTTCAGTGTTGGGAAACGTAATTGGCTGCACTGAATAACTCGAAATAATACATCTATTACTGTTTGGATAATAAAATAAAACCAGTTATCGTATATTTAGGAGTTCACAAACATGCTTGCTGATAATGCTGAGTATTACAAAACCAGAATCTCAGCTCAAGATCTAATACCTGATCAGAAAGACAAATGTTCTTCACAGTAATGACATTTTTACCATTACAAAAAGAGCAATTTATTTTTCCAACTTCCTCTTCTTACTATCCCAGCCTGTCAGAGAAAATCGCAGTCTCACACATGAAATATTTTCAAACTGAAGGTGGCAGGTTTATGGAAAATTACTCTGAATGTATTTGGGCTCAGACCAACTCTCCCAGCTCTATATTATTCATGATAAGCATGATTTCCAAGCCTTGGCTTTGTCAGATTTTCCTATTAATTGTTAATGTAACAGCTAAGTCTCCCTGGAGTGTGTGTTATTTTCTCATTTATAAAATCATAAGCCTTGGGATAATCCTTCATTAGATCAATAATATTCTCATCAAACGAAAGTAACACTGCCCACATGAGAGATATAATAGGTAACTGTGGCAGTGGAGTGCTGTTCCTATTTCCTTGTCAGTTTGTCTTCTTTTCTCCACACCCACACTCACTCTGGAGGCTTATCACCTGCAGAAAAGCATCAGCCTCTTAGTCAGACCACGGGCCTTCCCCAAACTTCTCTACAACATCCTCCATGTTGTCATGGGGCACCCATGTACTCTGCTCTGAAACCACTGAGAGTTTCTATAGAGAATTTTTTATTCTTTTTAATTTACTCTGCACACACTTTCCCCTACCAGCAGAGCCCCTCATTTTTCTTTGTGGGTAATTACTCTTCCTTTTTGTGTGCAAACCTGAAAGGGCCTCCGGATCTTATCTTTCAAGACTCTGGATCTTCAACATGCAGTGGCGTTCAGAAACATGGTCAAAGGTGTCATATGCTGACCAGACTCTTTCTGCTGGGTGATCATTGCTCATATTTCTCTTTCCAGCCCTTTTGAGCTATTCTCCAGGCAATCCTATTAGTCTCCAAGGTGGATTCCCCAGCCACCCTGTGAACTTTATAAACCTCCAGGGTACTTCCTGTGAATGTACTTTAGCTTAACATAGAATCTGTTTCCTTTGCTTATAAGCAAGGAAACCTGGCTAACACGACTCCCCACTACCTTCAAGATGAAGATCCATAATCTCAGATCTTGCTCATTCTCCCGTTTCCACACTGCACTTTCACCACTCCCTGGACACAGCATAGAGGCACACAATTGTTCATGCCATTTCTTAGTGGACATCCATCTCCCCACTGAGGATTCTTGCTTACAGTTTAAGGCCAAAATCAAAGGCCTTTCTCTGTGAGGCTTGTCCTGATCTTTGCATCTGCTCCTTTCCCTCCAGGCAGACTCCATTCCTCCTGCCCCTAGGGCCCTATAGTTTATTGTTCCACATAGCACTTATCATTCTTTAATTAGATTTATGTGTTGGTCTGTATAAGGTTCCTGAAGGCATAGTTTGTGACTTAGTTTTTATTATTATTATTATTATTATTATTATTATTATTATTATTATTACTAGTTTCAGGTATATAGTACATTAGTCAGACATTTATATAGTTTATAGAACTGAGACTAGATATCACTTGTAAAATTCTTAATCTTTTAGCAGAAAATGAAATGGGACATCTCTTGCAGTTAATCTTTTCAGTAAACCTAGTTTTCTTCTCTCCTTTCTTTGGAAAAAAGTCCCTCTTCCTCAAATCATGATAATTGCCAGAAACTGGTGACTCAGATCCTCTGGCTATTGATAAGGGTCATCAGCCTATTGTTAAACAGAAATGGTGTTAAGCCATGCAGGGCCCTTAGAGTCTGAGGGGGAGGGGACTTTAAGCCAAAGGTCTTTTGCTCTTTAAGAAATATATTAACCAAGCTTGTTTTTAAATAATCAGTTCAAATCTTCTTTTCCTTGTTTAGGGACTGAGGTGTCACTTCAGTAGGAAACCCAAGACCCCATCCTGACTGAGGCAGAAAGGGAAAGAGCTCCATGAAAGCCCTGCAGGTAAAAACTATTGCCATTTTCAGCAGGAAGCAGACATGAAAGGAGACTTCCCATCCCTCAACATCCATACCAATAATAAGGAGGTTCATGGCTTTTAGAAGAGTTAGGCAGGAAAGTTAGTTAGGAGGTTTTGGGTCTGCCTACAAAGACACTGAGGTCATCCTATCCCAGAAGGGGTTGGCCCTAGACTACCCACAATTAAGCAATCCAGAAGGCATTTTTTTAACTCAAAGAAATCAGTAGGCAGAGAATTGGTATCAGTTTAAACCAGCCACTTGTATCTGCGCAAAGAAGACTCCAACGACCTTCAACTCTCCTGAACCTCATTATGCCATCATTATAATATGATATCTATGCCCAGAAGTTTATTAATATCATTATAACAGACTGAATTCTGGGAACAAACATGCACAGAAGGGAAAATGATGAATCACTGAGTCCTGTTTATCTTAGTTGTCAATCAAGGAAGCCCACTCAAAGTAACTGCCCACAGCAAAAAGGGATAAAAACCCTGAAGTCTTTGTTACCAGGCCTTTTGAGCCAAGCTTCTCTTGCTCAGGCCAGCTTCCACATCTGGAAGTGTACTTATCTTTCTAATAAAACTTTTTTTTCTACTGTATTTTGGTGTCTTGCTCAATTCTTTATTTGAGACAACGAGAACCAGGATGATGTGCCAGGAGAGGACCCTACTCTCCGGTAACAGAACGATCCCCTAATTGTGCTTTCTCTCCTCTGGCTCTAAAAATATGGAACACTTCACAAATCTGCACATCATCCTTAAGCAGGGGCTATGCTAATCTTCGCCTTATCATTCCAACTTTAGTGCATGTGCTGCTGAAGAGAGCGCACTTAGTATTTTTACTCTTTATCTCCCAGAGTAAGTCCCATCAGGTTTAGGCATGTCATGTGGTGGTTAAGCATGATGACTTGGTGTCTCAGTTACCTGGGCTCAAACACCAGTTCTGCCATAACTAGCTGCTTGGCTTTATGCAAGTGACTTGAGCTTTGCAAGTTGATTCATCTATAAAATGGGGATAATACTGCTGACTTTAGAGGTCGGTTGTGAAGGTAAAATACAGCCTGGAGACAGCAGTCACCACCACTAGGTACTCAATCAATGTGTGTTGAAAGAATAACTGAATAGATTAAAATTTTCTTTAGCACCTTGGTAAAAACAACAATGTACAAATGAAACAAGTAAAGTCACTTACATGTAATGAAAAGCACATATTGCAAGGAATTATAAGTGTGTGTGTGTGTGTGTACACATGTGCTGTTTCAAGGCCTTTCCTTTGGTTAGAATCTAGCAAAACAAAGTAATGGGAAAGACTGGTTTTCTGTGACCAGCATGCGATCTCAGATGTAACAAGAAAGCTGGAAGTGCCTCTACCCTATAACCACGGTGATTATGGTCCTCTGGACCCAGCCATTCAAAGAAAATTCTCTTGTCTCTTGAGAAAATAGCCTATACAGCTCCACAATGTACTGTTCAGTCAGAAGGCTATGCTCTAGAAAATGAAGATATATTATTTTATATAATTAACTAAGTGGACTTTAGTTACTAGCACAGGAGCTTTTAAGTTGAATGAGCATGCTAACCTGCTCAGGGCATTTCTGCTGCGTCAACCAAGTGAGCAATTGTGACTACAGGAAAGTCTGGGTTGGTGTGCACGTGTGTCAATTTATATAATAAGATAAAATTTTTGATGTAATTACACAGTGTAGATGTATACACTATGGCGATAGCTGTCTGGGGCAACATGGTACTCAAATAATAGCAAATTAGGAGAGAAAAAATATGCTTGATGATGAATTAAGGTGGGGAAATTCTTCAGATATTGGGCAAAAGAAAGACTAAATTCCAGTTCTAATTTTACCACAAAGGGCAGGGCAAAGTGCACAGTAAAATTATATCTTCATTCTTCTGACTCCAAGATGGATTCTGCAGAAACACACTCTTTCATTGGGCAAAATACAATGGGATGCAGTCATATCATTGAACACAATTTTTCAAGAGCTACTCAGAAAGACTGCAGGAGGAGAAGGGGATCCCAGCACCTGCTGTCCTAATTCTGAGTCCTTTGTGGACCTCAAGATGGAAGGAGAACCCCTCTGAGATAAGGACCAAGTGACCGGAGGCTCCCTGCTGCCCAGTGCAGGGAGTGCTCCTGTGGAACCTTGGGCAATTCAGGCCAAGGCTGGGTGTCAATCTTCCTTCTGGAAAACGAGGAGCTTAGGATGTAATCAGAGTTTCTCCACTAGGCTCCTGTAGCTCCAGAGTTCTGGAGAAGGGAAAAGCTCTGGGCTTCACCCTAGCCCCACAAAGCAAAGCAGCCATGCTTTTATAAGTGTAAGATTGTGTGAAACAAAAAGACTGAAGCTAAATATTTAGGAAAATTCTAGTCTAGACAATTGTGACTGAGAACATTTAACAGTACTCACCATGTGCCAGGCTCTTTTCTAAGCACTTTACATACATCAAATGAATCATTTGATCCTCACAACATCTATGAAGTGGTTTTTTTTTTTTTTATTAGTTTCAAGTGCATTGATTGGACATTTATATAGTTTACAAAACAATTCCCTTAATTGCCTTCCCTCCTCCAGTTATCCCTATTTTATAGCTGAAGAAATTGAGCTATTAAGCAACTGGCCCAAGTTCATAACGCTTGTAAGTGGCAGAACTGGGATTTGAACCAAGGCAGTCTGGCTCCACGACTAGTGTTTTTAATGCCAATGCTATATTACTTCTCCCTAATATCTTTCTTTCTCAAAGATTCCATGAGTCCAATATCAGAAACTGGGTCTCATCTTTAAATGTAAACTTTGTACCATAAAATCAACTTTGATATCCAAAATATTCTCTTCTAGAGGCCTTTCTTTGAGTAAGAATTCAGGCTTATTGCCTTTTAGCTAAAGATGGGCAAGAGAATGACTTTGGATTTCCTTAGCAGAATGTAGGCTTTTGAAAGACAAATGGGAATCAGTTTTCCTTCTTCATTCTTTCCTTTCTTCCTTTCACATTTACTGACAAGCTGCCATAGGCCAGGAACCAAACTAAACAGGAGAGAGAGGGAATTGAAGTCCCAGTTCCTGACACTAAGGACCTCAGAATCTAGGGTGAAATGAAAATCTGTAATTCATAGAATAAGTCCTGAGGCAACCATAAGCTAGGATGACATGTCAATAAAGAAGGAGAAAGAATCCTTGAGGAGGGAACTTTCCATATTTGAGGATAATAGCAAGAGGATTTAGCCAGATAGACAAAGCAGGAAAGGTCAACTTTGGCTAAATAAAAGTAGAATACATTCAAAGACATGCAGATGGAAGATAACACAGGATCTTTAAGGCCCTTCAAATAATTGGCGTGACTGGCAGCTATCAAGTATCTGGGGTATCAATGACAGAGGCCCAAGAGAAGAGCAAGGACCTGGCAAGGGAAGACCTCATATATAAAGTAGCTTAGATTTTGTTTATAAGACAATAGGTCTCATAAATTACAGTATGAACTTACCAAAGGGATGCAGGAGATAAGACAGAAAGAATGAACAGTATTTCTATTACTAATAAATCAACAGTAATTGGGTATATATAATTCAAGGCTAAGAACTGACAGGAGTTGGTCATGCTCATCATGTCTCATTTTACATGATAGCTCCTTAGAATTCCCTGCAAGACAGATAATTACCCTAGAAATGGATGGCCCCATGAAGGACATACTCCTGGCACACATCCTGGGCATTGACCAGGAGGTAAACCGACAGCCAGGCCACAAAAACCTCATTCCATTGTATCTGGCACATAAGTCCTTACTGCTCACATAATGAGTGTGCCATTTGCCTCCTCAGTATTCGATTCCTTTTGCAAATACCTTTCTGGTAACCTTGGGCCCTAACCATTCTTTATTTTCTATCATGTGGCTAAAATAGACTCTATCCTTCTAGTTTAAGGCCCAATAAAATAACTGGAGTGTTCATTAGATTTTACCCAAATTAATTATTTTAGCCATTAATATTTGGAAAGTGAGCACAGCCAATAAAGGGTTCAAAGCTCCTCCAGTCCTGGTGAAAGGATAGGAACTATTATTGATAGTAGATTCTCTGCTAGATCCGCTCAAGGCTCAAGGGATTATTTCCCTTAATCCTCAAGGTAAACTGGTAAAGCAGGTATTCTCATTTACAGATGAGAAAACTGTATAAAGAAGTAAAAATATCACTCAGTGAAGAGGTGCTGAAGGGATCCAAGCCCAGGTCTGCGTGACCGCAAAGCCTGCACTACTATTCTCCAAGCACAGTTTCTTTTAAAAGATTGAAAAAGGTTAAAGGAATTTCATACAGTAATGTGCACGGACGTGAGGAAAATTCTAGTACTGCTATTTGGATACCGCTGCTGATTAAATCGCTTATAATATTGCAGGGTTACTTTAGGTGACCTCACCTGTAGAGCATTTTTAGCAGCTTTTGCTTCTCTATCACATTCCAGCTGAAGCTTTCAGGCTGGGCTGTCAGATCCCATCAGGTAAGACACATTCTTAGGAGGATCTTATCATGCAAACAGGACTAATCTGCTCTTCTCTTTGGCCTAGCTGTCTCTGTCTCCTGCTGGGTGATATGATTCAATAAGCTTGGCTCTTAACGAAATTGAGTTAGATTTTAGGAAACTATTACACTCCCACCTCTCCTCAAATTATCTCCAAGGATTTGATCCTGGTACAAGAGAAACTCACACCTATTTCAGTGTGAGGAGCAGAAACACATTCAGTCTGGGGAGATGACATCATGCAAAGGGTGGCATTTCCATGAGCATAACTGAACATAAACACAGGCTTCTTATTAGCATGTTTCAAATATTTAGCAAGATCAAGACTACATTTACATGCATAATGTCTGAAATAATGTACCTTCTGTTGTGAATGAACCTTGAAATTGTGAGGTGCCTAAGGCAAAGTTCTTCATCTGCTTTTCTAAGGTCGCATTTTAATCATCTTAAAGATCTCAGACGTACAAGGGGACATTAAAACAGGAGCTCACATGCTAGCACCTATAGTCAGAAAACTGACAATTCCGATGGCAAAATCTCCCCAGGAGAGCCAGCATCTGTCACTGTAGGGGCTGGGGGAAGTATCTGGGGCTTGTTTTGAGTGTTCTGTTCCTTTGATATCATTGTTTTGATAGCAGAGTTGTGTAAAGAGATAACAACACCTATTCGACTGTTGATAAGACACTGCCTTATTTCCATATCTTGGCTCTTGTGAATAGTGCTGCAATGAACAGGGGAGTGCAGATATCTCTTCAAGATCCCAATTTCAATTCTTTTGGGTATATACCCAGAGATGGGATTGCTGGCTCATATGGTAGTTATATTTTTCATTTTTTGAGGAATCTTCATACTGTTTTCCATGGTGGCTCAACCAATTTGCATTCTTAACAATAGTATACAAGGGTTCTCTTTTCTCCACTACCTTGCTGACACTTATTTTTTTTTTCCTAAAAAATAGCCTTCCTAATAGGTATGAGGTGATATCTTGCAGTTTTGATTTGCATTTCTGCTCGAGCATCTTTTTATATACCTGCTGACCATCTGAATGTCTTCCTTAGAGAAATGTGTGTTCAAATTCTTTGTCCAATTTTTAAGAAGATTACTTGTATTTTTTTGCTATTGAGTTTCAGGAGTTCAGATGAATGAATAAAGAAAATGTGGTTTAAACATGGGATAAAATATTTTAAAAAGTAAATCTTGCCATTTGCAACAACATGGATGAATTCAAAGGACATGGATAAGTGAAATAAGCCGATCACAGAAGGATAAATACTGCATAATTCCACTTCCCTAGTATCTAAAATAGTTAAACTCATAGAAACAGAGAGCAGACTGGCAGTTGTCAAGGACTGGGGTCATGGCGGAAACGAGGGATTGTTATTCAATGGAAGTTTTTGTTGTGCTGGATAAATAAGTTCTAAAGATCTGCCCCTAGTTGACAATATAGTGACATACACTTCAAAATTTGTTAAGAGGGTAGGTTTCATGTTAAGTGTTCTTACCACAGAGGGAAAAAGGAACATAAGAACTCTGAAGTGTATTGGATTTGTGGTGTTGGTATCATGTGTGTCAAACTGTACACCTTAAATAAGTATGGTTCTTCGTATGTCAATTATATTTCAATAAAGCTGTTTAAAAAAAAGAGGTAATAACAACAGCAGCTTACAAAGAACATTCACCTCAAACCCTCCTTGAAACTTATTAGACTTTAAATAAGTAACATGCAAATTATACTAAATATCTCCTTTAATCCTCACAGCAAATTGTTTGGGGTAATTATCTCTAAATGCTGAGAACTTTGAAGCTTGGAGAAGGTATGTGACTTGCTAAGAATCTAAGGCTGTGAGTAGAACCCAGACCTTGTGACTCCAAATATTCTATCTTACTGCAGCAGAATACACATGGTACCAGGCGCATAGTAATTACATACAGGAGTGCAAGCTAGTTGTGGTCAGGCCTTGAGGTACAGGATCACGGATGAACTGATTCTAGAAAAGTAAAGCTGGATGAATCCTTCAGGACCCTTCACTCTATCTTCTCATTTTACAGGTGGAGGACAGGATGGGGTTGGGGCACAGAGTATCAAACAATGCCTGCTCACACTTTCTTGTGCTCAGTATCAAGGGAAACGAAGAGAGCAGGGGTGGTTAGAGAGGAGCCGAAACTGTTGTTTGACCACCAAAATGCCATCACCTACCTCCTTTTCCTCTGGCATTTCTCCTTTCAGAAGCTGCACAAACCAGAAACTCAATTCCCCAGGTTCCTTTGAAGTAATATGACCCCTATCTTGGATAATCATAGATAAAGGAAGATCTACTGGAGAGGTTTGGGGAAAGACACGCTCTCTCTGTGAAAAGAAGAGAGGCACATGAAAACCCCCTGTGCTTCCTGTCCTTAAGAGATTATGATGTGAGGATACGATGCTTGCAGCTTTGGTAGCCTTCTTATTACTTCGAAGAGAAGGCCTACAGAATTGCTGATCCACTTACCTATCACCCTGATCTCAGGAAACCAATGAGCCATTTCAGAGCCATCTAATTCCAGACTATGGCTTGAACAGCACATGTCCTTAAGGCTTAAGCCACTGCTAGCTGGGTTTCCTGATACCTGCGGCCTCATGCATGCTAACTAATGTGGAGCAGGAATCAGCAAACATTACGCCCTGCCTTCCTTTCCTTTTTGTCAGTGTCTTGGAGGGATCCAGAAGTAGCTTTACTAGGTTGTGAACTCCATTAGAGCAAGGATACCGGCTGCTCTAATTCAAGGCCGTATCCCCAGACTTAGCCAAGTGGCTGGCACGTAGCAGGTGCTTAATAAACATTTAGAGTTAATTTTAACTCATCAATTGCTCTTTTCACAAATATTCATTCTGTACTCCTGTTATATGCCAGGCACTAAGACAGACACTGGTGATAAAGAGATAAAGTAGACACGCGCTGCACCCTTAGTACGCTGGCCATTCACCTGAGAGAGAGGACATGGACAACAACTGTGACACAGAGTGAGGAGCACTATGACCGAGTGCCACAACTATTACCAGAGCGTGGGGAGTGGAGGAGCTGAAATGGGGAGCAGGGTAGGGATGAAGGGATGACCTTTTCTCACGGATTCTGCTCTAATTTTTAATCTTGGTGTTCGTTCAAATAACACATATTTGTTCGATGCCTACTCTGTGCACAACCCAAGGCAATGATTAATATTCATCATAGAAAGAGCTTAAGAGTGTTGATAATGCACTAATCACTGCTTTTTGTGACATAAAAATTTATTTATTCCTTCTTCAAAACAGTTCCCCATTTTACCAATTGGGAAACAGACAGAAATACGAGGTTCATTTACACAGACAGTAAGTGGCAGAGTCTGAACTGAATCCAGGCTGTCCGGCTCCAGAGGCCAGGTATTAGCCTTTATATGGAAGATATGCTCACTGTTTTCTGTGTTTTTCCAGTTATTTGAGAAGAATGGAAATAGATGATTTCATTACTGTCCTGGTTACTGCTTTTGATCTGGACACACATTTTGCCAAAATTTAATTCTAGCCAAGAACACAGCTCCAGCCATTTTCCTCAACAGTCATTTCTTTTCTTTCTTTCTTTCTTTCTTTCTTTCTTTCTTTCTTTCTTTCTTTCTTTCTTTCTTTCTTTCTTTCTTTCTTCTTTCTTTCTTTCTTTCTTTCTTTCTTTCTTTCTTTCTTTCTTTCTTTCTTTCTTTCTTTCTTTCTTTCTTTCTTTCTTTCTCCTTCCTTCCTTCCTTCCTTCCTTCCTTCCTTCCTTCCTTCCTTCCTTCCTTCCTTCCTTCCTTCCTTCCTTGTCTTCCTTCCTTCCTTCTCTTTCTTTCTTTCTTTCTTTCTTTCCTTCCTTCCTTCCTTCCTTCCTTCCTTCCTTCCTTCCTTCCTTCCTTCCTTCCTTCCTTGTCTTCCTTCCTTCCTTCTCTTTCTTTCTTCCTTCTCTTTCTTTCTTTCTTTCTTTCTTTCTTTCTTTCTTTCTTTCTTTCTTTCTTTCTTTCTTTCTTTCTTTCTTTCTTTCTTCCCTTCCTTTCCTTTCCTTTCCTTTCCTTTCCTTTCCTTTCCTTTCCTTTCCTTTCCTTCCTTCCTTCCTTCCTTCCTTCCTTCCTTCCTTCCTTCCTTCCTTCCTTCCTTTCCTTTCCTTTCCCTTCCTTCCTTCCTTCCTTCCTTCCTTCCTTCCTTCCTTCCTTCCTTCCTTCCTTCCTTCCTTCCTTCCTTCCTTTCTGCAGAGCATACAAACGACCTAACCCATGACTACAGTGATGTTCACCTTTATTTTAAATGTGGTCAACAAAAGACCAAGCTGGGGGTCAGGCTGAGAGAGTCGGTCTGTGGAATGACTCTAAAGACACTTTCCACTAAAGACATTTTTTCCTTACACAAAATTTGAGAAATGTAAAGTCTAATTACTTCGCTGTGCCAGATATGCTTTTTCAGCTTCTGCTAGCCTTGGCTCCACACAAACTGTGCTTGCCCGTGCATACACAACGGGCCTCATTAATTCCTCTTTCCTTCCAAGCTCACTGAAGGAAAATGGAAACAAAACTGGGGGCAAATTCTTCTCTTTTTAATGTGTCTGTGTTAGAAGCATCACCTCAAATCTGGCTTTTTCTGCTCGTACAGGACTGTCCTGCTCTGACTAGCTGGGCAGAAACTCTGTGACTCAGTATTGTTTCTCATGTGATATACACACACACAAAAAGAGCACTCTCTCCCTGAAGAGATCTGCAAGGAAGTGAAGTAATAAATGAAGCCATGGAAGCATCACTCCCCACCACCGTGGCAGGCACTCCATTATTAATGTAAGCACTGTGCGATCCTAGATACCACAGCAGACACAATCTAGTGATAATATGCTCAGAATTGCAGAATAACATGACATCGTATGTATGTACTTTAGTATTTCACACCTAATGAATCTCTGATGATTAAGTACATCAATCATCTCCAATGTGAGCGTCTCCAAACTTCTTAACTGTATCCATGCTAACAGGGGCAGTTTAAAAAGAGGTCCATAATTTTTTTTATACTCCTCTCCTCAGAGGTAGAGGGCAATTCCTTTCCCTTGAACATGGGCTCTGCATAGAGACCACTTCTAACCAACAGCATGTGGTAACCATGAAAGTGTGTGACTCCCAAGTCTCGGTCATTAAAAGATTTGTGATCAGCTTTTTGTTCTTCTGTTGTGTCCTCTCTCACCCCATCTATCTCTCCCCCACCCCACCCAAATCACCTGCTCTGGGGGACAGCTGCCATGCTGTAAAGGCACCTAAGGAGCCCTCTGAAGAGGTCCACATGGAGTCCCCAAACCTCCTGCCTACGGCCAGCACTAACTTACCTGGTGTCGGAGTGAGCCACCTCGGAGGGGTCCATCATCCCCAGGCAAGCCTTCAGTCCCAGCCAACACAGTGACTGCTACCTCATGAAGACCCTGAGACAGAACCACTAAGTTAAGCTACTCCCAGACACCTGACCATAGGAACTGTGTGAGATAGCAAATGTTTATCGCTCTAAGCTACTCCCTTTTAGAGTAGTTCATTATACAAAAACAAAGAATTAGCATATTGCCAGAAAGATGAAAAGTAGGTGGCCTACAAAGGAAAGACATCGATCTGACTTCTCGTCAGCATCTAGAATGCCCAATGTCAACTCCTCCACCTATTTTTAGTGCAATTTTTCCTACTTCTGGTTTTTGCTGTAGCTGTTACTGCCATTTGTATTTCAATGCCTCTTTCTCTCTGACTTCTTCCCTACAAACACATAAAGATCTCTTTTATGTGAAAACAACAAAACTACCACCAACACATGAAACTCTTCAGTGGTCTGGCTTCCCCTTTATTTTCCTGCCTATTTCCCCACCTTCTCCACCTACTCCACCTCAGTTACCTCTACTCCTGCACAGCCCACACCCTTTTCAAGTGCATGCTGCCTCACACCACACACTGAAACCTCTCTCCCAAGCATCACTAAAGACTTCCCAACTGCCAAACCTAATGTCCTCTCAGACTTCATCATCCATGACCTTTGCTGGCAGCCAAAACTGGACGACAGAGCCTTATTTCAGAGCTGCTGTGCCCCTGCACATGATGTGCTCACAGTTGAACCTTGTCTGCTCTGCCCATTTCACTACTACTGGTCCTCTCACATCTCCTTTAGCGGTAGCTCAAATTAGTCTTAAAAGTTTGGGCCCTAAGGTAGATGACCCTCTTTAGGACTGTAGCTTCAACTCCCACTTATCATTCCAGCTTTGAGTCCACTCTCTTCATTTCTGGAATCTTAATATAACTTTGGTTGCTGTACCTCTGTTTAATGTGTTAGTATTTGGGGACATTTCTGTGTATTGTAGGGGGACAAGGGTGGGGCCTTCCTGTGGAATTCAGTCTACTGCAAAAGACTATTTTCTTGGTCTCTCTCATAATTTAGACATATGCCTACTTCATTTATCCCTGCCATGACAGAAATTCCCTGAGGGCAATTTTGTTTTATTCTTTTTTGGTAGTTTCTGATAAGGAGCTTTCACTCTAGCAGTGCTTAAATGAATAGAAAAATAAAAAAAAAAATCAAGTATTAAACATCTTAATTTCTTTTTGAACAAACTAATCAAGCCTAATAACCATTTATTTCGCCTACTTTTTTTTTTTTTTCTATTCAATGCCCTAAGGAGCCCACAGTGTCCTCAATACGTACAAAATCTGGGGAAACCAGAACAAGCTGCATGCATAGAACCAGAGCAGAATGTAGCCTCAGGAAGATTTCTTTTTTGTCTGGCGTAATCACTAGTTCTGATTACTTTCCTGGCTCCTAGTTTTACAAATGTAGGTTGTATCTAAAATTAAAGTAGATTTCTCTATTTTTATATATCCCAAATATAAAATGACAGAATATTTTCACAAACCTAGGCTTTTTCCCCTTAGAAAATAATAACAAACTGTTAGTGGTTAACATCTGAATATAGAACTTACATGGAATATTGTCATTTTTTAAAAAAAGACAAAAAATAAAATGCTCATTTCTAATCACAAACATGTAAAGGAACAGGTAACATTTTGCTTTCTTTCTATTTACAAGTTTAAGTGTTATTTCACCCATGCTCTCTTTTTTAACTGATTAAGAAAATTTTCTCTTTGGACTGAGAAAAAAATTCCCCAGTAAACACCTGAATAGCCTTTTTTGGTCTCATGTTTGAAAACATTTACTGATTTTTCCTTCTTAGGGTTCTCACACAGCTTTCCCAGGAGCTATTGCATCATTGATATTCATGAGCCACCACTGTGACAGTTTAGTAAACAAACCCAACAATAAATCCATCTTTCCTGTCATATGTGACAAAAATTCTTCAGAGGCTTTATTTATATGCAATTTAAATCTCTAGGCTTAAAGCATGTGGTAATTTTATTTCACAAAGCCCCAGGCAGCAAAGTATTTATTTTACACTCCTGGACCTCATCAAGGAAATGGCATAACCTGTTCTTGTGTTTATCTTTTAGTAAATGAGTGACATAATATGGAGATGCCACCTGCTTCCTAGTGGGGAAGAAGGGTGGGAGAGCAGGAGGAGAGAGGTAGAGGATTAATTAGTTAACGTCTATGAAGTACTTTGCAGATGGAGGGTGATATGCAAGTGTGAATTTTAATTAAGGTTCCCTGCCCTCCTTGGCAGATACAAATAGGATAATATTTTGGAAGGAGAAACAATGGTCTAACTTATCACTTAGATGCTTTGGTTGTGGAGACTAAAATTCTCTGGTTTTTTTTCTGTGTATGTGTGTGGTGATGGGAATATTTATACCTCGCTCCACCCCTCTGTGGGAGAGAGAGGAAAGGTGTTAAGGACATGAAACTGCATTTGCCATGGCACCAGAAGTGGAGGGCCTGATGGAATCTGCCTCATAGCTCATCAAGAGGTTATGGCTATCCCTGGATTCTACTGCCATCGCATGTTCTTTTCTCCTCGATGCATTTGTACATTTTCCTTTTCGGAGAGTAAACAATTCACTTAAATTAGAACCGGAAATTTCACTCTTAGGTATATATCTAACAGAAATGCCTACATATTTCCACCATAAGTCCATGCACTAGAATGTTCATGGCAGTGTTATTTGCAATAACCTTTTACGAGAAACTTTCCAAATTCTCATCAAGAGTTATATGATAAAGAAATTGTGATAATATTCACACAATGAACCTCTGTACAGCAATGAGAATGAACGATCTATATCTAAATCCAAAGGAAAAATGTATAGCACCAATAGAAAAAAAAAAAAACTGAAAAAAGCCAACACCAAAGAATATTTATAATACAATTCTATTTTTATGAAGAACAAAAAAGCAGGCAGAACAAATCCACACTGTTACTAGTCAAGACAGTGATTACCCTTGGGAGATGAGTAGTGATTGGACAGGGTCACAGGGGGTGTTTCCTAAGCTTCTGACAAAGTTCTGTTTCTGGATCTGGCAGTTGTTACACAGGTGTGTTCAGGTCATGAAAACTCACTGAGCTGGAAGCTTTTTAAAGGACAAATTTCTATATGAGATTAAAAACAGAACAATGCAAATTAATCCACCAGCATTAGGTTAGTTGAATTTCAAGGTGCCAGGTGCCCCTTATGTTCTGGTTTATAGCTTACTTAGCATAACAAAGCATTTGCTAGATGTATTTGGCAATAATGATGAACTTGGATACTTCTTGTGAAGTTAGGAGTTTTCCAAACCACTTAAGGCAGAGAATAAGTAGATAATATGCTTCTACTCTTTCTATGCCTTAGCTAGCAATCTGACACTGTGATAGAACAAGGCATCCTCAGATTTCTGCTTAGCATAGCACTGTCCACACAAGCTAGGTTGAGAGCCATACAAGATAAAAGGTCTACAGAATGTTTTTCCCATATGAAGAAGACCCTTAGAGTTTAAATTCAGCAACTGAATAACAAATATAATGCAGTTCTCACCAACATATATGGCATTCACACTCAGAAGACAACTCAACTCATAGTGGAAAATTTTGTCTTCATATAACTTATTTGTCATCATTAGCCTCTCTTGGTGGTGTCATGGGGCTGATAAAGTTGCAACATGATTTACTAGTGCCCTTGAAGGGCTTGAGAGAAACATGAAGTGGGCTTAATGTGAATTTATTTAATGGTGGTGGGTAAGGAATTCTTTGCAAAAGTTGAAATCCTGTAAATGAACTGGTGTGTGTAATCTGATTATTTTCCCAATATAGTCATCTCTCGGTATACATGGTATCCTTCAGATACCAAAATCTACAGATGCTCCAGTCCCCTATAAATAAAATGGCATAGTATTGGCATATAAACTACATACATTCTTCTGTATACTTTAAATCATCTCTAGATTACTTATAATATCTACTGTAATATAAATCGTTAAACTGTATTGTTTAAGGACTAATGACAAGAAAAAAAGTCTGTACATCTCAGTACAGACACAACCATTGTAGGCCTAACAACATAGTTTACATCGGCAATGACGCTACCTTTTTTCCTGTATATTTCTAATTTGCAGTTGGTTGAACCCATGACTGCAGAACCTGTGGATACAGAGGGCCAGTTATATATACAATCTCAATCCCAAACTCCAGTGGTTAAGAGCAATAGGCAGAGTCAGTATTCATAAATGAGAGATAAAAGAATATACCTGGGTCTTCCTCTGTTGGCTTTTAGAAATCAAAACTCCATTCTGGATATTCAGCAAGTGAAAAGACCTGCCCTGGTATCATTAGATACATCCAATGACACATTGCCATGCACGTGTCACATCTTGACTAATATTTAATTTTTTTTAACCTTAATGATTCTCTTTTCTGTAGTATAAAGACACAGATTCCAAGAATAAAAAACAATGAAGCCCAGACTCAGATGTGGAATTGATCCCTAGAGTGTGTGTGAGTCTCCTTCACAACACTCCAGGCTTCCTGTTGCTGAGATCTCACATCCAAGTAACAATTCTTTAAATACTTGACATGTTCGGGTTTCAGGCACGGTTCTAGACTCCCATGATACAGTCATAAACAGAGCAGACTAAAATCCCTGCCCTTCTGAATCATTCATTCCAGCCAGGTAAGGTAAGGCATACAATGAACAATAAATTTAGTAATAAACATGTTAGAAGGTGACAAAATCTATAGAAAGAAACAGAAAAAAGAAACTAGAGTATAGGGTCATGGGGGGCAGAGGGCCAGGTTGCAATTTTCAACAGATTGGTCCAGATCTCAAGTCTCACTGAAAAAGTGAGGTTCATCATTGGTGGACACTGTGGGACCTTAAATGAGGTGAGACTTGCTTAGATTGATGGGCTCCCTTTCTCAGCATCAGGCAGGCTTGTCTTAAGAAATGATCTGGATCTCCTAAAGAAACAAGTGATTGCTTATATTTTAAAAGTCCACATCATATGGCCAGGATGATACAGGCTTGTGCGATCTTCAAAGCAAGTGTTGCCAATTGCTTACCATGATCACAGTAATGTCTCAGTTACAGCTTCTCATAACCAAACGAACTGACCTGCTTCCTTGGGTTATCAAACTGAACGAATTACACTTAAAGGACATCTACCAGAAATAATGATCTCCATTTTTGAGTGGCTGATAATTATGCCATTGTTTCCAGTAATAGTCAGATAGCAGGACAAACTGTCTTTTGAGACTTCTAGTTCTGAACAATCAGATCAAATCATCCATGAAGAAGACATTTCCCTCCTGTTCTCAGTGGCCTAAATGGCAATCATCCAAGAGCATTCACATCATTAACTTATGAATTAAAATAAGGAGGAACCTACAATGCAGCCTTAAGTTCACGATCTAGCCTGCACCTAATTCTCTCATCTTACTTATTGACCACACTACTTCTTCCTTTTACCTGAAGCTTCAATTTAAAGACACAACCTATATATATTTTTTTACACTCTTTGGGGGTTTCCCCATTGCTCCATTTTTTCAAACATTCCCTGTGACAGGCAAGATACCACTTCTGCTTCTTCCCTAAATCCTATTCTCATTTTAAAGCTTCATGCTGATTTTCTTCTTTGTGAAGCTGTCTAAATTCTCACCCTCCCAGCCATCTCTCTTTTCTTTGTGTCCTGAAGCACTTATACAGTGTAGTATTTCTTGGCACCAGCCACAGACTACCTTGTACAGTTAATTATGTTTTGTGTCTGTGCCTTATTTCCCTGGTGATATATAAGACCCTCAAGGGCTTTGCATTTCTGGGACTTAGCCCAGTTTCCTTCATTGGCGAGGTGCTTAATAAATGCTTAGTGTATCTGATGGTAATTATAATGGCACTAGTGAAAACAACTAGTTTTCAGACAGTAAGTGGGAATCCTAGTCCTTCTTCAAATGGTCTCTTAAATGGTCTCTGAAATAAAGCATTGAGAGATTCTAGTTGTCCCTTAATGTCTCCAAGTTCCATGAACGGGCAGGACAATCGCACTATGATAGCAGCCTAGCTGACAGAGCTTACAAAATATCATTGATATTAAGCCACAGAGCATTATCAGAGATGTGGCAAGTGGAGAACATGCTCCTTCAATTAGAAAAAATACTGTAGGAGAAAACAGTGAGGGAAAGTAACAACCACGCATATATGATTATGAAAGTTACACAAATGGAAGTACTAAGCACCACAACTGAGCACCCACCATGTGCCAGGCACTGTGCTAGGTGCTTCACACACGGTGCCTCTAATCCTCACATAGGTCCTGCAAGGTAGAATCCATATTTCCATTATAAGAGGAAAAAAGGACAGTGAGATTAACTGACCTCACTCAGGGTCACCCAGCCAGTAAGAGGCACGTGGGGCTTTTCGGTTCAGGTTTGTGGTGCCCTAGTCACATTAGTTTGCTTTCTCATCCCTGACGTTTGAGTTGCCCCAGTGGCTGCCTCATGTTTTTGTCTGTTCCCAGACCACAGTAGATGATGAGAAGTGAACCAGATTTCACAAAATGATGAACATATGTACCAACATCTTCTTGATGAAGTTTCGCTGGTGAGGAAACCAAGGCCCATGATTTGTAGAACATGCCCAAATTCACACAGTATTTAAAAGGTGAAACCCTAATTTAAACCAAATCTGGGTGAGCGCCAATGCCCTCACTCTTTCCATTGTATATGTCTAACCCTGAATAGACAAGAACCTTATGAAGACAGATGCAATATTGGTGGCCACTGATTTCTACCATCGACTTTCCCTGAGCCTTTATGCTCTCACCATCTTGGAACTAAAGACTTGGGCTCCTGGTCCTTATAAAAATTTGCTGGGCCAGATGTGCTGAGCAGATTAAGTCTGACCTTGAGGAAATAACTCTTGTATTTAAAAGTAAAAAAAGGGAGGGGAGAAGTGAGAGAAGGAGGAGGTGAAGAAGAAAGTTCTATATATCTAAACATAAATAATAATGGTAATAGTCAACATTTGGTATAATTTGAAGGTACAATAATATAAGCTAAAGTTAATAAAACGTGGAATATCAAATTCCTATAACATTTTTTCAAAAAGATGCATTATTTTAGAAGAGACTGGAGGCAGTGTTTTTGACTAACAGAAGCCGAGAGAAGACATAAGTGCCTGTCAAAAGAAAATGAATTAAATAGATTAGGATACTTACATACAATGGAATATTTTATAGCAGTTAAAGCAAATGAGGTAGGTCTTTCTGTGCAACTCGGGAAAGAGCTACAAGACATATGTATCAGTTACTCACTGTCACGATAACATCGTTTAACAAACATCACCAACCTCAGTGGCCATATAACAAGTTTTCCTTCTCCAACGATCTGGGGTCAAATGGGGTGAAGAGGGAAGGTAGCTGATCTCAGTTAAGTTCCCTTGAGGGAGCAATGGCACTAACCACACGTGAACAGGTCATCATGTTTGAATGCAACCTCAGGCTTGCTACTGGTATTTTGTGACTGTTACATAATTTAATGCTTTTGACAGGAGCCTACATATCCACACCGTCCACACGTGTCAGAGAAGTTGCACAATTGATGACTTCCTCTTTTCACTGGATTCTTCTATAGAAAAAATACTAAATCAAGATTTTAAATGTGAAAAAAATACTAAATCAAGATTTAAACGTGGAAATTGGTCCAAATGTAAAACTTATTCACATATGTTAATGAATTATTGAATGTTTGAGAGGGGGGACAAAAATTTTAAAAAGTCCAATTAAATGAACAAACATTATTTATAGATTTTTCTTCTGGTAGAGTAAAACAATTCAAGAAATTACAGACAACAAAATGGAATTTTGTTTATTCATTCATTCAAAAAGTATTTAAAAGCCTGTTATGTGCCAGACACTACTGTAGACTCTAGAAAGATCACGATAGGAATAAAAAGATGCCTGCCTCGTAGAGCTGACATTTTCCTGGGTGAAAATATACAACAATCAAGAAACTAATAGCTAAAATAACTTCAAATAGTAAGAAATGCTGTGAATAAAATTAGTCAGGGTATTGGGACTGAGTGTAATGGGCAGGGGTGAGGCTTCTGGGAAGATCAGAGGAGGCCTCTCTGGAGAGAACACATTTGCTCTGAAACTCAAATTATGAGAAAGCACCAGCCATGTGAAAATTTTAGGGGAAGGGATAACAGATGATGCCAAGGTCCTGGGGTTGAGGAATTTGGGAAGACATTAAGAAGGCCGAAGAACAGTAAATGAAGGGGCAGCTAGAAATGAAGTTAGAGAGATAGGAGGGACAAGATCATGTGAATTGTGTATTTTTATTTAATCCTCAAAAATATCCTACAACGTGAGGAGGATGGTGGGGATGGAATTCAAAGCATAAGTGGAGGGGCTGGCCTTTGACAGGATCCAGGAATATTTCCTTCGTTATGTTAGGAGGGAAAGCCAGAAATATATATTTAGTTACCAGTGGGGTTATGGTTGGTGGTTGGAGAGTGAGGGACACAACGGATTACTTCCACTCTCTATGGATCTGCATTTGTGGGCTCTCCTTTCTCTAACCTCTTTTTTCTCAGTGCTGAAGTTTCCGTTCTGCACAACTCCAGTATCCACTCGACCATGCATCCGTGTATGAACAAGTCCTCTTGTGGGTGTCTGCGAGCAAGGGCATCGCCAGGCTCAGAGTGACTCTCAGATGTTTGCTTTTACCTTAGTGCTGAGCTATCCAGCACAGTTGCCACTGGCCACATGTGGCTATACAACAGAGGGACTGAACATTTAATTTTATTACTTAAAAATCTGATTTAAGTAGAAAATTTGATACTTGATTTAGCTATTGAAAAACTTTAACAATGTCTAGGACAATGTACAAATCTACTTCTCAACTACACCAAGTGTCTTTGATAAAATTTAGTGTTCGGATCCAGATGTGCTGTGTTATTTATATCTCCCAAATATGTAAACTCTTTATCTGCTGATAATTTTATGTTGATTACATGTTGAAATATAATAATTTGGGTATGTTAAGAAAAATTCTGCAATGTATTATTTATCTATTTTACAGACGATGAAACAGAAACTTAGTTGGAATAATTCACCCAAAGAACATTGCTATTAAGTACCCAAACTGTTACTCAAATTTAGTTTCTGAATCCATAGACTGGACGTCCTTCTTCACCATGCTGGTGCTAAATCAACTGTTTTCTCATTCATTTAACCTAATTCCTAGTCTGACCTCAAAACCAATCAACACTCAATCAGACAATTTAGCTGAATTAGGTAGACATAGGCGATGGCCACTTAAGAATGCCAGTAATATTTGAGCATCTCTGTGAACTGGGCACTGTGATATGCATTTGCACGTTGTCCCCACAGTTGGGTATTGCATGTGCAGGTGGGCTGAGAAAAACAGAATGGACATTAAAACCGTAACACATAGAAGGCGGGTAGGAACTTGTGGCCTGGACCCAACTGCGACAGTTACCTGCTAAGGTGAAAGTATCAACATTCTCCGTAGGATTTAAACAAAACTCAGTTTCAAAACAGAATGTCAACAATGTCCAGAACATAATCCAAAATTACTACACACACACACACACACACACACACACAGGGAAGGCCCAACTCACAGGAGAAAAATCAGTACATGCCAATGACAACAAAACTCAGATGTCAGAATCATCTGACGAAGATCCGAAAGAAATTTTCTAATCAGGAACATTTCCATATGATAAAATTTAGAGTTTAAGTTGGATTAAACATGTTAAGGTAGCCCCAAAAAGGGAGTACCTGGATAGAGTATGGTTCTAGACTCATATAGCATCTCAACTCGGCTACTCCCTAGCTATTTAATCATGAACAGTTTACTTTGCCTCTCTCATCCCTAGTTTCCTCATCTTAAAATGGAAGATAATAGTGCTTACCAGACAGACTTCTTGGGAAGGTTAGAGGGCATATACACAAGTCCCTGCACAGTACTGACATGTAGAATGGGAGCATTAATGTTCCTTTGCTCTCTCCCCTCCCTATATTAGCTTGCTAATAGCTACCGGTCCTGACATAAAAATGGTGAAATTTTCTTTTTATTCTGGGAAAGAGCAGTCATCTCTAGAGTCTATTTCTCCATTTCTGATCCAAGACAATAAAAAACAATTGCTCCTTTAACCATGGTGCCATGCCGCTGCATGGTTACTCTGGGATTGATTTACATAAGTCTGGAGAAGAACAGAGGAAGTCTTTTCCAGCAGTTTCCAGAGGCGGTAGGCGGAAAGGCCCGTTACATGTTGGGTGCGTAACCACACATCCTCATTAGCTCCTCAGCTGATTTATGTGTTTAACTTTTTGATTTGTATTCAATATATAGAAAAGTGTCCTATGTATTGCTTTAATGATGAATTTTTAATATTAACAATGGAAACGTTGAATAAAGAAAGGCATTGCCCTTCACACCAACCTGATGAAAATGACCACAGGGTCATCAGATTTTAGAGCTAGAAGAAGCTTAGGGAGATTCCCAGACCAGTGCCCTCATTTTGCACTTGAGGAAACTGAGAGCTAGAGAAGGAATATAATTTTCATGACTTTGAAAAAGGTTGTTTATATAAATACATTTTATAAAGTTCCATTTCCATAAAATCATTTAGACATACTCAAGAATGAGGTCAGGGAATGTGTCATGTTCACTGCTATATCCCCAGCTCCTAGAAAGCTTCCTGGGACAGACTTAATGGGCTCTCAATATTTGTTGAACGAATGTAGAAATCTTTAGCTCCCAGAGATAAGTGCTGTGTGCTTTCTGATGGTTTCAAAGAATATCTGAGTAGAAGAGTTTAAAAACTTCCTTTTATGGTTCATAAAAATAATTATCTCCCATAAAAAGATTACTATCTGAAAGGAATATGCACAACTAACATGAAAGATGTGTCAGCTTAGTTCTGACCTCTCTACCCCAACTCCGCTTCTTCTTCCACTCTTGCCTTTGGTCCTGCTGACATCCAGTCCAGTCTGGACCCAGGTTACACATCCAGATGCTGCAGCTGTGCCTGTCTCCTGTTCAGTGGGACTGTCTTTCTTCTGGGCCAGGGGTGCTTGGAGCTGGCTTTGTCACCAGTCCCAGCTTTTCATCACTGATATAAAGGTTCATAGTGCAACCTTGTTCCACACAGGTCCACAGCACCATTTTGGATCCATTCGATTGATTGGTCCCTTCAAACCAGAAAAACAGATTTTCTTCAAGTATGCTAGAGGTCTGTCAACACATTGCTATATATCAAAATGGTTACTCTGCTGGTGTTTGTGATATACCATCTAAGCCTGGACTCCCAACTATAATTACTGGTGTTTTAATTCTTACTATCATGTCAGGACATGACATGGAAAGATATTTAATAAATTAACCATATATCGCTATTTTTCTGGGATGGTCTTGGTGAATGCTAACAAAAAGAGTGCCCCCTTTTACTGTTAAAAGTATCTCAGTTTGAGTGATAACCCTTAGGTTAAGAAATGCTATCTGACCTTTCATAGGACATAGGTTGATAGGACGTTAAACTTGGGATACAGTGACATAAATTGTTAGTGGTCAAGAGCAGGAGATCTGGGTTCAAAATCTGGCTTTACCTCTCACTAGCTAAGTGATTGTGAGAGCAGCTGCTTATCCTTTCCATGCACCAGTTCCTCCGCTGTAAACTGGGGACTGACTACAGTAAATGCCTATTGGTTTGTTTCAGGTTTCAACAAGATACTACGTGCAAAGCAGTTAGCACAATGGCTGGTACATAATAAATACCTGATAACTGATAGCTTATATTAATAGTTATATTAAGTGATCAGTGCTCTCATTTCTTGCCCTGATTTTGCTCTTCTCTTTCATTTCAACTCATTTCAACTTTTCTTTATGACTATACTCCATTTTTCTGATAATAAAAAGTATCAGAGTCTTATCTTTGTGCCTCATGAATAGTGTCTGGTTCAAAAACTTGAGCTGTAAAAAAGTGAATTTTGGGTCTGATGAATACAGACCTCAACTTTAACTGCTATTACAAGGTTACATGAGAGTGATTCTCAGTGTAGGATCTGTGGCCCAGTGCCAAGCCAGGAGGGCCCCAGTGACGGCCTGAGAACTGGTTCAAACACGCAGATGTTTCATTATGAGCAAATGACATGTGACTTCTTAGACTTGAATTCAATAAAGAATTGAGTGTTTCTTATTAGCAGTTTTTGAGGGCTATTGTTGACTTTGTTTTGGATTACTTAGTTAATCCTTCAGGATATACTGGTGCATAAACATAATTTTTGGCCTGTTACTGTTCTAATCAATACTCTTTAACAGGTACGTGCTGTGGTCCAAGCAGATATCATCCAGACCTTTATTGGAACAGTAGCTACATATTTCATGTTCCCCAATTTTTGCATCTTCAGAGACATGTTTTGGTTATCTCTACATCCTGTTTGCACAATAAAGGCATGGACAAAGCACATGGGCCATGAGATCTTCACTCCTTGTCACTGAGCTTCTGTGAGTTTTGGAGTCACTGGCCCACAGTCTTCCATGACTCCTCAGTTAGGTACAATACCATCCACCCGTGTGGGGGACTCACAGTCACAAATGTGTGCCTACGTGGGCATTGCTTCTATAAGTAACTCACAATGTGTGTGCAGAGGAGGATTAAAAAAATATAAACTTTGGAGTCATACAGCCCTAAATTTGAGCACTGGTTTTTGTACATTTTAGTTGTTTTTACTTGAACAAGTTACTTAAGCTTTTAGAATATATTATCTTTTAGACAGGGATAAAAAATCGTAGCTATTTTTATTTGAATTATCTCAAATTATTTAATTCAACAGATAGATGTCAGTCAACATTATTCATGATGAATTGCTATTGCACTTATTCTAGATCACTTGAAAGGGAGGGCCCATGTATTTTTCATTCTGTAGAACCTCCAACCACCAAATGCAGAGGAACCTGGCATATATCAGAATTCTGGATATTTACCGAATTGAGTAGAATTACATTCTGTTCACTTATTTATTTGTGTGATGTTATTAAGCATGGAAATACAAGAATAGATATCTAATGCTTCAAGCATTCAAGTTGCTTGTTGTTCGTGAGGAAACAGACAAAGGACATGTAAAATGCTGTGGGACCAGGGCTATGCTCACTCACATATACTGAGCCCTTCCTATGTGTCAGATACAGGGTTAAAAGGTTTGCATGCATAATCCCTTCTGATCCTCATAAGAGCTCTATTAAGTAAGTACTACTATTATGTTCACTTAATGAATGAGGCCTCCAAGCTTTGGGGAAATCAAGTGACTGGCCCAGAGTCACATAGCTAACAAGATGGGAAAGACCTGGAAGTCCAGAGTCTTCTCTCATCCATTCCCAAGAGATGGGTACTAGTTGCTGTGTCTCAAACATGGGAATCCCAAATAAAATAGGAGTTAGGAGTGGAGCAAAGATGTGATACTGTATTTGAAAATAAGAAATATATAAACATATGATATATAGTATGATATACTATTACATATGTATATATGTGTGTGTGTGCGTGCGTGCGTGTGTGTGTGTGTGTGTGTGTGTGTGTGTGTGTGTGTGTGTGTAATCTTCCCAGTTCCTAGCACAGAGCTCCTAAACTTGGAAGTTCCAAGTGATAGAGTGATGGAAGCATCTGTTGTTATATTTGGTCTTTTTTCCTGAAAGAGCTCCCAAAAGGTGGAAGGAGGGTTTATTGTTATTCATGACTAGCCCCTTTCAGCCACACCTGAGTTTATGTTAATAAGGTGATACTTTGGAAAACCTTAGATAACAAGATGGAAGGTGGTTGTCAGGGGAACCAATCAAGTGATATGAGGGTTAGAACTTTCAGTCACCCCCTGTACCTCCATCATACCAGGCCTCCAGGGAAGAGAGCAGAGCTAGAGGTTGAATTAATCAGCAATGGCTAATGACTTAATCATCCTATGTAATAAAGCCTTTATAAAAATCCCTAAAGTAAGGGTTTGGGGAGGGGATGGGCATGCTTCTGGGTTGGTGAATACATGGAGGTGCTGGGAGGGTGTTGTGCCTGGAGAAGGCATGGAAGTTCTAAGCCCCTTTCCACGTTCCTTGCTCTATCCAGATGGCTGTTCTTGATTTGGATCCTTGTATTACAAACCAGTAATCTAGTAGGTAAACTGTTTTCCTTAGTTCTGTGAGCTATTCTAGCAAATTAGTAAACCTGAGGAGGGGAGTTGTGGGAACCTTTAATTTATAGCTTGCCAGGCAGAAGCACAGGTGACACAACCTGGACATGCAACTGGAGTCTGAAGTGGTAGTGGTGGTGGACTGAGCTCCTAATCCGTCAAGTCAGCATAGGCAGTTTTCATCTCAAAATTGAGTGAAATTGCAGAACCCAGTTGGTGTCCACTGACAAAGCAATGACTAGAAGTATGAGTACAGTAATAGTAGAGAGTAAGGAGAGGTTATTTTTTTTCATTTAAACAAGTATGATGAGAAATGAAGAATAAAGTGGCATTCCATCAGGTTCAGTATGAGTCACCCAGAAGCAGGAGGACCCTAAGGATTTCTGCTGGGATTCCCTAGGGATTTCTTCTAGAGACTTTTCCACGAGTAGACTCAATCACTTCTGAAAGGCATGGCATTGGAGTGAAAGGGAAGGAGCTTTGGAGTCAGGCAGACTCGCACTGGATACCAAACAGTTGCTAGCTATATACACAGTGTCCAGTCATTTAAGTCTTTCGAGCCAACATTTTGTACTTTGTCAAAAGGAGATAGTGATACTATCTTATAGGTTGATGGGGAGTTTAAGATAGGACACATAAGAGTATCTGACATGTAATAGATGCTAAATTTATTTTAGATACTATTTAATGAATAGTCTAACTGATCAATACACCACTCTGTTCACTGATAGGAACTAAACCAAATACTCCTAACCAATTGCCTCTAAACCAGTCATTACAGGCAGAGTACTTTTTTCTACCAAATGAGCTTCCCATCCTCTCTGTACCTATCCAAATCTTCTCTCTACAAGGCCCATCCCAATCTCATTTCAACCTCTCCGGCCCATAATGACCTCTTTCTTTCCCTGACTCCCACAGTTGTGGGAATGTGGCCCCCACACAGAGATTCTGATGCTTCAGTAAGTCAAGAGACAGGGCATGTAAGTGCAGAGTGAACAGTTATTCAGTCAACAGGTATTTATTCAGTGCCCATTGTGTTCCAAGCACTATTCTGGGCACTTGGAATATATCAGTGAACAGTCAAAGATCCTTGCCTGTATGGAAGCCTCCATTTCTGCAGAGGGAGAGAGTATAAACAATAGATACAATGAATAAATGTATGATACAGTGTGATACAAAATGATAAGAACTATGGAATAATGAGTAAGTAGAGGAAGAGAAAAAAGATCATTAAAGCAGGATGGGGAAAAGACTGGGCTCACAATTTCAAATAGCATGGTCTTGCTAAGGCCACGCTGAGAAAGAAATTTGAGCGAAGCCTTGCAGATCAGTCATGCAGATTTGGGGGGAAGAATATTCTAGGCAGGGAGAATGGCCACCGCAAAGTTCTTTAGGCTGAAGTGTGCCTGGTATGTTGGGACCACAACAATGAAGCCAGTGTAGCTGAAGTGGAGTGGCGGTGGGGTGAGCAATAGGATATGAAGTTAGAGTAAGAATAAGTTCTCTGAGCTGAGCTACAGTCCAAATATATTGTCCATACTTGTTTGAATAATCCTCTGTATCTCTACGTTCCAGATGGTATATCAATGGGACATTTTCAGCTGGGTGCCATAAGTCACTAAAGCTCAACATGAACAGAAACTCATCATTTCCCTCTCCAAATGTGTCCCTTCTCCAGATTTCTCCATTCCTATTATTGATGCATTTACCTAGACATCAAGTGAGAAACTTGGGGTTATCTTTGAGTCTCCTCATCCCTCCCTCATCCAAATTCAATGAATTGTCAATTCTTGACTATCCCACTCCTCCCAAATCCTTTCACTACCTCCCTAATCTTTTCACTTTTTACATTCTACTACCTCTGAGCTTGGTCCGCCTGTAGAGACTGCCAGGATCACAACGGCTGCCTCCTAATTGTTCTCCCTGCATTCAGCCTTGCACATTCATTTGTCAGTCAACCAATCAATATAAATTTAAAATGGGGCCAGAGCTGCCATGCCAAAGGATTGCATGTCTTATGTCCCAAAACTTTAGAATGTTAAAACAGGATAAAATAACTTTTGGACTGTCTTAAGCAACATTATGCTCCAAAGAACTGTTTGCAATGATATCAAGAAAGCATTTCTTGATAAAACTAAACTGAAAAAATTTTTTAAATTTTAGAATTAACATTATTATGTTATCCAAACCAAGAGAGATACTTTCCTTCCATGATGTAATTGTTCCCCTTCTCTTTCTTATAAATACCCAATGCCTTTGTCTTAATCAGAACACTATTTGGGCTTCTACCTGAATTGGTGCATCCTGAATAGCTATGCTTTGATCTCAAATAAATGCTTGTTGCCTCTCTCTTGAAAGGCCTATTCATTTTTAGGTTAGCACATGCTGCCCCTCTGCTGCCATAGTTACTCTTTTGAAGTTACTTTTTTCAAAAGAGCCAATTAGATGTTTCATTCTCAGACTTAAAACTCCACCATGACTATCCCTGACCTACTTGGGCCTTCATCGTGGCTCTTGAAGCCTTTGCTCACTGGTAGCCACAGAACTTTTTGAGAAGAGTTCTGGCAAGAATATTTTCTAAAATTTCACTCCTGTTTACTCGTCTTTATTAGAATAATACTTCCAACACTGGTTTGACGGTGTTCCTTTGTCAAGGGCTCAGAAATGACATGGCCCGCTATGAACCGAAATACGTAACCATTTAGGACAGGCAGCCCAGGAAATGTACACCAGCTCTGAGGTGCTTCCAAAGGTTTGGGCACTTAAAGAAAAACCCAAAAGATCTTTTGGGAACTCTTTCTCTTTTTCCCCCAGAAGAGGAAAAGCAAAGGTCCTATCCAGGGTATCAGGCTCAGCTTACCCTTTACCAGTATTATGAAAACACACCTAAAAAAGCAAGCTGGCACAAGGAAAGGGCCACTAGATTTACAGCTGGAAGAGCTGGATCTGCCGTGTGGCTGTCATGCTATTAACATGCTGTGCAGCTGTGGGCAAACCACTTCAAAACCCTAGGCCTCGGTTGTCCCAGCTGTAAAATGTAGAAATTGGCTTTAATGGTTCTTAAGGTTCAGCTATATTATTTTATAAACCCATGGTTCTGGGGTAAGTACAAAACAAAGGGAAAGAAAAAGACAGTTTACCCTTGTTCTCCCATTAATGGAAAAGAGTAATGGATGAAGATTTTATGTGCTCAATTGTTCAATAAATATTTATCATGTATCTACTATGAGCAACATTTGAGGCTAGGACTTGACCTAAGAACTGGACTTAAACAAAACTGCATCGAGTTGCAGAAATGGCTTTTATACTGATTCGCAATGCACAACTTAATTGCTTTCAGACAAATGCCCACTGAGCCTAGATATCTAAAGGTTTTCCTTAGAGAATGTATCATATTTTTAAATTCTAAACCTTTCACATTATGTATTAAAGCCCTGCAATGAAAGAAAAAGAGGCCTCAAATTGCCACCTTGAAATCTAACATTTGGATGAAATAATTTTAATTCATGAATTCATCAAGATTGCTATCAAAATGATTGAAAGCAACAAAAAAATTCTAAAAGAACTGGACCTTTAAGAACTGATTTTTTTTTTTTTGTTGGCAGAGGAAACATGTCCACTATAATGGGACAATTTAAATGCATAACTGTTAAAACAAACTCTTTAAACTATTCCCTGCATGTCCCAACATTCATCATGTTGACTAGCAAGACATCAATTTTTCATAAAATACTGTATAACTGAAAAGGAGACATTTAAAGGAGAGAAAAAAATTGAATTCAGTGTTTCAGCTCAGGCTCCAATGATTTCGGCATTTTATAAGGTGATTAACTGATTGTATGAAGGGAAGAAGCAAGCGGTACTTCACAGAGCTCTGCAGATTGAGTTCTCTCTTTTGTCTTATTATTTTCCTTCTTTAAGCACCTTGATTTTTTTCCCCCTTCCCTGAGGCACTGCATACATGGCAAGAAGAATGAGTTGGCTGCATGACAAAGTCTATACTATTGTGCCTTCACTTCTACTTCAACAAAGCTCAGTGTTGGCAGACCACATATGGCAAAATAGATTATAATAGGGCACAACTCTATTTTGCTGAAATTTAATACCCATGATACATTTTACCTTGGGGAAAAAGGTTAAAAATTAAAAAAAAAAAAAGTTAAAAAAAATCTTTCAAAGACCATTCCTAATATTTTAATTATCATGGGACCGGGTTTTTGTTTTGTTTTGTTTTGTTTTGTTTTGTTTTGTTTTGTGAGTTCATTCCAGTGTCTCAATTTTTTGGTGTTCACAATCTCCTTCTCTTTTAGCATAAATTTCACGTAAAGTCTCTATTATAGAACCTTGGGATAGGACAATTTGGAACCTCCAGGAAACCTTCTCTGGCTCACCTTGTTTTCATGCATGACAGGTAAGCCTCATCCTTGCAATCAGGAATGTACTAATAGATGCAAAACTGGTTAATATCCCATGGGCAATTAAATGTAATGTTTGAGATTATCTTTTTCTATAAGGTGGAAATCAATTGTATTTCTGTGGAACATAATTGATTTCCATTCCTATAAACAAGAATCATTTACATTAACATCCATTTTTTACAACTTCAGCCCTTTCAGAGTTTTAAAATAGCCTAGTCAATAGAAATCAGGTAATCATGGAGATTATCGAATCAGATAATCCATGGAGAGTCCGCTAAACAACATCTACACTCCATTGAAGGAACACCCAGTAATCTCTTTTGCCCAACACTTGAACAATTTTTCCAAACAATTTAAGGTAAGAGATCACATTTCCCTGATGTATAATGACACTTAGATTGTTACCACTTTTTTTTCTTTTATAACAATACTTCACTAATTACCTTATGCATATATTTAAATACACATTTGCTAATGTTTGTGCAGGAGTTTCCAGTAAGTAGAATTACTATGTCAAAAGGCATACTCACTTTAAAGCATGACAAAGCAGCAAAATTGCCCTCCAAAACTGCTGAGCCAATTTTATTCCCAAGGAAAAGTATAGAAAGTGACCACATCCAAACCTTGCCAACACTTAAAATTATAGATTAAAAAATTTTTTTTTTCAATTTGATAGAGGAAAACTTTTGTTTTAACATGCCTTCCCATGATGACTAGTAATGTTGGGGGGAAAATGCATATCACAACATATTAGTCTCTTTTCCAGAGGCTATACCACATTTCTTTTGCTTTCAAATTTATTTCATTGGCTACGATTCTCAAAGCATTACTGAGTAATGGAGGTGATGCCAACCATTCTTATGTTCTTTACTTCAGTGTTAGTAGAAATGATTCTACTATTTTGCCATTAACTCAATTATTTCTTACATATTTTTAATACCTCTTCTTTTTCAGGAATGAATTTATTGGGGGCCAAGGAATGGCAACTATTGAGATAACTGGCATTCCTGCCTACTCCTATTGATATTTATACCTATATCACTTGGTATTATTTAGCATAAGCACTGCTTACTCTAATGATGATGATTTGCAGGGATCAGCAAACTACACCTCAGTCCATGGGCCTACACCAGCTCACTCTTGTTTCATAAGTACATTTTTATGAGAATATATGCCTGTATATTTACATATTGTGTTGTTTTGTACCACAGTGGCAGAATTGAATAGTCACAACCAAGACCACATAGCCTGCAAAGCCAAAAGTATTTACTATCTGGCCTTTACGGAAAAAGTTTGCAACTCTTGATGTACTGAATTATCCGGTAGCACCTTTAAGAAACAACTGAGTTTGTTGGTCAAAAATATTCTAAAGATATCCTTCATTAAAAAAGGTAAAATCATATTTTCCATTTTGGTCAAATGTTTTTGGTCAGACAGATAATGCTGAACATAACTATTTAACTTTTTTTTTTATTACGTGGGGTTGTATTTCGTAACTAATTTACCTTGGTGAAAGCGGTCCTTCTTACAATGTATTATTTTAGGGATTTTTATGATAAAGGTAGATAATGATTGACTCTGACACTCAAAAATCTTTTGTCTCACTCACTTCTTCAATCCTCCATGATACTGGATTCTGGAGTCTTGAATAGAGTCATTCTCTAAGAGCTTGGTCATATTCAAACTGCTTTTTGTACTTCGGTATTTTGCCTCCAGTCCTTTTCTGCTCAGTGGACAGATATATGAATGTACAGAGAAATAAAACAAACTTTAACTTTCAAAACAAACCTATAGCACCTAGAATTACAGGGATATTCTATCAATTTGGACTATCTCTTCTTGATCATTAAATACTGCTTGCTGGAGAGTCTGAAGGATATGCCAAACATTAGTTATTCTTAATTCTCTCCACATGGTTACTCTTTGGAACAGAATACCTGGATTCTCTATATCTGGATTATCTATCTCCTCAATAAAATGAACTTTATAAAACTGCAATTTATCCCAACCTCTTGGCACATTTTTCGAAAACTGATGTGAGAGATGCCTATAAATAAAACAGCACATTTTTTTGTTATAAGGTTCATAGTTCAACACAATAAGGAGTGATATAAGTAACAGCATTTTTTCCCCTCTTAATGAATTGGTATTATCTTTTCTCAGGCAAAGAGAGCTATTTAAACTCTTTTATTTTTTTTGCCTTTAGTGCCGAATAGCTTACATCTTTGTTGTAATGTGATATTATTACTTATATTCATCTATATCTAGTTCTTCTCTATTTCTATACACAGAAGATTAAATGCCCTGCTCCTTTGGAGGTAAGTTTGGCCATGCGACTTATTCTTGCAAAAAAAAAAAAGTAATTAGAAGTAATATAAGTCATTTCTAGGCCAAAGAATTTAATAGCTAGAGGTCAATTTTCCAGCTCTCTTTTTCCCTGGCAGTAGAAATCAAGAAAACTATGGGTAAGGTCCAGAAGATGTCGAAGCCTGTTGGCCTGGGCCTAAAACTGATTAATTAGAGGCAGAGGCAACAGTGAAACTACACTGAATGTCTAACATGAGCAAGAAAAGAATTTATATTTAATTATGCCATGGATATGCTGAGATTATTTGTTACTGTAGCATAACATGTTCTAACTGATACCTAGATGTTAAATTGCATGAGACACGATTTTAAAAAGCATATTCCTACATCTATCCTCTGTTATTTTTCATAATTTTAAAAGTCAGATTACTTATATTTTATCTATTTTTTTAATAATAGTCCTCCAGCCTCTGTTTTTTGTTTATTTGTTTGTTTGTTTTGATTTTCATTGTTTTTTGATTTACTGAATCAGGACCTTTGAAAGTATCTGCTTTTTTTTTTGTTGTTTGCTTTTTCATCTCTTTTGGGAGCAGTTGGTGTATAAGCAATATGGCCACAAATTCCTGAATATTGGGTAAATATGGTCAAACTGATTGGCTCAACTTGATAAAATAATAAAAAAAAATCTAACTCTAGGGTTTGTTGCTGTTACTGCTTGTCTTTATCTTTTATAACCACAGATGGTCTCTAGTATAAACCTGTGATTACTTTTTTGTTGTTGAATTTCCTTACCTCTTTTGTATGTCCCTATGATTATTTCTCTGTAAGGGAGTATTTATATCTGCTGATGTCAGTATTGGTTATTTCACTCATCTGTACTTGCAGCTGCTCCCTAGTGCTAGCATAACCGCCTTGGCTCTATCTTAGATCATCAGGCATTAGATTCTCATTAGGAGCCCTGGTCCCTGGTGCCATAAAGGTTGGGGAACACTGTTCTACATCCTAAAAAGACCCAAAGTTCTATTAAATTCCTTGAATGGCCACTTGCGTCAGAGATTAGGCACTGATTCTAGTGCCACTTTAGTCTAAAATACCAGTCCAGTGTCAGCTTTGTCTAATATGAAATTATCCACTTGCATAAACATACATTATATGTATAAAATATCTGCCAAATGTTGAAACATAAGGTTTCTTTCCCTGTGCTGGCACCCCACCTTTATTTATTCAATAATCTGCAAACATTTACTGAACACCTGCTACATGCCAGGCACTTTTCTAGGCCCTTGAGATAGGTCAGTGAGTGAAATAAATGTTGCTGCATGTGGCCTGCATTCTAGCAGGCATAGTCAGACAATGGGCATAATGAAAAAGTTGTTAGGTGCTAGGTGGAAATAAGTAGTAGAATGAGACAAAGCAGTGTTTTGCAATATCAAACAAGATGGAAGTTTAACCTCATCTCCACAAAAACTTGAAAGAGATGAGGTCATTTGCCAGACAGATATTTGGAAAAGTACTTCAGACAGATGGAGCAATCATGAGAAGGCCCAAGGTGGAATATGCTTAGGTACTCAAAGAATACCAAGGGAGCCAGGCTGAAGTGGGCTGAAGTGGGAGAGTAAGAAGTATGGTAGAAAAAGAGGTTAGGGAGGCAGTGAGAGGAAGAATATTCTGGAGAATGTGTAGGCTTTTGCCTTGAAAGAGATGGGAGCCAATAGAGGGTTGTGAGTAGAGGAGGACTTGCTGACCAAGGTTTTAAAAAGATTGCTCTGGCTTTTGTGTTGAGAACAGACCATGGGAAAGGAGTGAAGCGGGAAGATCAGTTAGGAGGTTATTACAGAAATCCAGGCAAGAAAAGATGGTGGCTTAAAGCAGGGTATAACTGCAGAGGTGCTAAGAGGTCTTCATATTATCAATATATCTTTAAGATTAGCCATTAGGGTATCTGGATGGATTAGGTATGGGATGTAAGACAAAGGTGCCATGGATGACTCCAAATTTTTTGCCTTAAGCTAATACTATAAAAAAAAAATTTAGGAAAATAGCAAACCTATAGTAAATAAGGTTCAATTCACATTTTCTAAAAGAAAAGTTGGTCTTGTGAAATATAGGTCAGTAAGATCTGCATTATGGTATAAACAGGAATTAAGGCTCTTTAAGCTCAGAGGTCAGTTTTCTTATTACTCATAATCTTTTATGTCCATCTAGTTAGTGCCAGCTGAATTTGCTTTGAATTCTGTCGGTATTTTTTAATCCACTCTTCGTATAACTGTGAAAATAAACTGCCCTAAGTGATTCACCTTACTCACGAGCACTCATAAACAATTTGCAGTAAATTAAGCATCTCCTTGTTATGCAGTTCATGAGGTAGTTAAAATTTGCCCATGTGAAAGTGACACTTATTTGGCATATTTACAGCATTAAAAGAGATTAAAATAGCAATGGCTAAAGAGTTCTGTCATACACTGCTGTGGACTGTTACTCCATATACAACACATCTTTTACTACATGTGGTCCACTTTCCAAGAAAGAGATGCAGCAAAAATGGTGAAAATTTCTTTTGTTTTAAAGTCTGACCAGACTATACTCGAACCTTAGCTTTAATCATTACCAGTGATGTGGCACTAAATATGTGGCTAAATCTCTCTGAGCCTCATTCACTTTATCTGTAATCTAGGGACAATTTCCATCTTGCTTGGATGTGTGAGGATTTAAAGCAATGCACGTAAGGTCTGGCACCTGGAAGGTACAAAGAAAATACAGATATTATCATAACACATAAAATACAAGTATTAGTGACTACTATTATATACTACTATAAAAAATTATTACATTTTAATATTGGTATTTATATTAATAAGTTCTAAGTGTTATTGTAACAATAATAGTAATGACATGACAATATCATCTAAGTCAGCGTCAAAACAGAATTAATTCTAACATTTTGTTAGAAGAAATAAAGTTCTAATGACCATGTCATGTCTTGAGTTGTGGTGGCCTATAATTGCTAGTTGCTTGAATGAAAATGAGAAACAGAAACTGAAAGTGTCAGCCTTAAGCACATCAACAGCTGATGGTAAACAAGGCAGCCAACAGCATTTTCCTGATGTGGTGATGAGACTACAAGAGCTGGAAGAGAGGGACACTGAATTGTCCTAGGTCAACCTGCAAACAGGATTTTGCTATCACCCCCCCCAACCCCTGCAGGAATTTAGCTCTGCCTATCTCTAACAGTCACAGTGAAAGAACCGCAAATACTTCTAGACATTTTCTGAAACTCAAGGAAACTCGACTCAGCATTTCAAACTAGACAAGCATGTTTTTAACATTTCTCCTTTCTGCCATATTTCCTCTTACATTAACTGGTTGAAATTTGAGTTCAAATCATAAATGAAATCCACATCCTAAGCATCAAACTAGGGTTCTGAATGCAGATTTTCATTTGTGATTCCCTGCTAGAAAACAAAAACGGTGGTATTTGGGGGCTTCAAATGGGCCAAAGCATTCCCGATTTTTCATGCAGTTCTCTTGGAACAGATAAGGAAAAAATCAGACCACTCTCTGCCACAAGCTGCAGCTGAGTGAACAAATGAAGGAGTCCAGATTTACTACTGAGCTTCGTTTACTGAACTAGCAGCTGTGCACAGCACTGTCACAGACATCATCTCACTGGTTCTCTGAACAAGGCAGATGCTATAAATTCCATTTTACAAATGAGAAAACTGTGGTTGGAGAGATTAAGTAACCAGCCTAAATCCACACACCTGGTACCGTTTGGATAAGAACACAGATCACTCCCGCTTTTGCAGAGCGTTCTCTCTCCACATTTTATTTCTTCGTCTCATCCTATCCTTTCCCCAGGAGATCAGGTGGCTTTTCTTTTTCTTTCTTTCTTTCTTTTTTTTCATCTATTTGAAATCAATACCGCCACTATGGAGGCCATACTTTGAGTTCCAGAAGTAATGTCACCCCCAATTAAAGGCTGAGAAGAAGCTCACAGAAGTTTCCAGCAAGCGCAGTGAATTGTGCCAACTAATAGGGGACTATTTCACAGCCAACTTGAATCTTCCAAATCATATGCAAGCCCAAAATATCCGGTGGGGGAATTAAAACGACTTATTTGCGGTAATTACAAATGATTATCGCTCCATTTTATACATGGATAGTTAAAAAGCCACCCCAGGCTATAATATCATTGGCTAATGAAAAGAACATCCTAAGGTTTTGATTTATTGTCCCTGCTATCAGAGACGACCACAGCCACCATTACAAATGTGTAAACAACCTCAGTGAAGGTTTAATGTGCTTTTATCACGAGCCTCCATTGTGTGCTAGCCAGGAGACGAAGCTTTGTGCTCCTGAGCATTGTGTAATTAAAATCCTTTCACTCAAAAGAGAAGCAGAGACAGTTATCAACTAATTTATGAAAGAAACAGGAAGAACCTGATATTACCAGCAAGAGCAGCGGCAGGAATTTTGATTTAGGTGTGGATGTTATTAATTGCCGCTGAGACTTTAGAGGCAGAATTCTCAGATACCAAGCCTTCACAAGAGGCTGTGTGTCTAGGTGGTAATAACGGATGAGAGTGAGCAGATCCAGCTTCCAGGGCTGCTTTCAATTACCTGCTTTCCTGCCTGGGAGAGCTCACAGGCTGCCTGAGAGTGCTGTTCCAGGAGTTCAGAGAGTGCAGTGTAAGCATCACAAGGGTGTGCGCACAAGCCCCATGACCTGACACCAATGAGTGCAATCACACGACAGGAAGATGAAAATCACTACCTCTCCCTCCTTAGAGAACAGTGTGTGTCTGTGCACGCGCGTGTGTGTTGCGGGGAGGGGGGGCAGGGGGCATGGGGCAGTGGCTTAGTGAGAAATATAACAACTCCTAAATACTTTGAAAGTTAAAAACAAACAACAAAAACAACCACCCCGGGAAACAATAATCCATTAGAGATTATATCTCCAGGAAAGGTTTCCTCATAATCTGCATGATCCCAGAAGAGATCTCTACTTGCCACCTATTGTGGTGGGAAATGACTGACTGGTGGGGCGAACCTCAGCAAACCCCAGCTCTACAGAGTAAATTACTGAGGACACATAAATACTGAGATGAACCTTAAATAGTGCCTGGGCAGCTCTCCCATGTACAACAAATTAGATAATAAGAATGTAGACCCATAGGGATGCTGGAGGGAGTTTCTTTTTCAGCCCAAAGTCTAACCTAAGAAAATACTTTTGCCTTTGACGTATTTTTATTGTTAAGGATGGATCCTGTTTTCAAAGAGAGAATGTCAGTCATTGTTTCTGCATTCCCCAACTCGAATCATTCCTAAAATTTATCCCTACTCTCTGGTTCCACTTTCCACCCCATTGGACAGAGGCCTGTAGCAAAATGACCGAAGGTAGTGCCCATTAGGAGGACAGAAGATGCAGTACATGTTCATCTTCCTTGAGCCTGGATGGCATGGTGACTCCTGTCACTCCTTTCTATTGTCTCTGTGGTTCATATAGCCTTTCTCTAGGTTTATAAGTTTTAAATCGCTAAGATTTCTCCTAGGAAGTAGAGTTGTTAATAACATACTTTTTTATGTTTAAATACCACAGGATGATGAGAGGCTAAAAACACAAAATTAAGTTTGCATTATATAGTTCCAGATGAAAAAATAAAAACCACTCCAATGTAAATGACTCATTATCCCCAGGAGAGGAATTATTCTTCAATTACTGAAAAACCAGACAGTTCCTGGAGTTATTCAGCATCTCAAATCACTACCAAAAAATAGATGACTGAGACAAGCTGACAGCCCAAGCCTGAACAAAGCAATAGATTTATGATTTGCTTGTTCTTCCTATTTAACTTTACTTCCCCTGTGCTTATAGGACATAGGTCTTTGGGTACAATAAATCACCTGCTCAAGAAAAAGGTCAGTAGATCCAGTCCTTGACTGAGGCAGACCTGTGAAACCCAAGGCATGACCATGAGAAAGCACTGGGGAGAAAGAACTTCAGCCATGCTGTTCTTTAGAAATGAGGACCGGAATCAGACCAGACACTGGGCTCTTTGGTGACAGGCTAAAGTTGTCCAGCTAGCTGTGGATAGAAACCAGGCAAATTAACAGCAGTGTACAGAAAACGACGTCTTTGTGTCTGTAGGAGTGCTTGCCTTTCAGAAAGTGGAACGCATCTTCCAATACACAACTAAACAAATAGTTAATTTACCTCCAACCCCTGGCAATCAAGACTACTTTTGGTTTAAAAAAATTAAAGAAATTGAAAAAGAATAAAGTGAAAATTGAAGAGTTCAGCCACCTTTGAAGATTCAGCTTTGGTATTACAATGGAGTAGTTAGTCTGTGAAGAGAAAGCCCAAACTCATAAAACTTCATCAAAAAACTACAATAGTGAGCGAGGGTCAAATACAGCCTTTTCAGTGAAAACCCATGCTTTTCTAACTCCTTAAATAGAGTGCTATTCTCAGTGAGCATTTTCAATGTGGAGTCTAAAATTGGGGCTGTTGATGCAGAGATGGGTATCCAGGTGCACCAACCGTGGTGTACTGGCCCAGAGATAGAACAAGACCAAGAATCACGACATGCTCACTGGAGTAGGACAGGCACAGAGAGGGCGCAGTCCAGCCAAGAATACGAAGCATAGCACTTGTATAAGGTCAAAGGGAAGGGTGAGTCCCCATTTGGGAATTGCCAAGGTTCAAAGTTAAGTGTTTTTTAAAGCCTAGTTACTAGACCTGGGGTCCAAAGTCAGAACACGTATAAAGTGATATTTAGTTAAATGTGCTAAATTAGGGGTCCTTAAAGTGTTTTTACTTAGGAATCAGTGGTTTCCAGGACGAGGGGTAGAGTTGAAGCTTTTGCTAGGAAGTCAGGTGGCCACCACTGTTGGCAGAAGAGGGCCCTCCTGGCGGGAGCCAGGCAGTACTTATGCCAGGATGAATGGCTCCCCGTACACAACTGGCCCTGCAACATGACTTCTTCACAAAGTCTTTCATGTTAGTCATCTGTCTCTTTCTCATGAAGGCTGCATAAAACTGTAAAGCTGCAAAGCTGCAGTGTCTCCTAGACAGTGGGATATTGCTTGCTTTTTGCATGAATAATTAGTGAATTACAACTGAAGGAAAGCAGCCTTTGTGTAAGTAATTTTTGCATCCTTCTGAAACGTTTTTTTTTGTTTTTTTGTTACCTAATAACAGGGCCTTTGGGCCTGTCAGCACCTTTCTAAGCATTATTTGTGTTTTGCACATCATGCAACAATACTATGGGTGCTCTTCTTTTGATTGACTGACCATAGTTAGTTTATTCATGGATCAAACTCAAAGGAACAATAAGTCTCATTGCTAGAATCCACGTTAGGCTGTTTTGGACAAGATTGACTCTAAAGTCTACAGGTATTTTGACAACATTATTAGAAGATGGCATACTTTTTAAATATGAGAACAGGTCCAAATTTCCTCCAAACTTTTCCTTACTGCCTGACTTTCAAAGCCGTTCTTCGATGGGCTTTGTTTTCTAGCTTTCTACCTACCATTCTAGCTTTGCTTCTCCCACAAACGCTCCCTAGTTTAAATATACCAAACTATTAATAGTTCCTCAAACATAAGCTATTTCAAAAAGCTATGCCTCTGCACATGCTGTATTCTCTACCTGGAATGTTCCCCCATGACTAAAGGTTGTCTCCTGCCCATCCTTGGAGATTCATTCCAGGCATTGCCTCTGCTGCAGGCTCCTCTGACCCTCCTGGATCCAGGCACCTTGCTTTGATGCTGCCAGAGCAGCCCATGTTTACATTTGTCACCTGCCACTGTTTGTTTACTTATTGGTCTGCCTAAATATGAACTCCCTGAGCACACTCATTGTCTTCTATGCCAGGGCTGTCAAATGAAAATACAGTGGGAGCCACATAATTTTAAAGTTTTTAGTAGTTTCATTATAAAAGGTAAAAAGAAACAAGTAAAATTAATTTTAATAATGTTATATAGCCCAACATGCCAAAAAAATTATTTTTCAATGTAACCAATATAAAAACTATGAATGAAAATGTACATATTCTTGTTTTTTTTTCATAATAAGTTTTAAAAATCCAGTGTGTATTTTACACTTCGAATACACACTGGTTTGGACCAGCCACAACTGAAGTGCTCAATGGCTTATATGTGGCTAGAAGTCATTATATTATTGGACTACATAGTTCTATGCCATTGTTCCAAGTGCAGTGTCTGGAGCCCAAAAGGTACTCAGTTAATGTTGCTGACAAATGAGTTTCAAGCACAAGCAACATTAAGTACTGCATCTTAAATGCCATATAGTTGAAAGTTCCACGTAGGTCATGATGATAGATAATTCTATAACTAAGTATTTCTATAACCTTTGTATTCTTAATTAATTCCTAGATGCATGGATTGAGTCAGTTAGTCAGGTCTCATCATCAAGTGACAATATGACTAACAATCTTACTGTGCTTCGGTCTACTTATTTGTGATGTACAGAGTTTCTAGATTAATCCACTTCTTAGGGCCCACAGATTTCCACAGGACATGGAGATATGCATGTTTCTTTGGCCCTAATTTGCTCAGGTTTTTTTTTTTTTTAATGTCTTCTGTTAAATCAGTTGCGTAGCTATCACTCTGTTTACCTCCTCCGCCTTTTCTGCTTCTCTGTGTTTGCCCTGATTCTCAGTTCCCCTAATTTCACATGGCCGGTGGCAAGAGTTCAAATGGAGCCCCACGTTCTGTTAAATAAAATACCTCATTCCTCCCTCATTGACAAACATATTGAAAATACCAAAACTCAACAGATCTGTGTAAAGCTATGATTTTGTATGTTCTATTAATGGGTCAGTAATACTGAATAGTAATATTCAATAATGATTGAAAATTATTTAAAATATAAATAAATTATATTTCTCACAGATATACCAAATTATTATCATCAAGGTTTTAACATAATTTGTGTTTTATTAATAGTAATAATTGAAAGCAGGACCAGCACACTTTTTCTATAAAAGACGAACAGTGAACATTTTCAGCATTGTGGGTTATAGCATCTCTGTAGTCACTATTCAATTTTGCTGTTATAATATGAAAGCAGCCACAAACAACTGAGTGTGGCTATGCTCCAGTAAAGCTTTATTTATGGACATTAAATTCAGAATTTCATAAAATTTTTATATTCCACAAACAGTGTTCTTTCAATTTTTCCAATTATTTAAAAATGTAAAAAAAAATCATTCTTAGCACATAGATGGTATAAAAATGCATGCAAATTTGGTCCACAGGGTTCTGATTTACATGACTAAAAAACAAAATTCAACTGATTTCAAAGTATATAAAGTTTGATTTTATTATAAACATATCAATTAAATATAAAAATTCAAAATAAATCATTTCTCATGTCTTCTAAAAGTTATTTTATTCTAAAATGTTCAAAATTGCCTACTAAAAAAGGCAAAATACATTTCAATCAATAAATATAAAAATTTTAAATAAAATTTATTTATACATCTCAAAAATTCTCAATTTCTATTTCAGCCCCCATAGTTCTTAGTTCTTTTTTTCAATGCCAGTGCTAAGCATGGTCCATTTTCAGTTTTAATTTGAAATTGAAGGTCTTTATTTTAAGCCCCTTCTGTTCACTTCCCAATTCTAATTAACAATTTGTACACTTGAGAAATACAGCATGGCTTATTTTAAGACTAATTTTTTTTAGACTGTCCTACTTAATTTGTACTCAGCCTGAGAAGTGAGAGATAACAGCTTTTAATTACTGAAAAATAAGTTTAAAAAATGCTTAGGCATGCTAAATATTTCATATGTTCTTTGACATATATTCTTTGACCAATATAAATATCTCGATTTTGATGAGCTGCTCCAGTAAAATTCAAATCTGTATAATTTCCTTTTGCCATCAAGTTGTACAATGGAATACTCTGTGAAAGGATGCCAACAGGAAAAGAAAAATTAACACAGATAATAAATAATGATTATACATAAACTCTATTATTGCATTAGCTTACAAAACACTTCCACATACACAGTTTCTTTCAGTTTTTTAAATTCTGTGATGCAGGAAATGCCATTATTCTCAATCTCTTTCTCCCCTTATTACTCCTGGCTTTATCCAGAAGTAATTGATGGAATGCTACACATGTCAGCTTGAATATCCTTTCCTTCATGAAACCTTCCAGTCTCTATAAGAGTTTGACACTCCTACCTCCACATAACCAATACTCCTTGTAGTTATTTATCTTACTAACGCTACTCAGCTATTTGGCAAGCATTGGCTCACGTCTGCAGACTGTGACCTCCCTAAGGGTTAGGACTACAATTTTATTAACCTTTGGATCTTCAGCAACCAGCAAGCTACATGTGCTTAGAAAATGCATGTCAATTTATTTATTCATTCAACAAATATTCATAAAGTACTTTCTATATTCCAGATGTGGTTCTGGGTGCTGGAGATGCAACACTGAACAAAACAGACAAAAATCTCTGCTCCTGTGGAGTGTTCATTCTTCAAGGGAGACACAATAAACCAGACAAGTCAGTAAAGTATAAGGTAGGTTTGATAATTTTAAGTGCAAAGGAGAAAAATCAAGCAGAGAAAGGCATAGGTAGTGTTAAGATATGATTGGTTCATGATGTAAAGGCTTAAAGAAGAAAAAGACACAGATAACTAAGGGGAAAACGGAGTAAGCATGCATGATTTCCTGGAGATCACTGTGGCTGGAATGGAGGGAGCGAGTGAGGATCAGTAAGGGTGAAGGTCAGAGGAAAGATGGCGAGCTAGATCTACAGCCTCAAAAGCTACTGAAAAACTGTGGTCTTTACTCCAACTGAAACTCATTGGAGGGTTTTGAGCAGAACAGTGATGTTGTATTTGCTTTTAGTTTTAGCATGATCATATTCATTAAAAGTATGTACATGTGGAGAAACTGGTGCATAAAGATGAAAGCATTTGCCTAAAGTCACACAGTTAAGACTTGGAACATATGGGACCAGAACTCAGGTTTCCTAGCCTAAGTCTGATTCTTTTTCCAATATTGTTCACCCAGATATGGTTCTCAGGAGTATAAATGTGGTTGAAAAGAATGATTTTATTTACCTGTAAATTGCTCATTAATTATGTCTGGGACCAGCTGATTACTTGCAAGAAAAATAAAATGAAACAAATCAATTCTGATATTTTAACTGAATAACTCCAACTCCACATATGTTGAATATTTAAAATATGCATATGTTTGTCATTGTCCAGACAACACATGTGAATGTGAGAACCACTTCTCATTTGGCTGCCCTTGGGTTATTTATGTACCAAATTTGTCTGTTCAATTTTATTTATATTCATGACAAGTATCACTTGAGGGCAGTCATTCATGAATTTGAAAGCTATATGGCATTCCTTTCTTTAAAAAATCTACACATATTTCTACATAAATAATATCAAATAAATTTGTTTTATTTTTTTCCCTCGACATTCGGATCTTTAGCTATAAGTGATCAACCTGATGTTTAGGTTATATATACATAATGTTGATCACTTATCCCCCTGAAATATCAAATCTCTGGTCTTGAAATGAGAAAGAATATCCTCTTGTCCACCTGAAAAATGATATTCAATGCAAGGTATTACCAGTGTCACAATACTGCTAGCCATTCCTGAACAAAATTCCTGAACAGCGTATTTATGTTATTTATCATTTCACTGGCAAAAGGATATTATGGTTAAACAAATTATTGAAATAAATAAAAATGATGTCATACTTGGGATTTTAAGAGGAAGAGCTGTAAATATTTCATAGGTTTCACCAAAGACAATGGACTAAAATACCTAAAATTTGTCATTAATACCATAGTTTTTTTTTTAATTTCAGCTTTTTTAGGTATCACTAACATAGAATAGTAATTTAAAATGTAGATTATGTCGATTTGAAACATGTATATGTTGTGAAAGGATTCTCCCCGTTTACTTAATTAACACATCTATCACTTCACATATTTATCCAGTGAATTCCTGGACTTTGATGGGAAGTTTTAGATAACTCATTCATTCTTCTCATTAGTTATTGGTCTGTTCAGATTTTCTATTTTTTCATGATTCAGTTTCGGTATGTTGTATGTTTCTAGGAATTTAACCACTTCCTTTAGGTTGTCCAATTTGTGGATGTAGTATTTTTTAATAGTTGATATATTAAATTTTTAAAAGCAATAAAAAGACTTCTATTTTTCCAGATAAAAATACAAAATCCAAGAGAGAATCCCTGCAGGGGTTTAGGGTCAGGCAACGACCTAGACCCAGATGCTGCTACTCCTCTTTCACTGCTGGTCCAAAAGCATCGGGCACTGAATTGAAACTTTAGTGGGACGTAATCGGTTGTACCCATAGTAGTAGAACTGACTTATTTATGTAAAGCTGAGGTTACAAAGTGCAGTCACCTCATCATCTTATTTGTTGATGTATAAATTTGGTTACATTCAATAACTTTTGTATTTTTATCATTAGTAGCTTGTGTTTAAGTGTACCTCTCCAGGCTTCACCGCTAGCTGACCCCACCAGCTTTAAAGTTAGGCATTATCTGATAAAAACTGAGCTCTGTCATCTCCCCACCTAAGTTCCCACCACGCCCACCCACTAATTAAGGGGTTGCCAGACATGTGGACTGCATGGATCAGTATCATTTTAGAAAACAAGTAATGTTTTTGTTGGAGACAAAGCCTACTTCATAGGGTTGCCAATTTTTTATTTGATCAATTAGTGAAACTTAAAAGTACCAGTTTCTAGAATCACCATTTTATTCTGGTTTTCACTGAATCAGTGACTAGTTCAAATTCAGCCAGTATGAGGCTTTTCAGGACTTAAGCCTTAGTTGTCTGACTCTCAAGCCATTAAGAATTGCAGTTTAGTTCTAAAAAATACTATTGACTGATAACCCAAAATTGCCATGATTAAATATCTGAAACAAGAGAATAAATGTAATGAGGCTTGACTAGTGAGTGAGATGTATTTAGTCAAGGAAGGAGAGAGGCAACATTCTTAGAGTAGCCCAAAACCAGCTAGAAAAGGGTCATTTGGTAAATCAGTAATTCCGGAGTCTGTGAAAAGTTATAGAAGATAAGATAAACAAAAGAGGGTGCCTGATGAAAATCATCGTATCAGGTATACTTACTTAAGAAGGGGAGAGGCTGATCAAAGGAGTTGGAAAGACTCAAGATAGGAAGAAAGCGGAGATGCTGGAGACAGTGGTTTGAGAGACTACTGCTAAAATCAGGAATTAAACAAAAATCACAAAGTTGGAATAAAAATGGAGAGATAGCTGAAAAACACAGTGAAGGCAGTAATGTGCTATTTTATAAACAACACAGGCATTGAGAGCACCAGTGAATGTTCACTAACTTAGGGCTACTAAAATGTAGATTTTCAATGCTAATAATGTGGCAATTAATACTGTCTGGGGACATTCTTTATATTGCTATTTGAACAATTATTACCGCTTGCATTATTTAACTTTTTAGCTGATTATGTTCTATTTCTTCAAGATAATCTAGGGTAAGGGCAGTGTGGGTAAAGCCAGCTGGTGGGAGCTAAGTATCACAATTCTGAGTGATAGAAAAAAACAATTTTCTGGTCTGTGAACAAATTTGATCTGGAATATCCGAGACAGTCTGCATGTCCCAACTCTACATAGATTATATGAGCAAAATGTCTAGTATGTAGCTATGTATTTATTATTTGACCAGCAGTGAGGAGATATAGTAAAGTGAATTAAAACAAGTCACAAACCACAACATAAGGTTACACATGAAATTAATTTTTCTGGCAGAGAGTAGAATTGACCATTAGAAGAGCATTCAAAGGAGGCTACAGAAACTTTCCTGGAGGATTTCAAAGGTATAACTTGAGATAGTTTTGGCATAGTAGAGAAGGATTTTCAAATGCCAGACTGTGTACCAGTGCTTGCCTGTCAGAAATCTTCACAGATCTCCAGTGAAATGAGAAAAATAAAGCAAAGGCAGTATAATACGTAAAGATATGGACTCATAGATGGCACGGTACAAATATAGTTGCTAGACATTCTTTTTTGAGCAGGACTCTTCATTCTGTATTCCCAAAGTTTTCCTTTCTAGATTTTTAATGAATCTTGGTGATCGTAAAAATTGGTACTTTTAAAAGGTCATTACTTGTTAAAAAATTAATATTCATGTGATATAAACTTTTCTATCAAAAAAAAAATGTCTTTTTAAATGTTTCTGTCCAATGCAATCTACAAGTAGGCAGTCCCTAGGTTAGTGAACCTGGTGGGAGATGTGGATGAGGAGACATGGTAGCTATTACTAGATGATTCTTAACTTTAAATCCAGGGGGGCCTGTGAGAGATAGATCTAGAAAGTCAGCCAGTACATAAGCACAAAGAGGCAAGTCTAGACATAATTAGTAATAAAAATAGGCAATAGCTATTGAATGCTTACTCTACGCCACTGTGTGAAGTTGATGTTATCATTAACTCATTTTTACAGATGAGGGACATGAATGGTAGGAAGAGTAAGCAACTTGCCCAAGGACACAACTGACAAATGCTGACACTAGGATTTGAGCAAAAGTTTGCATGGACTCAGTGCCTGGGTTCTGACTCACTGTGCTATGCTGGCTCTCATTAATGTTTATGTGGTTGTTAAAAACCCTCAGTGGAGAAAAACCTGCCAAGAGGACCAGTATGGAAAGATAAGTTAAACACCAAGAGATGGGGCCTTTAGCCAAGAGTAGGATGATAACAAGTCACCATAATAATTCACTATGTCTGATATGAGAGGTAGCTAAAGCACAAGAGCTATTGCTTTTGGCCAAGCTGAGGTCACTAAAGGCAAGTAGAATGAGCTATTTATGGAGCTGTTTGGCTGGAAGCCATAGTGGAAAGAAGAAAGGGCTACTGACTCAACCAAATTGCTTCACTGGATTCCAATAGATGGCTCTAGATCAGGGCAACCAGATGAACAATTTGAAGCAGGACATAGAAAAGAAATGAAAGCAAAAAGACCTATGCTCAGACTTAGGACTGTCACAGAGCATATCATTTATTAATTCAACAAATGTTTTAAATGCTTGTCATGTGCCAAGCACTGTTCTAGGCACCAGGGTACAGTAGTAAACAGGCAGGCAAACTCCCTGCCTTTGTGGACATTATCTTCTGTGTGAGAGGGGGACAACAAACTACATACATACATACATACATACATACATACATATATACATATATACATTTATGCATATATATATATAATATATACATATATACACACACACACATATATACATATGATATGGGAAAGTGACCGAGAGGGATAGAGAGTAATAGAGTGGATGCTATTTTAGACACTTAGCAGTGATACGCATCATATGCTCCAGCACTTAACTCCCACTCTTAAGAAATTCAGTACCTCTCAGCATCTCACTCTCTAACAGACAACATCACGTAATAACCTGTGACATACAGTTTCTGTTATAGAATATTCTAAAAGTAGAATATCTGTCTACAGAGCAATATCAATAGGGACAGACCAATATGATTATGCTTCATATCAGAAGACAGTACTGTCAAGACAGCCGTCTCTCAAATATCCACCCCAATCCTTCTCGCTTTCAGGTGTAAAGATGATAATGAATTCAGCCTGATACAGGCATCACTCCACAGCATCACTGTCAGGCTCAATTCTTGTCATGCTACTAAATATCAGATTTAAGCTTCAGTGTGCGGAGAATGCCTTTAACTCTAAGCCTGTGGGGCGCTTGATTTTGCACTGAGACAGCTTTGAAACACTGTGGACAAACCAGAAACGTCCAAGGGGATGAGTGGATCCCCTCACTTAAACCTCTGCATACCTGTGTATTAGCTGTAACAGTATCTGATGACCATAAATTTGATGAGCACTGTCTCAATTCTATTCCACCCTGGAAGCAAAGGACCTGATAAACCCCTGCATGATGCCGAGATTTAATTAGACAGTGGAGAATTTGAACTCAGGAGTCATTTTCACACACCCAGTTCTTTGCACTAGCTGTATCCCTCATTTCTGCTACCTAAATTGCAGAGGCGATATTCAATTTCCTTCCTGTACAAGCCACAAATCACTTAAAAAAAACCTCTGGCAGGAGAATTAAGGAAATATCGCCTCTGAGAAAGCTATGGGGAGAACATTATAAATATTTTCTATTACAGGTTCATTCAGGAAATGTTCATGGAACACCTACTATGTGATAGACATGAAATTCCAAAGACGCACACTTCTCTCTTGCAGTGCAAGGAACAGAAACAAAGATTCCCTTCTCCCTGAGCCCTACTTTTGCTTCTATTGATCATTGATATGATTTAATTCCTACACCAATAGTTCTAGGAAATCCATATCTTTAAGGCCACAGAGTCCTTCACCATAAATCAGAAAGTATTTTTATTGCGTTTCTACTATGTGCTCAACTTCTAAAAGTAACATCCTTAGAGACTGTTTTATTGGTCATTTAGAAGGCTGAAGCAAACTCTGCATCTCCGTATCCCAGCTTTGCTCATATGCAGTTTGCAAGAAGTGTTCTTCGATTTGAAAGTTCCCAAATTCTGTATTAATCTATGATTGGAACCAGCAACATGAAAAATGGGCAGAATTTTGAGAAAAAATAAAGAGGCAACGCTGGCTATTAGCATTGGCTTGTCCAAAGAAATTCATAGTTTTCGATAAATAAAAGTTGAAGAGTTTCTATTTTCTTACTGAGATGCAGGTATGTTCTGATTTCCCTTTTCATTCGTCCCCAGGCACCTAGTAAAAATAGAACTCGTTATCAGTATAGAAACCTATACCTTTATTTTTCTGGCAGAATGGGGCTAATAATACCAAACAAATGACCTTCGAGAAGACAATGATGATTTGTTAATCCTAAAAGCCACCCTTGAAGTGAGTTGATATTGCCTGACCAAATGTTAGAGTCTATGGAACAGATATACCAGGTAATCATCCTGGTTTTAGATAAAATAGTTATTTGGGGAGATGACCGGGCTGGTGGGTGTTGTGTTAGGGGTCTCCCAGAAACCCAGTTAATAAAGCATGACAATTTTATCGACCAAAGCCTGCCAGATGGCTACTTACACAGCTATGTTTCTGTCTGGCAGGGAAGAGCAATCGCTGTTGTATTTATTCAATATTTCATTATTGGACAACGTGCAAGGGCCCATCATCCGTTGGGTTCATTACTATCACATTACTAGCTTTCAAACCAACGTAGCAGCTGCTGTGCTCATTTATCATCTCTCTGTCCACATTTCATTCTGTTCTTTATGAAAGAGGAAATTTTGCTTACTACTTAAATATAAGGTACTGGATAGTTTTTTTTACTTTCTTACATACCACATAAAAATAACTTATTAAAGCGATTCATTCACTTATTAGGCCAATTATATTTTATCTCTTTATTCTACTCCTTTCACTTTTTAATGAGGATAATTTTATCATGGGTATTTATTTTCCTTGTTAACTTTTCCTAAACCAGACCATGGTCACCACCAACTAGACACACTCAAGGGAGGATAAGAAGAGCAAATATAAGTTTATTTTTTAAAGGGTTGTAATATTTGGAAGTAAGAAATTGAGACGAGGGAGAGAGAAATGGGGTAAATAGTATTACTGAGGCCCTTTGAAATATATGCTTCTGTGTGTGCACTTTTCTCCAGAAGGGCCAAGTCACCCTGGTATAGGAGAAGGTGATCAATATCACACCTGGTGGCGGTGCAGAAGTACTGAGGAGAGTTCGGTTAGAGGGCTCAGCCCCCAGGACCCAGTAGTGTCAGGAGAGCAGTCTGGAGAGAGATACCGTGGACAGAGCCAAAGAAAGGCCCAGGCCCCGCTGGCGGGGGCGCGTGCTCAGTGTTAGGAAGGGTCAGACGTGCAGCTCCTGGGCTTTAGTCCACAAGCGGGTGCTCTTCCCGAGTCTGCCTAGTGTTCCTGGGGCAGCTGAGATGAAGTAGAAAGGGAAGAGTGTTCAAATATATTTAATGGCTGACAAATATTTTCACTGTGAAAACAGGAGAAATTTTCAGTGGAAGAAAAGAAGGAAGGAGGGAAGTTGGACCACTATCCAAAACACCCAGGCCAAACTGAAAAAGACATGTGATATCTGAGAGAATGAGACTCTTTCATCTTGTTTCAGGTTTGTAGTTCAGTTGACCCAAGAAACCCAAGACAGAAGGTGACCTGGTACGTCTTTGGTGTGATCTAGTCCTATGACTTTAAGTACCATCTGTACATCAAGAATTCTCAAATGTATATCTCTAGCCCATACTTCTCTCCCAAACTCCAAAAATAACCCAATTTTCCATGAATATCTAATATCCACTTTCAACAAATTTCTATCCAAATCAGTCAAATTCATGCCCTCTCCCAACTTTTCCATTCCGCAGCTCAAAAATAAATTGAGTCATTTCTTAATACTTTTTTAAAAAACTCACAACCCACATCTACACCCTTAGAGAATCATGTTGGATTTACCTTAAAAATATATCCAGAATCCAACTTTTCTCACCAACACTGTTAATACTAGGGTCTTTACCACCATCATTTCTCTCCTGGATTACTACAATAGAATCCCTGTATCCCCGTTGCTCCCTACAATCTATTCTCAAAACACTTTCTAGAAAGATCCTCTAAAAATGTAAGTCAGGTTAGGCAATGCCTCTTCTCAAAATCCTGGAATGGTTCCTATCTCCCTCCAAGTAAAAACCAGATACATGATAATGGTCTACATGGTCTCACATGCTCTAATTCCCCACCTCCCAATTAATTTTATAATCTTGTTTCCTCTCCTTTTGCTCTCTCTGATCCAGCCAATCTGCATTTCTTGCTCTTTCTCAAATACTCTGGGCATGTTCCTACCTCAGGACCTTTGCACTGCCTGTGTCCCCTGCCTGAAATGCTCTTTTCCCAGATATGTCAAGACTAATCCTCTCACCTCTTATCAAACAAATGTCATCTCTTCAAAAAATGAATCATTTAAATAACAACTCTGCCCCCCCAGCACTCCCTTATTTTACCTTTCCTTTTTTTTCCATATCATTCTTCAATTTTTAACATATCCTGTAATTTACTTATTTATTGTATTTATGGTTTATTATTTGTTTCCACCAGCTGGACTATAAACTCTATTGGGCATTTTTCTTTTGTTTGCTCTTTTATTCCAAGTGTCAAGAAAGGAGACTGGCACATAGAACATGCTCAGATACTGAATAAATAAAAGTGAAAATAAGCCAGATGTTGTCTGAGAACCGAGTATTTAATAGCAGATAACTGGCACCAAGTAGTCACTGATGGAGAACTTCTTGCTTCTTGATCAAAGCAGAGAGCAAAGCCTCTCACCTCTGAATCACCACCATTGTGCACCACATCCTGATTTAAAAACAAGTGGCCAGTCAATGATTGTGGAATAAAAATGAGTTTGGCTCTGTTGGTGACAGAAATCTATTGATGCCTTTAGCCCTTGAGAAGAAAGGCCCAACGCAAAAAGCATTTATGAGACATAATTCTGTCAACCTCATGTAACAAAGAATGAAGAGAAAACGCATGGTTCTCTAAAACGAATCCTACCTCCAACTGGATCTGAGCTTCGCTTTCTTTTGATGGCCTGGTCTAGATGCACTTTTATAATAACTTGTCATAGCTCCAAAAAGTAAACCCGCAAAAAACTGAACACTGAAAAACTCCATTTATATGACATTCTGGAAAGGTAATATTTTGGAACAAAAGCACATCAGTGATTGCCAGGAGTTAGAGATAAAGGAAGAATCTGAGTATAAGAGATATGAGTACTGGTCTGCTTTCTGTTGAGAGGTGGTCACAACATCCCTGCATTTGTTAAAACTCACAGAACCATACACCAGAAAGAGTGAATACTAGAGTAAAAATTCTCCACTTACAAGGTAGTGCTGATGCTCTGCTGAAATCTAAGCTGCAAGGCTACATGCTCATAAATTAGGAAGAAAGTGGAAGCATCATGGTCCCTGGGCTCCTCGCGATGTTTACATTGAGCACCTTTACACAAGCAGGGAGAGCTCCTCTGGGTCTAGACACTTACATCTGTGCAGTCACGCACTATTTGGCAGTGAAAAGTTCTGGATATGTGTTTGCTCTAAGGTGTCATTTATTAAACTCATCTTAGCCTGTCACCTCTTCTTTCATGCTGTCAGCTACTAAGCAAGGGAGGTACACAAAAGTCACACCCATGGGTCTCTGTTTTCACAATAGGCCTGCTGTTCACAGCAACAGCATGAGACGAGATCTGCTTTCCCTTTCTAAGACTGACCTGCTCAGGAGTTAGGAGACTCATTGTTCATTTACAGGAGGACATATTTTCTGAGAATAACACTCAATCCTTTGATTGTTGATTTGAAGGGCAGAGTTCTTTCTGACGTTTACTGTCCCTAACCCAACCCCACCTTGCATTTTTGTACGACTCTAATTCCTGATTCATACGGTATATTATTCATTTTCAAAAATCAACTCCATCTTGGAAAATTTAAAGTTATCATATTAATTATTTTGACAATAACTTATCTTTAATATGTATCTTACAGGCTACCATACACTTTTATCTACGTGGCATCTTTTAATTTTCATGGTAATCAATTAAATTGACAAGCAGGGGGTATCATTTCCATTTTAAAAACAAAGACACAGATTCAAGTGATTATTACTTTCTCAAGATCACATGACCCATCAGAGGGCAAGGACTCGATTTCTGTTTCACGCAAGGGGATCAGTAATCTTCATTTCTCTTATAAAAAAATGAATTCTGACACCATTTTATGCAACTCTGAAACCTATCAGCATATAATCATGTTCTTTTTCTCCTTGTCCTTTGAAAGATGGATGAGTACTAAGTTATATAGACATTTGACTCAAATATCATATGAAATTCCACATGCACTTCAGCTCACAGTACTGTGCTTGCATTTTTATTTCCTTTACCAAGAGTCTCTCTGGTAAATGCACCTTATTATCTCCCAGTCATCTATGTTCCACCTCTTTTCTAGGTTGCCTTGTGGATTTTTCCCAGCCTCCATAATTTTAAGCCTACATGACATACCTACCGCAGGTTTGTCCAGTTTTTAAGTACCTGTTTTTTGGAACATGTCTTGGACACTCTGTAAAGTATTTTCTTGGGAAACTTAAGACCAACAAATTTTTCATTGAAGCAGTTTCACTAATAATAGAGTGGCTCTTTTTGAGAAGTGCAGAACGTGTTCAGAGCTTGGGCCTCCCACTGGTAATTCCTGTCACAGACAGGTCTTCCAATATGTAGGGCTATGGCATTACACCTCAGGCCCGTGCTCCATACTCAGGCTACAACTACCACTCACCATTTCCCAATTGCAGGGCACAGTTTAGCCTTTGCTTAGGATGTTCCCTCTGCCTTTCTCTACCACTGGTCCTGGGAACCTGTCAGACACCACATCTAACTTTGGACGGGGGAGCAGAAAGTGGGGCCTAGCACACTAGGGGCTGGGTATCATAAAAGACAGCGGAGCAGCCAGCCATGTCCAACAGAAATTCCTAATCTAACTGCATCCACTCCTCTTACCCCCTTCTCCTTAGGCTCTCTGTCTGCCTCCATGTCAGCCATTGCAGGATCCCAGTTTTACACTAAATCAAGCCCCTTCTAATTCTGTCTTTTTGCTGCTATTCATCCATCAACATTCCCCGGGTACAAAGTCTCATCCTTCCAAGTATGGTTCAGATACCACCATTCCCACTCTTCTACTCTAGCAGAAACCTTTCTCTCTGCTTATTCCGTGGGAGGAGAATCAGTTATTCCTAACCTGGCACCCTATGACTTCTGCACATCAGTGCTCACAGCAATCTATTATATTGTGTAGCCATTCTGGAAAGTGAGATTCCAAGGATAGTGGCTGAATTATATTTATCTACATTCTTATTACATATCCAGGATAGTACCTTTCTTATTAAATTCTCAACAAGTGTTTCTTGCTTCAGTAAGTAAGTAAGTAAGTAAGTAAATAAATAAATAAATAAATATTTACTCCTTCTCAAGGGAATTTTATGTAGATTGATATCATATGGAGGGGAAAACTCCGGTGAAATAAAAATGTTGACTCCAAAAACAATGAAATACTTTCTGAAAATCCCCTATCAGAATTCATTCCTAACTTTTGGGTCATCCTAGTCTACATAGTAATTTTTCCCCAGAAACAATCTGTTCCAAAGGGCAACAGTTCCTGTCTTCTCCTCGATAAAACTCACCTGAGTCTGTTTTGAATGGTTGTCCAGTTACTGTGTGTGCATGTATGTATGTGTGGGGTGTGTGTACATATTTTGCGCCAAATACATTATGTCAAAAAAAATATATACATCTCCCTAGAATTCCATTATTACCAGTAATTTAAAAATATATAAAAGAGGTTTACCTTTAGTCTGTTCTATATTTTTACATGTGGGCATCTAATATCTTAGTAGGTTCTGTGGGGTCTCTCTCCTGAACTTAGATTTTCTTAGCTTTATTTTAATAATAAAAATCACCATTGCTAGACAGGGAAATAGTATGAATACAAGTGATACTCAATTATAGGAAAGCTATCTCTCCATTCTAAAACAGGTTGTCTGTCTCTCTCTCCTCCTCCCTCCCTCCCTCTTTTAAAAGCTCATTCTACAAATTTGTGTAAAGGTGTTTTATCTTAAATTTGATCTAACCCAATTCAAATAATGCAGTGAAATTATGGGAAAGGAACACATAAAACTAGGTCAGTTGTTCAGATTTATTTTCCTTTAGATATTCAATTTGGTTTAAAAGAATTGAATTCATTTGCCATGTTCTCTGGGAAGCATCGTGAGAAGTATAATTCAGAGCTGCTTTCTCTTTTGCATGGCGTCCACACGACAGAAAGGAGGCTCATAGAGCATGTTTCTGCTATAATGAAGGCTCTGTTCTATCTGTCTGCCTCCGTGTGAATTGCTCCTTTAGACAGAAAGTTAAAAACTATAGAATCAAAATTCTCCCTGAGCCCAAACTACTCCTAGGGAGTAAATTAAACATCTTTGGATGCTTAAATATCAAGGAACTTGATCATCCTGTCAAAGTTGTCTAATTAGTTAATGAGTAGTAGTTAAACTCAGGATCTCCTCCAACTATTTTTTCCATACAAAAATGCCTAATTCAAAGTCTAGCAACAAAAATCAAAATTTTTATCAGGTTGCTCTATTACTCTCAAGATAGAAGTAGCAACAGGGACTTGCTAAATGGCAGACACCTCCGAAACAAAACAAGAAGTTCCACCTAAGCCTGAACGTTGTCCTACCATTCTGAGGGAACTGACTATGGTTTTATTGCAGAGAGAAGGCAGACTGGCGTGGCCAAGGACACGTGGTGTACCGGGTATGCTAAGATTTTTCACTGCCTACAAAAACATTCCAGGCATAGCATAGGACTAAAAATAAAAATCTTAACACTAAGAGGAAATTTTTCTGATAAACAGAAGTGGCTTTCACCAAAGAATTTTGAATTAAATGATTCCTCTTAATTTCTAAAATAAAGCAGTGAAAAAAAAAATGACTTCATGAAGCAATAGTTAAAAAAAATAGTACTCTAACTCCCTAGAGTTTGTAATCTCCCTAAAGACATTCTAACTTAAATTGTCCAGGTCAAACTTATCCTTAATGGGAAAAATTTAGTAAGGTGAGAAACGGCCGAGATTTGGTCACAGGGATGTGGGGAGGGTGAGAACGCTAGTGGATGAGTTAGAGAGCTGCAGAGAGGAGAGGCCAGGAAAAATCAGGACTGTAAAGAGTAGAAACTCTTTCTTCAATGAACTGAATATCATTCCTAGGCCAGGATAAATAGTGAGTACCAGAAATGCACTAGTAGCTTACAAAGTTTCTATTTCATGCATCTGAGGAAACTGGTTTTCAGATTTCTGAGTACAGAGCTATCTGATCTTATATAATGCCACCTTCCTGTGCACTAATGACTAAGAGAAATGTCCTTGGCCCAAGCCATTTTGATCTAGTCATTTCTCTGTTTTTGCTCCAACGCAGTAATGATGTTGGGGGCTTCAGTGTAAGAGAGACTCTGTGTTGGGATGAGTATCGTTGGTTTATGTCCTCTGAAGGAGTTCCAGGAAGTAAGTCACTAGGTGCTTCTTTTTCATGCTTTTAGGGGATTTGTTCGGTTTCTTTAAATTCTTCCTCAGTAAATCTGGGTGTATGTGTGCGTGTGTGCATGTATATCTGTGTGTGCGTATAGAAACATCTAGTCCATACTGCCCAGACTGGAGAGTCATGATGTCTGCCGGTGGGATGACTCCACAGAGCTGCTGGTGTGACCCAAACCTCCTTTAATCTGTAAGCTGGGCACAACTCTGGCAGATCTAGTGAACTTGGCAAACCCTCTGTCAGTAAGTGCAGTCCAAAGTTCAATCCATCCTCAGGAGGCAATGGATTTAGTCTTGCCAATCCATTCACATTTAGCATATTAATTAGACAGAAAAGGCAAGAAATTCTCCCAATAGAACCCATTTCTTTCTTTTAATATTGCCATAAAGTATCAAAATAGAGTCTTACGTGCATTTTCCTACCTAACACAGCTCTAGTACTAAATATAGAATAAATGCTACAAGATTGTTTCTTATAAACAGCTATAGTATTTAGCATGCATAAAGTTTTTAAAAATACTAAGCCTGCTAATTCTTAGTACAGTTTTCCCCTTTCCCTTCACCAGATTTAAAAGTAAGAGTAACCCTGGTATCAACAGTCCTTCTTTGATTTAATTTTAATTCAGCATTAAGCCATTTTCACCCACACTCTTTCCTCAAGAGAAAAAAACTAACGCTACATTCTTCAAAATTCCATTAAGAAGAATGTTATAGAAGTCTGGTTTGTAAAATGTAGAGCAAGAAATAAAGCTTTCTTCTATCTAAAACAGCCATTGAGAAACTCTGGATGCGTGTTTTCTGAAATAGAATATGTACTGCCTCTCTTCATAATATCTAGGGGAAAATTCCTATGAATTAATGCAGTGATAAATATTACAGATATAGCCTCTAGATATATAGTAACATCATGTTTCTAATTAAGATGCAGCAAAATTCTCAAACTCAAAATTATTTTATATTAAGAGCCAGAATTAGAATAACTCGTGTTAAAGTTGCACTAACTGTAGCACCAGCCCATTTCCATTGTGTATTTTCAGTAAAAGCTGACTAAATTTATTTTTTTAGAAAGTAATGAAATCATGGAGTGAATCTAGTTGAAATAACAGATTTGTTTTTAGTGTTTTAAGTCAGTGAGTAACAGAATTTTTCTTTCAATTTTGTTGTTGTTTAGATGTCCATGGAAATGAAAACAAATAAAAATTTAAAATAACTCTAGTGCTAACAGTTTTCAGAAAATGCAATTCACTAGGAAATAAAACAACTTGAACTTTTAGATTCATTGTTAAACTAGTAAAAGTTATCCTAAATTAAATCAATAAAGCAGCCAACAAATTTTATTGAATGCCTACTTTGCATACAGCAGGATGGAAAGTGGTGTTTAATGGAATTGATGTTGCATTTCTTCTGAATCAAAACTTACTTCAGATTCCTCATATGGTTTTAGTTTACTAGACAGAAGATACATAAATACATTTGGGGTGGAGAATCTATTCTTATTACTACACAAGCAGCCTTGATGAAGAAAAAGTTAATATATCTGTACTTAAGTTTTCTCTTTTAAAATGCATTTTTTTTTATTATCACACCTCCAGGAAGAATGAAGCAAGCAATAATTGCATCTTTGACTTAAACAGTGATACATTTTTAGTTCTGTTTCTTCATCCCCCCTTTTTTTTGCCTTTAAAAATATATTTTAAGCAAGTTTTATAGACTTATGCAAACTCCTCTCCTTAGCCCTTATTGCTAGAATCTGCTCAGGTATTCTAATTTCTACCTTATTTTTCCCCCTTTGATTCATTAAGAACTAAGTAATTATGAATTACATGTGGAAAAACAAAACTACATCTAAAGGAAACTGTAAAAGTTCAGACTCAGCCTGAAGCATGATAATTTCTACTCTATTAACAGAGAATCGGCCAGGGTGTATTTAAACTTTCTTGTACTTAATCACTCATGCTTAGTCTAATGTATGAAAATAACTAGCTACATTTGTAATTGAGCTCTGAAAACTGTATTAGGTATTGGCTTGAAATGCGCAGCCCACATTTAAAGGTAACTTTTAGAATTAAAAATGGTGGACACATATCCCCTATTAAACTCACTTCTAGCCTGCTCGAATTTGCATTTCTCAAACACATCATCTACTACCGCCACAATTTTATGTGTGGTGCAGCACATAAATTACTGTTTACTCACCACGTTTCTTTAAATTGACTCCTTTATAAAATTTAAGTATGTGTTCATTTTTTTTTCAATATATGTTAAAGCAAGAACATAGCTCTTAGAAATGCTTGTCTCTTCAAATTATGGAGAGAGGGAACAGATCGGTGGTTGCCAGGGTTTAGGGAGGGAAGGAAGGAGGAGGTAGCTATGTCTATAAAGGCATACATGAGGGAGCCTTGTGATAGAGCTGGCATGTATCTTGACTGCTCTGGTTGCGGAAATCTACACGTAATAAAATTGCATAGGACACACACACACACACATTTATAAAATTGGTAAAATCTGAATAAAGTTGGTAGATTGTATTATTGCCAGTTTCCTGGTTGTGATGTTGTACTATAGTTATGCAAGACAGTTAGTTATATGGGGTAAACGGAATGAAAGGTATACAGAGTTCTCTACATGATTTCTCACAACTCATATAAATTTCTCACAATTGTATGTAGATCTATCATGTCAAAATAAAATTGTTTTTAAATGTCCGTTTATTTTTTTTTTCTTATCAGATAGACATAATTTTTAAACATTTATTTTTTTATTTTCCCCCCTTTCCCTCTCCTCTCCCTTCTGGTAACCACTAGTCTATTGTCCATGTTCATGAGTATCTATTTGTTTGTCTTGTTCATTTGTTGCTTTTAGGTATATATCCCACATATGTGATAGCATGTGGTTTTCATCCTTTTCTGTCTGGCTTATTTCACTTCGTATGATTATTTCAATGTCCATTCATGTTGTTGCAAATAAAATAAAAATTTTTTAAATACAGGGCACTCAATTAAATTTGCATTTCAGATAAGCAATGGGTAGTTTTTAGTGTGTGTCCTGTGCAATGTCTGTGACATACTGATACTAAAAAAATGGTTGTTGTTTATCTGAGATTCAAGTTTGGCTGGGAATCCTATACCTTCTCTGGCAACTCTACATTTAACTTAAGACCTAAAGTGGGAAAAGAATCTAGCAGTATAGACCTAAGGCAAAGAGAATTATAGGCAGAGGGAATCACATGTGCAAAAGGCTTGAGGCAACAGAGCACGAGGTGTATTTATAAAACTGCATGTGAACATGGTGGGAAACAGAACAAGATGAGAGGTTGTAAGAATCTGGGGCTCCTGTGGTATGTCCCGAACAGATTAGGGATGTGATCACTGTCATGTCTATTGCAACTCCAAAGTCCCTTATGATTGATCCTGCGCAACCAGGGAGCCACTCAGAGCCGGATGAGGCAAAGCTTGTCCAACTACTGGGAAAATACCTTTTATTTCTTTATGCTTCTTTGAACAGTGAATTGACAAATAAATATATCAGTGAATTAAAAAAAAAAAAATCTCATTTCAGTAGCTCCCATACCTTTCCAGTGTATTGGTAGTGGTCTGCATCCCCCATGCTATTAGGGACAATGAATGAGCCTTTGCCTCACTCTGCCCTAGAAAAGTCGTATTATCTGTGGCCCTTCCCTTTACATCTGAGGCTTCAGTTTTCCCCTTCTGAATACCAAGGAGTTGGGCAATCTCTAAGGTTTCTTCCAGATCCTATGGTCAATGATATTTCTACCTGTCTTGCTGTGCACTCAATGTACGATAAACTAGGGTCAAACCAGTAGAAGATATTAATACACAACTGATGCAAGACATTATCTTTCAATTTCATTTCCTACTCACTAATGTATATTACACAATGCATCAACTTCTACCACGCTTTAAGTCCTATGGTTACTCTGTGGTAATTATGCTATCAAGGACACAGAATGTTGACCATTATTCCCCAACTCTGAAAACACAAAAACATTAGCAATTATGTGTTGAATAATTATTACAAGAATAACTGGAGTTTGATTCAGACATCTGGATTTGATTCCTGGCTGTGTCACGCATCAACCACGAGAATTTGGGTTAACTCTCTTCACCTCTCCAAACACTGGCTTCCTTACCTGTAAAATGGGCATATTCTCACTTGCACAGCTGACTCAGTGGGAAACTGCAGTGTTGCCCAGGAAATTATACACAAATGGGAGGCATAATCATCATAAATCTACATATCCTCAGCTCTACAGAGCTATAGGTACAGGAAGGTCTCAGGAACTGCTCATGGCAAAAACTAATACATCAATTCCTCCAATGGTTTTCTGAGAATCCTTATCAGGTCTCTAAAGAGCAGATATAATGTCTTTCTTTCATAGAGACCTAATTTTGAAATACTGTACAGATATATTTGTAAATTTTTTATATTGTTATATTAGGTACTTTCTTTTAATGCATATTAAAAGTCGTATAATTTATGGGTTTTATTTCTTAAGAAATGAAAATAGCCTTGAAGGTATTCATCAATTTTTTTTTCCAACAAACTTCACATAAAAACATCAGGCAGTCTTACTATCACTCTTTGAAAATAAAAATTAAAAATATCAAGTTCATTGTAAGGAAAACATCAATTTTCCCTAATTTCTTTAATCACCATTTTTAATTAAAAGTGAGGGAAAAAAATCAAAACAGACTTTCAAGTTTAATAGCCCCAATACTGCATTTTAGGGTAAATAATTACAATACAATCAAACCCTTTTTTACTATATAATTTCTGATTTTTACATGTAAAAATATTTCCACCAAAAGCTGCATAAGTTAAGTAAGATGAATGGAGCTCACACCATCTGAGACATTGTGGCATGGCAGACGGATGTGAGTTTTGAGGTCAAAAGGGGCTGGGTTTCTATCTCAACTTCCCCACTTTCCTGTTTCTCTGAGTTTTAGTTTCCTGACTTTGCAGAGTTATTGTGAGATTAAAATGGGATGAGGTTAAATGCAACAATATGTGTAAAACATCTAGGGGCTCAGCACAAAGTGTTTATTAAGTGGTCACAAGGTGTAATTGAGAGTCCAGACTTTAGAATCCAGTGGAGCTTTATCTGGGTGCAATACTTACTAGGGGAACATATTTAGACAAATAAGTTTAGCCTTCAGAACTTCCACTTGCTTTGTTGTAAAACGGATAATAACACTTGCAGAGTTTTGAAGATTAAGTAATATAGCACATAAAGCACATCTCTACAAGCTCTATGTACAGTGTGACGATACCACAATTCATCCATCCTACTGTTGATGGGCATTTGGGTTGCTTGCACTTTGAGGCTATTACAGAAATTGCTGCAACAAACATTCTCATATATGTCCTTTGCTGCACTTACGTATGCATTTCTGTCAAGTATATACCTGGAGTAGAATTGCTGGGTCATAGGGTATGTATAGCACAGTGATGGGCACATAGTAGGTGATCCTTAAACAATAGCTAGTAATATAGTAAAAATGGTGGTCAGATCTCCATCGTTAACAAGGTGGCAAAAATACTTGACAAAAAACTGCAAGTAATTAGAGGAAGAGGATGGTAAGTCATATGCATGTGCATGTAACATCACAGTCCTAAAGTTTACTCTATGACCAGACTGACAAAATAAGTAAATAAATAAGTAAACATTATAGGGCTCCAGTCCACCAGACCCACATAAACGTCCTTTTTGGAAGACATGCGAGCTTTAGAATACAGTGTGCCCACTGCAAACAGTGACCAGTATTATACACAGGTGTGTGTGGGAAGAGGAAGTTTAAGTTATTTACCTTTTTCAATACATAAAGTAGAATGTCAAAAGCACCCTCCAGAAAATTAGTTCTTTCTTGCTACGTGATGTCAAAATCACACATACAAAAAAAAGAAACATTCAAGCAAACTGGCTAGTTAACACTCCATCTACAGATTCTATTGTTTTGCTAATTTACATTAAAAAAAAAGTTTAGTAAAACTAGTGCTGCGTGTAGAGACAGTCTTACAGGATTCTTATTTATTTATACATTTGACAACCTGAAAACCTCTTCAGCTGAGCAAGGGCTGAGCACTATTCCACGGAATCCTTTACACTCTGATACAACTAGCGATCAGAGTCAAAGAGAAAAGGTGGGTAAAGCTGAACAAGTCCAGCTGCATACACCACTACTTAGTTCTGGAAGAATCGGTCCTCTAGAAGCTAGAATTGGAAGGGACCTCACCTATTATCTTCAAGCCTAACATTCTGTTTAAATATAAAGGAAATGAGGGTCAGAAATGTAGACTACTGAGCCAAAGGCTGGGATTAGAAGCCAAGTGCCCTGACTTCCAGGCCGTTGCTTTCTCTATCAAATCACATAAAAGAACTATATATGATAGAAGTCTTTCAGTAAAGTTTGAGCAGATAGGTACTAAATGATACTAAAAGATACTAAAAACAAGAACAGTTTTAACAGTAATAATTTCACATTTTTTCAATTTTTTTCCCACTGGAGTGAGCCCTTGACATACACTATCTCCCTTAAATCACGGAACAATCCCACTAATTGACATTACTGTTACCACTTTTTCAAGATGAACAAAAGAATTAAAAAGATTTCAAGGAACTTGCCCAACGTCACAGAATCAATAAGAGGCAGAGCCAAGTTGATATCCAGTTCTGCCTGACTCCACTGAGGGACTCTTAGCCACCTCCTATTGTATATTAATACTTGCAGTTAGATTATTAAATAAAGTCGCATATAAAGCATCTCTCATACCTTTATCCTGACTTACACCTGAAAATATAAACATCCCCTGCACAACATGGGTGAAAACATAGGTGCTATCGGTTATCACTGGTGAAAAATAAATGAGCGAGCTTCTAGAAATTTGGTTAGCACACCAATCATCACCAATCTTGGAAAATGTAGCTCTAAGGATGAAAGTTATTTTTTGCGCTAAAAAAGATGACATTCATTTAAATAAAATAGAAGGTTCTTGCTCTATAATATCCCAATTCCACAACAGCCACCTGTCATTAACTCAGCACGTAACTCTTTCATTCAGGCTGAATAATGTTCTGGAAAAGGTGCCTACACTACTTAAACATTCATATCGATATTGGGTAGGAATTCATTTTTTTTTTAACCACTGAACACTTATTCCTTATGGACAGAAAAAGTAAGATATGAGTGAAATATGTATTGAGGAAAGAACTATTACCTGAGGACAGTTCAAAATAGGTGGAAAGCACTATAGTAATTTCCTTGCAATTGCATAGTTCCTTTGCTTATTAAATTTTGAAGAGGTTATCAATTTGGAATATAACCTAAAGAGTTTATGTTTCATAACTTTACTTTATTGCTGAAATATTTATGCAAATATTCAGTGTAGGAAGATGCTGCCAGATGGAAATGCAATAGTTGTGGAATTCTTCCTGGCATTTCCGACAGAATATATAATACCGAATCGCTTTATGCTAATGTTTTGCAATGGAATACATATTTTATAGCTATTTTGAAATGCAAATTTAAAAGATCTGAACACTTTAGAAATCATGCCAATGTAAAGTAAACTAATATAAAAAGTAGACGTTAGATAGATAAATTACAGCAGTGTCATATCAACTGCATTTTGGTAAAAGTAATGAGCCATGTCTTTATAGCCTTTGTGTAAATACACTTTAATATTTAGAAGTAAAACTGTGTTTTAGCAAGATTAATGTTAACTAACCTCAAGATATATGTGTCATCTGTCAAATATCTGACTTCTAAGAGTTACATGTAATTTTTCATACTCCTCTTTCTCACACTAATTTTCCTTCTAAGAGGATATGTAATTTTCATACTCTTCTTTCTCACACTAATTTTCATCATTAATAAATTCTACAACGTAGGGTATGTGGTATCTTTGCTGCACCCAGAACTGACTGGAAAATAGCATCACAACTGAGTTTGAGTTACAAGAGGACTAAGGTTTTATTATTATTAAAGATCATGGAGTCTAAAACTTTAAGTTTCTACAACTTGTCCATCAACTTTCTCTCTCTACACTATAATAACTTATAAGAATCAATACAATATCCTAACCATGTTGTTTCCTGAAATCGTGGTTAGAAACTCAGTGTTTAAACATTAAAACTTTCCTTTAAAAATATTATAAAGCACAATCTTCCCACTGAGTCCATTGAACAAGTTCTTCTTTTTTCAAATTGAAATATATTTCGTTCCAGTATTTTGAATAAAATGACAACTTTTTTTTGAAAAACATGGTTGTTTCTGTCAATGCCTTCAAGTAATAATCTCATTTTTAGGGCTGTGTTAACATCAATCTTAATTCAGGGATTAAATCTGAGCACAAAAAAGAAAACTGTGAGTTTCTCATTAATAACAAAATTATAAACCCAAAGCTTGATGGAAAATAACAATTTTGGTTCACTGAAGGTCCAAAAATACTTGAAACATTTTCTTTTGCTTCATTTCTCCTTAGTCTCAAAGAAGGTACTAAAAACAAACAAACAAACAAACAAACAAACAAAACACACATCAGTGCCACTGGACTTTTTTTGCAGACAATTTTCGAACCCAAGAAAACCAATGCTTGAGTTCAGTATTAATAAAGTATATTAGACTATCTGACCATTACAAAATGCTTTAATAGTCATTATTACGTTTGTTTCTTGCAATTACTATAGTAAGCAGGTTTTACTTAACAGTTGGGGAACTAGACTCACAAAAGTTGTCACACATCCAGAGAATATTGCTGCTGGTTTCTTCTCTGACAGTTAAACTCTGATAATCTTGGTTTGGCTTAACCACATGCTATAATTGTGACTTAGATTGCTTTGATGTTAGTTTTAATCTGCTCCCTCAGACCAGGAAGCAATTCTTTAAAGCAGTTACTACCTCTGATATACATGGTTTCCTCTCGCTACAGTCTATAGACATAGAACTGCGTTTACTATAGTCTACCGTACAGTATACTGCACGCAGTATGATTGTTTAGTACTGTCAACTTACTATGTGGAATGTGTGAGCTATATGTATTTGTGGGGGACAAAGCTTGTGAGAAAATCTAATTTGGTCATGTAGCCAGTGAGCTATAAAGCTATGGGGAAAAGCAAGGGAAAAACAATATTATTGCTCCCACCCTGCTTCCTTGGAAGCCCTGACTACCTCTGTGAGTGGACACCTGTCCTTTGGTATTTCTTGGCTCTGAGGCCTGGCACTCATATGTGATCCTGCATTTGCAAACCTGAATCTGATATTGCAGGGATTTTATTTATTAACAAAAGCAGCACTAGTGTACACCTTAAAGTTTTACATAAAAATCTTACACCATTTGATTTCTAGGTGCATATCTGTAAGACACATCCACTAATAGCAATGACCATACCTACACATACCTACTTATGTCATTTCGAAGGGATGCTGTGGGTGGTTATTTTTCATAATAAAATTACTATTCTATACAATGCACAAACCTAAACTAATCAAAAATGAATCATGAGGCTCCCAACACATTTGAGGTAAATTAGGAATCACCATCTGGCAAAGAGCTTCTCTTCTTAAAATTGCTCTCTCCTTTTTTAATTAAAATGTGTTTTAATTAAAAATAGACATGTCAAGAAGTACTGTATATCAATTACATGACTGACAATATGCTTTCATTTTTTTTTTCTAAAACATATGAACCAGAAACTGGATGTCATGGTTCGTCTCAAGAGAAATAGTAAAATATAGAACACAGAGAGAATTGCTACTGAAAGCCATTTCAGCTTTATAAAAAAAAAAAATCAAATCAAACCTTTAATGCCTGTTTTATTGAGTCAAAAACAAAACAAGACAAAACACTGAAAGGGTATATATTCCTCATTTTTTAAAATGACTAATGGAGGTTCTTCAATCATTCCATACAATCATTCCCATAGTTTGGGAAAAATTCTCAAATGTTCTTGGCCAGCCTCCACTTAGAGATGCTGGACTGTTTCAAGACCCATCTCTCACTGCCCAGGCCCTTCATTAGTTCTTTCCTGTCCATGCATGCTGCATGAGAAACACAATAGTAACAGCGGATTTCTTTCGTGTGGCTACAAGTGCCAAGGATGAAGGTGACAGATGGGGGGTCCAGAAACAACAGGAGAGAACGAGAAACTGCAATGAGGATGGATGGTCCCTCACACACACAATATGTGTGTAGGGTGGGTGTGGGAGAGAAATGCTATCTAATTAACTGGACTTCCACTCCAAAAGACTGGCGTTTGAACTTTCCTAGCATCGTCTCAGGCAGTCCCAGGGCAATTCCTTACAGACAGCCAGCTCAAAATGTTCACAGGTCAAATATTAGTAATCACAATGAGACATATTTAGTAATAGTCAAATTGTTTTTAGCTTACATTGGTTTTCCCAACTGCCACAGTTGCTTAGTATCACTGTGGTTTTCTTCCTTTAATTTTTTTTTCCCAGTACTTGGTTTTGACTTTTGTTTTTATTTATTTTTTTTACTTTATAACACTACAATTTAACGTTTTTCTTAAATTAACTTTTTAAAGTTTTAAGTTTTATATTTATAGAAAAATTATAGATAGTACAGAGTTTCCACATATCGCACCCAATTTTCCCTACTATTAACATCTTACATTAGTATGATTCATTTGTCACAATTAATAAACCAACAAGGACACATCTTTATTAGCTAAAGTCTATACTTGATTAAGATTTTCTCAGTTTTTATTTCATGTACTATGCTGTCCCAGGATACCGTTTTACATTTAGATGTCCTGCCTCCTTTGAAGCTCTTGGTTTCCTAATTTATCTTTTCCTAATTTATCTCTCAGATATTCCTTGTTTTTGAAGACCTTCACAGTTCTGAGAAGTACTGGTCAGGCATTTCATCATATGTCCCTTAACTGTGATTTTTCTGATGCTTATCTTGGGCTGTGTGTTTTGGAAGGAAGACCTGAGATAAAAAGTGCCACTTTACTACAGCAAGAATATAAACTATCAACATGACATCACTGTTGATAATAATCTTGAACACTTTGTTAAAGTAGTGTTTCTCAGGTTCCGCTACTGTAAAGTCACTCTTTTTCCCCCTTTTTCATACTTTTCCCTTTTATTGAAGAATGGCATTAGAAAACAAGATATTTAAGTTTTAATTATGCATATATATATTTTAACATAATCCACCCAGTTTTAAAATAACAGAGCTATTTTTCCAAATAGCAGAACTTTTATTTAAAAATTTAAAGAATTAGTATAAACATTGAAATTTCATCCATTAAAACAGAAACACCACTTGATCATTTATGATATGCTTCTATTTCTATTCTGTGTAGGCTCTGCAATATATACACACCTTCACAGCATAGATGTAGCATGCACAACGTTCATCATAACAACATTCTACCGATAACACTGCACAAGCAATATGTGATTGACTGAATTAGTGTTAGAAATATTCTCTCCCTCAGGAAATAAAATACACTCCCATGGAAATAAAATACACTGCCCCACTGACTTCGAACTTGGCCCTGTGATCTCCTTTGGCCTATGGACCAAGAGCAGATGTGATAAAAGGAGAAGTTTAAATCATGCTTGCATCATTTAAATTGTACTACTATCTCCCCACGATTTGCCATGAGACAAGTTCGCCTTAGGGAGCTGCTGGTCCAAAAGGAACATGGTGACACATAGAGCAGACATGGACCCAGTTCTAAGCCTGAAGCCAAGCCCCGCTGACCATACTCCCTGTCTGCTCCATACTCCTGTGAACAGGAAAAATAGATGCTAATTGTTGAAAACATTGTTTTTTGAAATGTTTTATGGCATGGCATTATAGCAGAAATAGCTAATTAAAACAAAATTTATGCATATCAAGAGCAACATTTGATACTTGGTGTCTTAGAATATGACTAGTCAACACATAAAGTATAGTGGGGAAGTAGTACTGTTCAGTATATTAGAATTATAGGGATCTGGGTTCAAATTCTTGCTATGCCACTTACTAGTTATGTCATGGACGAGCTGACTTCACTAAGTTTAGCCTCTTCATTTTCAGAATAAATATAATAATCATGCCTGCTTCATTGGATGTTATAAGGATCAAATGAGATCACCCTTGCAAAGGGCTTAGCACAGGCCTTGGCATAGAATAACTACCCACTGAATGCTAGTTGCTTTTATCAGTTGTGCAGTGAAAGTTGTAAAATAATTAATATTTACTATATTCAGAACTGTATACACTACATAAAATATTTTTAATGGTGGAGGAAAGACAACCTAACAGTGAGAATTGTGAAAGACAACCTAACAGTGAGAATTGTGAAGAATATTCAGTTTGAACAGATACATAATCAGGAAATCTAGGGTCCTTCAGCTCTGATAATTGTGATTACATAGTTAACTTACATTATAAGGAAATGATATTAAACAAAGACAAACTTTATTCTCTTTTCCATCCAAGTAATTTGTCTTGAATTGACAGAGACTGAAAAAAAAATAACTATTTGTATTATGGGCTACCTGGTCATTTGACACCATAAGAGACATTCCAAAAAGGAAATAGTGTAGCCAATTTTTATATCTAAATAATTCTGCTAAATTGCTGTTAGTTATCAAATGGCAAAGTCAGCAACCTATCCAAAAGTCATTGCCTTTTTTTAAATTTGAATAATAAAAAGCAATTTTTTAATCTTTTAAATCTGGTTGGATGCAATACCAACATAAATGATATATAATGAAAAGTTAGGTTTAAAAGAAGAAAAATTGAATAATTTATTGCAAGTAACATACTAAAAAAGTAAACATGTTTCCTACACTATATGTTGAACAGTGCTTATTTTAAACTGCTGACTGGGTAAATATGTTCTTTTTTTCCATGAACAATTCTGAATTCTAAAATGTATTACATTTGGGTTGGACATTGAAACTCAGCTTAATAGAAAACAGGAATATTTAAAATTTATAAACCTTTGAGATAAAAATTATAAGATAAATAAATGGCAGCTTTTAAGATGTAGTCTTCAAAAGAGTTCTAGGTCATGCCAAATGTCTTCGGTTCTTCCCGAGGGAGAGAATATTTCTAACCAAATGTCTTCGGTTCCAGTCTACAGAAAGAAGATTGAAGTCAAGTTCAAGGGAACTGCAACCTGAAGCAAAGCTAGGCCAGTCAACCTAACTCCCATGATGAAGAAAGAATAAAAAAACAACCTTTATTATTATGGCTGAGATTAGTCACATACTTTCAAAAGAATATTACATATTCCCTTACATTTTTAAGTCTACAATCTACCATTTTTCATTGTAAGTTTAACTAGTTCTGAAGGATATGATTCTTGGCATATTGTATCTACTAATCTTTTAAAATCAAGTTTAAACACCACTTTTAAGTAGAATTAATGGAATCTCAATAAATGATCTGACATCGACAATCATCAGTTTTAAGGTGTTTATATTTAAACAGGACTTCTGGTTCAGATGTAGAACATCACAAGACAAGCAAAATTTTTAAACAAATAAATAAAAAGTGAAATGAGCTACAAAGGAAGCTAGACAGACTATAAAGATGCCTAAATACATTCCAAAAAGATACAAGCCCTTTGTGAGAGAGATCTATGTCTCTCTCTATAGACTGGGGTAAGAAGCCATCTAAACATTAAACAAATATTGAGCAGCTGTGTATGAGATGACATGATGAATTATAACCCTTGGAAGCCCATTCAACTTGTGAACATGCACCTATCTACCAACTTTTACTCACATGTCTTTACTGAATAAGGAGGGTAATATGCCTAAAGCTAGAGATCAGAGAAGGAAAGCTGAGAAAGATTTTCCTTAGATGTACACAGAGACTCTCCCAAGTGCAAACCTCTCTCAAAAGATGGAGAGTGACAGCAACACGGGGGGAGAGCTGAAAGAAATAAATCAGAGGCACTCCAAACTTTCAACTACCAAAGATTGATAGTTGGGCAGAAGAACTAAGAGAAACTCTTCCATGGCATTCCAGGTCTTCACAAAATATAGGGCAGCAGAACTCCAAAAGCCAGGGAAAGGGCAATCAAGCTGCAAGATTTCTCCCTGGGTGCAGAAAGCAGGAATAGGACTAGGTAGTGAAGAAAACTGCCTAAAGTCTCAAAACCATGCCATCTGGGCTGTAACTATGATCACTCGTAGTTCCAAAATGTGGAAGTTGAATTCCAAAGCACGGGAAGGTTGTGGAATCTACAATGCTCTGGTACCAGGTCCTGTTGGAATGAAAGTCTGAATAATGACCTCTGAATAATTTAAGACAGTGGTGGTGAACCAAATCAAACTTCAGGTGCATTTCCTTTGGCAAGGCTTTAAATATTTAAATTTTTTCTGGTTTTAATCATCATTATAAGTATTAGCAGTACATAATTTTTTTAAAACAACATAAATATATTATAAAATTTGGTCAATAATTATTAAATGTAAAATTATTCTTACTGAAATTAAATCATTTAGTGAGATGAATCAAGGCTTTTTTTCTGTTAATTCATCTATCTTTGAACAAATATTACCTCTTAGTAGAATAAAACAGTATTTTATATCAATTCTATTCTTACCTATTATTATAGATGTAAGCCTGAGAAACCTTATTTATACAAATAGGTGATAATGGGCAAGAATTCAGTTCTAGCTATGATGCTCAAGTCTCTAAAATCCTCTATGTTATATTCTTAAAATTACAATGTCTTTCCTCAAACATTATGTTTAATAATCTATCTCTTGATAACTGGATTAGGTCCTTCTTCAATTTTATTGAAAACAAAGAATTGGAAATTGTCTGACTTACAAAACGATTTATTACCTAGATATTAGAATCAGTGCCTTTCTCAAAATCAGTGTCACTAATTTATGTCTTAGAGGATTTCACACCCCACACAATGTAGCATATTAAATTTTGGGTGAATGGAAGATATGTATTTTTTTTTTTTAAGTAAAAGAAGGGCAGTTACAGAAGAAAAGTGGGAAAAATATAATCGAAAGCGTATTCTCAGGCAGATCAATCGTAGATAAATATTTAAGAAGAAGTTGAAATTCTAGAAACTTTCGTCTGTTAAAATCTATCCATGCCCTCATACTCCTTGGGAAAAATTTGTGGACCCCAGTTTAAATACCATGGGCTTAAAACCTCTATTAAAGAAGTTCACATATAAATGTATGCCGTTCTATCAAACTATTACCAAAAAGACTTTGTTCTTAACGCAAATAAATGAAACTGTTTCCTGAAATGCAGTTTCATGTTTCAAGATGTTTAGTAGAAAGGCACATAACTTCTATGCATGGAAGGAAAAACTTTACATTCTGTTTCTACTTCTTGATAAAACTTCTTGAAAGAGTGGCTCTGAAGAAGGAGGTGATGCTTGTAATCTTGGATAAGATTTCTTTTAAGCCCAATGGCAGAGACTAACACTAGTGCTTAGTGATGTAGAAACAAGGAATTTCTTTCTTTACCAAAATATCGAAAGAAAAAAAATTATGTGCAATTTAGCATCGCAGAGCTGCCATCTGAGTAAAAAATACCAAGATACTTTTTCTTATTGTGCTTTATTTTTTTATCATTTTGAATATGCCACAAATCTTTGTAGTTTCTAAAAGGGGCTTATAAAATATTAATTCTTCACTGTAGTAGGCACACACAGAGAAGAGGAAAACTTCCAGTGACTTCCTTTGATTGTTTCATCTGGTTGCCTGTGAATGGCCAGGGAATCCGCCAATATCTCCATAATTGGCTACAAAATGTTAGAAGTGTCCCCATAATTGTGTCATCTGAGTGAGGCCTTCTACTTCAGCTTTAACCTACAAATGCAGCTTCTTTTCTTTGGCAATGTAGTACGTGCTATGTAGATCCTTCAAGCACAGCCTTCCATATTTGATGAAAACCAAAATGTTGGTAATATGTCCGCATGTTAAAAATGAGTCTTCTTTACCTTAAAAATAGCAAAAGCATTCAATATATTATCAAGATGTTCAGATAAAGGATGGTCCTTCAGTTTGGCTAGATTCCCATGGCCACTGGTGCCACCAACAGCCTCCAAACCTGTCTTCCTGCTTCCACTCTTGGCCCCAAGTCCACACTATACATGGAAGAGTTTGATCACATCACTTCTCTACTCAAAACCTTCCGATGGTTTTCCTTTTCAAGTAAAAGCAGAAATTGTTATAGTGGCTTGCAAGGTCCTATACCGTATGATCCACCATTACCTCTCTGACCTCAGCTTGTACCACCTTCTTGCTTACACTCTCCAACAGGCACCTTGGCTTTTTGCTGCTCTTTGATCATGGCTTGTATGCTCCTGCCTCAAAGACTATGCCATACAGAGGTATCCATTGAGCTCACCCTCACATCACTCAACTTTTTACTCAAACATCACCTTTTCATGAAGCTTTTCCTATCCTTTTTAAGATTCTAAACTCTTTGTCTGCTTTATTTTTTTTATGCCACTTAGCATTTTAAAAATTACCTGTTTAAATTATTTTCTATAACCTGACCCATTCTAAAAATGTTAATATTGTGAGGGGAAGCATTTGAATCTGTTTTGTTATCTCCCTATCATCTAAAAAAAATTCCTGGCACAAAGAAGGAGCCCAGCAAATATTTGCTGAAAGCAGGCTGCTAGAGAGAAAGCAGTGGGGCTTCATCACAAATGATAATGAAGATAAGACCAAAGGATGTGTAAAGTTTTAGTGAGTATGTTCTTTGACGTCTTCCAATTTAAGCACTCAAGCTTGGTCTGATATAAACAAAAACAAATGCACATCTACATAATGGCAGGGCATGTTGAATTACTAACAATTACTAACAATAAGAAAGCATTCTAGTTTTCACAGCCTAGAGATGATGATAATTTTACAATGCATGACATATTTACAAGTCTTTCCTATCACTATCTACTTTTGGGATTGAAATAAAGTCAATATTTTAAATTAGAGAATGTGTCCCCAAATTTCTTGACATACAATTTGGGCTGCCACTGGTTGTCCCTCAGAGCACAGAGAATAGAAACCTATTTACTAGAAGACAGAGAAACTATCAGAATGGCTAAAATAAAAAAGACTGACCATACCAAGTGCTGACAAAGACGTGGAGGAACTGGGTTTTTCATCCAGTGCTGGTGGAATACAAACTGGCACAATTAATTACTCTGGAAGGTGGTTGGCAGATTCTTATAAGCCTGAACATATAGCACTTGGTTTAGCAATCCCATCCTTAGTTATTTTTCCAAGGGGCATAAAAACTTGCATTAACAAAAAACACCTGTACATCAATGTTAATAGCAGCTCTACACATAGTAGTGAAAATCTGGAAGCACCATAAAGGACCAAATTACTGATACATGTAACAACATGAGTGGCTCTCAAAGCATTATACTAAGAAGCCAATCTTATAAATTACATATTGAATAATCTATGTGTATAACATTCCAGAGACAGCATAGGGATGGAGAACAGATCAGTGCTTACCGGGGCTTAGGCGTAGGGCAGGATTTGCAAGCTCTTGGTCCTGGGACAAGACTAAAGTACTAGGGGTGCCATATCAAACCCAATATACAGTTTTCTCTTTTAGAACAATTATCTTTATAGATCAACCTCACTTGCCCCTCCCCTGGACCATACATAAAATCAACCAATGAAAGTCTCACGCACACTTCTTCATATGCTTTCAGCTTATGAGCGGATATTATCAAACAATATTTCCACATGATAAAGTTGACTCTTGAATGATATAATCTCTTGTAGCTTTACTAGTTTAGGGGTTTGTAATATTGTTTCTTTGTCTACATAGAACATATCCTCAGCAATATATCTGAAGAAACTATTGCGTGCCTGTTTCAAAATAGGTAGGTATGTTTTCTTTTCTATTAATTCCTTTTTTTTTTGGCTCAACTGGAAGGACTAAAGACTCATTAATCACCTCCTAAATTTCAATATTTACTTGAGAAATCTCATGAATATATTAGTATCTCTGTCTTTAGTTTAATAAATATTTTTAAAACACAAAGTTGATGGAAAAGGGATCCTACTCCATTTTGGTGGTATCAGACTGACACAAAAATTCAACCTAAAGGTTAAATTCAAACAAACACCTTTAAAGTAGGTGTTGTAAGAAGGCCCATATGCATAAGAATAGTTTTCGATTCCCTCAATTTGTCTTGTGTCTCTGCTATGCTCTTTGAGAGTATAATGTGAGCATTTGGTAAATCATGAATTTAATTTCAGTCTCATAGGAGAGGAAGAGAGAGAGAGAGAGAAAGAGTATGTGTGTGTGTGTGATAAGTGCTGATAGCTGGATGTTAATACCAGCAACACAGAACAAGATCCCATTAACCGTCTTTTCTTATAATAATATTAATGATAATTAATGATAAAGAAATGATCATCTGTTGTTTACTATGTTCTATGTGCTATAGTGAGTTTCTTTACATTCATGTTCTCATTTATTTCCTCTCCTACATTTTCACACAATATTTAAATTTTCCAAGGGCTATATTTTCCAAGTTCTTATACCATTGATCCAACTGGTCCAGAATTTAAATGTTTGTTAATAAAATATACTTTTGCAACTTTGGGTTGATAGATAATTTATTAACTTTTGTACATAAAAGTTTGCATTTTAAGTTCCGCTACATAAAAACACTCCCATGAGGCTGACCTAACTTAATCTTGAGAAATTATTTCCTTATAAGTGCCAAGGTACATGTTTTATTTAAAAAGAACAGTCTTACAGAGTCATCCCTTCTTTTTGTTGTTTGTTTATTTCTAAATCCAGCGACCACTCTATTTCCAACATGCACTGGCACTGGTGCTGTCTATCAAGCATGGACTGTGGTGCATGAGTAGCTCTTGCAGGAGACTAGGATACATAAATAGTGCAGTAAAAACCCAGAAACATATCCATTTTAACTGCCTTGTAATTGATAATAGTCACTGTACTTCCACAATCGGTGATGTATGAAAATTTACTTTTTACATTTCCAAATCTCCTCACCCTGTCCACCCCTCAGGCCCTCACATGTCACCTCTTGATGGTCAAAATGACCGAGGCTTCTTTAAATTCCATAAGCTCAGAGACATCACAATCTAATCATGGATATTCATTTCCATGATCTAACCCCACGAATAATAGTTCTACTACAGTGTCACAGGCTATTGTTTGCAAGCTCTGTACTTGATGGTTCACTATTTCCTTTCTAAAAGGAGCTAGCTGTGAATACATTCATTTGCAGGAAAAAAATTTAATTCAGGTTATTTTATTTAAAGTTATAAAGGGTGAAATAGAGGAAAGGTTCAATGCTTTACAGTGGTAAAATTAATGTGATTTCATGGAAAGAATATAGACTTTGGAGAAAGATTTGAGTTCAAATCTTGATTTGATCATTTATTAGCTCTGTGATTTTAAGCAAGGTGTTTAGCCTACCTGGTCTCATCACTTTTATCTGTAAAGATAATACAATCTTATAGGACTGCTTTGAGAATTTAAAAAAGGTAATTTTGTCAAATTAACTCAACAATTATTTATCGAGCAAGTATCATGAGCACGTCCTGTGCTAGATGCTAGAGACTAAGACCAATTAATAAAGAGCCTCTGCCTTCAGGCTACTTAGAGCTGAACTGAAGAGATGGAGAAAGAAGTAAGGCATTTATAACACCAGAGTGTTAAGTGATGTGAGCAAGCACAGGAGCAGCCAGGTCAGGAGTCAGGGTAAGGCACCCTCAGGGGGGGACACCTCCCTGAACGAACAGGGCTGGGGAGGGCCTGTGCCAAGACCCTAGGACTGTGTGGTTCAATGCGTCCAGGGTGCTCAGTGGGAAGGGGATGTGACATGGTGATACCATGAAGGGGCCTCACATGCTGTACTAGGGAATTTAAACTTTACCTTGGCAATCGGTAAGGATTTGAGCAGAGAAGGGACTTAGTCAGATGTACCTTTTGGCACTCTCCTCCAGAAGAAGACAGGCTGGCAGACAGGTGTGACCAGCAGCAAACCAGTCAGGAGGCAGGAAAGTAGGGGGAGAGTAATAGGGAATAAAGTAATGTAGCACCAGGGTCGAGAAAAAAAAAAAAAGTGGACAGGGCAGGATCTATTAAAGAGGGAAAATTAATAAGATTCGGACCTGAGGGGAAGTGATTGATGAGGGGCAGGGCAGGGAGAGCCATCTGTAGTACCTTCCTCAGGGTGTGGAGGAAAACAAGTTTGGACTCCAGAGCAAGATGAATCTGAGGGACGTTTCTGTGGAAATGGCAGTTTCCAGACACCATGGCGCACTGTCCATGCCCCCTGTGGGCATGCACCTGAGACTTTCCACCTGAGAGCTTCCCCTCCCCCACATGCAGGGACATCCAAACCAACTCCGTGGGGAGTTACTTCCTGAAGTAGCCTTCAGGCAATGACAGAGGTAGTGGAAAAACACAAACTCAGCTCTCTCATCTCTCCAGGGGTAAATAAATCAAAGGTGTCTCTACACAGAGTTCCCCACCCAGGACCAAACCCCTAATGCACACAGTGGTTTTCTGTTTCATGTGAATCCTGGATTCCTGTATCACTTCTTCACGCCCCTATTGGAGCTTTCTGGGAGACCTTCCCAAGTTAACTGCTTGCACTCAAACCATTGTCTTGAAGTCTGCTTATCAGGTGAAACCCCATTCAAGTCATGCCCATTGGACCCTGGGGCATATGGACCTGCGCAGTGAAAGAGATATCTGGGAGGAGACACCTATTTGGAAACTATCAGCTCTTATGAGGCAGTTGAATTCAGAGGAGGAAATGAACCCACCTTGAGGAAGGGAGAAGAGGGGAGATATTTGGGACATTAGGTTAAAAAGAAAAAACTTCCACTGCAGTATGCAAAACTAGATAGACTTACTAGGTACAAGGACTTTTTCAAATGCTGATCTGTGACAGAGAAGTTCTCAAAGTTGCCTGGAATGCCGGACTAATTATTTTATAGTTATGTAATCAATTTAATTTATGGTTCTGCTGCTGTACCTTTAAAATTAAGTATTTACTGATTCTTTATGAGCTGTAACATTTTACGGCCTGTCAGGGCACTGATTGATACAGTGCACCGAAACACAATCGTATGAGATTACCTTAAAACACATGCCAGTATCTGTCATTCTGACAGTGGAATTGCAATACTATAAATCTACAAAGATTAAAATTTTTAAGTGGCATGTTCTAAGTTAAATATTTATTAAAATACCTCACTGCACCACAAGAAGAAACAGAAACACGTCACTAACTTGGCTTGAAGAAAATTCAGCCCTGGAATGTTAGGACTGTAACACTTCTTTGATGCCGAGGAACCTTAGCGTTATCCGCCATTCTCATGCATTTCTCATGACAAATGATTTTCAGACTATACTGTGCAGTCTTAGGGAATGCCATCTCCCAACTACGTTTCTACACAAAACATAGACATAAAAAGGCATTCCTGACCTATGCATCCTTTGATAATGGTCTAATCCAAATATCAGGAGGAAATGTATTAAAATACGATTATCTTTCAACGATCTTAGAGAAAAGATGATGTAGCTGGTTTTACCCTTCCATATACAACCGTCCTGCCTCAGGCCAGTGACTCACAGTCTGTTCACTTCCTAATGTCCCTTGTGACCCCCGCCCAGCTGTGCATGAGCCAGGTATTTGGAAAGATTTTATGCCTCAAATTGCATACATTGACAATTAATTTTCCAGTGTTTTATTAATCAGAGATAAATAAATCTACTCAGAGCTTTCAATCAATAGGACATAATCTTTGCCACCCCTCCTGATTCGACAGAACTCTAGCCAAAGCTGTGTTTTCGCTTGTTTGTTTTTTTAATATTGAGGGTGCTTGTACACTCATTTTTATTTTCACTGGCTGTGGGAGCTAAAGGTCTTCGACTAGGAAACACCGCTATAGATTTACAACCAGAACTAGAGTTCTAAGGTACTATCTAAATGCAATTTTCAACTGTTAAGGAACATAGGAAATGTTGGAAAAGAAAAATATGAAAGTGAAATGATGGCCAGAGAAAAGAAGTAGGATTTGATGTAAAACTGGAGTACAGGATGTCTTCATAGAAGTCAACAGGAAATCCAACTAACTCCACAGCCAACACAGTGTTCCATATCCCAGACCTGCGACCCTCCTGCAGAACTCACCAGGCCCTTCCTTACACTCCCTCCCGGCCTACGAGCCCCCAGGACAGCTCTGGTAGAGGAGGGAGGTTGGTTGGTGTTTTGCGGTATGCTTCATCTCTTTCTATCTCCTATTTGTACTGGGAATCACCTTTATTTTCCACCTCTGTAGTAACTGTATCTTCTCCTTGGCTCAATCAATTCTATGCTTTTAAGCATGCCCAATCCCTCACTGAAAAATAATCCCCAACAAACACCCCCTGACACATACCTGATGCCAGTAGCCCTTTGTAGTTTAGAATATCACCTTGGATAGGAGAGACTCTGTGTGTGTGTGTACAATAGTTAATTATATCTTTGTCCTGCTCCTTGGACACATTCTTACTCCCACTCACCATTATGGCACATTAGTTCATTAAGACATAATGTGTCTCTGAAGGTAAAGACAGGTCTCACTCATTTTGTTTCCTTTGTGACAATAAGGTCAAAAAAAAAAGGATCTAAGAGGTACTGGACACTTACTACGTACCAGGGACTGTGCTGGTTGCTTTACTTAGGTTACACGATTTCATCCTTATATCATCCCTCTGAGGTGGATGATTTCTCATTTCACACATGAGAAAACTGAGACTCAGAAGAATTAACTTGACCAAAGGCAGTGAAATATGCAACATTCAAAACATCAACCCTTTGACAACAAACTCCAAATTCTTTCCATTCCAATTCACAGAAATCTGATGATATAATTTGCTCTGCTGTTTAAAACCCTTCACTGTTTCTTCATTGCGCAAGAGGTAGCATCCTGATCGCTTGCTCAAAAACTTGCAGTCTCGACCTCACTTACCTCCCTGGGCTCAGTACTCCAGGCCATACTAAACCGGAGTCATTTTCCTGAAGACTCCACATCGCTTCACCTTTCCTTGATTTGCTCTTCTACTTCTTCTGCTCATAATGCACTCCTCCACCTGTTCACTTGTGGGGGAAATCCACCTTTAAGACTCAGGTTGTTTCTCCATCTTCTCTGAAGTCTTTTCTGAACAGTTGTCCTTTCTTCATCCTCCCATATTTCCTATAACCCATCTCTCTTAAATCTCCTCACCCTGACTCCCAACCTCCACACCAGTATATTGACACACTTATCTCATAGCTCCAGCAGTTAACTTATTTCTTGACAGGTTCATTTGCCTTCTAAGATTAGACATTTTCCAAGGGCAGGAGTCATGTATTGGTCATCTGTGTACCTCAAATTACACCTCTATGGATTACTACCCAAAAGAACTTCCTGTAATGAATGAAATGTTCCTCTACACTGTCCAATACAATAACCACTAGCCACATATTTTGTGGCTTAAGAATCTGAGGTGTAGACACTGAAACTGAGAAACCCAATTTTTCAATTTTATTTAATTTTTAAGTATTTTAGATTTAAAAAGGCACATGAGATCAATGGCTATCCTATTGGATAGTGCAATTTAGAGCTTATAAAGGGTCTGGAACATAGCAGGTACCAGTAGGTATTTACTGAATTGGATGGCCATTAAGTTCAGATCACTTAACATTTCCACCTAACCAAGCCTACGGGCCTTTGCTATATTTTTAATTCTGCTCAACTACTTTGTTGATGGAGACTTTCTAGATGGTCCTTCCCCATATACTCTACAGGCCTAAGTGGAGGGGCACCCTTCTTTTTCTTGGAACTCTTTCTGAACGCCAATTTGCTTCCTTTGCTGTTTTTTTCTGTCCCTCCTTTCTACAGAGCCTATAAAATAGGACTGTATTTCCACCAGAGTCTCATTCCACAAGTAACCATAAAACATAGAAGCAGAGTTATTAAAGCCTCAAGGGAAAATGTATGAACAAAATATCAGCCTGATTCATTATGAACAGTTATTATAAACAGTGGGCTCACTAGCAAATGACAGAAAAACTAATTAGCATTTGTAACAAAATTACCCCACACACATCCGCCATGGCTTCCCTCCGCCCCCAACAGTATTACTAGCACTCTTTAATTAAAGAAATCCTGCCAACTTAGAAAGCTTTTAGGGTCTGCTACTTGTGTTTATAGGGGCTTGACTTAAAATCTTTGCTAGTAATCTCAGTATTGCCTAGATTTCCAAGTGGCTAGAAAGTCCTCCAGAGGCCCAATAGGGTCTCCAGAGACCCCCTCACCCCCAGAACTTTAGAATAAGTACTAATATTTCCATTGAATCAATGAGGAAGAGGAAGGTGAGAAAGGTTACTACTTCCCCAAGGTCATGAGTGGCTTAGCGGGGAATAGAGCCTTGGTGGCCCAACTCCAACGCCCGAGTACTTGGAAACAACCTAAGTGTCTGCTGATAGATTAATACATTTTTTAACACAGGGTTTATTGAATATATATACATATCCCCAATATACACAATGGGATATTTTTCAGGCATAAAAACAAATCGACCATTTGGAACAACACAGATTAACCCTGAGGGCATTATGCTAAATGAGATAAATCAGACAGAAAAAGAGACAAATACTATATAATCTCACTTATATATGGAATCTAAAAATGTCGAATTCATAGAAACAGATAGTAGATTGGGGTTTGCCAGGGGTTGGGTATGGAGAAAATGGGGAGATGTTGGTCAAAGGGTCCAAACTTTCAGTTATAAGATGAATAAGGCCTAGGGATCTGATATCCAGCATGGTGATGACGGTTAACCATACTGTCCTATACATTTAAAATTTGCTAAAAGAGCAGATCTCTGGTTGTATCCTGATTCTACGATAAATTTTCAAGGTGTTCATTCCAAATTCCAAAGACATACTCTCTTATTAACACCTTTCCTAGCATTTAAAAATGTGCTAACACCGGTAACATGAACAAGCAATTCATGGAAAAGGAGAAACATGATTCAATACATGATAAAAATCCCTCAGTCTCAGGTATAAATTAAACTACACTGAGATACAATTTTTTACCTACCAGACTAACAGTGATGAAAAGTTTGGTAATACACTCTGTAATATCCCAAGGGTGTGAAGACTACAAATTAACCAAAAAAATTTTTTGCGTATTAACCAAAATTCATGAAAAGCAATCTAACAAAATTTGTATAAATTAAACGGTATATATCTTTGATTCAGAAATTCCACTTTTAGGAATTTATCTTATAGATATATTTGCATGTGTTGAGAGACTATACCAACGAACAATGATTGAACTATATATAAAATTGAAACTTTGAGCCACAGCCTATAGCAACTTATTTAGGAAACCAATCCCTTCTCTCTAATAAACAGCCCGGGAGGTCAGCCTGCTATCAGTCAGACTTGCAGGGAGGCCAGACAGCTATCTCTGTTAACAGCCCAGGAAGCTAAACAATAACACCTGTAACAATCAGCTCAGAATATCCAAAATGTGATTAATAACTGAACAGCTTCCTTAATTTTTGCCTCCACTTCTAACTTAGGACCAATCAGAAGAAGCCCAATATGCTCCTCTAATCAACCTCAGCAGATGTCTTACTCCAGCTTCCCCACACCAAAAGTCTCTCCAATCAGGGCATACCCAAAGCCTTTCTTTTTTCTTTCCCCACCTTCCCATCCTTTGCTGCCTTTGACTCTGTCAAAAAGCAGGCGAGTGACCCCCTTGCTATAGCAAGCCCCAAATAAATACCCTTTGCTTTTCTCATTTGGTTGTTCTTTGTTGATTTTCACAGTTTACAAAGATGTTTGTAAAAGGATATTTATTGCAGCATTGCTTTAGTAGCAACAGACTGAAGACACTCAAATGTCCACCAGTAGGAGACTGGTCAAACAAACTGTGGTCCACCACCGATGAAATACTGTGCAACTATTGTTAACAAGAGAGAGGTAGATATATGTGTGCACACGGACCAATGACCAAGATACATCACAAGAAAAAAACAAATAAATGAAAACACTAAATACAAACAATGTGTAGAGTATATAATCATATATGTTTAAATATATCTAAGTCTGTTCACAAGAAACTTCTAAAGGGAGATGAAGGACTGAGAAATAAAGATGAAGTACAAAATTATTATACAAGTCGATTCATTTCTTCTGAATTTTGTATTATGTTTATCAATTATTTATTCAAATAAATAAATTTTTTAAAAATCTAACTTTTACAACACCTGGAATAATAGGAGAATGGCCATTTTTCTATAAAGGCGCTTGAACTGATATATAATTTCTAGCCTTAAAAATATGGCATTGTATTACAAAAATAATTTTAATTCTAATCTTTTGAGTAAGAACCCAAGCTAACCATACACAGAATGGTTCCCAGCCCTTCCCTATTGGGAATGCTGCCCTTTCAACAAAGTAGTTACAGCTGGAACAGTCAGTGTGACAAAGGGAACCCCAGCTAAATGAACTCTGGTGATCACTGAGGTGCCAGCAGTCAGATGAAGTTCCTGGTATTCCTAAATTTTATAGTCACAACCAGAGTTCCACAGCCTTGTATTTGTTCACAAACAACTATATTATTATAAAGAAATAAGGGAACTTTTAATAGTCACTCTCCTGGCCCTCTTTTGTTCCTTACCTCAGGAAAGAGCAGAGCCCAAAATATTTCTCAAAGGCTAGTTAAATGCCCTGTATCACAATGACCGGGGCAGGGGGAACGCTGAGAGAAGGTGTTGTTGAAAGTACAGATTCCTGCTGGGATTCAGCAAGTTAAACAAGCTTCTCCGATCATTGTTATGCTTGGCAAAGAGGTCAAACCCCCATGAGAACTAAATTATCCAGTGGGGCCCCGTGCTGAGGAATGAGCTCAGCTGGGGCCTTGCCTCACTTCCACTGTTTTTTCACTTGGACACAGGCTCAGTCTCACCCCCTGGGGAACCTGTGGCTCTCAGAGACATTCAGCACTCTGGGTAGGAGGTAGGGTCGGGGACTGCTCCTTAGGACGTTGACAGCAGAGCTGGGTTATAAGACAGAAGCAGCAAAATGGGCTTGGGATCCTCCTACAGCTTCTAGTAAATTGTAAGAAGTCGGAGACACAGAGATGGTGTTAAGACGTTAGTGCCTGCTCCTACCCAATAATTTTGATTTTATGCTATCATCACTACAGGCATAAATGACAGCCCTCACATCAGAATATGGCTGTGCAAAGTTGTGTCTGTTTTGTTGACTGATATTTCTGAAGCACCTAAATTGAGGCTGCCACATAGTAGATGCTCAATACAAATTAGACCAGTTCAGGAATTATAGTGTTTCACTCAGGGTTAAGAAGCTGGGCTTAAGTTCCATTAATTAACCACTCAGATCTAGTCCTTTAATTCTGCCCTCGATTCTATACAATTTCAATGTCTTCTGCCTAGACAAAGCAATAAGAACTACTGACAAAGACGTAGCTCAGAATAAAGCTTTCCACATAGATAAAATAGATTTAAAGCAAAAGATACTAAAATACTTAGAAAGTAGCTCGCTAAATAATAAATTTCCCTGGGGTCAGAAAGAATTAGTAAGATATAATGTCAAAATTACGTCACTGTAAGTCAAGAGGATAAAAAAAATTCCAAAATCTTTATTGTCAGATAATGTTTAGAATGCATGCCATTGTCTAGAAACCTTAAAGATATCCTCTTTCCTTTTATCTGAGTAAATGATAACTTTTTCTTCTCCAAGTAGCGCAGTTTCTTTTTTAAGAAAAGGAAATTAAAAGCCAATAAAATAATAGTTTTTAAAAATAAAAATCTACATTTTTCTATTTCAGTTCTTAACTAAAAGAAATTGCCATAATTTCTTTATATTTTAAGTGGTGTATTTATCTTAACAAAATCTGCTTCATATAAAGTAAAACATATCTTCATGTTCAGCAATCTCTGGAAATTCATTAGTCTTTATTTCTCAGATTCCCAGTTATTTATCCCAATAAAATGATCTTCATATCACTGGAGAAAGATGGACAGTCTTGTCACTAAGGATGCCATGCATACGAGGAAGAGAGGTGTTTCTTATAATTAAAACAACCACAGAGTACAGAGTGATCACTATGTGTCAAATACTTTAAATTTATTATATCTAAATCTACAAAAACCCTCCCTAGAAGATGTCATAGTCTTTATTTTTCAGATGGCAGAGATTAAATGAATTTCCAAAAGCTACCTGGTTGATAGATAAAGAAGCTGGCATTGGAAGCATATCCATGGTTCTCCATGGAGTATAATCAATCATTCTATGCTGTCCTCTGCACTCCTCTGCAAAAAAAGATGTCCTCTGCACATCTTTTAAAATTATAGAAATTAATGAAGTATCCTATAAACAAAAACGCACTTCACAAATAGAAATGGCCATGATTTGACAAGCCAAGATTACACTATTTCTAAAGAAAAACTAGGACTCACCACCACGTGTCCAAAATAAATGGCCCTAGAGTACAAAATACTATAAGTCTCTGAGCCTGCACTGGATTGATGATCAGAGGAGAACCCCTGGAATCAGGTTGCAAACAAACCCATGTCTCATTATCTGTACCAAAGAGGGATGCTATTAGAGCATCAGTGGAATAAACCTGTGACTTAATTGGCCAACATTAGATACTGCCTGACAGACTCAAATGAAGAATAAACTATGATGATAAAAAAAAAAAGGGAGGAAATATTTTGATTATTAATTACATTTGAAAACCAGAAACCAAGACATGGATGATTTTTTTTTTTTTTTGTAAAGCAACAGATTTCAAAGCAAATGGAAAATGGGGCATTAATGTCAGAGAAGATAACTGCTGATACAGACGTTAAACATTAACTCACTGCCCAAGAAAAGGTGTCCCCACTGACATTTTAATAGAACTTTAACATATTCACTGGACAAATGATCTGGCTCAGTTCTCAGCCACAATCTATGATCTTAAAAGCATACCCCCCAAATATCCACAGACTTGCATAGACACTCATAACAGGTTACCTACGTGAATATATAATTTTGAAGCCCAAATAGCTATTTGTCTGTTTCACAATTAGCTTTTCCTCTCAAAACCAACAACTAGGGCTTTTCATGCTTTTAACTTTTGGAACATTGACCTTTACTACCGCTCACCAGTATGAGTTTCAGCATAAAGGGAAAATAAAACTCTTTCTCTAGAGAAGTGTCTATATCAATCACCATTGCCCATATTCAGATGAGAATCAAAGAGGTCCTTCCATCAAGGCATCTGTTCTCCAAGGGTCATGGGCAATAATTTGAGCCTCGGGGTGCCCTCCTGACCCCACGCTAGGTCTCAGGGTTTTGTGTGAATGGCAACCAACATTAGGATTAAGAGAATATAAAAACATTCTTGAGGAGAATATAAATAACCATAGAATGTCATAAATGGGATTGGGGGTGGAATTCATCTAACTGTTTAAAAAGAGTAAATGATTTGATAAAGATCCTCCTTTCCATATGCCTTTTTATGTCTCTCCTGTTGGTATGTTTCATTGCTTACATGTCATAAGCTGAGGCAACTTCTACCTTTTGTTTTATCTTGCTATTCTACTTGACAAAACAACTCTACCTTTATAAATTAACTAGAGCCTACTCATTGATCAACCTATATTAAGTTTAATATCTCTCCCTTTTCACCACTTCACTTTAATATAGCGTATAGGACTTTAGTTTGCATGAATATTAATTGTCTTTTGGTGGTTTCCCAACAATTTATACTCAGGCTATAAGTTCAAAAGGATAAAATATATAGTAGTTGACATAGAATGGATATGGATTCAAATATTAACACATATATAAATATCGTTAGTCACAACGTGATATTACTATACATACACATACATCAGAATGCCTAAATGAAAAGACTGATGTTACCTAGTGTTAGCAAGAACATGGAGCACTACAACTCACACCTTTTCGGTGAAAGAGTAAACTGATATAACCCCCTTTAGAAAAGTATTTGGTAGTATCTATTAAAGTTGAACATGCACATAGTTTATAACTGAGCAATTTAATTCTTAGGTTTACACACATACCTCCCCTCTGATCTCATTGGACAAAAGTGAGTCACATCCTATTCCAAAATAATCACTGGCAGAAGAAATAGGTTGCTTAAGTTCAACTAAGATTGATCTTCTAGAATGGAACAAATGTTGGAGTATCAACCACCATGACGATTAACAGTTAATATTAAGAGCATTTGATTAACTCTCAAATATTGGATTCTGCCAAATGGTAAAAACAGCAAAATTTTCAAACTTATATCAAAAATGCTGAACAAACAGCAAGTCATAAGTTTTCTCTGACCCACAAGAGTGCTAAGGTTGTAGAGAAATTACCCCAAATCTGGAGGAAATCAGGTACTTGTAGTGAGAAGTGAGACACACTGACCCCAAGTATCTCCCCAGAAAAGTTTAATGATAAAGAGAAAAACAATAGCACTCTCTCAAGTGATCAAAGACAACATCACTAGTGATGGGTCAGGCTGATATGGTGTGGCTCCCTAGATGCAATGAGACAGGCACTTTACTTCTGTGATTTTCTTTCCCAAATTCTATAGCCTTAGTCCAACCTTAAGAAAAACTCATACAAACCAAAACTGTGCCACATTCTCCAAAATATCTGAAAATTTTCTTCAGAAGAGTTAAGGTGGTAGAAGTCAAGGAAATAGTGAGTAATAGACATAGATTGGAGGTGACTAAGGAGACATGACAACAAAATACAACATGGGCTTCTGGATCAGATGCTGGTATAGAAAAATGGTATTGGTAGGGAAAATAACAAGATCCAGATAGTCTGTGGATTGGTTGAATATTATACCAAGTTAATTTCTTTCTTTTGAAAACATGATTATATTACATGTTAACATTAGAAGAAATCAGGTGAAGGTTAAAGGACTTCTCTATGCTATGGTTGCAACTCTTCTACAAGACAAATTATTTTGAAATAAAAAAATTAAAACTGCTTATTCATTATTCCTCTATATTTGAATCAGAATAAAATCTTCAATAATTATTATGAGGCTTTCACACATTTTCCCAGTTCTCTCTCTACAACAGGGGAGTTTGTGCCAACAAAATGAAATGATGGTTCTTAGGCACTAAACAGAAAAAAAAGTACTCAATTTTAGAAATACAAAGAAAGATATAAGCCATTTAACAATAATTTTAATGTCAGAAAACAAATAACTTTACTCTTATACTATTTCCTTCTTCCTGTGTATCTTGGTTCAGAAGTAATTTTCTCAACGCTTTTAGAGCTTGTAAATCTCCTTCCATAATCCTTATAATCACTGATAAAGAAGGTTTTTTCATGTTAACTCCATTATATGATTTAAACAATGAGGACTGTTGAGAGTCTTACTAAGTAGCTGCATTGCTTCTAATCTGAACTACAAGAGAACAAACAGATATAGGGTGTTCTTCATATGATACAAATACTTTGGTGATTTCTCAAGAGGAATAACAGCGAAGAAAAGGAAAGATGACATTTGTGATTAAAGCTAAAGAATAATGTGAGGCTCTGCAAAAAAAGGAGATGGGGAGGTAAGAAAATTGCTTCTTAGCTGATTACCAATTATCCATTTATCTCAACCGAAAATGTCAACCATGGTGTCTATCCCTGCCCAATCATGGTTAATTTATGGAAAAGGAGGGTGGGGAGATGATAATTTGCCTTTCTAATTCATAGGTCAGCAGATCAAAGAGCCACATCTGAGGCTGATAAAGACTAGGCTCCTCCCAGAGACTATACAGAGACTCTCGATGCAGGAACTATATTAGATTTCCTCATCCTATGTGTAGGAGAAAGAGTGAAATAAATACTTTGGTAACCAAAAACAATGGACAGCGATAGAGATTACTATGTGTTCACTAAAGGCCATTTCCACTTACTCCTGGTGGTCAAGTTAGACTGTATTCTCCAGCTTCCCCTGAAGTTAGGTGGGTCATGCAATGGAGTTTTGGTCATGGGATGTGGGGAAAAGTAATTCGCATCGCTTTCAGAATTGGCATATGACAAAAGTTCCATGAGATTCTCCATATACACTTTATTCTCTCATCTTCTGGCTGGATGTTGCTACTCAAGGCTACTTTGCTTGTCCCAAGTTCAAGAAAAAGGAGCCTCTGTCTGCCTAGGTTCCTGAGCCATGACTCACCAATTAACACTTTCTCACTGATCTATACTGAACAGTGATGTGAAAAGTAAATATTTACTGCCTTAAGCCACTGAAATTTTGTATCTTTTTATTATAGCAGTTACCCTACCCTGACCAGCTGAGTATTCCTAATTTGGGAAACAGTGACACAGGAGATTCCAAACTCTCGGCCTGCCAACTGATACACATTCCGTCTAGTTAGGTCAAATTCAGGCAGAAACTCCTGAATGCTTTTTCACTACCTCTCCCTTTTATTTCTTCTTTTTTCCTTTTATTTTACCTTGTCTGGTCTATGATTTTATTGAATTTTTGGTAAGTGGGTAGACTATATATTCCAGCTTTCTTGGGATAGTCTTACTTTATGCCTGTTAGCCCAGAATGATGATCAATTTTATCCCTTTCACTATCAAAAGTTTGGATGATAACTGCGGTCATCCTAATGATAAGCCATCTTATCTCTTTCTCGAGAGTGGACAAGACATACATAAAAGAGTCAATAAAATAAACTTATCATAAGAGAATTACATTTTATGAATATTTACAGTTTCATTTTCCCCGTTGTTTTTTTATTTAGCCAAAAGCATTGTTTTTCTCTCTGGTGACTATACATAATTTTTACAAGTTTATTAATCACAATAATTAGAAAAAGATTAAATGGGAATCCTGTAGAATACAATGCTGAAATTCTTTCAATGATTTAAAACAAACTGTTTTAATATGTTATATTACATTATTATAACTTATTACATGATAAATCTGGCTATCAAATACTAATCATTATAAAAGTGTGGCCATAATAGTTCTGGATAAAAAGATCTGTGAACAAACTTAGGACTCTCAGAAGAAATATAACTAGAAAAGAGCTCTGGATCACATGTCACACCTAGGTAGCTAGGAATTTAAGTTTGCATTAAAGGCTGTGCATAAAAATTAATTCTATGTGAATATTTTCATTAAAAAGAATTTCAAACTGATAAAAAATATTCTTCATTGGAAAATTGGGAGTAATTCTTGATTTTCTGGATCATTAACTGCAAATAGATATTTCTTCACACTCCTTAGAGACAATTTTAAGAAATCACTTTATATCATTTTTCCACAACAGGTATGAAAGAAACAACAAAATGACTATGATTAAGTTAGGATTAGTTATAAATTAACCTTAAAATAGCTTCTTTTTAAACAATTGCAGTGAAGCAACTTCTCTTTGAGGGAAGGAGAGTATTGAAATGAGCTTCAGTGAATATGATACCTTATTATACAATTATAAAAACTATCATATGATACAGAAGGGACTACAAATAGGTAAGCAGAAGATCACCTTTGCTTTACCTTCCATAATAATCCAAACCCTTGTCACTCTGAAGATGGATCATGTCTGTATTTTAATTCTGGCATGGAGATCTTATCAACGTTATTCAGGTTGCCACCTGCACTTACATAACTGAAATTTCCCTCACTTTAGCTCTAATTTATTATAAAAAATGCCATTAACCTTTCACAAAAATTAATCATGAAAGATGCTAAAATTTTGTGTTATAGCCTGTACCTGCAAACCCACTTGAAACATGCTCTACCCATTGAGTTTCTGTCTGAAATAGCTGATTTAGGCCCCTGATATAGTAGAGCTAGTATCCCATTCATTGTGTTATCATTTTATACAGTCTGTCCATAAAAACCCCAAGAGAAGAATGCACTGTCTGTCCATGAAAAATAACCCACTGTCTGTAGCTTGTGGAAACAACGATAGAATTTTAAATACCTTGGAAAAACTAGGTATAGCCATTTACATGATTTTTCCCAGCTTTCCTCTGGTTGGCTGAATGGCAACATTCAAATATAATGAACAGAGAAACGGAATTAAATACACACCCTAATGAGGAATAAAGAACTGAGATTTTTGTCATTTTTTTTAAACAAAAGCTTCCAAAATTTAAAATAATGAAGTAACATGGCTTCTAGAAAGAAGTAAGGGATGCATTATTAGACACAGCAGTAAATGTCAAATATAATATACTATAGCAATATTCTTCAGTTTGACTATGGCTCTTTTATTTCTTGTTCCCATGTATCTCCTACTGTTAACTGTTCATCTCTCATCAATTTTACTCTCATCAGTAGTTGCCCTGGTCAGGCAGAAAGAGTGCCTTGGTTTAATTAAATGCCCCCATTAATAAAAGAAAGTAAAGCAGATTCGGGCATGCCTAAAGCAGCACTCTCACATTTGAGCAGGTGGTGACAAGCTGTGAGCTTACACTGAACAGGATTTTATTTCTGCTTGAGTTGAAGACACATAAGACTATTCTTTCAAAGAATTTCTAATTCTTGAGACCCTTAAAGAACGAAAATAATTTATACCAACATAATTATTACTGATTCTTGCTACACATAACTTTATCATAATGACCAGATACGTTACACACTCAACAATTTTGCTTGGAGTAAAACTTTGATCCAAATGTTACACTGTGGATCCAGCAAGATGTTCACCTAAATGACATTTATTAGAACTAAGATTTAGGTGTTGAAACACTCTGAGCACTTTGCAGGTTGAGGGAGAATGCACCTTTAATTCATCATTACCAATTTTGGTCTGATAAAAGGAAGATAAATACAATGGAAGAAGAGAAACAGTATTGTGGGACCTGATATCCTGGAGGGTTACAGACACCTTTTATATGTGAATAGAACCAGGCAACACCATCATTATGATCAGATAAGCGTGACTCTATCTATATCCTTGCAGCAAGATAATGAGTCTAATTCCACATCTGTTTGGTTGAAATTGGGTGAACCAGTGAATGGCAGCAGAGTCTCAACAGTTTATGAGCAGCAGGAAGCACAGAAGCATCGATCCTGCTCACCAGGTCCCTGAGAGGAATCATGATGCACTTGTTTGGACTGAAGGAAGTTTAAATTAGAAGTAAACTTAATTCCTAGGATATTTTTAGAGTGATTTTCTTTTAGCAGTAGTTGTTACTTATTGCATATATGTCGTATAATTTTTTTTAAATCTTTAAAAAATTCATCCACGCTCTCCCCACCCAAAACACCATTTTCCCTTGTCCATACCCCTATTCTTCCTTATCCATATGAATATGTAATACATCAGTGTGCCAGGTGTTATCTTGAGCACTGTCCATACAGCTAATTTAATCTCCACAATGACTCCAAGAGTTATCTTCCAAAATGCATAGGAGAAATTGAGAATTAGGGAAGTTAAGTAACTTGCCCATGTTGTGTGGCAAATTAGAAGATCCTGGAATTGAGTCTTGATGGGTCTAAATCTAAAGTCTACACTTAGCCACTCTAACATGGTTCCTGTGTTACATGATCAAGTCATGCATAGATTTTTGTATCTCACTCTATTTTTCTAACTTGCTTAAATAAGCTTATCTTTTTTATTGCTTAACAAAATTCATTTGAAGAAATGTATTATAATTTAATGGGTTCACTATTCTTGAATAGTTATATATGTCAATTTCTCTGACTACATAGGTAGTACTATAATGAATATATTCTTGCCTAATGCTTTTTTCTTTCTCTTTTTGAATTAGTCCTTAAGGATTAATTCCCAGGAGTGGCATTATTTGTCAAGGGATATAAACATAAAATATTTTATTATTTGAAATACATTTACAAAAACATAGCGGTGTTAGAGAACTTTCCGTGAAGGGATAAAAACATATTACATATATCATATTCTTTAAACATACCTTATGAGTTTGCTACATGATGGACACTGAGCTAAACATTAGGTATATAAAAACACCAGAAGATTAGACTCTTGCCTTCCTGGTACTTCATTCTACTAAGGTAGAAAATTACATAGTTATTTGAAATATACATTTCCCTCATAAGTTATATAAAGAATTCAAAACGGAGCCTTCTAAATTATTAGAAATACAAAAGGCTAAAATATCAAAATATTTGTGTATGTTTTTCACAAAGGAAGATGGCTTTTTCAGGTGCCCAGTACAATCTTATCTCCCACACTTATAGCATGTCCTCGGGCAATTTAATCTTTCAATTTCCACACATGTTAGAATGGACATAATGTGTAATAGGAATAAGTGAGATAATACCTCTGAGAACTTATAATGGCACACGGAACATAGTAAGTGCTCAAAAACTGTTAGCTAATTCAACAGTGTGCTGGAGCCAGACTGGATAGGCTTCTGATTGCTAAATTTTTAGGAATTTCGCAAGATGGTTGTCAAACACAGCCATTACTAAATATTACTAATGGTAGAAATATTTACACCATAGAAATTGGCAAGTACTACTAATCAAGAATTTTTACTTAGCATTTATTAAATATTTACCAGCATACTACTATTATTATTTATATACATTTACCCATCCTTTGAAATGATTTGCTGCAGGTGGTGATTAATACCCACAAATTAACTGGGTAGTTAAAGAAACAAATGATCCCTGGGATTTCTTTCTGTATTGTGCTCTGGGTTGGTTAAGAAGCTACTGATTGCATATCCAGTATGTAGATGCATTTCAAAAAACGCCCACACAGACAATTCACTAATAAACCATGTTGAAGGGAGCAATTTGCTACCTGATTAACAGATATGATTACAAAGAAAAAGAGGAGGGAGCTTGGAGTGGCATTTATGGTTTTGCCATTAGACCAAGCCAATCTACTAACTTAAAATTTTGTTAACTTAATCTGAATCTTGGTTTTCTTATCTGAAAAATGGGGGTAGCATCTAACTCATAAAATTATTATGAGGAATAAATTAGAAAATATGTTTCAAGTGACCAATATACAGCAGGCACTTAATACAAATGTTTTCCTTTCTTCCTTTAGATAGAGAATTCATAAATACATGCCTGTGTTGAAAGAAGGAGCTAGTGGAAATGAAAGAAAATCTATTATTGATGGAACATAATCTCAGAGGAGTTGGGAATGGGTGGTATCAGCGCAAGGTAAAAGAATTAGCTTTGGACAGAAAGAAGAACAATATTTTCTCTGAAAAAGGAAAAAAGAAAGTAAGGCAAGATTTAAATAAAGGCAAATTTGCAGGTGTTGGCTGGAAAGGTCAAGAAGTTCATAATCGACAGCCTTTGTTTTCTCTGTGATGTTAAACAAAAAGTTTTGTTCAAGAACCAGGAGCTGGAGGAGGGAGAAAATGGGGGTACTTCAGGAGGGAAGAATTGCTGAGCAGACTTGAGAACACAGCTTGGTTGGGATACCATATTTTTAAGGTGTCCCTTTCTTTCTGACCCCAAAAGTGCTCTGGGCCAGATGTGGGAGTGTAGAAGGCACCCAACTGGACTGATTCATGAATCAGAATCAGTAGGGCAGGGGCAGTAGAAAGATGACACAAGAGAGGAGGGTGTTACAAGAGGATGAAGTGATTGGTATAAAGCAGAAATGCTAAAGTCAAGAGCTGTTTAAAGATTTGAAGTAATAAGATGAGTCAAGGAACCAGAGATCTCAATGGGCTCAAAAATTAAAAGTCATGGAGGCATAAGGGTGAAGAAGAGAAACAGGGAATGGGCTGTGTTCAGAAACGATGGGGATTTCTGAGGTGAATTCTTCTAGATGTATCAAGAGTTTGTTTGGATCAAGCCCAGTGTTATGCAGAGCCAAGTACTCTAAAGCAGGGCACGATGTGGCTGAAGAGTAAGATTTGACGATATAGACAAGAAACAAGACTAACTTTTCTGGGTGACTCAAGCTAAATCTAAAGCAGATGCAAAGAAAAAAAATTCAAAAATTGCAAAGTAATTTGAAATGCCAGTGAAATATGTAAATACTTATTCAAGGCAATATTTTTTGCTCCTTTAAAGGAGACAACATGTACTTGGATACTTTAGCATGTGTATGTTTGTGCAAAAAATTAATCTTGTTGTTTTGTAGCCACATAACAGCTAAAGAAAGATAAGATCTAAAACTCATATGAAAACTAAACTGTGGGAAAAAATATAAGCACAAAGATGTTATTCTAGCTTCATTTATGAAAGGAAAAGATTGGAAACTTGAATATCAACAAAATATAATAGTTAAGGGGATTGTGAAATATAACCATGGTAGGTTATTATCTGGTTGTTAAAATAATGGCTATTAAGACTATACAATAACAGGAAATACTTCTAAGGATAAGTTAAATAAAAATCAAAAGCAGGATTCTAACAGGTATACCAGGAATTTAAATGGGAATCTAAATGCATAAGAAACAAGCATAAGATGAAGACTGAAAACTATAGTAGATTTTATAAAGGATTTCTTTTTTCTGTTTTCCAAAATTTTTTATAATATGGCCATGTTAAAATTAAAAATGATAATACCCAATTCCTTCCTACTTCTCAGAAATCCTTTTGGTGGACACCTGTGAATTTCCTAAAGCAGTTGAAAAAAGGAGCTTGCAAACCTCCACTCCCTTCTTTCAGTCTCAATCCCACCTCCTCTGCTAGGAGGTGACCTTGTCTTTGACCGGTGAGGCTAAATCTCTCTAGGGAAAACTACTTTCTGTCATCCTCTCCCCCTCTGCCTTTGCATTCCATTATCTGCAATATCAGAGAAAGGGCCCTGTCCACTTCGCCAGGCTAACTCCTTCCTACTCTTCACTCAAGATCACTGTTTGAGTGATTTCTACTTTTTTGAGACATTTTCCTCTCTTCTTCCTCATTTAATCCTGCTCACTTTTTAGAGCCAAGGTGTAGTCATCCAGCTCCTTTGTGATGCTTTTCCCAAAGTTCTTGCCTCTATCAATCCCCCCACCCCTTTCTTTGCCCTGCAGAATTTTTCTATATGGTATTTATCAGAGAACGTGCTCCAAACTTCCTGGGTTTAAATTCTGGCCCCTCCACTAACTAGGTTATTTACCCTTGCTGTGTCTCAGTTTACTCATCTTTAAAAGAGGGATAAATAACAGAATTTACCTCACAAGCACTCAATAAATGCAAGCTTTTATTACTGTGTTCCTTGATTATTTAGGTGTTCAACTTGTTTTCCTAGCCAAATGAAAGTTTTTGGAGACTGTTTTAGTCTTATTTTTGTTTTCCCTTTGAATGTTTTCTCAGGACTTAGGGATTTCCCAAGACATGAGATTTTTGGTGCTAAAAACAGGGAAAGTCCCAGCCAAATTGAGATGGTTGGTCACCCTGTCTCCATGTCTAAGACATTGTTTTACATGTAGTGGGTACTTAAGGAATTCTTATTAAATGAGTTGTATGTAACACAGAGACAAAATCATGACATGCACACATGCACACACACATTTCCTGTATAAACATGAATCTACAAATATGCATTCACAGTGGAACAATTTCTAAAATAGTGAGATCTCTTTTCCTGTGTTGATATGGCAACTGATATATTTTAAAAATCATTTTCTTTTGACAAATAACATATCCTGGTATGAAAAAGAGTTTTTCCTTTTCTCATTTTACAACACTAATATTAGGCTTCTGTTATCGGCTGATATCATTCTTTCGGGAGATGTAAACTTTTAAAAATGCCTGTCCAAATACTGAATCTGTACACACTGCCAGGATTCCTTCTACCCTTAGAAAACAACTAGATTATAATTAATTATCTCTGTAGTGTAAGCTATTTCTGCAGGTTGAAAGCAAGTCATTCCTAATTGCTTCAGGTTGAGGACTCCTCATCCCAGAAAAGTCCTAGCCAATACAACGTGGGGTTGAAGTAACCTGTCATCTTGACATCACATGCTTGATTCTCCTCACTACCCCTAGGCACCAATACGCAAGCAAAGAAACAGCAGCTGGTGCCCCAGAACAGCATTGTTTAAAATAAACACTCTTCCCAGTTGGCATTTGCAAGTGATCTTCCTTCCACCGTTTAAAATATAACTGTGAATATATCTTAAGAAAATGTAAAACAAATGAAAATCAAAACTGCTTGGAAAAATATGAAAGAGAAGAAAAATCCTGAGAAAATGTTCACTGCCAAAGAAATGTACATTTTACCCTTTATCACCAGTGGAAATTCCACTCTCAGATACACTGGAAGCTTTTTTCTTAAGGGTTCCCAAAATTTGGAATTGAAGAACCTCCTAAAAAGAAAAAGCCATCCTCATGTAATTCCATTTTCCAAGTGTTTGGAGAGTGTCTACCATGTGCTAGGAGACACAGAGAGACAAAGATGGAAGAAAAAATTCATAAGACATATATACAAATAACTACAAAAATGTAAAGTATATAGAGAGGCTACGTATAATAATGGTTCAGAACATGGTCTCTGAACCAGACTGACTGGGTGTGAACTATGGCTTAGCCACTTAGCAGTGGTGTGACTTCATAAGTCACTTAGTCTTTGTGTGTCTCATTTCCTCATCTATGGAATAAGGCTGATGTGAGGCTTAAGTGAGTTAATTTACATTACATGAAGTAGAATAGGGCCTAACATACAGGAAGAGCTATATACATGTGTACTCTTATTAATTTTGAGATAGAATGTGACAGGTGACATAAGAGAGCTTAAGAAGACATGAAAGGACATTTAAGAAAGAGACCATATCTCAGGAAAGCAGGACAAGCTTCAAGGAGGAATGTAAGCTGGGTTTTTAATAGTGATAAGGGCAATAAGAGAAGTTTAAGCAAAGTACAGAAAAGACCTAGCAGAGGGAGAGATGAACATTCCAACTTGAGGAAGAAGGCAGAGCAGCACAAGGAGCAGGGAAGTAGGCTCGGGGGTCATCATCTGACAAGAAGCCTCCTCACTGGCTCTCCCAAGCTGAGTATGACTTTGTAAGGCCTGGAGGTGAGAACAGGCCATTGCAGTCATTACAAAAGCTCTGAATTTTGATATAACTCCAAGTGTTTAGACATTATTAAGAGTTTCATTTTGCCCAAATTTAGTTGAGGTATGGGTGAAGGGGTGCAGGAGCAGAGCAGGAGAGGAAGAGGAGAAGAAGCTGCAGAGGGAAAGAGCCGGAGGCCAGAAAAGGTCAGGACGTCCACTGATGCCATGCTAAGGAACAGGCTTCATGAGGTCAGCTGGCATTCCTCTAAGTATGTGTGATAGCCACAGTCTTTCCCTTAGAATCAATTATGATGTTGGTTAAAAAAGCAAATTTCTTAGGAGGGGCAAAGGATATTGAGATTAAGTGAGACAGTTGCCAAAAAAAAAGACAGACACGTACCTCAGAGAAGGAGAGACAGGTCCAGAATCATTTTCTGAAGTTCTTGCTTCTGACCCCTACTTCCCCAAGATCTCCCTTCACTGTAAGGTACCAGGAGATGAGGTAGTTAGATCAGGCAATTTATAGCTCTCTTATCCCACGGACTTGCAATTATCATCTGAACCCCTGAATGTGTAAATCTTCTTTGCGGTCCAATGTATGTATTCACTCCTGCAAATGGCAGCCAAAGTTACATCAGAGAAGGAACAACCTTCTGGTCATCTGGGGGCATGAGGAACACATTGTGTAGGTCAGGAGTGCTACAGACAACTGGGGATCATTTTGAGAAGCCCTCACACCACAGTGGGAGGGATTTTCTCAAAGAGCAAGAAAGGGACTGCATGGTACAGGTCACTTCAGCTTGTATGAAAAATAACGGCAACAGAGACCCTAATAAAGATGTCAAGGATAAAAGCTACAGAGTTTTTCCTACAGAGCTAAGAAAATAAGCTAACATTTCTAAAAACTAAAACATTTCTAAAGCTAACATTTCTCTTTTCTTAAGCTCTGGTAATCAATCTAAACTACCAATCTCTTGGTGTAGTAAATGTTTACGAAAGGCCATCTCCGTGGTTTGATGGATGTCTCTTCAAATTCTACTATTTTGCCTTTGTGTTTTGCTGCATTCAAACAACCATCTGTATCCTTTTCTTAATTTGATAGGCAGAGGCTGGGTCTGTTGTAAATTCCATTACTCAAAAGCATCACCAGCTCCCTATTTACATTCATGTGGGTGAAAGCAAAAAAACAGTTCTAGTTGAAGCTCAGACTCTTGGAGATAAAGGAAATCCAAATGACTGGAACATAAAAAGTGTGTCTTCTTGTTTAAATTAATTTGAGGGTTTTGGGAGCCCTCCCTGCCCCCGACACACACACACACACACACACACACACACAGGGAGGCAAATAATCTTTTTTGTAAAATCAATGAAGAATTTACTAAATGATGTTTCAAAATTAAATAATGATTTAAAAGGCTTGAAAAGTTTCTGAGTCATTATCAATCTGTTAGAATTTGCAAATCCTAGACCTTTCAACAAAATGTTAGGTGGTAAGGACACTCATGCACTGAATGTATTTTTTTTAAAAAAATACGAGAGAAGAAATTTAGATTTCATCAATGTCTGGCATGTTCCAGATACCATCCTGAAAGTCTTCTCACATACATCACCTCATTTAATCCTTACAACAACCTCATAAAGGTGATAAAAAACCATTCCATATTCCAAAGATTCTACAAGACAAAAATTCTGGTATCTAGTACTTGGAAATCGTGCACGGTGCGGGGAGATGGGAGCAGTCTTACAGGGCTGAACCCTTTTACCGGTGGAAACTGATGCCGTCTCCAGGTGTATCGTGTCAGAACTGAGTTTGCTGGCATCAGAGAGAGACTCCCACACTGGAACTGGGCTGAGGAAACGCCCAACTGAACGCCCAGACTCGCAACTCACACATATTCATGTGCATCTTCCCACCCCACCAGTGTTCGGAATGCATTCCAAGGACATGGAAAGCTGTTGCTCCGTCTCAGCACATAAACCTAAATACTCGTGTTATAAAACAACACATTTTTAAAAACGTACTTCATACATTGGGCTACTAGGAGTATAAATATGTCCATATATGTGTATAAATATACACACATACTTGTTAAAATGGGTAAATAAATTTAAGATAATTTAAGTGAATAAAAGGAAGTTATAAGAAGATATGTGTGATCCTTCTAGGAATTTTTAAGGCTGCATACTTTTATAGAGACACACAGATACACATTTGTGTGCATGTCCATACACACCTATGCAGCACGTTACACACTAGAGCTAACAGCAGTAACTTCCAGGGGTTTGGGGAGGGTACCACACCTGGGGGTGGTAATCAAAGTGGTTATGCCATGATGTTTGAGCACATGTGGGCTCTGGAGCCACGTGGTGTGGGTTTGTATGCCAGGTCACGTAACGTCCATGTGACCACAGGCAAGTTACTCAGCCTCCTGTGCCTTAGTTTCCTCATCTGTAAAATAAAGATGATAATAGGGCCAATATAAGGACTAAATAATAACTCGTAAAGCACTGTCACTATTTCTGATGCTTCCCTTTTAATGTTACAGGGCCTTTGTCAAGATTTCTATGTTTATCTTGTGAATGAAAAAGGGGCCACATACTAAACTTTGACAAGCTCATTTGAGGCCTACACGGTGGGCCTTACAAATTCAGAGACCTCAAGTAACCACATAGGATGATGGTCTGAACGTAATTCCTAACTAAATGTGGCTCATGGCCTGTAGTCACATCCTGGGCCTGTAGCTTCCTTGACAAAGGTCAGCTTTTACCTTAAGTGAGCCTGCCTACTGTCTTTTCGCATCTAAGATAACATACCATTGAAATGTCAGACTAATCTTTTCCAGACTCCTCAGGGCACAACCTCTGCATCAGAGTGAGACCACAGAACCCCTCATTGTTACCTTGCTCCCTGCATACCATCTCCATGTGCTGTCAATGTTGATTATTAAATATCCTGACCCCACCAATGTGAAAGTATGTGTTTCTCTGGTTTGCTTTTTATCCATTCCCAGAGATGTTCCCCGACTTGCTTTTTCCCACTTCCTTAGTTTACCAGTGAACTTCATAAATCCCTCTTTACTTCTCCTCCTTTTATTCTAATGTATAGAATAAGCTGCAAAACTGTCATTCTTTGGAGCATTTTCTCAATCCATTGAGATTTTGCTTGCTGGCAATTGTTGTCAGTTTGGCTCAAATAAATTCATAAAAATTCTCTACAGGTTTGGACATTTCTACATCAACATTCCCCACAGAGGTTTCTACACTCTTGGCTTTGAGTGTTAAGTGTAGCTTCAGGAACAGATCTGGTCCCCAAATTAGAAATGGCAGCTCTGCAAACAACGAAAGAGCACCCATTTATTTTATTATTCTATCACCATCTAACCTAAAGGACTTTTGTTTTAATAAATGCTCCCAGCATAAGATAGCGAAGTAGTAAATTAATAAATGCATTAATAAATGCTCCCAGCATAAGCTATTGAAGTAGTAAAATTATGCAATGGGGAAAAATCTTGGCAATTAATTTTTTTTTTTTTAATCTCTACATTGTGTGCTAAATTGTATTCAGTAGTATCATTAAGACACTGGGGAGCCTGTAGGCGACACATATTTGTTGCAATGAATTTGCAACAAGTATTAACACCTCTAGGTCTTTGTGGGTGACTTGTGATAAAAGTTGCCTGTGGCTAAAACAAGAATAAAGAGTTGTAGGAAATAGTTTGGGAAGTGGGTGAACAGAGGCAGGAACCATCTATACTATAGGAAAGGAAACTGGGGAAAAAATGACCCCGAATTTTCCAGTCACTGAGAGTTAGTGTCAGTAGCACTAATTCTGAATCAGTTAAGAGAGCGGTAGAATTGTCTTCTGTTTATTCATCCACTCAAGAAGTATGTACGGGGAGTCTGCCATGTGGATAAGAAACTACCAGGCACTACATAAGGAAACAAATGCATTATAATGCATCAGTTGGGGAGGAATGCTCTGAGGGAAAATACCACACTACACAAGACAGAGTGTGGTAGATAGGGATGGGGTTGGTAACGTACGAAGAGTAGACAGAAAGGTCTTCCTGACAAGTTGAAGGGCCGTAGAGTGAGAATAAGTTGACTGGAGATGACAAGCCCCATTCTTTTCAAATTTACAGTGCTTTTGTGGCTTCTCAAACATGGAAGCAAACATCAATGAAAGACAGGCTTTGGCACTGTTGTATGCATACATTTTCTTTCTTTCTCTTTACTTAAAAAAAAAAAAACATTTTAAAGATATCATTTTTTAGGAGGTGCATGCAGCATGATGGGAAAGCCAAGCCCTTGGCATCTGACAGCCCTGAGTTCAGACTCTGGTTCTAGCCCTTACTGACTGTGGGTAGCTGAGCAAGTGACTTAACCTCCCTTAAAAATGAGAATAGCAATGCTCATCTTAAAGCACCAGGTGAAGTCCCTGTCCCCTCCACCTCCTGTTTCAGGAAAGACATTGTTTTTTATTGGAAATTGAGATTTGGGGCAATGAAATGTAACTGTGCAACCTGATACAAAAAAACAAACATTGATAACCCTTCAGGTTTCTACCTGTCACTTAACCTTCATTTTACTTAGTGCTTTTTCTCCCATCATTGACATGAACAGGAAAAATATTACTTATATATTAAGAAAGACTAAATATTAGTGAATTCAACTCAAAAAAATTGAGATATCTTTATATATAAATATCTTGAGAGAAACACAATGGTCAAAACCAACCATATCTGCCATTTAGAAAGAAAACATAGGCCTGTATAGTTCTAACACAGATCAGTGGCAGCACGACAATAGAAATCTATATAGTCATTGCCACAAGGGTGGCAGGGTTTAAAGTGCCATTTCTCAGAGGCTGCAAGATGAGAACTAGAAGTAGCCCTTGCCTGATGACAGGAAGGAATCTCCAAGTGGATATGTCAGCAGGAACTGGAAAGGATCCCTGCTGGAGGCAGAAACAAAAATAGTAGGGGCTAAAAGATGGATGTGAAGGGGGGCATGAGAGTAGAGGATGATGAGGATATTTTTAAATGTACAAATCTTATTTTGAAATGAATGAAATTGAATGAGAAGAACAATCTGGGGGCAGCTATGAACTTCCTTATTGGATACTTCTTTTATGTGGCATGTGACTTCTACCTTGAATCATTTAGGGGTAATAAAAATATGCTACAGGATATATGTCATGTCTATCTCCAAAGCTGGAATTTAGGTCAGCTGGCAAAAGACACTCTGATAAGATAGGATAAGGAAAAGTACCTTTCTTCCTCTGGGAGCCATCTGGTTCTGATCCATTCTAAGAAGCTCAGTAGAGTATCCCTCATTCTTATGGACTAGCAGGACATAGGCATGAACTATGGAGAATGGCAGTTAAAGTTGCTAAATATTTATTGCCACCCTAGTATTTCAATTACAGTTTAAGATTCTAAAATCTACTTAAGGCTTCTCTGGGTAAAGACAAAAACTTGGACTCTCTCATTCTGTCTTTTTTCTCTGAAAAGTGCAATCTTGATTCTATATGAAGACTTTAAAATGTTTTGAAGGTGGAAATCTCAGTAGCAGAAAAATAACTGTAAATAGCTTTTGGCAGGATTTGAATAATTTTTCAACTTTCTGCAGCATATGCAGACGATAACCAAATAAAATTACAAATCACGGCATGTCATTTGAGAGTTTTGTTGAAAGAAAAATGTCATCTCAAATCTCAGCCAAAGGTAGGCTATAAATAAATACCTACAGAGTCTCAAATTACAATTTCCAAAGATGTTTCACCATACAAAGCGAGTATTTTAAAGCATCTCATTAGCAGTTCTAGCTCATGAGAGTTCATTGAAAACTCCAAATCAAATTAACGATATAAGTATTTGTCATTTGCTATTGATGCAGGGATGGAACCAAATAGGCATTGTGCTAGTATTAAGATAAGCAAATCCACACTTTATCATGTTGCTAAAACAAATGCTTGTGGCTTTCGGAAGCATGCTACTTCCTTAGTATATGAAGTCATCAGAATAGCACTTCCCAAAGATCCTAACTAATACAACCACCTCATTGTTTAAATGTGGAAACTGAGCCCCAGAATGGTTAAGTAACTTGCCACATTGTCTATAACCAGGTGGTTCTACAAGCCGCAAAGCCATAGCTCCTGAAGGGTACTACCTTTGGAGTTAGTATGGACTCTTGCTAGGTTTCTAATCCTGATTTCTACACAAGTATCAGTCCAATCTTTGTGCCCCTTGATTCTTAGAAATCCCCTGTGCTACTTTAATTTCTCTCTAAAGAAAATCATTATCTGAAAAAAGATTCTATTTCTCTCTCACCTCCCTCAATAAGAGAAAGGGAAAGAGAGAGAGAGAAAGAGAGAGAAAGAGAGAGAGAGAGAGAGAGAGAGAGAGAGAGAGAGAGAGAGAGAGAGAGAAGAAAGCAAGAGAGAGAATTATTTTTCATTCAGTCACTATTGTCAAATTGTCTGAATGACATCCTGAGAATAATAGGCTTTCAGGAAAGCTCAGAAGCTAATTTGATATCCAGGACAACAAACAGAGCAAAGGAGGTATGGAGGGAGAAAAGACACAAGTCTCCCATTTGTCTGAGGTCCCTTTGCATTAACCATCTGCTCTTTGCCTCATTTATAATTCTTCCAGACAGACTGCTACTCGGCATTGTCAACAATGACCTATCAGAATTGCAGTGTAGTTTGAGAGCACAGACTGGAAAAGGTACAGGCCAGAGCAATAAACAAAACTGTGACTTCAATACCACCCTCTCACTTCTATACCGCCGTCTTGCCTCTATACAAACATTGGCATCCATCGAGGCGAATACGTGGCGCAGATTTGGCTGCCCTCATAAAAGCCCTCACAACACTCTCACACTATCTAACCACCTTTTTGAGAATAGATATTTTTCCTTCTGATTTGGTACCCATCTTCACATGGGGAGCATGGCTGGGCAATGAATCTGAGGTCATTCTTTCTTTATTAAAGAGGCTGTAGCAAATGGTCAAACAAGGAAGAAATTTTAAGCTAACACTAGAATTTGTTGTAGCTTATCTAGAAAATGAAGCCATTTAACACAGGCCTTGTCTACAAAATATGAAAACAACTAACCAAACATAAAAAATTATTTTAATCATTGGCTATCATGACAAAACGTCATGACAAAAGACTGATTAACAGCTATTATTTTCAATCCATGCAAAGGAATGTTGGTTATGAACATCATCATTTAGTGTTGAGATTATCAGATGAGGTGGCCATTGAGAAGACACCCCTTTATTGGCAATCAACTCTAGAAAGAAAAGGGGGGAATCTATAGGCCAGATGAGAAAATGTGCACAGCTAAAGGAAGCTTGGTGCTCCTAGAATAGAGACCATACATACATTCCACGATTCCCTAAAACAAAGCTAAACTGAAATACACAGCCCAAACCCAGAAATCCCTGTACATGGTATAACGATATACCAATAAGCAAATTAAAAAAAAATACGAATCTGAAAATATGTAAGATGTTGTAGAGTAACCAGTAATTTATTAAAAGATCATTTTCATTATTGCCAGGACTTACACATGTGCCACACATCGCTGAAAGCGCTTTAACTCCTCAATCCTCATGATATTCCTATGAGGCATGCACTACGTCGGATGCTGAGTTCTACCCTCTGGGTTCCCCATCTTCTCCTAGATTTTTGCAAAGTAATTTTATTCTCTCTTGATAGTTATTTGATGCTCTTATAAAAGCACTATACGTGTAACATCTTTATATCAAATAATTGGCAAACACAAAGAAAACATATGTCATGTATAAGGAATAAATATTTTTCAGTTGACTAGCCAACTAGCCAAGACTCTTTGTTTAATTCACCATGTTATAAATTCAATGTTCTTTATTTTTATGAAAACTATGAAACATAAAAATAGAGAACATTGCAATAAACTTCCATGTATCCATTCCCAGATTGATTTAACAAATATCAAGATTTTCCGACACTTTCTCTCTCTCCCCTCTGCCTCTCCTTCTCTCTATCCTCTCTACCCCTTCCTTCTCTCTCTCTTCCTACCTCTCAATTATTTTAAGGAAAATCCCAGACATCAGCTCATTTCACCCCATTGATTTATTAAAGAGCCTGGGTCAGTTGTCTGGCAGAATATCATACATTCACAACTTTTCTGTTGGCTTTCTTTTAGCCACAACAAGGAATATGTCATAGGTAGTGCTGTGTAATTAGGGCTGAATTACATTGAGAGGACACAATCTTACTGATGATGAGATTAATCAATCAGTGAGTTCAGGTGATGACAGCCTGATGCCTCCTGGGTATAATTTCCCACCAATTCTGCATCTTGTGGCATCATTCATTTATGATCATTTCTTGAATCTATTATGTCATTTTGTGGCCAAATTGTGATTTCATAATTACATCATTCTAACCAGACTTATTGTTTAGAATTTTGTTAAGAAGAAATTTCCTTTATTAGGTAGGTTTATTTGATTCCCCAAAAATATAGCTTATACCAGAAAAACAGAATATATGCTTAATTTGTTCATATTAGTTATCTATTTTTTAGAGTAATGGGTTCTCATTCTAGTTATTACAGCAGTAACTAATACTTTCTCTTTTTATACTTTTATTATAAACCCACGGGTTTTTATATATTTATTCTGAACCCAATCATTGCATTCATTATCCTTTTCTTGCTCAAATTGTCTCATCTTTGGCCATAGAGAGTCTCCATGTCCCTGTTACTTTTGTACATTTTCTACCCAAGACCTGGAATCATTCACTCCCCTAAGAAACCCTGGTTTCTGTCAGAGTGAAATGGTGTTTGAAGACCAGTCTGGTTAATTAAAAGATCATTTTCATTATTTAACTAGTTATTTCGTTATTAAATTAATATTTAATATTAACTGGGTAATGTATGCTCATTTGCATTAGGTTATTTTTTCTATGCCTTTCATTGGACAGAACTTACATACACACACACACACACACACACACACACACACACATATGTACACATACACATATAATTTTTAAAGAAAATAAAAATTTAAGTTTACATTGCCATTTCCAACTTACATTTAATAATGTAAGATTTTTAATTTATTTGGCTTTTACTGAATTTTTTTCCATATCTGAAAATTGCAATTTTTTACAATAGTAAAATAATTACCTACTTGCATTATGTAAATAACTATAACTTTAGCAACAAAATAGTTCTGATATAATAATATCAATATCACTAATGAGTGAAGTTTAAGTTTTTTTTTGGAAGCTTTATATGTCCTCAGATAATAGTCCTTTTAAAGACAGTCAAACTGCTGTGTCCTGAAGTCACTCAAAATAATGAAATGAAGTTAGACATGGTCTCTGCCCCCATGGGGCTTTAACTGAGGAAATAAACAATAAGCAAGTAAAATAATTTAATTAAATAATAACAAATAGTGATAAACCAGATGAAGGAAAAAGAATAGGATGTATTGTGAGAGAATCACAGTAGCTGAGGAGGACTTCTATAAGGAGCTGCCATTTAAACTAACATTCAAGTAAAAAGGGGGATCCTGACAGGTGAAGAGAAGGAGGAAGAACACTCTAGACAGAGGGATAGGCCACTTAAAGATCCTAAGGCAAAAAAAAAAAAAAATCAGAAAAAAGCTTTGTGTGTTCAGGAACCTGAGAGAAGGCCAGTATGACTAAAGCAATATAAAGAGACACTGTCCAGGTTATATAGGACTTTATAGGTCACAGTAAAGAGTCTGGATTTCACCTAAGGGAGAATTGGATGCTGTTGAAGTAATGGGATGGTGTGATACGATTTAGGTTTCAGCAAGTTTGTACTGGCTGTTTTGTGGAGACTGGGTGACAGCAGGCAAGGAACTCAGTGTGGGAGGAAGCTATGATAATGATCCATTGAGAGATCTGCCAGGGTGTTGGCAATGATGATGGGGAAAAAACTACATATTTAAGAGACATTTTTGGAGGTGGGCTTAACAAAACTTGGCGGTGAATGAGCCATGGATAGGGAAGATGCAGTGGTGGTAAGGAAGGGAATCAAAATTTGAGAAAAACATCACGAACTACAGATGAATTCTATTTTATAAGCAGAGATATAAAAACTTAAATAAAATACCTCAAGTAGAAATTAAAATAACAACTAACCAAGAAATTTCCCTTTAAAACCAAACAGCAATTACATCATAATGCAAGAATAATGAATTTCCAGATTGTAACTCATCAATCAAGTAAGGATAATAAGACAACCTATGTTGTTTGGGTTGGATTTTCTAGTCCATGTAATAAGACTATTGGAAAGGAGAAGACACATTTATTTTTATTTGCAGATGAGAAAATTACATGCTTAGAAACTCCAAAAGAAAAAACTCTTTTAAGTATTAAAAAGAGATTGCCATAAGGTGAACAGATACAAATCAACATACAAAGTCATTGATTCCTATATTTTATTGATAATCATTTAGAATTGGAAAAAAAAGAAGGAACCAGTTCGTAATGGGAATAATTTTAATTGGAAAGGTAGAAAATATATAGAATGAAATTACAAATTTTTCCTGATATCTGTATATATACCCATAACTATACCTATCTAAGTACACTATATTCCTAGATAGGAAAAATAATTTCTAAACATGACAAATTATACGATTTGGTATAATTCTAATCAAAGTCACCAAAGGTTTCTTTTGGAATTTAACTACATAATTTTAAAATTTATCTAGAATGAATATGACTAACCAAAAACATGAAAAGAAATGGAGTAAAAAATTTTTCTACCAGATATTAAAACCTATTACAAAAATAGAATATTTAAAGCAGTCTGATACAGATGCTAGAATTGACATATGTAACAGGAAAGTAGTTCAAAAAGAAATTCTAACAGATTTTTAACATGTAATAAAGATCATATCACAAACCAATGGAAAGCAAAGAATCGATCAGTAAATGGAGCTCAGGTAATGCACTGACTATTCAAAATAAAATAAAGCTATTGCTTCTCTTCCTACCATATGCCAAAATTTGAATGAACTTAAGATAAATGTTAAAAATTAAACCATAAATTTAGAAAAAATATATAGGTAAAATGAGATACTAAATAGATTTTATCTTATAAAATAATTGTTTAAAATTCTATAAACTGAAACAGCATAAACACAAACCTACAATTTGAGAGAATATTTGCAAAATTTTTAAGGAGCTTATATAAATAATTGAGAAAAAACAATAAAATCTCAATAAAATAGGCATAAACAATTCACAAAATAAATTAAAATGGCCACAAAACATGTGAAAATGTTAAACTACAGTAATTTAAAAGGTTTTGATTTAAAAACCATGCTCCTTTCAGTCTATCAGATTAATGGCATTGGCATACCAGTTCCAAAAAATGTGACAATATGTATCAAGAGCTTTAAAAATTACCTAAAAAAATTTTGTTCTACTTATGGTAATCTCTTATAAGAAAATAGAAATGTAAAAATATATAAGCACCCTCTATGTTGATGCTGTTGCTATCAATGGTGTCATAGTTCAGAGAATTATAGCTCTATATCTATCAGACTTTGAGGAATTTTAATGGCATATGAATTAAAACACTGAGTTTAAAAAAAGAAAGTTCAATATATTAGAAATATTTCTTAAGGGATAAATATAATATACACATATGTGTATATGTATCATCTCTAGTGTATGTATATGATTCTAGGAAAATATTAATAATGGTGGTCTCTATTAGATTAAGGGTGAAAAATATTTTTTAGACTTTGTTTTCTAAAATGAGAATAGATACACATTATGATTAGACATAGATAAGCATTGCTATAAAACGAAGGAATATTTTAATGGAATTTAGAAACTATCTTTCAAAATATGATGACTGAAAAAAGTAACCTCATTTCATTACATAGAAGCCTTGTTACCTAAGCAATTTTAGATAAACTAGCAGTTATTCTACTTTGTTTCAAAGGGCAAGTAACCCCTTTCTTCCACTGGCAAAGCTCAGACTTGTTTGCTTTCATAAAGATGCTAAATGACTTTACTAAGAGTAAACTGATTCAAAGCTGTACCTTTTAGATCTTTACGCTGAACAATTCCTCGTAACATCTTTTACTCAGATATGTGAATGACACATTATTATTGTTTAATGTACATACATGTGTATTTAGGCACACATATAGAAGCCTATATATATGAAAATGATTCTGGTCCAAAAAAAGGACACCATTTAGAACCGATCCCTGTAATTATGATCACACAGCTTAAACTTCAATCACATAAATAAATGTTTCCCTGGATCCCAGCATATTTTCCTGCCTTTATCTTCCTTCCAAAATCATTAAAATAAAGTTCCAAAGGCATAAACTTCTCTTTCCTATTTCTAATTAGCCCACTCATTGTTTATTGGCAAATGTGACATTTGCATAACCAACAGCTCTATTTCAAAGAGAACTGTGATGTGGGTGATTCTGAAAGGTCTAAAATAGTTCTGTGACCTTCAATAAGGTTCATGTAACCACTAAAATGGAAAAGCTGCCCGGCCACAATGGCCCACGTGTCACATAGGAAGCTTCCTTCACACATGCATACTTGGATCACTCCTCTTTCATCCCTTTTCTGTTGGCACTAGTCAGAGGTGCTGTTCTAAGTGTGAAATGTGGGTACAGGCAGCAATTAACAGAGTAGGCTTCACTTTTTTGTGTCTGTTGGTGGGACACTGGAAAATGGGTCTGGCACAGTTTATCCATCACAAATGCTTAATGCCATCCCTGGGGACAGGAATATCACGAGTCCAGAAAAAACACAGCTTTTAGCTGCTTGGTATTGAAAAATTTCAGGCAAATTTCCAAAAGTCCTCAAAGCTAATGTTGAATTGACAAAATGCCAAAAATCTCTCTGGCATTAAACTTCCACTCTTTATTTTCTCTCTTCAGGTGAACAGCTTGTTAAAATAATAATGTGATAATGCCACCCTGTGTTCCAAATATCTCGAAGTACCATCGTGTTAAGCTTCTTGGCATCCCTTTGAGACTAATGGGAATTAAGCCAACTTACGCATTTTATAGATGAGAAAAACCCACAGGAGCTGGGTCAAATGCCTGGCAACAGCCATGTAGACTTATCACATAAGGTCCCAAATCTGAATTTTTGTTTTAAATAATCCCAAGTGTTGTAAGAAAGGGCCTGAAAAGCTCAGCTAACATCAGAAAGGGCCAGAGCAAGTCCAACAGAGGTTTCTGAGGGGGCAGGGGGGGCGGGGATTGGGGTAATAAACTAGTGAAAGTGATCAGAATATATCCCAGGAGGAACAGCAAAGCACAGACTAGGTATGTAGCATTGGAATCAGTGAGAACTGGCATGTTGGCATGGGCCATGGGTAGATCTAATGCGGCATAAGGGGCATCTTACAATAGCAGGCACAGTGGTTTTCCATTTTCTTTCTTTTCCTTCTTTCATTCCTTTTTATACCTTGTTTTTTTGGGGGGTTGGGGGGTACATCAAAGCCCCTGTCCCATAATTACAGCTCCCACTGTTATGAGAGTTACGGCACGGAACAGAACTCCAGCTCCTGTATAGAAGTAACTTCCCTTCTGTGAATCCTAGCAACCTGGCTTTCAGCACAGAATCTAAACCAGTCAATGGGATGTCTCTGGTTCAGGGCTCAGAATCTGGACAAAGCATCTTAGAGAAGCAAGGCACAGTTTAGAACTCTTTGTGACCACTACATCCAATGTCCTGTGATATCGACAGCACTCCAACAATGCTGTTGTTTAGGTGTGCCTTTTCCTGCCAACCAATTTCCCTTAGTGCCTCCTTGTTTTCTGAGCCTAATTCTTTAGCCCTCCTGTGAATTTGATGAGATATCTAATAGTTTTCTAATAAATTCATTTTTAGCTAGAATGAAAGGGGTCAAGTTCTGTAGTTTACAATCTGGAAGACTGAGGTGGGCAATAGCCAAGGTTATAGAGAAGTTAACATCAAGCAGACACAGCAGTGTATGTCAAGTTTTTAACAGCAAGAACTACAGATCTGGAAGAATTCCTCTCAGGTGGAACAGAAGTCCAGGTATGGCAGAAAGTACTAAGTGATCAAAAATTAATTTTCTTGTCTTATTTTTATTTATCCTGTAGAACTATATTCCCAGTCTCTCTTGCAGTTAGGTGTGGCATGTGGCTGAGCTTATTAAAAAGAATGTGAGTTGAGTGATGTGTGTTTCAGACCTGGACCACTGAAATCTTCCAGTATGCTGCTATTCTTCTTTTTCCCTTTCTGGTTTACTTTAGTTTTACACTTTAAGGTGGCTTTGGAAGCCACACATTGAAGATGGCAAAGCCCACATCATGCTGGGTTCTCTGAATGACCGTGTAAAGGAGGGTGGCTCACTGATCTGCTTACCAGTCCAGTGCTGAAACCTAATCAAAAAATAAACTCCTGTTGTGTTTTAGCTATTATACTTTTAAGAATCTATTTGTTATATCATAGCCTATATACACCATGTATACAAAAAACCTAGTTAATCAAGGAAAAAGTCAGATTCAGAGCAGGACTAGAAGCAAGGCTGACATGATATTGAGCCCTTGAATTGATGGTCTACAGCTTCAGAATTTTTCCCAATTAGGAAAAGGACAGAGGACAATTGAGATAGAATCTCTAAGGGTAGATTATGCAGCTACAGCTACACAGGTTAAAAGGATGCAGGCAAAAAGAAAAAAAAGCTCTTTAGAGATTTGACAATCCTGAATAGAATAGTAGAACTTATTAGAGATAACAAATTCTAAATTTTTGTTTCTGTTTCATGCATTAAAGTATCCCATGCTAGAAATAATGAAGAGATAAATTATAACTTTGGTTCTGCTTTTTTTTCCCTTTAACCTGGTTTTCCCCTCTCAAATAGATCCAAATGATGCATCTAGCTCTCCCTCCTGATTTTCACCGGTTTGTTTTTGTTTTTCCCAGTTTTCCCCTTTCTTATTCTTCAAATAGGTGGTTTCTCAGAAGCTTCTAGTCAGACTTAAGTGATCTACCAATTCTTAGAATCACAAAGTGCCTTGAGTATATACCAAATAAATGTTTATAAACAAAATTATGTTGTTTTCTCTTTTTTATTATTTATTTATTTTTATTTTTAAGGTGATATTGGTTAATGAAATCCAATAAGTTTCAGCTGTACCCTTTAATAATAATAAGGCATATATATATTTACACTGTGTGTTCACTCACCATAATTAGATTTCTTTCTGTCACCACATATTTGACCCCCTTTATGTTGTCTACCTCCCCCTCCTACCTCCACCTCCTACCCTCTGGTAACCACTAGTCTATAGTCCATGTCCATGAGTCTATGTCTGTTTGTCTGGTTCATTTGTTCTTTTAGGTTTACATCCCACATATAAGTGACATCATGTGATTTTCAACTTTTTCTGTCTGGCTTATTTCACTTAGCATGATTATCTCGAGGTCCATTCATGTTGTTGCAAATGGCAGCATTTCATCTCTTCTTATGGCTGAGTAATATTCCATTGTATGTATGTACCACAGCTTCTTTATCTAATCACCTATTGTAAGACAATTCAGTTGCTTCCATGTCCTGGCCACTGTGAATAGTGCTGCTATGAACATTGGTGTGCAAATATCTTTTGGGATATGAGTTTTAAAGTCTTTGGGGTAAATACCCAGTAGAGGGATTACTGGATCATACGGTAGATCAATTCTTAGTTTTTTGAGGAACCTCCATAGTGGCTGTACCCATTTGCAGTCCCACCAGCAGTGTTATGAGGGTTCCTTTTTCTCCACATCCTCTCCAATATTTTCTCTTTTTAATGAGACAAAATTGCACTAAAGTCTCCTCACATATTCAAGTTGAAATAGACCTTAGAGATCATCTAGTCTAACCAATAAACACACACACACACACGCTCATGCACAAACATGCACACACACACAATATACAGACCCCTTACAGCATTTCTGACTTGACCTATATGGTCTGTGAATGCATATTCCCAGTGATGAGAAGCTCATTACTTTATGAAAAAGTCTATACCATTGAACGACAGTTCCAAAGTTTAAAAAGTTGTTTGTCTTTTAAATATTAAAAAAGCCTCCCTAAAACTTCCACTGATTGCTCAGCATTGGGATTCCTCAGTAAGGATAGCCAACCAGGCAAAAATGTACCGACTTGTATCATTATTCCATCCACAGTTGTTTATCTTCTCCAAAGAGATATCAGGAAAAAAATACTTCAAAGTCAAAAAGTCCAGATACAATGAGTGTATTTATATTCCTAGTAATCTCAACGAGTTAAATATGGGTAAATCTGTATGACTTGTTCTAAGACACTGAAGCTTGATATTCTTTTCTAACTGTTTTCAAATCATTAGGCTAAGTCTAACTTTTGACCAGTTCTTAAAATATAAAGATACTTCCTGAATCATAGATAGTCAAAGGACATGCTATCTATGCCAAAATCATCAGTTCCAATGCACCCAAAATGGAACCCCAGATGGAGAGATGTTTCTTTCCTATTGCTGTTTTGCACTGGGATTAAGCACCAAAACAGCATCCTGGAGAAGCATGTGAACAAAATCACTGTGGCGTGTTAAAGTTGAAATGGGTTTTCCATCAAGATGGGTCTTATTAATGGAGTCAGGCTCTGTGTAATGTAGTGTTTCACGTACAGAAGTGCAGATGAGATGCTGTCAAATATTCAAGAGAGATTAAGAAAGATGAGAATTAGGAGCATGGAATACCTTAGGCAAAATGAAAATGGCCTAAATTCATCCCAATGACTACCTAACTGGGTGTGTACTTGTATTTTATATGCACCAACTTAAGTAGACTTATGGGAGGGCATCAGATTCCTTTAGAGAAACTGGCATTTGATAAACTAGTTAAAATGAGAAAAGTATGCTATCTAGACTTGTTTCTTTTTGGAGGATATTTCTGGTCTTTCAGCTATCTGGAGATATTCCTTGAAAAGTCTCTAAGCTCTTTTCAGTAACCTGAAACAGTTCAGATTACTCCACAGTTTCTAGTAATATTTAATGCAAATCTCAAATCAGTAAGGTCATATCAACTTAGATCCAACATGTACTATAAAGTAGGAATGTCCCTTCTGAGTACACAATGTCCCTGTGAGAGGGAAGATACATTAACAGTAAAACATGATAACTAAGGACAAAAAATCACTTTATAGAAATTTTTATACATATGCATCAACCCAGAGTGATTCTCTAAGAATCTGGAGAACTGCCCTTGGACACTTGATGTCAACTGAGTCCCACCTATAATGCTGGAAACGCACTAAAGCAAGCTTAGAATCCATTTGGAACTAATAAGGGCTCTACTTCATTGAAATAATTCCAAGAACCCCCATTTTCCTCTAGACTTTGGGATTCTCCTGAAATACACACCACTTTTGGGCTCTCCCCTAAAGGGTCCCATTGGGACTATAGCTGGTAGAGTTGCTTCTTGTTGGAAGCTGTGATGGAGGCCAGTGAAACAGAGGCCAAGGAAACAGAAATGATTCTGTGAGTACCTTAGATGTAAAAACTATTTCCAAAACAAATTTATCTCTCTTCGTGCCAAGAAAGGTTGAAATCAACAGTAAGAATCACACCTGTCAATCAGCTCCTTCTGTGCTCAGCCATCATGCCAAGCATCTTAAATAGGGTGGTTTTCATTAAAAGTAAATATGTCCTTAAATCCTTTATAGCCAAAGGTTATAAAGCCTTTGCTAGGGTGTGCAGACCATAAAAAAATATGATCCATGAGCATATTTTTACATTGGCAAGAAAAGCAAAATGTCACTCAACTAAATTTAAGATTGTTCACACACATCTGCTACGAACAGAATGTTACAGAAAAAAAAAAGAAAGGAAGGAAAAAAGGAAAAGAAATGTGAATAGCTCATAGTCTAAATAGCTCTGGACATTTTTCATTGTTCAGATTACTTATGTTATTTCAACAATGATTAAAAGACTATCAAAGCAGAAGCCAAAACATAATTTTGTTTTTCCAAATAGCAACAATTTTTGGTTAAATAAATATATAGGCAATAATACGTCAGCTATAAAATATCATTAGATCACTGTTGTTATAAATATATCATTAAAATGTGTTCAAAAAGCAGGAAATATAAAATATTACACTTCTGACAATATCATAAGTGAACCTCATCTTTGAGATACAGTGACAGAAACAATGATTGCTAGAGAATAAATTTCTGAATCAGGTACATTTACCCCTATTTCAGAACATAAAGCAGATGAATCTTATGACATGAGCCTCAAATGCTCTAAATTAAGATGTTAAAGTCTAACCAACTAGAATGATTTATCCAAAGTCTACCACCAGCAGGGAATGAATACAGTTTATCATAAAGAAACAAAGTTTTAAAATCACAAACATGCACTCAGCAGTATGTGAAAAGTACTGCTTACTCATCTGTAAAAAAATCAAAATGTAATTATAAAATTTAGAAGAATGGAAAGAACTGGAATCATAAATCTACCTTTCACTCTTCAAAAAACTGAATTTTTTTAAATATTGAAATCAATTAAAGAAATTATTGACTCTATTAAGCAAAGCTGACAAAATGTAAATAAGATCTCAATATGAAATTAGACACATCCTCCAAAATTTTGCAGTCCATACACTGTCAAAATTTACTCAAAAAATAAATACCAAATTACTAGAGAGTTAAGAAGCAACATCAAATTCACTTGGGAATCATCTATAATAGAAAGAATCAATTATGTTTGAATAAGAGGTTTAGCTAAATAAATTGCATTTACTACTGATTTTAACATAGGAGAACTACAGAGGGAAATAAATTCCATATTACAATATAAAAAGCTAGTTTATTATTACACTTTAAAATAAATGGTTCAGCATAAATAAATGTTCTAAACCTCACAAATGTCCTGAGAAAAAGTCATTATTTGTTAATTACTTTCTTATGACATTATATTCTCTTAAACAAGTTCAAATAGTTAATCTAAATATATATTGTGATCATTCTTGATAGCAATTCGAAGGATCATTTCTTCATTGCCTATGTGGTATCACAATAACACAGAATTACACTTTTGACAGTTTTAAGGAACCTATGAGGTTTTTGAATAAACCAGTTTTTAAATCTCTGATTTAAAAAATTAAATTGGACGATTTTGGAACTAATTAAATATTTCCAACAATGCCTAAAAGTACCTATTTAGTGGCCTACACCTAATCATTTTATAAAAAGTTCTTTCATTTTCACTTACTATAGGCTTCAGTTTATATATTTTATACCAGCAAATTTAAGATTTCATGTCATCAAATATTCCTTATGTGTCAGACAAGAGAACACCCAAACATTTGCTCCTTTGGTAATTGAAAGTATGATCTGTAATTTAAAAGTTTAAAGCTTCCTCAAAATCAGCACAAATCAGAAACTTCTTTCCAAAGAGAGCCTTGTGTTCACAAAGGATAACAACCTGTACCTTTGGAACTGTTTAATGTGTACATTAGAACGTTATTTCCAAAGTAATTGTTTTGTACAACTACAATGCAATTTTACTTTGTGGTGAATTAAATCAAAAACTCAGATTCTCAAAATTCTAAGCATCAAACATTCATATACCAACTTATACAATGAGAAAGTAATTTTTCGAATGAGTATATTAGCACTCTCTAATGTATTTTAAATTGTTAACCCTGATTTTGAAATGTAATGAAGGCCATTACTTTCTATAGCTTAAATTTAGTCTAGCTCAGTAAGATTTTAGAGTTGCTGTTCTCTATACATAAAAAAAAAAAAAAGATACACCTAAAATAGATGATAGACATTTGGAGAACTTACACTGTCAGATTGCTTGCCCTGGTCACAGTCCCGCATCTTCGCATGCTGTCCAGACCTCTCCATGGTGCTGAAGAGTAACTCTTGCCCATTTGAGAGGAAAGAGTTGTTTATTTGAACTGTCTTTGAAAGAAATCCATAGAGGGCCGACTGTGTTAGCAAGTAAACTTATCTGAAGAATTTCTGTAACACATACTACAAAGAAGATACTCTGACCTTCGGTTATCAACCACGATGCTCAGGAAGCTCAAAGAAGATTTTGGAGCAGAAATCTTCAAGTATTGACAAAAAAAGAGAGAGCTCTTTGGGAGATGACGTTCACTGATTTTTGTCAGTGTTTTTCAAATTGAAAAACAAACAACAACAACAACACAGAGAACACACGGCTACTCAGAGAACAGAGGATTCCAGAAAAGTTCTTGATCTTAAGCAGAAAACAAGCTCCCATTAGTCCAAAGCAGCCAGTTCAGTTCATCTATCATTATGTTTACTTTTTAATAAAATAATAATAATAAAATGAAATCAAGCTCAGAATTCTACAAGGCACTGCACATACTATGCAAACAGGTATGCCTCACTCTAGCGCAAGCTTCTGTCTGCTGAAGATTATCAAAGCAGAAATCAGATTCCTGTGGCTTTCCCAGATTATCTCTTTCTGAGGCTGAAACGTATAAAGAGCCACATGACATCCAGTGATGTCATCTCTAAAGCAGGTCACAGTTGCTGCTGTATGTAAATGAAGCCCTTCGAGTGAGTGCTTGGCATAGTGATTTTCTTGAAAATCTATTTGCATTAAATAGGGTCGTATTCTATCAATATAATTAACCCTATCAACACACTGCCATGAGGAGAAAATCAATTTATTGCTCACAAGTGAAGCAGAATCTCTGTTTAACTTAAGATCAGCTTCTGGTGTTGTTTTAGAAAATAAATAACTGTAATTAACTCATGGTAAATGTCATGAACAAAAGCTTCCCCTCACAGAACTGTTATGGGAATTAGAGGAATTATAGAAAGATAGACACTACTTGTAAAACATCTGCCAGAAATTTTAGCTAGTTTAAAAAAAAAAAAACTTGCTCTTTTAAAAATCAATCCATAAAGATCACAAAATAAAAATGAGGGTAACTATCTTCAACTCCTAACAACATTTTATATAACAAAATTTTTAAAATGTTTCATAGACAAAGAAATCTAACTAGCGATATTCCTAAAAAAAAAAAAAATTTGAGTGTGTTTTTCAATTTTGGTAGGCAACTTTCTTTAACTCTTTATTTTTAGATGTTTTCCAGTTTAAATAAAGCAATAATAAAAAATAACTATATTATAACCAATCTGTACTTGTAACTGGTGACAGTATATGTAGGTATTATTTTAAAGAATGTGTAGTGATGAGAAATGCCCATCTCTATTCTGTGTGACATATTTCTTTTATCTTTCTCAACTCTGTATCACACATTATAATTTAGGTTTTTTAGTCATAGTTGACATTCCTGTCAGCTAATAGCTAAATTATCTAATTCCATTTCATGCCAATTAAATAACTCTCTTAGTCAAAGTGAAGAATAACTTGAAACTAATCTAATCAGTGCTTATTGAATGTAACCTCTTTTAATAAAAACCAAAATGGATCAAATAACAGAAATCTTCCTAGGAGAGAATAGTATTCTGTCATATTTTTGAGAAAGAATCATAAATCTGAGGAAGAGAAAACAGAATTTCTATATAACCAGTGCCACTGGGCAAATTCTATTAAAACAATCATGATTGTTTTGGTGTTAGAGTCGGAAAAATTTGCTTCTGCACTTCATGTAAATGTATATCTATGCACTGCTAAAACATTGAAAGGAAAAATGAGAAAAATATTGATCACCTGGATGTTCTGGTCGTGCATGTTTCCTAAATAAAATTAATTTTTTTGCCATTTCTATAACTTGGTGTTTTCAATACTTGAACAATAATGAGGATTACCTAAGGCATATTTAAAAATACAAAACCCCAGGCCTCTTCCCAGATAATTCTGATGCATTAGAATCCACTGTGGTTCTGAAATCGGTATTTTTTTTTAAGCTGCCAAAGTAATTCTTATTTAGAAAATACTGTAATAATTAATATATTACAATGCATACAATCATATAAAATCAAAATAAGTAAAAAATGTTTATGATATTTGTCATGACAAAAGGTCGGCTGTTGCTACATGGTGCATTCAATGTTGGAGGCTCCCTTCCCAACTCCTCAGGTTGCCATGAGGAAATGCTTTCCTAAATACCCCCAGTCTCCAATTTCCATCCTTTAACTCTCTCAGTGAAGGTGGAGGGAATTACCTTGATTAGAGGATTAGACGAAGACAACAACAACAACAACAACAGCGGAAAAACCCGGACAGCCCAGGATTATCCTCCCTCCATTTTTCTATGGGACCCACCTCCCTGTACAGGCAGGACAGCAGTTTTCAGTGCTTCCTGCGTCTGGTACATTTCCCTAAATCCAAAGTTCAGTAGTAGGAAGCCAAATGGTGTCACACGTTGGGTTATACTCTCAAATCCAGCTCTGACAAAAAATAAAGCTGAAATTTTGATATCCCTCTGCCTAAATCTCTTGCCTGTCAAAGTAAAATCCTAAATCAAGAAGGGAAAAGGAGCTATTTATTGACTCCTTCAAACCCCATCTTCCAACACTGTTATATGTTGTCGACTAGACTTGATCTTTTTTTAAACCCCGCTAGACAGTTAATGTTACAAGGTTTTTCTGTGAATTAATTTCATAAAGTTTGCCTTTCCATAATACAGCTTGATGATAGAGGCCTATAAAATGGAGATGTCATGTGTAAAAATTTCTTTGGAAGTTTTCAAAATGCGTCGTGCAATTCATATTGATTTTATTATTAAGCCACTTAAAGAGAAGCACCAACTCTTGGAATTTTTCTTCAACAACTACTAACTCTAGAATAGTGTCTCTCTAAGTGTACCATGGATCAATAGTTCAATAAAATGTGACTCATCAGTTTCATGGTCAAAGAAGTTTGGAAAATATGAAACTCTAACACCCCTCCTGCGAATTGAAATTGTGTATTAGCTTAGAAGGCTCTAAGAAGTCCTGAAGTAAATAAATTGGTTTATTTCACCCTTCCCCATTACTGATTAAAATCCATCAGTTTGCTATGAGACTAATATTCCAGCTACCCGCTTCTCAGAAATTACAGGGGTTCTGAACCAGGTACCAGGCTGCACAGCAGGAGGTGGGCGGCAAGCAAGCAAAGCTGCATCAGCATTTGCAGCCTCTCCCCTGTGGTAGCATCACCGCCTCAGCTGCACCTCAGATCATCAGGCATGAGATTCTCATAAGAGCACCAGTCCCTGGTGCCAAAAACTTTGGGGACCACTGCTCTAGAAGATGTTTCAGCAGTCAGATTTTTGTTAATACTTAAATCTTCTATGTAATAAATCAGTGAAATGTTTTTGTGTATCTTCTCTAAGTTATCAGTTAATTTGTTACAAGAATTTCCAACCATTACTGGGAAATTATATAAATTTTGCAAGGGCAGAGGTTGTGTATTTTTAGGTGGTCATTGTATCTCTAGTGCTTGGCAAAGGCCCAGCACACAATAGCCACTCAGATATTTGTCAAATGAGTGAACAGATGATAAAGATCTGATACAGGGATGTTAATAAATACACTCCCACGTTCAAAGATGTCTTATTTAAAAATAGAAAGTCCAAAGAGGCTGACACCAATGAGCTTTCCAGAAAAAAAAAAAAAAAAAGAAGAAGAAGAAGAAGGAATAAGACAGTAGACCTCATTCCAGTTCCACCACATTCAATTTCTCCTTGGATCCTAAAACAGCTCTCATATTCATCTAAAGAGCGAAATGCCAATTTGTAATAATAAAACTGAATTTTGCAACAGAGATTGTGCTTTAGATCTAAAGGAGGAATTCAAAACTTCACCTTATGTAAGTTAAAGAATAAAGATAGGACCTATGGGAGGACAAATGCTGAGACCGGATTTGATGTAAACTACAGAGAAAAAGTTCTTTCTCAACTCTCCTTATCCAAAGTGAGGCATTTAATGCCTAGGTTTTCACATCTATACTTACAGGTCGATCACCTGAGACCACTAAGGAGGATTTATTATATTACCATGGATGAAAGAGGCAGTTATCAAACAGCTAACTATTGACTCTGTATACCCTTCTGAATCCAGGAAATGTTCAATGTTAGCAGTCCTTAAAAAAAAATTAAATCTCTAAACCAACAACCATGTTCATTTTTAAAATTATCAAGAAAAATGTCCTCCAGTCATCAAGTTAAAAGGATAGCTTCAGAAAAGGAATCTATACTATCAATCACATTCAAAGACAGAAAAAGGGGAGTGTGATATAAAAATAATATTTTTACACAAAAATATATTCAAACTGTAATATATCATTATATGTTGTATAATATAATTTCTAAAACTTTCAAAAGGAAAACATTTGTTCTGTAAGACCCTGTTCTGAAGAAAAGAGAAACCTATCTATTTCTATGTAAATACCTAGACATTTTCCCTTTTTACGTATGATTTCTTCCTATATTCTCTGAACCAAATTTAAGAGAAACAGACTTGAAAAGAATCTGCGCTATTTGGGGGTCTGAGAGTTTGGGAGCTGAAACATTAGAACTCATGGGACCTAAATTCATAACAACAGCTGGGCATAATATTGTAACTTGTCTCTGACCTGGAAAATCTAGGTTATTAAATTATTAAGTAGCATGAAGCTTATATTTTCTATAATTTTATAGCTCTAAAGATTGTACTAAAAGGGTCCCAAAAAACCCTCTTTTAGGGCCTGAGTCCCCCCCCCCCAAAAAAAAAAGAAAAACAAATATAACTTTGTAAGAAGAGTTTCTCCCTTTAGTCACTAGATTTTTCCTGATGTATTTAGTCTGAAGGTTGTAAATCTCAAAGAAGGAAATGAAACTTGAAGGTAACGAAGCAGTTTGAATGTAGGTGCACAAGCCATGTTGGGCAGGCAAGAGCAGGACTGGCTTTTGGTGGTGTAGTTGGGAAGGTCTGGTGGGCCACCTGGCTGTGCTTTGATGACTCTCCAGCTCCTCTTGCTAAAATCAGGACCACTTAAGCAGTCTTGGGACGTTCTCTCCAAGAGCCAGGGAAACGGGGTCTTCAGCTGCTCCAGACACTGCTCTTGAACCTGCTCAGAACTGTAATTCTTCCTGACCAGGAGGGAAACGAGATCTAGAGGCTGGGCACTTTCTGCACTGACTTTCCTGAGAGGTGAGGCCAAGTAACCCTGCTCTTCCCAACATGCTGCAGATCCTCCCATTCCAGAAGAGGGAAGAATGATCTCAGCGTTCTCTTACTAGGAATGTGCGTGTGGTTTCTCAGAAGAGGCCCACTCGTATAGAGGCACAAGGACTTGCACCTGGTTTCACCTTTGAATCTCTAAAATTAGTTTTTAAAAGGGCAACACTAAAATAAATGCTTCATTTCTTACTTTTATAATGTACAGCATCAATGTGATAACACACACACACACACACACACACACACACAGCCCACACATATATTCTGAATATACAATACATGAATATATACACTCTAGGACCAATATGACTTTCATGGATTCATTTGCTGAATCTGAAACAGGCACCGTGCCCAATGGGAATCAAATTAAAAGTTCCATCTCTGCTCTTCACGAGTTTTCCACAGCGTTTTGAACACATGGAGTGTTCTCAAGAGCAGATTCAGAACGGACTAACATTTATTGAGAGGCTTCAGGGTCACAGTCTCTGTGCTCTGTTTTACCTATGCAGTGACATTCAGTCTTCACAGTGATACCAATCCATCTCCGAGGTGGGTGTTATTTCCAGTTTGCAGATGGAGCATGACCTCTCAAGCGTTATGTCTTAGAGTCACAAAAATAGTGGCAGAGCTGTTATTTTAAGTCAGGTAGTCTAATCAAGCCAGGCCCTTATTCTATGAGCCACACTGCTCCCTACAGACCAGACCATAATAATATGGGGTACCAAATGGGACTGAGAAGATCTTCAAACAATTGAAAGATTTTTCTGGATTTATCTGCAATAGTATACTAATGACTCATGAAAAGGTTATCAATCTCATTTATAATAAACCATTCTATACTTTCCTTCTATGACATCATCCTATGAGACAAATTACAAATTTCTCCGAACTGGGAACTAAAAAAATAAGTATTTGGTCATAAGAAATTGATAAATAAAAAATATACAAAGCATTTTCCACTGTTGTCCTCAGCACAGTAACTAATATTTTTATGGTAAAAAAAAGTTACTTTTCCCCCCTTACTTTAATACCGACAAGCTCCATTTTTCAGAAACAGTTGCTATTCAAAATTGCTACTTCTAAAACAAAAATATTTTTTCTGCTACATTATGATACATTGTGGTCTAGGGTACTTAATATGCAAATTGCTAACATAACTTAATATTATCTTCCCTCCTGTTGCTCTTTAATTTGGCATTGAACAGCTGAGGTTTGAAGTTTTAATCAAAGAGTATTGAATTAGGTAATTTGTAAAATCAAGTGAGGATTCTTTTCTCAATTATTTCATTCACTGTTTATACCTATTAAATTGTAAAATAGTCTCAGAAATTCATTAACAGAATGTCTTTTCCACTGCTTGACCATGTCTAAATGCAGTTTTATTTTCAAGTGGTACAGTATGGTAGAACAGAGAGGTTAGACAAATGTGTAACCCAGGGCAAGTTAGTTGTATCTTTAAGTCTCATTTCATCATCTTAAAATGGAGATAATAATAGTACCTCTTTCATATGATCATTGAGATAATCAAATGAAATAATCCATGAAAAGCATCCGCAAAGCACCTAGCATTTAGCAAGTGCTCAGCTCTTATTAAGATGATGAATTTGAGAGCTTATACTGAAACATTACTGTTGTTACATATTTTAGTACAGAAATAACCTAAAAACCACATTAACAATTATGCTTAGCTAAAACAATCAGAGCAGAAACATGCAAAAGCATCATTCGCAGCTCAGCACAGGGGCTGGCTTCCCATGTGGCACATGCTTGGGGCAGACAGCTAGTATGGGCAATTGCTGTTAGACTAGGCTTGGGGTAGGTGCAGCAGCCGGCAAGGCCCAGGGCACAGGCAAGAGCAGCCAGGCCTCTAGTTGAGGCTGAGTAAGTAGAGGGAAGGCAAGGCCCTGAGACAAGTAAGGCAACTGACCAGATTTGAGAAGACAAATAATGGTCCTGGCAGTAACAGCAATAGATCAATCCCAGAGAGAGAGGGCTGAGATTCAGCAAGTTGAAAGGGATCTAATAGGAGTCAGGGGCCCAGAGAATCCCTCAGGGAGACTTCTCACTGAGAGCATTTGATTTGGACTGACGAATTTTAACCCTGAACTTCTCAATGGAAGCCCATCTTTCATGACCAACTTAGCTAAGGTGAGCCAGGGGTCAATCTTATTCCTTCTACAAACTTGAGGTCTACTCATCAGAGGGTGGTAAACCAAGTTTTCCTATCTGCTGCTCCCTAAGGGTAAGTATGAACCTAGTGGGTCTGACAGGTTGGTTAAGGTGGAGCAGTGTCCTTTGCTTTCATGGGGCTATAACCACTAGAAGGTATAAGAATGAATCTTCCTTGAAAGAGGTCCCAGCAAAGTAATGATCATAGGCAATTAAACAATCTTAACTAGTCATGTCAGCCAAACAAAAAAACATAAAGTTTTTTAAAAAAATTATGACTTGCATATTTAACCTGCCTGACAAACTAGAGATTTGGAAATGTCCCAACATCTTATATTTTTATATTTTATTTTGTATATTTAGTATCATACCATTGCCATCGTCAACAGAAAATTGTTGTTATAATCAATAACCTCTATTAGAATTCTGGGCAGGGTCTCCCTGCCTTTGAAGCTAATTCCAATAGTGTTTTTTTGAAAATCTGATTGTTACTATTTATAGGCAATCAGGAATAAGTCAGACGTCAACACACTGAATAGAGTCTTCCTTGTCCCACGAGCACAGAGCTACGGTACAATGGTACAGTGGGGAAGCAGGACCCCACTCCCAATCCAGTCTGACACACCTACGGGAAACCGCATTGCTGGAGGTATTTGAGGAAGGAAATCTCTACCAAGAAACATCAGGGGATCTGGAGGATAGGCTAAGTTAGATAAAGTAAGACTGTTAGTGAAACTGTGCAGAGGATATAAATAACTGTGGTGACTCATGGGGGCAGAGTGTGCATTTATGCACAAAATACTTGAGGTGCAAGAATCGAGTGGTGTGGCAGCATGACTATAAAGCAAAGACAGATTATTCCAGAAGTCCAATAAAGCCAGAAGGTTAACCACACTGAAGCTACACTAAAGTTATTAAACATTGCTGGACTCGAGAATGGTTATTGTTCTGAAATGTGGCTGTGAGAAAGCACAAAGGCAGTCAAGTCCAAACTTTAAACTCGCAGGCAGAGTGATTTATAATATCAGTTTCCTTCATTCAAGTAGAATCTTCTAAGTCTTTTAACTCGCACCTTCTACAAACATTCCTAGAGAAGGCATCCCGAACACTCACTCGTTTCACGTTGCTTTTCATTTGCAGATCATGAGTTAATCACAAACTTCACTATTTTCCAATGTGGCTCACAGGCGCCCTCTAGTGACAGTAAATCCAGGTAAGACAATTTATTCCCCTAAAAAACTGTCTTAAAAAAGTGCAAATTCACTATGTATTCATTTTCTGCTGTCAGCTAAAAATAGATCTTCTGCCACTGTTATTTGCACAGCTATAAACTCAACTGAATGCTCTCTCTTTAGAATCCATAACTAGATAAAACCATTTATTAAAGGATATACAATTCCATCATCTGAAACATTGCAAAGTAATCTTTGCTTGATCCCAATGCGAACACATTACTTTGGCTGTTGGGAAGCCTTTTTACAACTGAATAAATAGGATTACAAGTGGCAAAAGAAGATTTAAAAGAAAAACCCTCATATAGTTACTTCGTTTCTCTTCCTAACTTCTTTCGGTACTCCAGAGACAAATGATCACGATGGCTAAATCCATAAAACTCTGCATCATGATTGCCTCATCATTTATCTCCTACCACAATTGGCTTTTATTTTTAAATAAAGCTCTTTAGCAGATTCGTTTAAACCTGTACCCAGGGTTCTTAAACTGGTGGCAACTCCCAGGACAGCTGTGGTCTGTAGGCATGGTCTAGTTATATTTTAAATTTTCTTGCTGGTTGTCCACATTCAAAATATGGATTTTCTGGCACCCCCTAAAATAAGAAAATGACCTTTGACAACGTCTGTCCTCCATCTCCACATGTCGACATGCTTCCAGGAGCCCAGTGGGGCTACCATTCTCAGTGGGGTCTATGTCCTTCAGTTAGCCAGTCACAACTCAGCCCATGTGGGTCACGTGGGTTACTTACCTGGCCCCTGCAGGCATTTGAGTTGCTACTCCTGAGTCTGTAATTCCTTTTCACACGTCCTATAAACGTCATCTTTATAATCTTTATAACCAAGCTAATCTTCTATTATTACAGCACCACAGAATGCTATGGGAGATACAGACTAAAAGGAACATGTTGTTCTAAAGAAAAGGGAAAAAAAGATGCTCTCAGTAATAGAGGAAGACAAACACACAAACGAGTGGTTTAGGTTAATGTGAAATGCAATCAATTCCCTCAGACTTGATAAAGTTCATTTTGTGTTTATAAACCACGTCTTTGTTTAGAGATAAGAAACCCTCGCCATGGGCTCACTCACAGCAAAGAAGCAAAGACCCTCCTATCGCAAACCACCTGCGCGCATCCCAAAGTTGCTCTCTTGAAGCCAAAGGCCTGGTGATCCGGTGACTGGCCAGTCAGACCACAAAAAGGAAACAGGGCACTTACTGGTGTGCTGCTGTCTGAGAAGGTATTCATGCTGACAGAGCTGCTCAGCTTGTCTGAGGACACGGAGGGCGGGGACGGGCTCCTCTTCTCCAGGGTGTCCTGACGCTGCAGGTACTCACGCCATGCTCGCTGAATGCTACACAAATAAAAAACCCAGCAACACACTGTCACTCCCCTGTCACAGCCCACAGACTCAGAAAAACATAAGGAGTCTGTGACAGGGAAACTGTGACACATGGAATGTGACACAGGAAATCAGAAGACCTGGACTGTCTCTATATTTCACTGGTTTGACTTTCACAGACTTAACTAAGCTAAATCAGTCTACAAGTGCCAGCTCAGTCAAGAAGAGTCATCAGTCAAAGTGAAACTACTTTGCACATGTAAATGTACTTGATTTATGGGACACAAAATCTTTCAATTTCTCATCCTATATTTCAAATGAGAATAATGAATAGGCTGAAATATCACTTACTCATTCACTCAACACAGCATTTTGAGGGACTATTCTGCACCAGGGTCAGCCCTACACTCTAGACAGCAATGAAGCTCTAGAGGGTGCCATTCACACAGGCTTCAAGGTGAAGGGCATTTAGCGATATTTTATAGTGTAGTCTGCAGGCCAAAAGCAGAGGCCCTGTTCTGGGGACAAAACAAGCAAGAATCCTATGGTCACAGATTTTACATACTGTGTAAAGAAACAGGTAAAGTTCGATAAAGAAATGGAAAGAGAACCCAAAATATCTGAAAGTTACATAGAACTCAGAAAATCATGTTAAGATGCGATTAGGTAGCTGCTTGAGATTTCACCCAAGGAAGCTTTTTATTTCCTGCACCTAGGATCCAAAATAACTCACCTCCTGCCTTGGATAGCAGAAACCTCTTCTTTGAGAAAGCTAGGTAATTGTTTGGGGGACTGGCTTCCAATCTTTGAGATTAACATCTAGGTTTTCTCAGGTGATTAGTGAGTGAGCAGTCTACCCTCTCCTGGGAGTTAGCAGGGCATGAAGACCGACTGTCAGGATTCAGGCTTTTAAAGTGGCTGCACTAATTCCTTCACTCTCTCTTTTAGACTCCTGGAAGCACCTGTTCTGTAATTCTTCCACATACAACTAAAGTCACTAAAGTTGCTTTCATGTAAACGAACTGATTTATTTTTGTTTAGCTAGAATGGCTCAGACTATCAATTTTCAATAGCCAGAGGATATTTTTTTTAAATGCTACCATGCTATTGAATGTGTACGCGTCCCCTAATTTATGAAGTCTCTGTGACTTTTAAGACTTAAAGAAAAGTCCAGAAACTGCAGTGAAACAATACCCTGGGGTCAGAGGCCAATTTTCCTGAAACATAAGCTTCAATGTCTCTTACTTAGAGGGCAGAAGCTTCTCCCAAGACTCTGTGTGGGGCTTTTCACGGTTTGTATAAAATTATAAAAGTAGATATGTTTTAGGGTTTTTTTTTTTAAAGGGCCTTACAAATTATATACACTTCAGGTCCCATTAAAAGAGAACTTGACTGTGGTTTGGGTTATATGTGGTCACTGTTTTATTTGCAGTGCTTGCTCAAATTATTTTTCTTTGGTTTAAAGATTTGAAACACAATCTCAAAGACGGTCCTATAAAAACACATGCTCGAATCTGGTAGCCCCACTGCTCCTTCCAGGACCCATTTTACTAAGGAATATCGAATTTGTGGAAGCTGTTAGTGACTGCCATATCATCTGAAGAGCTTCATGCGCTGAGTGTCTCCCAGAGCCCTGCTGACAAGCTCTGTCCCTTGAGGGCACCCAAGTCTGTAAAGCTGCCCATCAAGGACTTAAAAACATGTGACATTTGAAAAGTGATTAAAAAGAAGTTTCTTTCTATCTTTCTCCCTCCCTCACCCCTCCCTCCCTCTCTGCCTTGATTATTCAGAAAATAATAGAAAAAAATCTGTAGTGGCCACTTGAGATATTACATTTTAGCTTGCTGAACGCCAGGGGGCAATGTGACACCTTTAAAGAACCCAACAATGCTCATCGAAACTCAGGTAAGGTCTGCAAAGGGGAATTTACGCTCAAGCATCTCCTTTCCCCCTCCTTGTTCTACGGAATCTGCAAAGTGACATTTCCGTTCTCCTTGAGCCAGAGATTAAGAAGTCAGTATCATTCTCTCCCGTGTCCTTAGCCTCCTTCCCCTCCACTCCAGTTCGTGCCGAGTTTGTAATCCCTGACTTTAGCTCCTTACTTTGATTATTGGTACTTCCTAAGCATCATGGATTTATACTCTTCTGGATCTTTCTGCAAATTTCTTCACCAACATTTAATTTAAGATCACTCTGTCAAAACCCTCCCACTCCCTCACAGATGGGAATTTGGCCAAATTGGGTCTGGGCTCCAATAACATTCTCCTTTGTGAAGACTTGAGAAGGAAGGTACACAGAAGCAACTGGGTCTACGAAAGAGAAAAGTAATTCTGAGAGATATTAACCAAAGAGAAGAGTATCAGACCAGACCAGCTCAACACCTCTTTTCCAAGGGGTCCTCTTCCTCCACTACCTGTACTCACAAGAATGTAGTGAGTAGATGATCAACAAAATATTCTCCTAAGACTGTGTCCCAGAAAGAGCTCAATAAATGCTCAAAGAAGAAAGAGGAAGCATGCTTAGGAATTGTGTTTATTGTATTCTTCGGCCCTGTGACTTTAAGTTCGGCACGTCCTTATACTTTTCTGTCGAAGTTCTCACTGTGTTCGTCCATTCTTCTCCTCAGTTCAGTAAGCATTTTTATGACCATAACTTATGACATTTTATCGGGTAAATTATTTACCTCCATTTCATGAAGGTTTTTTTTTTTCCCCCTGAGGTTTTATCTTATTCTTTCATTTGGACACCTTCCTTTGTTTCTTCATTTTGCCCGACTCTCTGTGGTGGTTTCTATGCATTAGATGAAATAGCCACCTCCCCCCAGTCTTAAAGGACTGGCCTTGTATAAAAATAAAAGTTTTCATTCAACCTTAGTTCTTGGTTATCTCTAAAACTTCTGTGATCGTCCAAGCAGCCTATTTTATTTTTAATAGCTCCCAAGAGTTCAAGATGTGTCAGGACGAGTCAGTGTCCCAAAAAGGATCTCAGTCAATACCTAGATTCCAGCTAACAGGAAGGAAGCCAGATACTCCAGCGGCAGCTTTAAATGCAAATGTATATCCTGTGAGACCCTAAGGGTAAGCCGGGCTCTCCACCAGAGCCAGGTGATCTGAAAATGTGCCCTGGGTGACAGCTGCAAAAATCGGGATTTTTACACAAGGGTATAAGCTCCTATCTGTGAAATACGGGTGAGCTATCACCAAGGCAAAGGGAAAACCCAAAGATAGTGTGTCCCTGCCTACATTTGCTGAGAACACCTTCCTAGCTTCCAGCTGTGTATCGAACATAAAACCTGCCTCTAAGGGGGAAGCTCCAGGACAAGCAAGTAGTCCTCCTTTACAGAAAGACTGCAGTGAGTGTTCTGGGGGGTAGTTGCCTACCAAGAGCTGTCTCTCCAATTTTTACAGTCCCCTGGGTCCAAAGGACTCAACCATCCTTGGCCACCAGAGTTAGGAAATCAAGGCGTACCTCTGGATGGTCGCCACGAAAACCAGGACACCAGATGTGAAAACTAGGCGACCCTCTGAGAGATGGTGGTCCTCTGGAACGTGACAGAGGGAGAATGCAAAATAGAGCCAGCCCTCTGAGGTCTAGGGAAAGGTTCACAGATAGCCCTTGGATATGTGTTTAATGAGAAGCATGCCCCTCAGGCTGCAGCTGTGCTGATAAGCTAATAGGCCTCATTCACAGAAATTCTGAGCACCTGGGTCTCAAGCCTCTTGCTGTGCCCCAAGGTGGTAGCTGTTTAAGACTCTTTTTTCCATTGATCACAGCCCCATGGCAATGGCAAGTGTTAAGGCCACAGAGCCAGGCGATGCAGAGATGGCTCTTGGTGGCAGTTGCAGAAATCAGGGCACCTGACAAGGGTATAGCTGGTTTCTAGAAGATACTGGTGGAGTGAAGTGAGGCAGAGGGACAACACACAGATTCAGTGCACCAGAGAGCACCCCCATAGGCCGGTATAGGTGTTCCCCTCAGGCCAAAACTCCTGGAAAGCAAACAGGCCTCTTTCTTAGACAGGGCATGTGTTTCAGCCTGCTATCTATGCAGGACGCTGACAGTGGCCTCTGCCAACTGTCTCTCCCGCTGTTCCAGTCCCGCGGGGCCCAAGAACACAGGCCCCCACCCTGGCCTCCAGAGCTAGGCCCCCGGGGGCAGTCACAAAACCTGGGTCACCAGATGTAAAACAGAAACCGGGCACCAGGCGTGTGCAGAAGCGCCCCTCTGTTGCTGTGGGTGGCCTGGGGTGTGGCAGGAGAAGAGCGTGAAGTTGGTGACCACTGACTGAAGTGAGGCAGAGAGGGAATGCAAAGATGGGACTTGCTGGAACAAAAGCGGGGAGGAGAGAAAAAGAAAGGAAATAAAGATGGCACCTACCTGTTCAGCAAGGCCAAGGAAGCGGGAGGAGGACACCCACGGGTCTCCATCCCCATCCCGGAGGATCCCAGCAGGCCCCCGCCTCTCAGGCCAACGCTTTAAAATTAGCAACTGAGTCTCTTCCACTTAGGGGCTGGGGGGTTTTCTAAGGGCTGCATCCCCTGTGGGCCCAGCCTGGGGTGGGTGAGTCTGCGCACAAGCCGGTCCCTCTAAGAGCCAGTCCTGGGCACGGTGGGCTTCCAGGGCACAAACGAGGTTGGTCTTCAAAGCCAAGTGTCTTGGGTGCTCAGTCTCCAGTGCCAGACTTCAAACTTGGGGTGACCAGTGCGGGGCATGAAGCTTTTGCCCTGCAGAAAGAAGCTCTGGCTTTTGACTTCCCTCCCAGTCATCAATCACTACACCAGGGGTGGGGCTTAAGGCAAGATTGCGTCTCAGCCTTTCTCGGCCTTTCTTAGCCACTTTAAGGTGATGGGGTTGCTTCGCCAGCTTTTAGGGTGCGTGTGTTTTTTTGTTTTGTTTTGTTTTTTTTTTTTAGAGAAAATAGTTCCCTATGTTGCCATTGATTACACTGTGGTCACTGGAGGAAGTGGGTTCATGATTTTCCCTCCCGACTAAGTGTGTTTACACTGATATAAGTTCTTGCTCAGTTTTATGTCTCATTTGCTGTGGCCTTGGGCAAAATACTTAAACTTGGCCTACATTTTGCTTACCCACAAAATGAGACTCCCAATAACTCCTTTGCAATTCTTGCAAGGAGTCAAGGATAAGGCATCTCAGTCAATTCGTCCCAAACTTATCAAATAGAGACCCTAGAAAAATCATTATAAATACTTATGAAAACCAAACACTTTCAAATATATTTAAGTAACATGTGCAATATGATAAGCTGGATTCCTAAAAATCTTTACCGGCATTGTTAGCCTAATCTGATGTCAACATATGTTTGGAAAGGTACAATTACGAAGAGAAAATACACTAGGCTAAATGCTTTTGTTGGATTTTTTTCACTGAAAGGTCACTGCAAGACATGGTCAGTGTCTTCATTTCACATAGGCGTGCAGCGGAGGCCCAGAGCGGTAAGCAGGGTTCCCAAGGTCACAGAGTGGGTCAGGAGCAGAGTTGGGATGTGAATCTAGGTTGCTCTATGCTCACGATCTCTCTCATCTCATATCTTCTTTTAATTAAACATTTGACTGAAGCTGATAGGCATTACTCTTAAACAAATGCAACTTAATAAGGCTTTATTGCAAATTATCCCTGAAATTCTTTTGGGAATTGTCTTCTTTCTCCAGAGTGTGTGTGTATGTGTCTCTCTCTTCCCTCCTTTATAGAATCTAAATGTTTCATCCCTAAATCAAACACATTAATAAAAAATAAGAAGAGGAATTGAACATATTTAGGGAGCAGACTTTTAAAAGATGATTTGTATTCAATAGAACTCTGTTATCCCATCCCCAAATTTTGTTAAAACGTAAGGAGAGAGATTGCACACAGTTAATGAACAACTTTTAAATGATGGTTTTTACTTGGAAGATGCATTTGAGTTCTAACGGCAACTTGCAAGGTGTGACCCTGACGTGAAGGGCAGAGGTTTGATGGGACCTGGTGAGTCCGTTTCCTTTGTTTGCGGTCAGGCCTCATTTGTTTGCGGTCAGGCCTCAGTGTTAAAACGGCCCTCCTTTGATGTGTGCGTCATTCCTGGACCTTTCTTCCAGCCACGGCTCTTAAGAATACATTAATCTTTAGTCTTCTAATTGTGCTGAGGACCTTCTTTGTGGTGCTTTCAGTATTACTTTTGCTTTCACTAAATTTTCTGACTTAAGAGGCTTGCCTTCGCTTGATCTTCAGAAAACCTGCCTTTTACCTCCCCCAAAATGACTTTTTATTAATAGCCATGCAATCTTGAATGCTTTCACCCTTTTCATGCAATCCTTTGATCCTCCAAGTCTAAAACTCATGATTACCTCTTAACATTCATGAACCAGGTAATGGACCCTTGCTGACATTTCATCTAAATTACACCTCCCCACACACATGCTCTTTCCCCACAGTCCTCTTCCTCCTTCCACTGATACCTTGTACTATCACAAACAGGTTTAGGCTTTCTTATCAATTTTTTTTTTCTTTTTAATATTGTCCTGAGTGTGAAAAAATAACTGAGACCCTTTCCTAACCCACCCAACCCCAATCTGGAGTCCCTAAGAGCGCAGGTATACAGTGAAGGCAGCTGCACCTGACAACAGCTCTCATCTCACTTTATCTTTTATATTCAGAGGTTGAACTGCCAAGGCGCATCCTACCTCAGGGCTTGCAGGGCTAGACTGTCCAGAAAACCTTCACTGGAACCTATTACTCTCTCTTCCTCCTCAGGGAGGGGAGAGGAGAGTTTCTAGAAAAGTACATTTTATGGTACAGTAACCTCACTTCTCTCTAACCCCTGGGGGAAGGTAGATGTGTGGCTGGTTCCCACCATCAGAAGTCAGAAGACTGAGAGAAAGCCTATGAATTTTGAGAGACCCAGGAACCTGGGACAAGACCCTGTCTTTCATAGCCAATGCTCTGCATGTCTAAAGAACATCTCTTGGGGAGCTAAGATAGAGGTATGCCAAGATCCTCCCTGTGGAGGGTGCCAAGGTCAGCCTGGGGTAGATAGCCTCAGCAGAACAAGTGACACAACGACGGGTGCAGCCTACACTAACAGTGGAGGTCTCAGGGGAGACCTAATGTTCCTTCCTACAAGGAATGAAATAGCCTCTTAGAGATATTTTAAGGGAAACAGCTGACTAGGTACTTGAGTGTTCACTGTCAATGAGAAAACTGGGGCAGCCTTGGTGTTTAGTACACACAGGGAAGAAAAGGTGACACCGAGAGAGGAGGAAGGAGGGGAGAAGGGGAAAGTAGAAAGAGGAGAGGGAAGAGGGGAGCAGGCTGCAGAGCTGTAGGAAAGGCCTAATGTGTGTGGAGGGGAGATGTTTAACCTGTCACGAGAGTTAAAAATTCAATAACCAGATTAGACAAGAGTCACTGAACTGAACTAAATAGTCCGATGGGACTCCAATTCCATTATTGGGCAAGGTTTAGTTTTCTCTCCCTCATCTTCCTCTAGTGAGTAAAAATGGGGTCCAGAGTTATTAGAAGAGATAGAGACATTCAGTTTGCACCTCACTGAGCTGAGTGAGACTCCTCCATCAAACCAGTTGCAAATAGGATCCCAGATGCTCTGAGCTGGCTAGCATCTTAGGCTCAGAGACTTTTTTCTTTGGCTGTTCCTCTTCCTCACACCTGCTCCTCTGCCTCTGCATGTTGGAGATGATGGAAACTAAGAAAGAGCAGGGAGGTTTCCCAACTTCAATTCAGCATTCAAATTAAACATTCTAAACTTTCATGTAGTCAACTTTCCTTTCCAGTATTTTTTCATTTTAGAGGATATTATCGTAATAATAATAATAAAAAAATCCTAAGGATAAAGCAACCTATGGTTGGAAACTGACATCTCATATAGTGGGGCTGACACACTGCTAAGATAAAATGGTTTGGTAGCCTGGTTCACTATTCCTCTAGTAAGTGTGACACAGTTTCCTGGGTTGGGGTTTGGGGGGGGGGGCAACTGGTTCAGAAGCCATGTTAGAGCTCTACCCTGAGAGGTAGCCCTATGTGCTCATTCAGAAGCTTTTTACTGATAACCAAGGGTAACAGAGATTTATAGTGGTATATATTAATATTTGCTTTTATCCAGGAGGATGGTATACATCTGCATCATTTCTGTTTTATTCCTAAATCCGGCAATGGGTTATTGCCCTTCAAAGTTGTATACCTCAAGGCTGCCTCCTTCAGGGTGGTTTCTTCTCTAAAGATCCCTCTTTGGGCTTCTAGCAAATTATCAGTGATTCCGGCCAAGCTCAGGTATATTTAATTTCTTAGATACATGCTTCTCAGAGTGTTAAGCTGAGTGTATGTTGTGTGTGTGTATGTTGTGTGTGTGTGCATGCGTGTGTGTGTGTGGGTGTGCGTGCGTGTCTATTACATACACGCTCAGGGGCAAGTCTTATATGCACCCTAAAGGAGTCAGAACAGAAAAGAATCACAGAAAGCAGGGATGCATAGCTTAAAATTGCTTCTCAGGTGATTCTGATAGACCCCTTCTCTACTTAAAAATGGTTTTAAAAGGTTGACATTCTGTTCTATCATATGTCTGTCTGACTTTGTATCTTATTAATTTCATTTTTCTTAATATGGAGCTGTTTTTAGCATGATTTTTATGTAAGACTCATTTACAGTGGGGGAAGTGGACTCACATCGGCCTTAGGAAGAAAGAATTTAAAAAGTGATAGGTAGTGAGAAAGAAAGAAAGACAAGATATATTTTTCAAAATATTTAGATGAGAACTGAAATGGAAATGGGAAGAAAGAAGAGGGTTAGTTGAAAGGATGCATGTGTGTGTGTGTGTGTATTCGTGTGTGTGTGTGTGTGTGTGTGTGTGTGTGTGTAATAAAGAAATGGCTTGAGATGGAAACAACTGTGTTGTTCCAGGTGAAATGAACCAAGTCACTGAGGTGAAAGACAGTGGAAAATGCTACTGGAAGTTGAAGAACAGTATTCAGCCTGGAAGGGCAAAACCAAGAAATGTCATGATGACAATCAGATAATTAATTCCCTACACTACCCAGTAATGGTGGCGTGTGCCCAAAACAGCTTTGTTGCTGCTCAGGACAGAGATGAAATAATGTGTAACACATAAATATGAAATAAATAAATGTGTAATTCTTGGACCCCCAAACTCCAGAGTAGTTCAGAAGTTAAAAAAACAAGAACTTTAATGCTTTAATGTAAACTTTGAAATAACTTACATTTTCACCTTTGATTCCAAGGGCTGTAGATTGAGGTGATATTTTTCAATATTATTCTCCACATCCATGGCCAGCTGGTGACTGAAAATAGAAATAATGTCTCAATATAGCTTAATCCAGAAAGTTAACAACTATAGCAATAATACCACCAATTGTATTTATTTTACAAAAGCAGATATATATTCACTGTAGTTCATTTTAATTTATTGAAAGAGTCTTAATTCCTGTTGATGGATGATAGATAGATAACCATCATGAAAGAAAATGCTATTTTGCCTTCACCTCTGCTGTTCTTTTGATTTCTCCCACTCAGCTCAGCATTTCTATCTAAGGCATGAAAATAATTTTCTTTAAGTGAAAAGCAAAACATTAAACCATTTCAGTGGGAGAAAAAAAAAAAAACATAAGCAGAGTGTTATAAATCCTATGGCAACACCCAACTAGTAAGCTGTAGAGAGTTTCTCAATCATCCTCAATGATGCCACTGCCACTGAATCTTTCTTCCTGTCTCTATGAGCTTATAAGAAGATCACTGGAGGCTACAATGGTCAAGGAAGGCTTCGTGGAGACAGTGGCATTTGGGGTGGGGTTTGAAGAATGGATAGGAATTAAGTAAGATGAGGTGTGAAAGGTAATATATGTGAGGAAGACATTAAAACAAAGGAATGAAGGTTAAAAAAAAGTCAAGCAATTTTTAGACAATAAAGAGAAATTTGGTGGATGTAGAGGAAAAAAGAAGTATAAAAGGAAAGAAGTTTGGATAAACAGAAAACTAATAATCATTGGCCACATAACATGTGCAAAACACTCTGACAGACGTTTTTCACGTATTATCTTATTTAATTCTCACAGTAGCCTCCATCAATTAAGTATTATTTTCCCTAATATCCAACTGAAAAATCTGAAGCTCAGAGAGATTACGTTAAACTTAGCAGAAACCACATTAAAATTCAAGTCTCACTACCACAAAGTAATGCTTGGAGGATTTTAATATCAGATGTATTAAACTTAATTCTACTGACTGTGGTTTTCATAAATATTTGACATCCTAATCCAATATGCAGGCATGGGCTAAGGGGGTGTGTGTGTGTTTAAAACGGAACACAAAGTTTCAAGAAACACCATTTCCCCTAGAACAATGTTCTCTGATATTTTTAAATTTTATTTCAGACTTTTTTTAAAAGGCCAGAGGTTACCCACCAAATCAATTTAACAAACCAACAATATGTTGTGATCTACCATGTGAAAAACATTGTTGGAGGGAAACATTAATAATTCGAAGCAGGAAAATGTGAGGGATAGAACATTTAAGGATGGTTTGTAGTAGGAGTGAGCCAGGAGTAGAGGAAAATATTTAGGAGGGTGTTCAAATTGGCCAGATAACGAGGACCAGGATTATGGTGATAGTGAAGAAAAGAAAAAGATAAGGGAAATAAAAACATTATGCTGGAGGAATTATTAGGAGAATGAATTTATTTTCTTCAGAAAAAAATTACCAAGCGATGGGGAAAACATGGTATAGATCAGAGAAATTTGTTCATGGCCAGTAGGTGGTGCCATCAGGCCAAGATAGCTTTGTGATTGCCCCCCACCCCCCCCTGGTAAACTGAGAGGCAGAGAAAAAAACTGCTTGCTCTGTGCTGTCAGCATTCAGGGTCCATTATTAATTTATCCTTGTTCACTCACTTACAGATATATTGAATGTCTTCTATGTACCAGGAATGGTGCAAAGTATAGGGGCTACAGTGGTGAAAGCACTAGACGTGGTCCCTGTTCTTACGGTCTTATAATCTAGGAGAAGGTGGATATTTAGTCATCACAAATATGATGAATGTCGTTAAAGGAGAAACACAGAGGGACCTAATCCAGGACTGGTGGGCATGTAAAGTCTCATTTGTATAATTCTATGTTCTTGTAGGGACACCAGCCTTATAACAAGTATACTTTAAGATTTTGTAGATTAAACCTCTAAATAACAAATTAGCAAAATGGACAATAGAGATATAGGTGAGGTGTAATGGGACCTGTAGATACGCAGCAAAGACAAAGCTCACATTTTCATAAAGACAAATTTTTTATATGAACAAATCTTCTGATTTGGGTTTACAATGTATACATCCTCAACAAACCATAAACTACAAATACCTATAGGCTTAAGTTGGGTAGCTTGAGTTCATTCTATCAATAATTTCCTGTGAATAATAACATGATTATATGTCAGGAGAACATGCGACGTGCAATCACACATTTCCTACCTAAGATCCAGCCTCATCCAACATTTAACGGAAAATAGCTGTCAGTCTAAGGTCTTAGTTAAGTTCCTAAATGATTATCAAAAACCATAGAGTCATAAGCAGCCTCCTAATTAATGACCTTACTAATTGTTGTTCTTCTCTGTTCTCTGGCTTCAGTGAGTGTGGGATGTGTGTGTGTGTGTGTGCACGGATGTACTCGACTGGCCCTGAGCGTGGTCTCAAGCATAATGGGGTTCTAGCGTCCCCTCCCTTCACACTGCCTACCACAAAACCCTGCTGAGCATTCAGAATAAACGTAATGTTCCAAGGGGGAATAACCGATCAACTGCTATGACACCGCTATCACTTAACTTACGGTCATTTCAAGTAGCTGAGATGATTTACATCATCAGCATCGAAGTCAGCTACAGCTGTAATGAAATGCTTAATCTGCTCATTCCAAGTATACCAATTTTTCAATCAAATGTGACAGCTTTCAAGGACACAACCCTGCCCAGAAGCAGACCAGGAAAATCTCCAGAACCCCAGGGTATAGTTGTTAGGGCTGGCAGTCATTGTTTCCTCTGTCCTGGACAAGCATAAAAGGGAAGTTCACCCCATAGGACTGTATGCTCTGAGGGGAACTTTAATACCCATCCCTGGAATTCCTCAATCATGACTGGGAAAAATAAACATACAAAGCAGACCATTTCCAGAAGCTTTTAGCTTTCACAGGCCTCTAGATAATGAGAGAGAAAGAATGGGAGCGGGGAGAGGAGGCAGAAGTCACATATATACCATTAATCTTCGCATATCTTCCTGAGCGCAGAGAGATGGGAAAGATACAGGCTGGTGTTATTGAGAAGTTTAATACACAGTTGTGGCCAATTAGTAGAAAAAAACTTTTAGAGTTCACTTCTTACATTAAAATCAATAATGAAAAACCAGCACAGCCAGATTTAATAGATAAAGGGGCTGAACATCCCAGAGAAAGTATGTCCTCAGAGAATTAAACTGCATGAGATGACTGATTGACCAGAAAGAATCTAAAAATCCATCTACCACTGCTTCTCTACCCCAAGTCCTTATTAGAATCACATGAGGGAAGCTTTTAAGAAATACTGATCACAGGACCTTGCCCCCAAAGATTCAGATTCAATTTGTCTGGGATGGGGCATTTTTATTAAACTCCCTGGGTGATGCTAAGTGCAGCCAGGGTGAAGAACCACTGACCTAACATCATTACAATGCTAATCTCCAGAGAAGAAAAATTTTCCTTGTAATTCAGCCAAAATCTCTAGTTATTATTGCTTAGATATAGCCAGTGATGGTGGTGATGAGAGGGGGTGGGGAAATTGAACTATTTTATTCTTTTTGTTCATATTAATGAGAACAGACATAACAAGGTTAAATTAAATCCATAGATAACCCAGAAACTTGATTCAATTAAAGGCCTGGCCCTGTCCTTTAAGTTGTAACATAGAAAATTCTTAGAATCAGGGAGATGGAATGAACCTGAGAACCTCTCTAGTCCAAACATACACCTGGACAGGAAGGAAAAAAGCTGACCCTGAAGGCACTGAGTAACCATGGGTGTTTCATTTAATGCTCTCAATAAGATTGCCAGGCCAGTATTATTGTCTTCATTTTTAACTGTGTGAAACTTGGGGCTCAGAGTGGTTCAATAATTTTTCCAGACTCACGAAGCTAGGAAAGAGGAGAGAGAGGAATGAAGTCCAAGGTCTTCCATTGCTAGGAATGTTTTCAGCAGCACCTCACCATTCTGCGGCCACTTTCAGTACCTATTGGCTCACCCCTGAATCAAAAAAGTCCATTCTGTTGGGAAGGCTGAATTTTTACAAAATTTATCTGAGTCACAAGCCTGTTTCTCCATCAATCCTGCTCACTGGTGCTTATTCTGCTTTCTAGAGCAAGGAGAGGAATTTAGCCCCTTTTGGTAGGAAAATTCCTACAAATGTTTAAGGATAGACATCATGTCCTGAGATTTCTTTTCTCCAAGCTGTGAATCCTCAGCTCTTCGTGGCAGTTTCACACGGTTACAGAACTCTCACAATTTTAACTGACGTCCTCTGGTTCTCTTGGGAATGCCACTGTGCCTTTAAAACGCGATGTCCAGAGCCAAACGGGACACCACCTGGGCTTGACATTTGGACTTAGTGTGTGGTTGAGAGCAGGGGCTCCGGAGGCCTTCAAACCTGGGCTTGGTTCTCATCCCTCCTTACCACTCTCAGCTGAATATACTTACACAAGCGCTGAAGTTCTCTGAGCCTCTTTCCTTGTCTGTAAAATGGAAATAATAATAATGCCTGTATCGAAAGGCTGCAATCAGAGTTCCATGAGGAAATATCTGGAAGCATCTACTAATACAGAGGACACTGTAAATGCTCAACAGATGATAGCTAACTTTTTCTTCTTTTATCTTGACAACGTATGACTACTAATCAGTCTAATATTGTGGTGATAGTTTTAGAAGCCACAGTCAATAATGGCCTCATGTTAACATCAGATAAAATCTCTAAATATTTATCCACGAATTGGAATAAGAATATAGATTTCATGTGCTCTAACTGTACAGTTTTTTTAAAAAAAATCTAAATGAAAGACTTTGAGCTCTTTTTTGTCTCTTTCTTTTTTTTCCAGCTCAGTTTTGTTCCATTCTGCCGTATTATTTTGAATGTTCATCTTATTAGTTTTATTGTCACTCTTGTGTGTTTTGCAAATTTATGATTGCCTTCTATACACATCATTGATTTAAAAGCCAAAGACAGGATGGGATTAAGTTTCCAGCCTTCAAACACACCAACAAAAACATCTCCAAACATTCAATTACTCTGTTAATCATATAGTTTGTGTATCATGGCTGAACTAGTCATAAATCGAACTATATCTCAAATGAGACATATATCTGGGTCCTGACCAAATGATATCATAAGAAACTGCCAAATTTACTCGCTCATTTTTGCCTTGCCAAGTAATTTTTTTTTCTCATTCAAGGCTATCAACCTCACAAATAATTTAACTTTCTTTAGTATTTTTTACTTACTTTTCAAGCAAACAATTTCCATCATTAACTTGCCCTAGAGGATTCTGCAATGTTTTCATTTCTTCCTGTGAGGGAAAAAAAGAAGTGTCTTACAAACTGACTCCGCGTACTTATGGACAATAATATTTGAGTACAATTATTAGCAAAATTGAGATAACACACCATTAAATGCTCTGGACTTTGCAATGGATAAGGGCTTAAACAAACAAAACAATTTCATCCTTGATCAAATTAAAATACAATACTGCCAGTAAAATTGTGATTTCATTTTCATCCCTAAAACTAATGCTTCCTGTTGTTTTTCTAGAGTGAGGATGTGTTTATATTACTCCACTCACTTCCCAAGTTTACTCTGTCAACTGTATCATGTTTGCTGGTTGCTGGGTGAGGTACTCTAGATTTGGCCATTCAGTAACCATCCTCTCTTATCTCTCGGTAATTCTCAGCAACCTCTTCCCTTAGCCCCAGTGCTCAGACACACATATGCACACAACCACATGCACACATCCCTTCCCTGAAATTCAGACATCCGTAGTTTCTGTAATCCCAATCCTCTGGCCATAGCGATGGTTCCGAGATGTGATGGAAAATAGCCCTGGATCCTGGAGAGACTGCCTACCCCCAGGCTTGTTGTCAGTTACAGTGGGATTTAAGAAAAGCCCATAGAGCTCTGGTCCTGGGAAGGCCACTGTCCTTAAGGTCACACTACCTTCCTCCTCACCACAAACTGCAGAGGTGCCAAAAGGAAACTCCAATTAGAACTGTCTACTTATGGACCCTTAAAGGACCATCAAAGCTAGTTTCAGCATGCTTCTAACCCACCAGACAGCCAAGTCTGCTAGGTCATCTGCCATTACCCAGTCTCCTTAACTTCACACTGCACTGTACGTCCCAGAAGCTGAGCCAGTCGCCCGCCTCTTCCCAATCCCTCCAACCTTTCCACTGAGCCCTTTGGAACATGCAATCTGTCACCAACAAAATCCTGTATCTCCTCCATTTATTTGAACATTCCCTAATTATCTTGTTCGAACTGAACCCTGCCTTGACATTCTAGTTCTTTGTTAGAGCAAGATCGAAGAACTGTTTAAAGAGAGTATTAGATATAGAGGGTTTTGTGGATGACAACCTTGGCCAAGTCCCTGATCACTGCTCTACCTCACAGTCCTCTTAAGAGGTGGCCATTTCTTCCCTATATGCTACACACTACATGGTCTGGAGGAGGGATGAGACCCTCTTGCTCCTTATTGCTGCTTCCAGATCTTGTTCTTACAAAATTTTAGCTCCCCAGGAAACATGCCAGCAGCCTGTCCTGGGCTTCTGTCCTCCTCTCTTCACTCCTCAAGAGGTCTTATTTAGTCCCATAACTCTAAATTTATAACTGCAGCTGACCTCGCCTTGAACTCTCTACCCTATCCATCTACGTGCCTACTTGACCCTTCCACATGCATGTCTGACAGGCATTACAAGTTCAAAACCAAAGTCTTGATTTCCCTGCCTAAACCCTCTCACCCCAACTACCTCCTTCTAACCGCTTCGGCCTTCGTTCAGTAAAAGGCATCCCTACTCACCTAGATGCACAGATTCAAAATCCAAGGGTCAGCCTCTATTACTTTCTTTCCCTCACAATATTGTCAATCGATCAGCTACTGCCGTTGGCTCCAACTTAGAAATATGTCTAGAACTCAACCATGACTTCACAGTCTGGTCTAAGCCATGTGGCATACCTCTGTGTCACCGTTTCCCACGTCAGTCACTTCTTACATTGGCCAGCATGTTCTTTTAGTACTTGGGCTTTCTTTTCCAAGTGCAAAATGCACATATCATCAGTGTATAGGAAAATGGGTTTTGACAAATGAATATGTTAATAGAACCACCATCCAAAACAAAATACAGAATATTTCTCTCACTCCAGAAAATTCCTTTGCATCCTGTACAGTCAATTCCCCTATCCTGAAGGCACTCCATTCCAATTTCTATTACCGTAGACTAATTTTTCCTTTTCAAGAATTGCATATAGAATATTTATCTATTCTTTTATGTCTGGCTTAATTTACTCAACATTATATGTAACAATAGCTACAAATGTTCATTGTTTTAACTTTACTTCAGTATTTGGAGAAGAATTTGGTTTTCTTCCTCTGAATTTCAGAGCATAGAATTTTGAAAAGTGAGAAACCCGGGAATTGCAATAGAAGTATTTGCTGTTGTGAGAAACACGAACTGGAAGGAAAAGATAACATAGCAAAGAGGATGGAGACCTAGGAAAACAGCCAAGGATCCAAAGGCCCACGATGCTGTGAACTTCTGGGTCAAACTGGAGCTAGAAAGCAGGATATTTATTGATGGATATTTCAGTTTCTTGAGCCAATAGATTCTCTCATTTGCTTAAGGCACTTTCTTTTCAGATTTTTTTTTAGTTTTTGTTTTTTTTAAGAATCCTAATTCAGAAGTGACAATGAATGCCATAATCCAGGGCTGCTAAATCCAAAATCAAACTAGTTGAGCCATAGAACTATAAAAGTTCAGAACTGGACAGGTGCTGTTGTTGGGTCTTCTGGTGTTGTTTTGTTTTATTTTATATTTTATTTATTTTTGCAGTATCTTAAAATTTTTTCTTATCTAGAAGACTAGTGAATGAAGCAAGTTATGGTCTTCAGTTCCTTTTTATTAAAAGCTGCTGCTTTTATATCCAACATTGGTATACCAAAGCTCATACAAAGAACATTTCTGCATCTTCTGCAAAATTGCTGCACAAAACACTGCATGTTTTGCAACAAGTTTTCTCTTATATAAAAGAATAAAATTTTAGGATTCAGTACTAGGGGATGGTTTCTACTTTTTATATAATAGGACACTTCTTTTTATCAATAATAGCAACTTATAAGTCTTACAGAGGTTGTTTCTTTTGCCTGGGCTGCCAGAAACTTAAGCCAAATTAAATATTCAATTGCCAGAACCATTCTGTCCAGGCTGTTAGAACAATCATTTCCCCATCTTTCGCTACATGATGTGTGAACTTCTTTATTTTTAACTCTCCTACATGCGTGCTTTTCACAGTAAGTAGAAGCAAGTACTATACAGGCAGAATAGATATGATAAATTGGTAGGAAGATAGAAATGACATGTAGATAGGTAGATAGCAGGTAGGTAGATGGTGGATGGGTGGGTGGATGGATGGATGGATGGATGGATGGATGGATGGATGGACAGATGTACAGACAGGTGATAGAGATACAGTATCCTTTTCAATCATACACATGGCATTTATTTTTTAAGGTAAAATTTTTCCAGCACTAAAGATGCTGGGCCTTTATTGTAAGAATAAGTTTCCACAACTATCCTGTTTTCTCCCAGTCTTCCATCCCCCCAGTCTAATCCTTCATTACATCCCACCTCTAGGGACATAAGCAATAAATCCAGGTCATATAAAAGGTCAAGCTTGAAGACATTTTACAGAAAGAGAATAGTTGGATAAAAATCCTTGGTTATTTTTGAAAACTAGGGGAGGATTTTGGGGTCATAGATGTTTTCTTTTTTAGCCTGCATTATAATTAGGAGAGAGACTGAGGTGTTGGTAGTGCAGCACTTTCTTCTCTAAGATGTGCCTATGATACTCTTTCCTCTTTTCTCTTTTCTCTGGGGATTTGGGGGGCAAGAAGGAAAAGGCTTTTGCACTCTGCCCACCACTCTCTTTTTCTTGATTCTTTCATTACAGAGAGCTTGCCGGGTGGGGAGGGCTTTGAAGCAGTACTTTATTCAATCTGACTATCCACGTTCTAGGAAATCATATTAAACATAAGGTCAATGACTAACAAGAGCTTTCTGAACAGCTGCTCTGCTGACAATTTAGAGGATTGATTTCATCATTTGGTTATTTAAGCTAACTATACAAAAACACTTCAATTCAATTGGCCCGGAAGTTCCAAACCATGTCCTCATTTTCTCAGAGATGGATAAGGAAGATGGCTTGCTCAATGTACCTTTGCTCAGACTTTTGTTCTTTGAGAATTTTTTGTTTTAATTTACCATTACAAATATACAAGTGGTCTTTCCCATTATTGGTTTCTCCCACTAGTCTTCTTTGTCTCTGATTTCACATCTAGCAATGCCATTTCCTTACTAGACACCAATGTAGCCCCTGGTGCTTTCAGGTGGATTTCAGTGTCTCGGGTATAGTTTAGTGCACCAGGGCCAGTAGTCTGTCCCAGCTCCACCCCATGCCCTGCCTTACAGTCTCCCTCTCCTACTCTGGCCATATGAAACTTCATGCCATCCTGGAACTCACATGATCTCTTACTGGACAGCCCAGGACAGTGTGTCTGCAACTCTTCTACTGGCTCACTCCCATTCTTCCTTCAGGAAGCCCCCAACTCACCCCTCCTCCCTACAGGCTTTCTAAACCCAAAAGGAGGTTGGGGCACTCCATCCTGCTTCCTCAGTACCTGTAGTGATTCCTATTTTAGCATTACCTCTTTACCTGACCACTACCCCCTGCCAAGCTCCTTGAGGTCAGGGATGGGGACTTATTCACCTATAGGTGCCTATTTCCCAAGACACAATTAGGAGGTATTTAATAAATATCTGTTGAATAAAAGAATTGAGTGCATTGATCAGTCTGGCATGAAAAGAAACCTTAGCAGCTTAATGCTCTCAAAACTCCCAAGAAGTTGTTATATCTTCTGCTGATTTTTCTCAGTCCCTTTAGATATCCTTTTTAAAAATACTTATGTAGATTTTTTTCTTTAACATACTTTTCGCTTCACTGAGGTATAACTGACAATTAAAAATAATTTTAATTAAAACTTGTGTGTATTTAAGGTATACATTTGATATATGTACTTTGTGAAATAATCACCATCAAGCAAATTAACATACCCATCACCTCACATAGTTACCATTTTCTTGTGTGTGTGTGTTGTGACAATACTTAAGATCTACCCTTTTAGCAAATTTCAAGTATGCACTACAGTGTTTTTAACTATAATACATTGTTGTACACTAGATCTCCAGAATGTATTCATCTTATGTAACTGAAACTTTTATCCCTCGACCAGAAGCTTCATTTATACCCTTTACTTTTTTCCATTCTCAGAGGCTCATAATTTTGTACTTTATCAACTAGGCCCCTTTGTTCTGTGGCTTTGGGTAGAGTTTGAGTAGTAGGAGGCCCTGGCAGAAATCAGAGGGCAGCAGAAGAGAGAAGGTGGAATATTTGTTTTCTTTGCTCTCCTCTCTGACTGGAGCACAGAGTGGCATAACTGACAGATACAATTCCTACGGGGTGGCCTCTCCCACACGGTAATGCTACCTGTATTCTCATAAGTGTTCCCTTCCTTCCTCTTTCTCTTTCTACCTATTGATAGGCCCAAATGCTTCACCATCCCTTATGATTTCCCCTATACCCTGCCCATATAGATGTCGTCACCTTATTAACCCTTCCAATCACTCTTTTAAGTAAGTCATCTATTTTCTCCCCCTGGACTCTGGCTAACATGCCTCAAAGATCCTAAGTTTGCTTTTGTTTGCCCTATCCTTGTAATTCCTTTTCTATAATCTAACAAATTCAATTAACAGTATTAATTAATCATATTAATTAACAGAAGAGCATGTCTGTTTGATGGCTGATCCCTATAGGAGAAGTTGTCAACTCAAGGGCCTAACACCAAGTTTCTTGCTCAGTTTGACTCACCAGATGAGGGGACAATTTCTACCACACTCTATTTTACTTCCATCTTTTAAAAAAATTTTTTTGAGTTAAGTCCTACTGCAAAGTTCAAGTTGAATTATTCCAGTAAAACCGACACATACAGCATTCCATATTCCATGATTCCATTTCTCCGAATGAATTCTGTATTATGAGTGGCTGTAAAATGTAGGCTGTACTGTTGGGGGTGGGGGATAGATAACTGATTGACTATTTGCCAAAGCCCTGCTTTCCACTGTCATAGAGTTGTTCTGAAGTGACTTAGGTGTGAACTGTTAGACTAGATGGTAGATGCCAGGTTTTATTGTTTTATGTCGGGCTTCCCCTTCATACTTTAATTCTGTAGGTTTTCTCCTGCCACAAACAGAAGAATACAGCTAAAAGGTTAGACAAGCTCATCACTGTGGCCACTTAATCAGACCCTTAACTGCCCAATAATAAAACATTGTTCTTTTTTTTTTTTTTGTCCCTTTCACTTCTACTGTCTAAATAAGCAGGGTTTGTTCTTTGGACAAGTGTAAAATCAGAACTCCACCAAAAATTGCTTTTTCTCTAAGTGTACCTCTGTCTAAATATCAACCTTTTAACTTTTCTGACTTATACTCTGCTCATTTTATTCTCAGCATATTACAGAGATTTGAGTAACTTAAAATATGGCAACAATCTGCAATTTACCACATTGTATAGCTATGGGTGACAAAACCTGTGCCACTGACATACATCATTATTTTTTGTGTTGGGAATAATTCCATATTAACCTAAGGGTAGCTACTAAACAAAAGCTGAAAGCCAAAATTACTTTGGACACTTTTGACTGTTCAATCATTCAATTAAATATCACCAGGTTTCCTCACTGTCCACCCGACCCCCATTACTCTTTTTCTTTTAATGGAAATGTAATAAGGACACTAAAAAAAAGGGGTTACTAATGTTTGCATAATTTGGAAAAATAGAAGACATAAAATCTATACTAATTTTAGCTCTGCATCATTAAACATGAAGTATTGATTATTGCTCTTTGCAACAGAGTTTATGAAGCTAGCTAGGCTGCTGTGTCCACGTAAAGTGATTTTGATGCTTTGCCCTCACACCTCAGTGGCTGTAAATGATGCTCCCTGGTGACAGCTGGAAGGCTGGCATTCTAATCCACAGCCTTAAGAGATACATTTCCAGATTAGACCAGGAATGACCCAGCTGCACAGCCTAACTTCAGAAAATTAAATTGGAGGGAGTCCAAACCTCTATTGAAATAACTGTGTGAAATACAATGCTTCCACAGGCCTTGTTATAATGTAAATGTGCTTTACAATTTACTGCCATTTCCCTCTACCCCTGCTGAGAATATGGGCATTAATAGTCATCTCATATATTTAAAGGCAAAAAGGGATCAAAAATAAAAATGCGAGATTCATGTTTTCTCCCTTTGGAAAGCAGAAGCTAAATTCTTTTCTCTTTTGCCATTTTTTGCAAAAGGAGCATATGTTTTGTTTATGTATTATGCATTAAGGTTTTTTATGGTTGACAGACCTGTAAATTTCACACAGGGAAGTTACCTCGCAGCTGAACATGAATTTCTTTGGGAGGAAAAAAGGTAGCTAATAGGACATCAACAGCTCATTTAAAGATTTCATTTAGGTAAGTTATGGGCACATGAGGCATATATGAGGTAATAGACTTAAAAAGAGATTTGCTTGTTTCTAGCACTCTAAGGACATTCTGAATGTTTGGCAAGATTCAGAAGGGCTGTGATTTTATGGTGACAGTCATTGAGTGAGGTAGTCCTGGTCCTCAGTATGCGAATTCTCAGTGGCATTATTTGCTGCCCCATACATAGTGAAACTTACAAACTTATAAATATAAGATATGATAATAGGAGCCATTGTGATGGCTCATTCTTTATTCTTGTTTGACCAACAAGGCTATGTTCATAGACATTAGGACATAAAAGCCTTTGACTGCCAAATCCTAGAATGCCAAACACCTGAGTTCATTTTAACAGATGCCAAATGGAAACATATTAAGTAAAAACCAAATTATGACTGTTTAAGTTATTTGTCACCTTGCATCGGAGACGATTTCAGTCCCTGAGCTTCTCCTGGAGTCTATGGGTGGAATGGTACCTATCTGGAAGGGTATACCTACAACCACATCACCCAAGCCAACCTTTTGCCCTAATCTAAATAAGCTCCTGCACATTCCATCCAGCAGCACTGGACGGCCCTTACAGACCCAGGATTTTCAGACAGGATGAGCCAGCCCTCTGTTATATTGAAAAGAACCCTTAAGGCTTAAGTGCCCCTCCTCTCCTTTCCCTAAAAGTATGCATGTTCTCAAGATCTCTTGCTCGTTTTATATCACAGACATTCTCAAGTTATTATAGAATAAAGATCCAGCTCATTACAAAAAGTCTAACCACTTCCATTAAATTTAGGCTATAAGAAATTAAAACACTATTAGTAATAATTTTAAACTAGTCTCTCTATTCAAAGTTAATTCAACTTAGCAGGACAACTTTGAAAACTCAACGAAGACTAAAACACTAGGTACAACCATTAGGGTGTAAATATTTTTGCATCTTATATATTTCCAAATTCTGGGAAAAAAATTCTAGAGACCATGCTTCAAACTGAGAACTAAAATGTAAATAAGCACCCAAGCCAACAAATAAACCCCTCTCAGAATACAGACAGAATAGCAGCAGCAAAGGTGGATAAGTGAGCCCACACACTAATTCTAGCATTCTGTGCCAAAGGATAAAAACAAAGCGCAGGCACTCAGAACAGCAGGTAACTCCCAAATCATTTATCCCTGATTCCGGAAAGCATTTAGCTGTAGTGTAGCAATGCTATCGAGATTAGATGTTTTGCTTATGCAAACTGGAGAATGAGTTGGCATTTTTTTATGTACTCACCAAGTGATATTGCGGGGAAGCAACCCAAATACATGCTGGGAAGAACTCTCCTACTATGTAGCATGACAGACCTGTCAGTCTCTTCCTTTATGTTCCCTCCACTGCCAACTGTGTTCAGAATCTTGTTGACTTTCACCAAGACTATTACATTGAGTTGTCTAATTGCTTTTCTTTAAGTATATTTCCAATAATTTAACTCTCCTACTCATAAACCCTACTGCAGGTCTCAATAAGCACAATCATCAGGATTAAAAATCCCCTAAACCCAGTATCACTTTCTATGCCTTCTGAATTCCTTTAAAGTTCATCTCAAATGTCATTTTATGTATTTTAATATTTCGTCCCATAGGTAATTGCATGTCATTTCTTTGAACTACTGTTATCACTAACATTTATTGACTTTGACTAGGTGCCAGACACTTTGCATAAATTATCTTTTTAAAGTTATGACTGCAGCTCCACAAAAACAGCAAAAACACAATTATTATTCCCATTACCTGGATAAGAAAACAGACTCAGAAAGGTTAAGTAACTTGACCAAAGTCTTATAGGAAACATGGGTTGCCAACCTAAGCAGTCTGACTGCTGAATTTAAGCTTTATCCTCTCTGCTCTTTTCCCATAAAGGACATGGGTGTGCAAGAGCATGAACAGCAGCGGTCTCTCACCAACGGTGCATGTAAAGAAGACCTCACAGTGTTCTGCAGAGTACTCAGATTTCCTCTCTGAACCAGACAAGTCACCTACCCACTGTGTGATCTTGGATAACTGACTCACTGCCTCTACGTCTCTGTTTATTATCTATAAAATAATGATGCCAATGCCTATTACACAGTGTTATGTGAGGATCAACTAAAATAACACATTTTAATGTGTTTTGTGTATTGTAAAGAGCTGGCTGCCCGTAAGAAGATTCCTACGTGCCTGTCTTACTGAGGATAGCAAATATGTCTCCTTTGTCAACCCTGTGGTCCCCAGATCTGCTTCATTCTAAGCCGTATGACCTTAGGCAAGGTAACCCCTCTGACTGAGTCTCAGTTTCATCATCTGTAAAATGGGAACATTAATTGTAACAAATTCCAAAGATTGCCATGAGATTTAATGACTAAAAATGTATGTAAATCATTCAGTCTTATACCAGGCACATAGTAGTGCTCAGTAATGTTATTTTCATTATTATTAAATTTTTATTATATTTCTCAAGCTCTTCCAAAACATGGGTCTGCACCTATACACCTTCTCCTGGCTTTCTATAAACCTACATTTCCTGTTAGGCACCCAGTTCTATCAATTCTATTTCTTAATTATCTCCAGAGCATACCCTCTCTGTTTTCATTGCACTTAGTTGAGGATTTATCACCTGCCGGAAGGAGCAACCTAATATGACAACCTCATCATTAAGTTTGAAACCCTCATTGCTTCCTTTCACCCAACAGTTAGAACCTAAGCTTCCATGCCTGGCAGGACCTTATATGAGGTTTTGTGTGGCCAGCCTGGTCCATTCTTCCAGACCCCTATTCCACTTAATTTTCTTGGAACATCATGTCATTAAAACCTGGAGTTGAGATCAGACACTTAAAAACTTGGAATGAGTCAGTCTACACATGAATTGAAATAAAATGATGACAATTTTTTAAATAAGAAACAGTGTATATTAGCATTACCTCAGTTATCTGAAGGGCAGTCTCAGAAAACTTTACATATTGAAATGTGTCTCATATATGGATATTAAGTCCCAAAATACCCATCCCACAACCCTCAGCCTAAATCCATCCGTTTTACCTGTGAAGTGTTTATTTAGAGGCTTCTTTAGAAAACAATTCTTAAACAAGCTTAATTTTATTGTTTCCTAACTTGCAGAAAATAAAAAAATTCATAAGGCCGATATCATCAGAAGATGTGAGGTGATCACAGACCAGGTGTGGAAGGAAGAAGCAGCCAGACTAAACAGTAGATCCTGATCTATATTTTCACTGAACACATAAAGAATGTTGCCTTAATGATTTCTGGGTGGAGAATTTGATAAGTACCGCCCTAGTCAAGATGAAAAGTGAATATCATGTATTTTTTAAAATTAAGTTTCTTGGGAAGTGTGTAATAGTATGATTTCTATCAACACTGGATAAAGTAAAAACAGTTTGTTCTTGTCAGGGTGTAATATTCTTCTTTTTGATGCCCCAGAATTTTATTTATATTTCTCTCATGGCACTCATTGGTGGCAGAGGGGGAGGGGAAATCCATGTCTAACGCCTTCTGCCCATATGCGATTGTATGAAGTAGGCATCACTGTACTTAGGAAAAGAAAAACTCACTTCTAGTACACCTAATTGCCCACCAGATGCTGAGCTTTCTGTGGCAGAATTATGACCTCATGGGTACATCAAAAATAATAAATTTTAGCATTCAGAATAATGCTGAGCTCATAGAAATTACTTGTGTGTTAAGAGGAAAATTCAAAAATATTTAGAAGGAGAAAATACTCAATAAATATTAATAGGAGAAAGAGATACTTAGGGGTTCAATAGAGGCCACAATACAGAAAGTATGAAATTAGAAACAGCTTGAGAAAGAACATAAAAAAACAGTGTCACAAATCAGGAAGCTTTCATCATTTGTTCACTCAGTATTCTGTTTATTATTAAACAAAAATATAGTCACATGTGCTAGGCACTGTGCTAGGCGTGAGGGTACAATGGGGAAGAAAGAAGACAAGCAGATATAGCCTCTCTTCTCCTGCAGATTGAAAGGCCCAATTAAACCAAAGAGAAAAGATGTTTTGAGTAGTCAAGAAGTTGTTCAAGACTGTTTTATTCAAAAACTGGTTTAAACATTTGACAGAAGAGAATGCAGAGCAGTCACATAAGCTTGACTCCTGTGTGTGACAATAAAGCTTGAAAGATGATATTCTAGAGAGGATCAAAAAAAAAAGAGGTGAGGGGATCCATGTGCTCACGGTGGGGCGATCGCTCCTACTGGCAGACTAGAATGATGTGCCTGTGTGCAGAATGTGGAAAGGGTGATGAAAATGTCAACAAAGCTGAAATGTAAAATTCCAAGGTATAGATTAGGGGCTTATTCAATTAAAATGCCATTATTTGAGGGATACAGAGACAAGATTGGCAGACAAGAGAACAGAAAACAATGTGTCCATATCTGTTTACCATGTGATGAGCCATGGGACCATTACAAATAAAAATATCTACCTGCCCCCTACATATTATAATCTGTTAATAATTGAGTATCTAGTAACACCAAAGGCAGATTGTGCAGAAAAATAAGTCTTTCTTCTATTGATTTATCTATTCTAAACCAAGGGTTAATTTTCTTGAATAGAGAAACCCATATGGAAGGGAAAATACTAGGTTTATATAAACAGAGAATCACTTTTAAAACCAGTAAGAAATTACCAATGTAAAAATTACGGAGACTCTGTTCTATCCATATGTGAAATTCCCATTAGTGTACCATTACATTTCATGATTTCAGTAATTGCTCAAGTTGCTTCATAACAAGTAGTGGAACAACCCTGATAAGAAGTATTTTATTCTGACCCGAGGTGTGTGGGAATTGACATTTTTATTTCAGACAGCGATAGCAGAACGTTCAGAAAGAACGCCAAAGTTCCCAAGAGGAAATTAAACCTCAGGAGAGCTCTCTGTTATTAAAACTACTATTACATCTTTCAGACGTGTAATCTCTAAGTACTCAGGAAATAATAACAAACTGTCATCTAAAAACCAAGTAGAAATGCGCAGTGGGGGAAATGGGTGGTCTTCTATAGGTGGAGGGAGGATAAAGAAGGAGAAAGGAGAGAGAAAAGAAATTATTGAAACAAAACATGGAGAGGCATCTCAAAGGTCAGGATTGCCACTGCATGAGTGGTTCTAACACCCAGCACGGCGCACTGAAACTTCTGTCTCCGGCCTGATAACTGGACTACTCTTCTCTCTTCTCCCTATTCACATTAAATGACCTTACTGAGTGTCACTTACCCCACTCTATTCAATATGAAATTGTCACTCTCAGTATCTGTAAAATCTTCAAATTGAGGATTTCATCCTGAATTCTCCAATGACCATGTTCTTAGACGTCTTACACACAAACTTTGTAACATTTATGTTCTCATCTGTATTGGAAAGTTCTTCTGAACACGCTTTTCTTCTTTCATAAAACATTTATACCACACTTTGGGGGTAAACGTTTCTCCTTTGCTGTGTGGAAATCAGGCAGAACCCAATTTGAGGAATGCTTTCAGCCAGAATCTTCGAGAGAAATCTGATGTACACGATAGGTGTTATCCAGCTAGCATTTGTTTAGAGTCCACTCTGGACCTGGCCATTTTCTGCCATCAGCAGCTTTGAAGTGCTAAAGTGGGAGGCAGCCATCAAAATCCACATCACTTTTAAAAGCCGTTATAATATGTTCCAGCACTTATCGAAATGCAAGTTGGGTGAGGCCAAATGCATTCTGGGACATTCCCTTAAAGAAAAGAGCCCTGATATTTCGTCCCTTCTACCCCACACACAAAATAATAAAGATGCTTACTCTGTGTAAGAGGGTCTCAAAAATATCAATAAAAGTAGTTGCAAGCTTTAATAGACTTTGGAATCCAATTAGCTACAATTTTGTGGTGGCTTAATAATTTATGATCATGGCAAGTTCATTTGACTATAATTCACCACAGCTAAACCTATGGATTTTCTGGACTCTTTAAAAACATGCGTTTTCAAGGTGAAGCATGGCCTTGTCTATGTTCATTGCTACCAAAATAGTCTAATTTTCACAAGTCAGAATGCATCCCATTACTTAAACCTGGATCATTTAGAGGTTTTCCCTGGTAGTGCAAAGACATAAACCTAAGAGCATCGCACCAGCTCATTAAGCCTCCGGATTTCAGCAGGTACCTCGTAATAGCTGAAAGCAATCTACTGTGGGTGCCTGAATGGCCCCTGCTCAGCTTTTCCTCTGCTCCTCAAACAAATGCACATCCAGAGAATGTGCATATACATGTGTACACACACACACACACACACACACACACAAACACACACACTTCCGCAAAAATTGCATAGTCTAGTGCATTATTATAAGGTAAACTTCTATAACCATCTCCTGAGTCAAGAAATAGAACTTGACCAAACATGTCAGAAGCCTCTTCCCATGTCCCATCCTGATTACAGCACCCTCTTCCCTTCCTGCAGAACTAACCACTATTATTACTTACAGAGTAACCACTTCCTTGCATTTTGCTACAGTTCGCATCCAATTGTGCATCCTTAACTCATCATTTAGCCTTTCCCATTTTTAAAAACTGTTTTGAAATATTTATAGATTCACAGGTTGTAAAAATGTACAGGATGCTCCTATGCACCTTCACTCTCCCCCATTATTCACATCTTGTCTAACTATGATACATTGTGAGCACCATGAAATTGACATTGATATAATTTGCAGTTTATTCGAATTTCATCATTTATATATTCACTCATTTCTGTGTGCATTTATAGTGCTACACAATTTTTATCACATTTGTAGCTTTGTGAAACCACCACCAGAATCAACATAGGAACTTATATCACCCCAGGGCTCCCTTATATTACCACTTTATAGCCGAAACCACCCCCTCCTCTCCCAAACCCTCACTCCTGGAAATTATCAATCTGTTTTTCACTTCTGTGATTTCTTCCAAGAATATTCCAGAATAGATCCATACATCATGTAACCTTTTTAGAGTATCTGTTTTTCATATAACATAATTTCCTAGGGGTCCATTCACATGGTTGTGTGCATTAACAGTATCATTCCTTTTTACTGTTGAGTAGTATTCCACAGTATGGAGGTTTCCGTTTGTTTAACCAGTCACCCACTGAAGAACATTTAGTTTTTTTACAATTTCTGGCTATTATGAATAAAGCTGCTATGAACATTTATGTAGAGATGTTTTCATAAATATGACATTTTATTTCTCGGGAATAAATGTCAAAGAATACAATTTCTATGTCATATGGTTAGTGCAGTTTTAATTTTAGAAGATACTGGTAAACTATTTTCTAGAGTGACTGTACCATTTTATATTACCACCAGCAATATATGAGTTAGCCTGGTTCTCTGCATTCTTGGCAGTACTCTGTGTTTTCTATTTTTTAAGAAATGTGATATGTACTTAAATCTCTTTTAATTGACAAATTCCCCCTCCAACTCTTTCTTTTCCTTAAAATAGCTTTGTTGAAAAACCCAAGGCAATTTGAGTTGGCCTGTCTGGATTTAAGTGATTTATATGCTTATGGTGAAGTTTATGCTTGCAGTTGGATCCAGAGGCTTAATCAGATTTTAGCTTGATGACTTTGGCAAAGCTTTAGATAGTGGTGTGTTCTTTCATCAGGAGGCTCATCGTGGACTGGTGGCCCCTGATGACAGCAACCACCGAAGATCAGTGCCTCCATCCATTAATTTAGGAGAGGATTGCAAAATGCTCATGTGCTAATTACATACTTTTATTGTATTTATTATATGAAATAATTTTATAAAGAAACTTTGTATTATTTACCATTTATTTACCTACTAGTTCATTCATATGGAAGAGCTAGGATAAATTTTTTTTTTTTTCGCAGTTTTCAGGATTAAGTAGTTGTTTGCTATCCTGCAAAGGTGGCCAATTATTTTTTTCACATCACTAGGAATTCATGTATGTAAACAAATTTGGTGGGTTATTCCTTATTAAATATTAGATATTTCTAATTATTACTTTCTTCTTATTAAAACTTAAATTGTTCCATTTTGGCCAGTGAAAATTTCTTAAGTTGGCTCTTAATAACTTAACCCTTGTAGTCTCTGATAACTTCCTGACTATTCTAACAAAATGATCCAGACGGATACATTTTCTGCCACAAACCAGGAATTAGCCATTTCTCAAAAATTCCTGTTTTTGTTTGTTTGTTTGTTTTTAGTGGGAAATGGTATTTTAATATCATAATCTGGGCATTAGAAATGCTCATTATCACTGCCCTGGTCATTATTTCTAGGGCTTTTCAGTAGACGGAGCTAAGATGTATAGTAAAGAAGCTCATGGGATCATACTGGGATTTCCAATTCAATTTCAGGACTGCAGGGTTCTAACTTAACCTCTTTTGACATATAATATGTCTGTATCTCTACCTTCCATACTGAAATGAAGGACATAGGAGGTAACAGAATTAGAGTGTTACATTATTACTCGTTTCATAATTAGATTATACGTGTAAGAATTTATACATACAACATTACTAATAGTACTACCACCCATTGTGATTACCAAAAAGAGGAGACTAGAAGTCCACAGAACACCCTTACAAGCTGTCAGGAACTGTCATATCTCTCATCTATTCTTCTAAAGGCCTATTCATCTTTCCTAAAACTCATGTGCTCGCCCACAAGTTGCCCACATCCCCCCAGCCCCTCTCCTCTTCCCCTATTACAATGGCATATAAACTTTTCAACCTCATTGCCTTTCAGGAAATTCATTTTCCCTGTGGTGCCCCTGTGCATGTAATATTAAAATGTAATGCCTTTACTTATTATATTAACTGGTCCCCTATTAAAAAAATCTGCCTGTTCTTAGTTTATTTTATGGTCCCAGCAACAAACTTAGGGTGGTAGAGAAAAGCTTTTCTTCCCCTCCCTTTATACTTAGAAGTTTCACTTTCAAGTATATAAAATCTTAGGCATACATTTATTTCCTAGAGTATCTTAAATATGTTACCCCATTTTCTTTGGGTCAAATAAAAAATATGATAGTAATCCAACCTTTTCCCCTTATAAATCATATATTCTTCTTGACTAAAATATCCAATGGCTGCTTTTCCTTCTAGTTGAAAAAATTTACTAGTATATGTCCTGGTAATTGTCATTCTGCATAGTCTCAGGTACACAGGGTCCTCTATCGACATGGAATTTCAAATCATTTTTACTTCAGAAAAGTTTTTCTGATGAATTATAATTTTATTTGGCTCCTTTACTTTAATTTTCTTTAGGGATTGAGTGTGTTGGATCTTTCTCACATGTCTTCAGTATTTGTCATATTCTCTCAAATCTTTCTTTTTCTCTTTCATTTCTTTTTGATTTCAAGCATTTTCCTCTTTTTACCTTTTATTTCTCTTAAGACACTATCTGTGTGCTTATCCACTCTTGTGTGTCTTTTAGCTTAGTGTTCAATTCTAAAGTTATTTCTTTTTTCATTTTTAATTCTTTCTTGGGTTCTGTCACCTGCCTAGCAGAAAAGCTGGCTCTAGGATAAGCCCACTAGATTGGCAGAGTGGATGAAACTGAAACTTCTTTTGAAAACTAGTTTGGTCTGGCTTAAGAGGCTGAGACAGCAGGGGATTTTGCCACTTGGAAAAAGTTGGACAAAGTGAAAGCCAACAGTGTTCTATATTCAAATCTCCATGAAGTCTTTAAGATGTTGGGCAGGACACTGTGTGCTTTTTAAAGACCCTATATTTGTCTCTCCTTAGAGAAAATTGTCATAATTTATAATGACTTCATTCTCTGCAGGAAAACACTCAGGGACAATCGCCTTCAGGCTCTTTCCTTTAGAATTCTAGTACTGTAGCAGAGATCATTTCAAGAACAACTTTTCAGAAAAGCACCACTTAACCCTTGAAGATCTCTTGTTGAGCATCTGTGGTGTTGAGAAAATGGGTCTGAAAATTATGTAGTGTTTACTCAGCATCAGGCACCTTGAATTTATTATTCTAAATTTCCCTCCACAAGTCCGTGAGACTGTTTTAATCACCATCCTTTTAAAGAGGAAGAAACTAAAACTCTGAGAGGTCAAGTACTGATGGTCTAGGGCAAAAGAGTGGGCTTTAGAATCCAGGACTGATCTGGCTCTAGGAACATAAATAATATTACCTTCTGTCAAAAATAAAAAGCCGTGCTTTTTGCTGTTGGTGTTGTCTTCAGAATTTCTAATTGACCTACTCTCTGCTCTCTTATTTATTCTGTTACCTTTCAAATGTTGGCAATCTGACTGTTATTCTCTCCATAACGGATTTTTCCTTTGTATGATTAGGTGTCTCAAATTTTGAAAGAACTTGAAGGGTAGCAGAATATGCCACTTCAAAATATGCCATGTTGGCATATTGATTATTTTGAGCTGAAGGCAATTGAGATGCAACAGATACAAGAAAAGCTCGCTGCTCTCCCCCTATTTGCCTAAAAGCAAGACACTAAATTGTAAAGGTGCCTGCTCTTCCCGGCTCTGCCAGGAAGGACAGAAATTAATACCTAGAGATAATGCTAGAGCCTTATGAGCCCAGAGACCACCAGAGAAATCTACATAACACAGGTTGCTAAAACTAGCCCTTATTTACCATCACGTTGTTCCTCTGTGTATTTGCCTTCCTACAATTTGTTGCCCTAGAAACTCAAAGTTCTTTTTTTTATCTTGTCGCTTCTCTAAAAATTTATTGGTCTTTGATTAAGATGCTATATAAGGCCAAGTTCTAACCGCTCATTTGAGTTACTCATAATTGAGTGCTCTCTTGTGTGTATGCAACGCACATGTTAATCAACCTCTGTTTTTCTCTTGTTAATCTTTCTCGTCAGTCTAATAGACAGGGCCCCAGCTTGAGAACCTGACTAGTGTAGAGAAAGGATTTTTCCCTCCCTTGTAAACAAACATGTAAATGACAGCCAGGGTGGTGCCGTAATGAAAGGTTTAATTCAGGGTACAGAAGTCCTTAGGCAAGTCACCTGAACTATCAACTTTGTTTTCTAATTTTTAAGATGAAAAAACAATAATAATGATAGTCAGCATCCAAGGTATGCAGCTCCAAATTTTAATGTTCTAAAACCACAAAGTAAATTTTTGCTCATGTTCCTTGTTCATCACAGAACCACTGTTGGGGTGATATATATTTGCTGCACTGACATTGGGACACAGGCCTATGGAGCAGCCACCAACCAGAGTGTTTCCAGTCCCCATGACTAGAATGAAGAGATTGTATTAGTTTCCTAGAGCTGCTATAACAAAATACCACATACTGGGTGGCTTAACCAACAAAAGCTTATTTTTTCACAGTTCTGAAGGTTGGAAGTCCAAGATCAAGGTGCCAGCAGGTTCAGTTTCTCTGAGGCTTTTCCCCTGGGCTTAAAGATGGCTGCTTTCTTTGCTGTGATCTCACCTGGCCTTTTCTTTGTGTGCACGTTTCCCTGGTGTCTCCTCCTCTTCTTATAAGGACACAGGTTCTATTGGATTATTTAACTTTAATTACCTCTGTAGAGGTCTTTTCTCCAAATACAGTTACATTGAGGGGTTATGGCTTCAACATATGCATTTTTTTTTTTTTTTTTGGTGAGGGATCAAAATTCAGTTTATAACAGAGACCATGGGGAATTGCGCATTAACTTCAATCCTATAACCTTACTCCCATTTTTAACCTGCTGCAGAGGCTGCCTTTTAAAGTCTGACAATGTGAGAGTAAAAAAGGAAATATCAGAGAGCACATGGAAATCTGAGACACAGGAAGAATGGAAACACACCCACTGTAGACTCACCTCTTGTCCATTAGGTTTCATTCATGCCTCAGCAGAGAAAAATTTGAAAAACATAAAGGGCCAAGAGAAACCTGTTAAACTTCTCTAGAGACACAGCTGAGTGCAGAGAAAAACATTCTATTTAACTAGGCTTTCTCTTTTACTCACGCAGGGCCTTGTCCAGTGGGATTGATAACAGGAAGATGTAGACTTGAATGTAATGTGTGAGTTATGAAGATGTTTTTTTAGCCTAGACCAGATGTAATTTCCCAAATGTAGAAATATGAACCAGCTTCCATGTATCTCCTAATGAGACTAGCCCTCCCATATTATTAAGAGAGGGATACAAGTCAATACAATTAGAAGGAAAACATTAAAATCTCTAGGAAAGGAGAGATCTTTAATGTTTTATTGGAAAAACATCATGATCCTTTTGAAAGATCTGTAATTGGTTCTCTTTTCAAATAACCTTGTTGAAGTTTGCTAATTCATGACAACCGAATTTATCTTCACATCTTCTGCTGTACATCACATGGTCTTATCTCTCCTGAGTGTCAAGAGGTTGTATCCTCTCTTCTGACCACAGGTTATTTCTCAGAGGGGGTCCTACACCAGTCTCATGTATAGAAGGCCAGAAATTTTGATGTGTATGGAGTTGAGAGGTGGTAGTCCTAAGCTTCTGGCTGAGGAAGACTGCCTTTCATCCTTCCTGCAACACTTATAAAGAGCAGTCTCCTTATAAATTCTTAGCTTGAAAAAAAGTTTTTGAGTCTTTGGATTTATTTTCTATAGTATATTCAACCAGATACTACATATGAGTGAATCCTTTGACCAGATATGTTTTTTGTAGACATTATTACTGATTGTAATAGAATAATGCCACCTACCCCCAAAGATGTTCCTGGAACCTGTGACTACGTTCCCTTATCTGGTAAAAAGGACACTGAAGAGGTGAATAAGAAAAATTATTTTAGATTATCCCAGTAGGCTTAATATAATCATGAGAGTCCTTATAAGAAGGAGGCAGGAAAGTCACAGTAAGAGAGAGATTTGATGATGCTCTGTTGCTGGCTTTGAAGATAGAGGAAGGAGCATGAACTAAGACATGCAGGCAGCCTCTACAAGACATAAAACAGTCTTCTCTAGAGTCTCCAGAAGGAATGCAGCCTTCCATCTGGTCCAGTGAAACAGATTTCAGACTCTTGATTTTCGGGTTTGTAAGATAAATTCATGTTGTTTTAAGCCACTAGGTTGATAATAATGCATTACAGAGAGAAAGCTTCAATCCATGTAGCCCCCAAATAGGGTTTGAAATGAAGAAGTCTGCCTGTTTTATATTTACTTTGCTGACAATGTAAACAGTTCTGAAACATAATAATTCTTCAATCCTTTTTCCCATGCTAGGTCACCGAGGGAGTTTCGTATGGTCCAATTAAGCCACAGATAGATTCTGCCAATACTTCTCGCTCTCTCTTCTTTTACAAAAGACAAAGACAAGGGGGTTCAATCAGCTTATGACATGGTATTGCATTTTATGTTTCTTTCTTGACCTCTGGGCTCATCCCAAATATGTATTGACTGGCATGTCATAATCTTACATCTTTCTTATGTATTTAAACTTCTGACAATATGTTGTTGTCTCTCTGACACACATACATCTTTTGGGAAAATGTGTTTATCACTGTCCCAATGTTTCAGCATAATTGCTTAGGGCACATTAAGGTGGGAACCACATACACCATGCCCTGAGGCCCCTTTGACTTTGATTCTGTACTAACCCACGTTACTTGTTCATCCAATATATTACAAATTCAGACTATGGAGCCAGACTGTCTGGGTTCAAATTCCAGCAACATCTCTTTGCTAGCTGTGTGACCTTGAGTATTCAAGTTAATTAACTTTTTTTTACTTGCCTCATCTCATCATGTTTAAAATGGGAACAACAGCAATAATCACCACACAGGGTTGTTTACATGGTAGACTTATGTGGATAGATTATATCAAGTATTTAGAATAGCAACTGCCACCAATGCTATAAAAGTAGAAGGAAACACATCTTTTGTTGTCAAGATTTCTAGTGGGAGATTCGTGTAAGCAAAGAGCCTGTGTAACTCAGGGTGAATGCCTCAAAGGACAGGCTCTGGGAGCAGCATGAGGATACAGTGGGGTGGAGAGGAACAGTTAAGTAAGGCACTTAATAAAGGTAATCCCATAACTAAGACTTGGACAATGAAAGGAGTTGGCCAGGTAAACAGAAGAATTGAGGGAAGAGGCTGTGATGTGAAGCAGGCACGTGAGAGCAAAGGACACGTGTGTTCTGGACTGCAGAAATTAAGTAGAAGAACATCCCCTACAGGGTAGACAGGATGTGCACAGGAAGGAGAATACTTGGGTTAGAAACAACTCTCTCATTATTTACTGGAAACCTGCAAACTGAATCTTGTTTCCAGTACAATATGCAAATCATGATCATTGTTCCTAAGTAATAGTGATTAACTGGGAATCCACGCTCCTGACTCTTACATGACAAAAATTGTACATCTCATAAACTCTTAGGCCACCATGATAAAATCTGACATGATAAAAACATGTCAGAAATGCTAAAAAAAAAAAAAAAAATAGAAGACATTTTATTTTTCAAAAGAAAAATACCCTGAAGGACCACCTTGAAATTTAGATGTCATGTTCAAGTCATCCAATAATAAGAACATCACAATTTAATGTTATTTATAAATGAGTTCTACAGGGTAAAATTTCTAGGAGTTTTCAACCTTTTAAAAATGACCTATTCCCACCTTAACCCAAACCAATTAAAACAGAATATCTATGGATGAGATCAGTACATCTGCATGTTGTAAAACTCCTAGGTAATGGTAATGTAGAGCCAGGGAGGAAAATTACTGACTTAACACTATCTATAAAATTTTTAAAGAGTTTTGAAAAATTCCAAGATTTTTTATTAAGTAATCTATTCCCATTAAGATTACTGTTTCAGCCCAAATTTACCGGGCGAAAAAGGGAGAACTAATCAAACTCTTAAATTAGTAAAATGGGAGTTACCATTTCAATAACTAGATTGATTTTGCAATTTAGATTGTCTTTATCTTCAAAAAGGTAAAAAAAATGTTATTGAATTTTATTTTTTAAGTCACTTTATTTTGTTTTTAAAGATAACTTTAGGAGTTGTTTTAATAATACCAATCTGATATTTTATTGTATTGCCAAACTGAATACACCATTAATGGGGAATGGACTATGTGCATTTATGCACTCATTTATTTTGAAGAAAAAAAATACACACACTTCAGTCAAGAAACAAGTCACAGGCTGCAGAAAAATGTCCTGCTGAACAGAAAATTAGGCAATGGGCAAGAAACAAAGGCCAGCATAATGGAAATCTTTCAAGCTTGAATTAGGTTACTGACTAATGGGAATCCTGCAGGGAACAGTGATAAGGGGGCTGGATGTTTATTAAAGAACTATTCATGCAAATTACCTGACTGATGGTATTGCTGGCAAGACCCCTAAGATTCCCCTGATAAGGCAGGACCTAAAGGGCAGCAGCTATTAAGCAATTTAGATGCAGATGAATCTAAAAAGAAAGTAATTAAGAATTTTCTTTACATATATTCCAGAAGGAAAACCAGAGTTATTTATCAAAAGAAAGATACTTTGACAAATACGCCTTAGGAAATTAGACCTGGTTGACAGACAATTTAGAAAGAATTTTTTACTTAGTGTTCACCTATAATGGGTGATACATCAATGGTGTAGGGACATGGTGTAATCAGTAGTAACCCCACCCAGTACTTGGAGTTAGCAAAAGAGCGAAGTGGAGGACAGATTATATATATATATAATATATAATATATATATATATATAAAATAATACATAGTTATCAGAAGGGGAGGGGGAAGGGGGAGGTAGGTGGGGCAAAGGGTGTCAAATATGTGGTGACAAAAAAATCTATGGGTGGTAAACACACAAAGCAATATATATATATATATATATGCCTTACTGTGGAATTGTACACTTGAAACTTACTGGATTTTGTTAACCAATGTCACTATTTAAAAAAAGAGCAGTGAAAAAAATGATGTATATATGTCATTTTTATTTATATGTACTTTATATATATATATATACACACATATATATACGTATATATATATATACACACACATATATATACATATATATATATATATATATATATATATATATATATAATTCTTTCTCAATATTTCTTCCTCTTTAAGAGGGAGAATATTCTCCAGTTTCTATAAGGAACAATTAACATTCATTCATTCCATCTGCAGTTAGTGAGTTGTTTCCAAATTATATGTCATGCTAAACCCTGGTGCCCAATGATGACTTGAACACAATCCCTATTCCTAAGAGAAATTTGAAACAAATATAAAGCCAATAATTACAGAATAGGGGAGGAAAAGTGTGCTTTGGTGAAAAACTAAGTATTGTCTAAAATCCAGCCCAACCTCTGAGTGATCTGGTCTAGCAGTTCCTTGTCTTTGAGCTCTTTTATAACTCTGCAAATTGTAGATAACTGATAACAATGCAAAATAATCCTTGCCTACAGACATGCAAATTCTGTCCTGCTGAGTAGAGGTTTAATTGACTTCTCTCTCCATTATTATCTCCATTTTCACATTCATTTCAATATTCCTACAACTGTGTCTGTTTTCCAACTTTGATTTTGTGCAACATCTTTGCTATTTTTCTCATTAAATAGTTAAATAGAATCTTTAAAATGTGTTTATTTGTAGATTTGAGAATTATTTTATGCTCTTTTGAAATTAACTTTTAAAAGTAGACTTCCCTTCAATGTGGCAGATGGAAAAGGGGCAGCAATATCCCCTCTGGCTCCAAACATATTAGCCTTGTTGGGTAAACAAAGAAACAAAAAAATGTAGCTACCTAGCCAAGTGCAAAACTAAGAAAGAAAACCCTCCAGCATCTAGAAACAAGGAATAAAAAGTCATAGCTATGAGCCAGAGTTCAAATACTGCAGCATACAGAGTACATGGGCAAGTACATACCTCACAGGTGGGTTTTCACGTTTGTGTATGCACAGCACCTGGTGGGAAGGTGGAAAGGGTTTTTTCCATAGGGCTGGGACCCAGAAAGAAGTTATAAAAATGTGAATGAGTGGGGGAAAATCATTGCCAGCAGCCTGCCTTTGGCCACAGAGAAATTGAGTCATCACTGACAGATGGGGACCTAAAGGCTATGCTATGTAGGTAAGAGGCCTGATTTTGAAACACTCATTTGATTAGAAACTTTTGAGACAAGAAATGAAACTTAAAATTCTACAGAACCAATAAATTATGTGAGGATCCTAATAAAAAGATTTTAGAATAGTTCAAGCAAGATATGCAGAAGGTTGAACTAGGGCAATGGTAGGAAGGATCTGGAGAAGACAGAATGAAGCCAAAAGGGCTTTAGGAGGCCAAACAACTAGGGCTAGCCCCAGATCAAATCAGGGAAAGAGAGGGTTGTCTATAACAATTCCCAAGATTTTACTCCATTCACAGGTGTCATTAACAAGCATGAATACAGCGAGTGAAAGAACAGGTTGGGGTAGGGATAAGGGTCATGGTAGGTCCAGTTTTGTGTTTCGGTCATGTTGAGTTTAAGGCCTAGGTGGATATGTCCAGAAAGCAGGTCTGCAACTCTAAGCAATGATCCAGGAGAGAGACAGAAATTTGGGAATCCCCAGGTAAAAATAAAAAGGATGAGATTTCCCAGGGGAAGTGTCAAGTGAGAATTAAAGAGGAACAAAGATAGCTCTGAGTAACATAAATCCCTAAAAAATGAGCCGACATAGGGAAACTCAGAGTAGATTGAGAAATGACAGCCAGTGAAGTCTGAGGAGAAAATGTGGTCATAGAAGCCCAGTTAGGAGTTTCCAATAAACAGCAAAATATGATCAAGACGACCGGAATTGAAAACTATCTACTGGTATTCATAAGTAGGAGGTTGTGGCAACAGCATAGTTCCCTCATGTGGTCTCTTCATGTACTAAGGGCAAGTGCCAGATTTCAGTTGTTGAGGAGTAAATTCTGCTTTCCAGAGGCCTCTACCGCTAAACATGGCTTATTTCTCCCTAAGAAACTAGCAAGACTCCCTAAAAAATGTTCCCTAAGAAGTTTCTAAGTCTCTAAGAAATCCTTTCAAAGACTGCAACTTGGAGAGGTGAACCGTCAGCATCCATTCTTTTGTCCACTCAATAAATATTTATTGAGCACCTGCTAATAGAAAGAATTCTGCTAGGCAGTGGGATGTAAGAATCTGTAAGACCTAATATGTAGCAGAAGGTGCTTAAACTGAGTGGGAAGATAAAATAAATAGCTATAGCACAGGACAGTCTGTGTACAGGGCCTTATGGGAGGATGCCCCATGAGAGCCTGAAGGTGGAGTCAGAAAATACTCCCCAAAGGAACTGATTTCATAAACTAAGTTTTAAATAATAGCTAACATTTATGTAGTGCTTATCAGGAACCAGTTTCCATTTTAAGTACTAAGCATTTAATTTATTTCATCTTCACAACAACCCACTGGATAAGCATCATCATGACCCACATTTTACAGATGAGGAGGAGGTACAGAAGTTGACTTGCTTAGGATCACACAGCTAGAAAGTGACAATGCTGGGATTTAAACCCAGGTCCTCTGCTTCCAAAATCAATGCTTAAAACACTACACTACACTGCCTTTTAAAAGATAGCTCAAAATTCGTTCAGTGGATAAGATGGGAATGGTTGCTCCTAATCCAAGAAAGAGAACACACTAAGACAAAAAAACGTGGAGGAACATGCACAGTTATACTAGGTTTCACTCACAAGTACCCCAGGGAAAAAATTCTCTCTTGGTCTATATCATCCAAGTCTTATCTTCTATTTCAAATTATACTTTTTATTTTAAACTCGATTTACAGATTTATTTGGTCAACAGACACTCTTCTACTGAACTCCAGCTGCCTTGACCACTATAAGAGCCTCTTTGCCTCCTTCAGCACTTTCTGTTGTCTTCCCTCCCACTCTGCCTGATTTGACTCCAGCTCTGATGATTTTCAAATCTCCCTCTAAAACCACTCTTCTCTCTAGACTGTGTGTCACCACTGCCACCACTCTGGCATTCCTTCCAAAACTATTAAGCAAAGAAATAGAAACTTGATGATCCACACCAGTGTTTTCCTTCTAAACTACTTATCTGCTAGTCCAACCAATGAAAAGAGTTGCAATTTGTTGCCATTTAAGTGGACTCTTAATCTCGCTTCATTATACAATGGTTATTCAATATTTGTAACTCCCAATTTACAGTAAAGTTGTCGATTGCCATTCTTATTAATAGGTGATCCTAATGTCCATTTATTTAGAACTGTAAACAATATTTTAGACTCTAAACTTTGTGCTGTGTGGGTACAACTTGCCCCTCTCCTGAAGGATGACAAATGGGGACACTCTGGAGAGTAGAAGGGAGCTCCATTAATTATGATGCTGGGAAACAGGCTCACATTGGAAGTGTCTTAGGCAATCAGGACATACAGTCATCCTAATTATTTACATAAACTCTATCTGTGATACAAAATTTTTAATAAAACAATATTCAGATTTACCAGGATAATTGTAAGCAACAGATTTAAATTTGGAGAAATGATCTTAAAAGCCACCATTTCCCAAATCCTACATCTGTCCTTCCTTATCCACACAATGGCATACCTCACATATTTGGAACCCACAGTGGATTATTTTTTAATAGCTCACCCATTACAATAAAATTTGTTTTCAGAAGTAACCATCTTTTAATCAGTAATAATCATATTTTCTTGATGTATAATTCAGTTTTTAAACAATTAAAAATTTAAAAATAATGTTTCAATTTTAAAGATATTTAAATTCAATAAAATATTTCATATATAAAATAAAATTTGTACTTACCAAACGAAAATAGTACATCTTGCAATTTTCACTCTAACTGTATTAAAACTCAGTTACAAATAAAAATTCAGAGTAGCTACCTGGAGTGACAGAATTAAGGTAACTCAAGTTGTTTCCTTGTCTTAGAATCCATGTGTTATCTATCATTGCTTCTTATTAATCTACTACTTACACACAGAAATATGTAGCACAAGGTTTTGGTGACAGGCACTGTGCTAAAGGTAACACAAAACAATCCCTAACCTTATACATCGACTTAAAACAAGCACGTATAGTCGACTCTGCAGGTCAGGGGTTAACTGCTTAACTTGAATTAACTTCTGCGTAGAATACAATATTTATTAAAGGTTAAATAATAAAATGTGCTCATTTGAAACTTACAAATATAATATAAAGACTTACCAGTATTCTGTAACTGTTTAAAACTTACACCAATGAAAGATTTGTAGGGAGGAGCATTTTATTACTGATATCATTTCTAATTGTTGACCATGGTGATATTAAAGATCAAACTTACTTTTAGTTAGTTTTATTACTTCTTAAAATTCTCCACAGACTGTACACCCCTCATAGTCTGCACTGGGCAGACTATGCCCCTGGCCCACTCTTGCGAGCACTGCTTCTAAAGGCCAAGACAGCCAATCCAGCCTGCCCAACTGCTCCTTTCTCTGAGCTCTGGCCACACTCTTCTTTAGTTTATCAGTTCATTTTGGTATGTTTTGTCTGTCTTTGAAGTTAAGATGACTCAACATAAAAATAGAATATTAAAAAAAATGTGATAGGCCTTGTGTAGACAATTAGAATATAAACTCCTCGAGGATAAGACAGATTCATCCCTCTTAACCTCAGAGTGGGAATTCACTAGTCTTTACTTGTGTGATCTGTTTTATAGGCACCATGAAGCAACCCCCACCCCCACACTCACACACACACTGCCCCCGGCCACAGCTAGTATGGTACAAATCCAGGTTAGTACTGAGCAATTTCATTCGAGCCCATCCCAGGCTAAAGCAAAGACAGTTGATTAGTTTCCTATGGCTGCCACACTAAATTACCACAAACTTGGTGGCTTAAAACAACAGAAATTTATTCTCTCACAGTTATGAAGACCAGAAGGTCAAAATCTAGGAGTCAGAAGAGTCACGTTCCCTCCAAAGGCTCTAGGGGAGAATCCTTCCTTGCCTCTTCCAACTTCTGATGGCTCCTCCAACTTCTTTGCTTGCATCTGTATGACTGCACCTCTCCCTCTGTCTGCACATGGCATCCTCTCTGTGCTTCTCCTCACGTCTCTGTCATATAAAGAACCCTGTCATTGGACTTAGTGTCCTTCTTAACCCAGCATGGTCTCATCTCAAGAGATTCTCAGATCCTTAATTATATCTGTAAAAAGCCTTTTTACAAATAAGGTCATATTCACAGGTTCCTAGGGATAGAACATGGACGTACCTATGCAACACACTACAGACAGTGACCGTGTTCGGTTAATCCAGGAACTTCCCACAAATAAGAAGCTGGAGAAAAGAGAATTCCCCTTTTAAAAATGAGGATTGTTAGGATTGTGTAGATTCCAGCCCAATGGCCAAGAAGTCTGTCCTGGGGACATGTGTCTTGGAAGCTACAAAATATCAGGAATCCAAGATGCCAAGAAAAAGAGGCTTAGGTTTATGCCTGGCCTCCCCACAGAGAAGAGCAATGGGAGCCAAAAGTATCACAGAGAATATTTACTGCAGGTGGGCAGAGTGTGGACAGGACAAATTGTGTACCCTGAAGGCTCGTGAGCTATGGGCAGGTAACTGCAGACCTGGTCCCTCTCATGATGGGGGAAAATGGGTAGAGCAGCTTGGAAACTACAAAGCATTCAGTAGGACTGGCTGGACAGGTGAGGTAGGGAGAAAAGGCTGAGCACTGCATAGTTTTTCTGAGGACGGCGTTTCCTTGAGGAATGGTCTAGCCCCTTTTCTGTCATTTGTTACGTGCTCCCCAGAAGCACTAACAAAGGGCCCTTTCATACTGAAAGGTCTCTAGACTTGATGGTCCATGCAAGACTTGATGAGCTCATTTTTCCCCCTTCTAAGTTGCTCCACTCCCACAGAAGCACATGCACATTCATTATGTTGTCACAACTGTGCTAAAGGGTAAATTTTAAAATAATGGTGCTCTGCTCCACAGCCCTAATTGCCTCCAAACTATTGTACGTTTGCTTTCTTAGCATGTGTAGAAAAGAAGTGAGAAGATCTGGCTGCATTTGTTTTTCAGCTTGTTCAGCTGGGGATGCACACTGGAAAAATTTCCAAAGTGCCCTAAAGGTTCAGGATGAAGTTAGTTATTACCCCTCCCAATACCAACCAATGGAGCTGGATTTCTAATAACTACCTCACATTTCTCCAAAAAGACAGATCTTTTAAAAAACAACTTTCTAGCCTTGTTTGTTATATTCCCAAAATACTAAACTTCCCTTCTAATCAGCTTTTGATGAATGATCAGAAATCCTATATACAACCTCTGTGAGTGAGAATATGACTCCTTTAGGCCTGCTTACCCCCATGACACCAGAGCAGCGATAGTCTGAAACCCATCAATGCAATAATAGTCAAGTGATTTTCAAAGTCATCTTTTTATTTTATTTTTTTCTAAAATAGTACACTGGACATTCATTTTTCTCTTTCATTTTTTTATGCTATCTTGAATTTCCCCATAGCTCTTTGTTTTGAAATGCTATAGCTTTTAACTTTCATATTTTATTAATAAGGGGGAAAGGCTGACAGAAAATAAAATAATAATGCCTTTGTCTACAGTTTTTCATGACTACACACAGTTGAATGCTGTAATCACTTGGGTTTTGAAGTAAAGTTTGGAAACATGAAGGAAATTACAGAATATTAACTATGAAATTAACTGTTTAGGTCTATGGCATGAAAGCAGAAAGGAATTACAAAATAGAACATGCAAATAGACTATAAGTGTCAATATTCTTTTTTCTAGTACGGCATGTGGAACACAGGCTGCTGAGTTCAGAGGCTTTGTACAGTTATTCTAGAGGTTCGTAGAAGTCTATTATGATGTTGGCCATTAAATAATGATACTTGGGATTTTAGAAGACAGCAAGATGAAGGAACCAAATTACTCGGGTTCAAGAATTGAGAGGGGAGTAGATAGTGGAATCAGCAAATACAGATGTCTCAATAAATTTACCAGTGATAAAACTATATGAGAATTTTGACAAGGTGTAAAAATTTCTAATTTAAATTTATTTAAAATAGCTAAACTACAAAATTTATTCAGTAAGTATTTGTTTCCCTCCTCTGTGTATTTTACGTGATTAATGGAGGGTCCAGTAAAAGATGTCATTGGGGTTCTTTGGTTGTTAGCACTAGAAATTGGCAGGCTAACAGGGGAAAGGGAAGAATTAACAAAGGAATAGGGGGTAGTGTATAGAATTAAAAAAAAAAAAAGCTGAATTACTATGTCTTGGGAAAGGACATGAACCAGGACAGAGAAAGAAGATATGAGTAGCAGAATCTAATGGTCTGCCTGTTTTGTAAATCACAAGGGTGAATGTATGCTAACCACTTTCAATCTTGGGTTACTCAGCTAAGATTCTTATTCCAGGGAGAAAGCACCTGATTGACCAGCTAAGGTCACATAACAACCCCTTAGCAATAACAGGGTATGGATCTTGATTGACAATCCCAGTAAGATTCTTAGACTCAGATGGGGAAGACATTGTTTTATGAAATTAGGGAGTTGTTGCCTAAAGAAAGAGGAACAACTAGCAGGTACACAAAAACAAGTAATTCCATCATGGTATGCAATAGTGTTTGGTAAACTACATAGCACCACATAAATGCCCATTGCAATCATTATGACTTAATCAGTGGAAAAAATTAAAAATGAAGGAAAAGTAGGAAATGGCTTACTTTTAAAATAGAAGGTACTAAAATACAGAAAATGGTGGCCAACAGGAGAGTTGGTGGATTTTAGCATGTTCCATTGAAGAAGGGGAAACTAAAATTAAAAACAGGAATGTCTGGAGATCAAGAATCCAGAAAAGTGAGTGGGGTATGGAATTTCAAGAGTTGAGGGACTCCTATCTCAGAATCATGAAGCAGGGAATAGATAAGATAAAGGAAAAAGGGAAAATCTTGTGGCAGAGAGACATTAGGGCACTGCCCATCCCTTTCATTTTCTTAATGTTTCTAACAAATGACAGGTAATGCCCAAGGTTGGGGAGGGAGGATACGTAAAACATGGGTGGGGGGGTGGGAGGGGTGGGGGGATTGAAGACAAAAACCTGAAATATCTTACACTCAGAATACTCCAATGAGGGAAACCCATCCAAACTGCTCACTGCCTTCTCTACATAAGATTGTGTAGTAAAGGATTTAATCTTACTGAAAAGAGGTTTGCCTTTGCCCTTAGTTCCTACAAGATAATCTGGTTGGTTGTGGTCCTTGAGCTAGCCAAATTATTAACAGTATGAAAAAGGATAGAGGCTGGCCACTCCAGAAAGACCATCCATATGATTTAGGGTTGGGGCTTTGGGTCATATAATAATTAGTTGACCTGCAGACTGGGATCAACCACATGAAAAATTAATCATTCTAATGTAATGGAGCCCCCCAAAAACTCTGAACGCCAAGGCTTGAATGAGCTTTCCTGATTGGCATATCTTTCCAAGCACTGTCACACACTGGTGCCGGGAAAATAACGCGGTCCGACTCCACAGTGAGAGAACAGCAGAAGCTCCACGTTGGGCATTTCCTTGTCTCTGCCCTACGTGCTTCTTCCCTTGGGTGATTGTAATCTGTATCCTCTCCCTATAATAAACCACAACCATAAGTAAAACAGCTTTCAATGAGTTTCGTGAGTCCTTCTAGCAAATTATTGAAACTGAGGGTGTTTAGGGAAACTCTTGAACTTTCAGTTCATGTCAAGAGCACAGGCAGTATTGGGGACTGTTTCTGCTAACTTCACAGTTGGCCAGACACTTCACAGAGATACACTACGTGGTGCAGAAATGTTTGCTGCTTGTCCACCTAGAAATTAATGTGTGAGACCAGGGGAGCTAAGCAAGACATGCCATCTGTGATTCTCTTTCTGAGATTTATAGCATGACCTGCCTGGTCTGCCACCCTACAGAGCATCAGTCTGCCACCCAGGAAATCCAGAGGCAGCAGGTACAGCCAGCAATGTGCAATGCACAACATTCGCTCAGTCCCATTCAGAAACCTCCGTGTCCTGTCAGATTCTCCTACCTCCCGCACACACCCACATCAGCCACCTAACTCTGAGTCAACCCAACAGGAATCCTCTCCTCTTCAAACACACACACACACACACACACACACACACACACAGAGGCAGACCCTGCCTTCTCACATACCTGAGGACCCAGCCCTGTTAAGCATACAGAGACTCATCTTTCATCATAGGAGATGGAAGATGGCTACAAATTTTCTGGCATTCCTCTCATCGAAAAATGGGATGTTCCTTTCCCTTGAATCTAGGCAGGCTCTAAGCCAATATAACATGGCAGAAGTGATGCTGTGTCATTTTCTGGGCTCAGATCTTGAGAAACACTGCTTCTATTTCCTGTCTCTTAGATCATTAGCTTTATGGGAAGCCAGTTACCCCATAAGAAGCTCAAACTAACCACTTGGAGAGGTGACTGGCCAGCCTCAACTGTTCCAGACATCTGCGCCCAGGTATCAAACATGAGTGAAGAAGCCCTTCTGAATATTCTAGCCTCAGCAAATGTCATCTAGAGAAACAAGGGGAAACTAGAACTGAGAAGGTCCAGTTGAGCCACTCTATCATCTGTGGTCATTTGAACCATCCCAGCTGAGGTCACAGCAATGGAAGAGCAAAGATGAGCCATTCAGCTATGTCCTATGCAGATCCCTGACCCACATAACTGGGACCCAATCTTTCATATGTAGGTCTCGGGCCTAGTTCTCTCTCACAGAGTCATGACTCTCTGACAGCCACAGAGACACAACCTGTTATGCACCCAAGAAGTCAATTCTCCACTTCCTAGGGGCCCTGTCCTCTCACCACATGGAAATAAGGCCCTTTTACACACAAGGACACCACTTCTTACACCCATGTAAAACTGCCCTTAACACACATGCAAGGACTAAATTCTCTCCCATCTTGGGACTGAGCTCTCACACACATGGAATACCATCTTCTTATGTCCACTTGTAGAGAAATGCTCATTTTGTTGGCCTGCCTTCCTATTCTCAGAGATGTTTCTCTCTCTCTCAAAAGATTGGCCACCACCACCTCCTTCCAATCGCCCCCCCCACACACACACACACAAGGATTCAACAGCTCCCTCATATACTCTTTCTCTTCAGCTACAACTTGCACTTAACAGTGGCCTTGTTGAGTCCTATGTATAAGCAACTTCCAATGACAGGCCTTTCAGACTTCTTAGGAGGGGAGGGTGGTAATGTGGTAATTGCTGGGCAAAGGAAGTGGGGCTTGAGAAGTTTGAGGCCACATTTTGAAAAAAGAAGCACATACCAAACCAGAAAACCTAAGACCCAGAATTTCCCTTCCTCATCACCACTGTGAACCTGACAAGTGGTCTTAACCTCACAGAGCCAAGGCTTCCTTGTCACTAAAGTAGGTACAATCCAACCCCTCCACAGACCACCCCCTCCATTATTATTGATCTACTCAAACGGGTAACCCGCGTTCCTTTAGTAAACAATCCTATACTGCATGACCAGTGAAAAGAGAGCAGACTCTCCCCTTCAGCTTTCTCAGAGATACTGAGAGTTTATGCTGTAAACAGAGAAAGAAAAGTCTTCATAAGCTATCAGAAGTTATTTAGTTTCTGGGTAAGGATATACGGCCAAAAGAAAAGAATTTAGTTAACGACACATTTCCTAGAATGCTAGATCCGCTAACAGCTAGCTATCAGGTACAGGTCAAAACAGAGTTAGAAATGTAAGAGCCAATTAAAAACCCATTGTACCTTATCAAAAAGAATCTGTGTTACTTGTCTGTAGGCTCAGCTGTGATCATTGGGCTAAAAAGAAAGCTGACTGAGGCGGCTCCTTCTTTTTCCAAATGGCACACACGGTAATCTGCACAATTGTGCTCCACTGCGGCTTACACAGCCCAGAACAAGGGCGGTGATTGAGCATTTACAGTTTGCTGAGCTCACCGTCATAGAGCCCTCCGAGGCTTTGGCAGTTGGGGTGCATAGCAGGGAGAGCCAACAGGAACCCTGAAGGAACGGCTACCATTTTATCCTTATCTGCTTGAACAGAGAGCCAAGTTAGAAGGAAGACTGTGAGGAGTATCTCCAGGAAGCATCTGGAAAACAGAGATGAATGGATAGAAACTCCTCCAGGGAACAGAAACTGAGGAGCCTGCTATGACCTCATGTCTTCATATTTTGATTCACTTCTGTTCTGATACACCACCTGGCCACCTGGCCCTTAGTTTTCATGTTTAGTAACTGATATTGATGCATCCATTGATTTTAACTCCTCTTCTAGCTCTCTAACTGGCAACTATTCTTGTTTTGGAACATTCCAAAAGGAAAACTAGGGTTTATAGGTAAGAATAAGTTTTAACCACTAGCAACTTAAAGAGTCTTTCTAGTTGCAGATAAATCTTTAAGAGACAAATGAAGCTATGGACATTCTCATCTAGAAAATACAAACGTGAACTTAAACATTAATTTTACATACATTTTCAGGTGACCTATAGGATCTTTGGAAGTGAAGTGACTTTCCAAAAGTCACACACAAATTAAAGGGGACTGGGATAGGACCCACATTTCCCAGCTTCCAGTGTAGTATATTTCATGCTCTCACATTCTGTGCATCGGAAAAACAGACTTCCCAGAAGAAGTCAACCAAACTGTAAGCGCCAGGAGAGCAGGAACCACGGTGGTTTCGCTTCCCAACCTAGACCAGAATTGGCTCATTCACTCACTAATGGAGAAGAGTTAAAAAAAAAAGAAAAGAAAAGAAAAAGAAAAAGAAAAAAACAGATTAAAAACCATTGTCAATGGTTTTGTTTTTAATAATGACATTTTACACTTCCAGCTCTCAGAAGACAAGCCCTTCTGTTCAACTTGTTCCAAAACAAACTTTTTTCCACACATGTGCACACATACAGCCATAAAGAATCACCCAGGCACGCTTATATAATTGCACTGGCATGCAGTATATCATAGAATCACATATTAATGATGATTTTCTCCTAAATCCCATTTTCCTCCCACTAGCATGCTTAATTGTTCACAAAATACCTTTGATTGGATTTTTCTAAATCATTTCGTATATAAAATCTAAATCTTCACTTTTCAAAAGAATTACAGAGTGGTCTCTGTTGGATATAAAATTACTAAATTATGTTACAATTAATTTTAATTTGTGTGCGTATATATACATAATAAGCACAGGTCCTTATATAATTATTAAGTATAATCAGCCTAATACTCTTCAGTTTCTACACTGGTGCCTTTTGTTCTTGTGAAAACATATATTCCCTACCTCGCTCATTTCATACCCCCACCAGGTCAGTTTGAAGGCCTCCTTGTGATTCCTGGTGAATTTCTCTTAGCTTTTGTGTCATTTCCTTCTTCACCTTTTTCTTACAAGTGTATCCACTCTCAGATTTTATGCTGTCATTAAACCATGGCAGCTTCTCATCAGAAGACAGAACTCCCCATGCTTCCTTCTTTAACCTCTTCTATCTCACTCACATCAGCCTAAATAGGATCCCCACCTCAGCTTTCTTCCTTCATCTATCCATGAGGCTTTTGAGAAGTCAGTAAAGATGTGGTGGAGTCTTGAATATAATCTTGATATGATGGGAAGGCCAGAGGCCAGATCCTCTTCTTCTCTGCCCCAGTGGAGCCAGAGGAAGGGCATGTGGCTAGAGTGTAATGAATTAGATGTTCTTTTTCAGGATTTTGAATTTTAAGTGAGGGACATCAGGACAGAAGAATCAGATTTGTTTAGAGATCACACCCTTACCTGCCCCTTCCCACTGAAGAACCATGGCTGGGGTTTTTGCATTCCAGATCTCAGCCTTCCCATCAATCCTGAAAGACCCATCACCACCACCAATTCTGTCAATCAGCTTCCTTTAACTTAAGTCAGTCCATAAAGCTTCTGTGGTCACAAGCAAAGAACCCTGACATTCATGGAGTAGTCCATGGAGCAGGCTAGACCAGACTACTCCACGTCCTCTCTAATGCTGCGGCCCTATCATACCACTAGAAAGTGGTTTACTGCTTCTTCTCTCCCAAATATTGCCAGAGGTCACTCTGTGTAATGGGAGAAAAATTCCAGAATCAGGAAACAAGACATCTGTATACTGGCCCTGGCTGTGCCAATAACCAACTATGAGTCTCAGCGCTATTCATTCACCCTCTAAGCTGCAAGTGGTAGTGCAAGCTTACACTCACCGAGCACTAACTATGTGCCAGGCATGATTCTACTTTACATATATAGCAACTTACCTCTCATGACAATCTTATGAAGACAGTACAGTTGCTCCTCTTTTTCAGATGGAAAACTGAGGCATGGAGAGGTTAAGCATCCTGTTCCAAGTCACATGGCTAGAAAGTGGCTTGAATCCAGACTATCTGAAGGATATGTGCCGTTAGCCACTATACTATGCTTCCCTTCTGGGTCTTAGCATCCTTTTCTCTCAATTGTACACTTATCCCTCAGTATCCTCAGGATACTGGTTGCAGAACCCTCTCCCCGCAACCCCCGACAACCACACAATACCAAAATCTGCAGATGCTCAAGTCCCTTACACAAAATGGAATATTATTTGCATATAACCTGTGCACATCCTTCTGTATACTTTAAATCATCTTTAGATTACTTATAATACCTAATACAATGTTATGTAAATGCTATGTAAATAGTTGTTATACCATATCGTTAAGGGAATATGACAAGCAAAGAGAGTCTGTACAGGACAGATACAACCATCCTAGGTCTAACTACATAGTACACAGCAGTGTAACATTTTTTGAATATTTTCAATTGCCATGGATGTGGAACCCACAGATATAAAGGGCTGTCTGTAATTGGGCTACTTTGAGAATACTAAGTCTCTGTCCAGAAGAGATTCATACTCTAACTGTATACCACTGTAAGCCAGCATGATGGATCCAGGCCTGCTCCACAGGTGGCTGAAGCTTTAGCCATCTCAGAGACCTTGGCCCCTCCCTTCAGCTCTCAGTGAATACCCTGAGTAATTCTCTTAGAGCCTACTTAACCAAGACAGAGAAAAGCTCTCTTCTTGCCACACCAGCAATTTTCACCTTAACTTTCTGTTCCTATTGATGCCATATCTAACTGCCACAAAAGTAGTGTCTTAAAACCACAGACATTTTCTTAGTTTAGAGTTCTAGAGGTCAGAAGTATTAAATGGGTCTCACCAGGCTAACATCAGTGTTGCAGGGCTGCATTCCTTCTGGAGGCTCTAGGGGAGAATCTGTTTCCTTGCCTTTTCTACTGGGTAGAGGCTACCTGTATTCCTTGGCTCATGGCCCCTTCTTTCAACATCCAGGCAAGCAATGTAATATTTTCAAATCTGTCTCTGACTCAGATTCTGTTTTAGTCATCACATATTCTATGATTCTTTTATGGATTCTTATTAGCCCACCTAGGTAGTCTCCTGGATCAATGTCCTTAATTTAATTACACGTGCAAAGTCCTTTTTGCCATTTAAGGTAACACGCTTAGGTTCCAGAGATTCAGATGTGGAAACCTTGGGAACCATTAATCTGCCTGCAACCCTGTGAATACACAACAGTGTAAACTTTGACAACAATGAATAGTACTTTAGACATCTAAATCCAGAAATAATCATGGGGAATTCATATTTTTTGGACTATTCTAAATGAAAATTTATTAAAAGGTCTAATCTTCCCTCTGAATGTGCCAGAGAAGTGGACACAGACACCCAGAAGAAGGGAAACTCACAAGCTGAGACTCTCTCTGATTAGCTGTAAAAATTGTGTGAGCTTTTATTGTTCAATGCTTTCTTTAGTGTATCGTTTATTGTTTAAATTCAGAAGCAGTTGGCTTTTCAGGCTCAATGAAACCCCAAATTTCTGGATTCTCTATATTCCCTTCCATCTTTAATCTCAAAGTATCAATTTTTGCTTCAATATCTTACCTAATGAAGCAAGAAAAACTATTACCAAATGCTCTGCCACTGGGTTTCCAACTTTCTAGCATGAAATATATATTTCCTTACTGCTTGAATGCAAATTTAGAACCACTTATTTTAGGGTTTTATATGGCAATACTCAACTTCATGGTATCAATTTTTATATTAGAGTAATATCAGTCATAACAAATAGATCTCAGAAGAAATGAGATCTCCTACACAACTGAAGTTTGTTTCTTGCTGACATAGATAGGCCTCTGTGAGTGTTTCAAGTTGGTGAGTGAGTTTCTTTTACGAGGTAATTCAGTGGCCTGGGTTCTTTCCATCTTGCAGTTCTGCTTTCAGTTCCCATAATCTAGTTGACACATTTACATCTAGCTCACATAAAGGGAAAAATAACATCTAAGGATCACAGCCACATCTTTAAGGTTTTTTGACCCAGATATAGTATACTTCTCCTCAGCTCCAACTCCACTGGTAGATACCCAGTCATATTGCCATACAGATACACAAGAAAAGCTAAAGAATATAGTCTACTTCTCTTTCCAGAAAAAAGAAGAAAATATACATTTTGGTGGTTTTTCAGCTTACCAAAGTGAGAGTTCTGAGGTGACTGCCCCATTTTTTCTACTTTGTATTAGAAAGTAATAAAAGGTACATGGGAGTTATGCTTCTAAGATGCCATGATTTTTCATTTATAATATTCTTCAGATCACTGATTTCAGAAAAGTATCACCCAACTTTCAAGCTCTTTTCATTAAAAGTGAAGACATAGTGGAGGGTAGTGAAAAAGACATAGATTTTAGCATTGAATAGAGTTGTGTTTAAATCCTGAGTTTATCCCCTTACAAGCTCTTTAATCTCTGATGAGTTACTTTATTTCTTTGAACTCCCATTTTTTTCAAGAAAAAAAATATATATTTTACCTATGATTACCTTTTCCACATTTCTCAGTCTAACCACTAATATCTTAATGGCAAAGCTAAGAACTTTTCATTATTGTTTTAACATCATCATGTAAATCTATTACTTGTATGAAGAATGTGCCCAAGGAAGTAAGTGCTCACCCAGCTACGCTTCTAAGGTTATAGGGAGAATTAATAACATATTTATTACACCTAGCAGCATGCTTTCTATATACTAGATGCTCAATAGTATTAGATCCCATCATTTTCTCCTTTCCCTTTGCAGGTGTTTAAAATCAGAGAAACTTGCCTCTGTGAGGAAATGGTGCGGTGAAGCACACATGCTTTTCTACTTGATTAAAATTTCACAGTCCACTAGTTACCCTATAACCACTGAGGAAATGTCTCCATTTCTGCCACAAATTCTTTGTTAAATAGGATAAAGCTCATTTCAGAGATTGCGGAGAGCATTTTTTATTAGGCTTTGCAGGACCTGCTTTCAAAACCCAAGGCCTTACGGTATTTACAATTCAACCAGAAACTCCGAACACACGGAGGAGAAAACAACCTTCCTTTGGCCACTGGTTGCAAACTAGAAGGTGCAGAACACATCAGCCCATGGGCAGGTGTTTCTAGAATTTGGTTGCCAGCATTTAAAAGCCATGAGATACTAAATTTGAATTTCTGGCTTCTGGAGAGAAATGGGAAAACCTGGCCACAACAGTAACACAGGGTGATGAAGTGCTTTGTTGAGAGAAACTGCCTCCTTTGCACAGGGCAAAAACCTCCAGCTTGCCTCAGCTCTTGCCTTCCCTACCCTCATACTTACCTATATCTGTCTGCCTGGTTTTTGTAGGTGACTGACTTTGGGCCTCTTGTTCTGGATACTATGGACTATAAGGTATAACTAAGTTTTTTACTTGCATAGTTCCTGCTCCTTCCGGAGAAAGTCTGTCGGATCGAGTCACATTATTTTCTTAATTTTCTAACGTTCTATGAAAATCAATCTCAATTTAAGAATGTACCTCTCACCAGCAATTCAGGGTGGGCTCAGATACCATGACCAGACCTGTGCTTCAGCAAGCTTTATCTGGATCAAAGGTGCATTAGAGTGGGGAGAGAACAGTTAGAAAACAAGGGCAATAATTCAGAAGAGAGGGAATGGCAGTTTGAATTAGGGCAATGGCAGTGGCAATGGAGAAATACCAGATGTGGGAGATTTTAAAAAGGCATAATCAACAGTTGATTGGATTTTAATATTTAACTACCCTTCACCAACTCCATGGATCTTACTGGACTTTCCACACCCATACTCCTCATTTCAGTTAGACCTCTAATTTATGCTTAACAGTTTAACAAGTCCCTTATATACAAATTCAAAAGGACATGGAATCATTAAAGATGAATCTTAAATTTCAAGTGCCTTTAATGAAGACAAAGAATGCAGAATAATGGGCAACATTTGTTTTCTTTTTTAGAGGGTGGGGCATGGGAGAAAGCTAAAGACGGGGAAGTTAAAAGGTTTAGTTTGGGACCTAAGAATCAAGCAATAAACAAAGATGTCCAGTAAGTAGTAGTATAACGTAATGGTCAGTTACATAGACTCTAGAAACAGAACACCTGGGTTTGGATCCTAACTCTACTCCTTCGTAGTTGCACGATTTGGGATGAGTTACTTAACTGCTTAGCACATTGATTTCCTCTGAAAAATGGGAAATAATAATTGTGCCTACTTCATAGGGTAGTTCAAGGGTGAATATGAGGGCTTAGAAAGAGACATGAACCATCACAGGTATGGACCGTGAATGTGCTCCCTTGGGAAGACACTGGAGAGGGAGGAAAGCCAAGTGCAGAGCTCTACTGGGAGGCAGAGGCGGATGGAGCCCTAGAGCAGTAATTCTCAAATGTGGCTGCATATTATAGTCACCTGGAGAGCTTCCAAAAATATGGATGTCTGGCCTCACCTCTAGAGATGCTGATTGAATTGTTCTGGCATGTGGCCAGAGTGTTGAGAGTTTTAAAGGTTACTCAGGTGATTCTAATATACAGCCAATTTTGAGACGCGCATCCCTAAAGGAAGACACAAAGATCTGGGATTGTTCATTTTAAAATGGGCTCCGTCCATCAAAATATAGAGTTAAATGTAAATTCTAAAGAAATCCTTTTTTATAACATTACTGCATGCCAAGAACTTCTTAGAAGATATAATAAAAGTAATAGCAACCATTTATTAGCAATTAGAGTAAAATAATGTACTGATTATAAGCATGGGCTCTGAAGTTAGGCCTGGATTCAAATCACAGCTCTACCATTTACTTAGCTGTGCAAATCCAAGGAAGTTACATATCTTTCTGTGTTTTAGAATTATATCACTTCTATTACACAGGGTTATTTGTGGGGTAAATATATCAATATATAAAAAGAACTTAGAAAAGTGCCTGGCTCAGAGTAAGCACTTGATAAAGTTTTGCTATTGTTATCCTTATTGTCATTATTGAGTGTTTATCCTCGTCAGGCACATTATAGGCAACAGAATGAATTACTAAGATAATAGCTCATGTCTTGTCTTTCTGCTACTGAGGACCCACCAAGAAAAATAAAGATTAATTTTATCTTTTCCTCTCAAGAGATGACCTAATAGACCTTTGGGTTATGAGTCTTGTGTTCATGTGCACTGTGGCAATGACAGGTTTTGTGTATTGGGTCCAACTAGGAGCCTTGAACTAGTCTGGAATAGATGTGGCAGATGCTGCAGTAAGATCCTAGGGTGCTCTTTCAGAATCAAGGCACTCATTTCCCTGATAGCAAGGACTGCTTGTTGGTCTAGGATGGCTCACAGCTGGGAGTTGCTCTTGGCCAAAAGAAACTGCTTTCACCAAGATCACACACCTTCCCTGGGGCCATCCACATCTAATCACTGCTCAACACAGATATATAAAGACCTGGTTCCTCTACATCAATTTAAGACATCTCTGACAGGACATCAGCATTCCAGAGTTCTCAGTGAGATAAACTAAAGCCTCCATTCCAAATTTTTCTTCTCCACCTAATTCCTTCTGTCCAATCCTGCTGCCATGATTGTTTCGAAAACATTATTCCTAAAAACATACCCAGATAAATTTTCTGTACAAGGACCTCCATCTCAGAGTTATTTCTCAGAGCCTCTGAGCAAAGACAGGAGTGACTCAACCAAGAAAGCTCTAAGGTAAAATTTCGGAGACAGGTCACCTGCTAGCCAGCTGCAATGATAATTCCATTACTGAGATTAGGGGAAGAATGAATAGTCCTTGGCAAGTTTTAGCAATGCAACTGTTAAAATTTTTACTAATGGTAATCTGGGAAGAGCTACCAGATGAAGGGTATGCATGGGCAGATGCAAAATACAAGATGTTTGAGAGATTCTGGAATATTAATTAATAAGAATAATTTAATTAACTCGCTCTTTTTGAGTGTGAGCAATTGAGAAGTACAATGAAAGACTGAGTAACTGACTACTAATTTAAGAAGTGTAAATTTCAGAGAGCCTCCTTGGCAGAACATGATAAAGGTTCTCCTCTCTGGGATAATTGGGATGGGGGAGGAAGAAGGCAGAATAAACCAAGAATCAAGCTGGGGACTTAATCATAAGAGTAGTGGAGTTTCAAATAAAGCTGAATTCACTACCCCTAGCAAGGGTACTATGAAAAATTAGGGCCCTGTTTGTGAAAGAATGCTGAAACTTGGCATGGAAATGTCTTATTTGACACACTTGAAAACCTTATAATCCCTGATTGCATTAAAGCAATAGGGCTTACAGAAGAGGTAGCTTACAGAAAGCTACCACTCTCTCATTGCTTGACGAAAATACTACAGAGAACTTTGACTTGAAAGGCAACATGTTCTTTCTCAGGGTCTACTCCTATCTCCCCTCTTGGCCACCAGACCAATAGCTATAACATAGCCAGCTGATGAAGTGCTAAGCCTCCTAAAGGAAGAAAGGCATGATACCCCAGAGGTAATGTAGAACCCAGCAATATCCAGCAGGAGTCAGGAGAGGATGTGCAGGCCTGGGTCCTGAGGATACCAGCTCAAAGAGCAGAAAACAATTGGATAAAGGAGATTTTATAGATACGGGATCAGACTTCAGTGATACAAGATTTAAAACCCTGCCAAGGACATTGGGATAGAATGCTAACATGCTAGTAGGTTGGTTCTTGGAAGCCTGTGTGGCTCGTATAAGTTATGCCCTAATTGTCATGGCAGAATATGGAAGGAAAGATCAAAGAGCTGAGAGAAGCGGCATGCTAAAATGAGTAAACCAGAGAAGGTTGGAAAACCATTGTTCAACTATGCCCAGTGGACACAGAGGAAACTTTGAGTGTCCAAAATAATGAGGAATGTGCTGCTGATAAAGATATCAACATCACTGAAAAGCTCAACAGTGGACATCTTTTGTAGTCCAGGGCAGCAGTCCCCAGCCTTTTTGGCACTAGGGACTGAAGTTCCTATGAGAATTTAATGCCTGAATGTCTGAGATGGAGCTGAGGCAGTGATGCTAGTGCTGGGGAGTGGCTGCAAATGCAGATGAAGCTTCGCTTCCTTGCCTGCCACTCATCTCCTGCTGTGCAGTCCAGTTCCTAACAGGCCACAGACCAGTACCACTCCATGGCCCAGGGGTTGAGAATCCCTAGTCGAGGGCTAATGATAGGAGATATTTTTATAGAGCTGGGCAATATACCTGACAACATCCTAAAATAACAGAAGCCAGGTGGTGGCACTTAAACAAAGAGGGTACAGTTATCACAGTAAATGGAAAATCAGATGCCAGAGGCACTTAACCTAAAGAGAGCTATGGAAATGGTTAAGAAAACATAACATCTCCAGGGACAAGACAGATAGGCAGCCCACCAGGGAGCTGCATAGTTTATGCAATCGAAATAAATTAAAGATGGATTATTAAAAGATCCAGAGTAATTCTTCAATAAAAATAGAAATTAAATAAATATACTTTGCACAGTTTTCACATCTGAGCATGTTGTTTTTTTTTTGTTTTTTTTTTTTTGTTTGTTTTTGTTTTTTACCTACAGCCCACTGTTTGAAGGCAGATGAAAAGATCCTGAAATATCATGGCAAGTGTATACAATAATATTTACTCAATCAGTCCCTAAAGGGACCTATGACCATTTAATCAGGCAACCATACACTGAAGAAAGAGAAATATCAAGGCCTATTGAGGACTCTGTACACTGATGCCCCTTGACAAACAAGTAGAATGACTCAGGCACTTAATGAAAGTCAGCCTCTGTCACTGGCCATACCAGTTTTGGCGCAATGGCCGTATGAACAAAGTAGCCATGGTGGCAGGGATGGAGAGTACACATGGGCCCAACAGCATGGGGTTCCTAGCACCAAGTTCTATCTAGCTTTTGTTGCTGACAAATGTCCCAACCGCCAGTAAAAAAGACCAATGGCACTATCCCTTGAGAAGATTAAATACTCATTTAGTGGCAAGTTGATTACATAAAACTCTATCCAGTTAAAAGGAATAGTGATTGATCTTGACTGGAACTGACGTGTATTTTGGGTACTGATTTGCTTTCTCTACCCCTAAAGTCTCAATCTGCACTATGGTCCAAGGGCTTACAGAATGTTTGGTCCACCAATATAAAGTCACACATAATATCACATTGAACCAAGGAACCCATTTTAGAGTAAAGAAAGTATAGCAGTGGGCATCTGAGAATGGGATCTAGTGCCCTTTTCACTTATTGCTCAACCCAGAAGTGGCTGGACCTTTGGAAGGCTTACTGAGGTAGGTGTCAGCTTGGAAAGGACACCCTTCAAGGACTGCCTGATGCTGACAATGAAAATACATGGATCTGGAACCAAGGGGTGGAAGTAGGAGTGGCCCCACTATCATTACCCCCAGTGAGCTACTTGGGGAAATTGTGTCTTCCATCTTCACAGAAGACATTTGCAGACAGGAAATATTTGCCTTTGACCAGATCTCTACTGGGGTGTCTCTTGGTGTTCTCTCCTATCCAATTCTGAAGGCCAAAGGTACCCATCACAAATTTAAAAGAACATGGTAACTGGCGATTCATACCCTTCAAGGGTGAGGGTCTGGGTTGCCTCACAAGATAAACGATTTTGACCTATGAAAGTACTGATTCAGCACGAGGAGAGATGGGTAGTAGAAGAGAGAAATGATGACGTATCAGTGTGGCTCTGAGACTAGCCGCAGTGCAGAACCTGAGGTTCATCTTCTAACCTTCCTCCTGTAAATTTCCCCGGGAAAGAGGCTAACCAGAATTCTTGAGGACCTGTTTCCAAATGAGGTGGAAAACAGTGAATCTGAGTGTGTAAGGGGTGTGTGTTCACTGGAGATGCTGTGATACACTGCCCAGATTGGTCTTTCGGGACCAAGATACCCATTCCCCTAGATGCCAGGAGTGTTGACCACTAGTGGTGCAGAGCAAAACCCCTCCCAGGAACTGCTCTTGGCTAAAGAGGATTTCCCTGCTCAAAGTTATACCACCTCCCACAGGCAGTCCACATCTAATGGCTGGTAATGCAGAGATACAAAAACCAGGCCCTCTTACCCTAACTTCGGACAACTCAATGGCAATTCTAGTTCCAGAGTTCCCAGCTGAGGCCTTTGTTACAATTGCTTCACAGATCAACTTCTCCCTCTGCCCAATCCTACTTCCTTCACTCCCACATAACAGATGATTCACGAAAGCGTCCTCCCACAAATGTCTTGCATGCAGTCATCTCACAACCTGAGTGGCTCTCCAGCACCGGAACAAAGGTTCTGTAACCTAATGAATGAAAGAGAAACTCCCCCACTTCAGATTTACCCTTGTTGAGAAGGGCAATGCCTGGATTCTACAACTTGGCCTGTCTCTAAAGAAAACAATTATTAAAAAACAGCAATACCTAAAGGAGCCCAAATTTTCCCCAAATAAGATCATTTACCAAGATACCTTACACAGCAAACTCTTGCACCATAAATTCATGTCTGAGCTTGGTTTAGAGGGAAGATTTTGCTCTCTCCCCTCTGGACTTATAAGACAGTGTCATTCCCCAGGGGAAATAATTTCCTGCTAAAATGTGTGAAAGGGTTTCAGTGTCCCCACTGGTCACCTTAACAGAGAAATGCACCCAAGATACAGACAATAAAATCATCATAATGATGAAATAACTACCTCTATATAGTTTCTAACGGGGAGAATGAAAAACAGAGCTTGTATCCAACTATCCTGTTTCCTGAATAGAATTTTTTAACCTTGGCCAGGGTGTTTTCAGAACAGCTTTAGAGTAACTTGTAACAGAGATAAAATCTCCCTGTTAAAATAGCTATAATATTAGTCACCTCAGGGGGATGCTGTCAGGCTTTGTAAAGTGCTTTGTAGCTCCTCGGATAAAGGCAGAGATAAAGCTGCAGGGTTATTATTTTTCAACTTGGAGGGCTATTTGGCTAACCCTTTGCATGAATTCACTCCAATAAACTAACTCAAAAGCCGTATATAAGCTATAAATCCTATTGCCCACTTCATTTCAATGATCTCAGGGAAAGCAGGATGACCACCTGCTCCCTAGGCCTTGGGAAATGTCACACTCCCAGCCTGGGGAACAAAAAAAAACTGGACAATGAATTTCATATGGTGTCTAATGGGAGCAGGTATCACTGCTGCCCCCCAACCCCAACCATTATGTCTGGGCAAAATCTAGATTCTCAATCTAGAACCAGATGTTCATAATCAAACCCCAGCCACCTCCTCTTCCTCCCCTCCCTCATCATCATTCCAACTAACAGAGTCAGGGGAAGCTAACTGTATACCAAAATCCATACTCCCCATCCTGAGCATAGAGTTGTTCTGGGAAGCAGCTGCCAGCCAGGTAGGCTGTGGGACCTGTTCTCACCAAATGATATGTGTCGCTTTCAAGCCTGGGTAAAGGTTAAAAGGAGACATGTTTTTTCTCACCCCTGTCTGCTAACAAAATGCCAAGGGCCCAACAACATCCCAGGGGATGGTGAAGTCACTAAATAGGAGAACCCCTCAGAATAGAAACATCCCCACAGAACTGTAATACGGGTGAAAAACAGACCTTTATTATGTTAAGCAGTGAAATTTGGAGGTTTATTTGGTACAAATTCTACTGGTCCCCTAAGTGTTTAAGAAAAACTTTTTGAGCCATTGCCATGTGTCACGAACTCTCCCAAGCATATACCCCAGATATCTCTTTTAATCCTGACATCAAGCCTACAAGTTAGCTATTATTATTATTATTATTATTATTATTATTATTATTATTAGATGAAAAACTGAGGCACAGAAAGGCAAAATGTCCGAGGTCATATTGGTAGAATGCTGAGCTGCTGGATCCTTACCTGCCCCAAGATGTTGTCTCCAATTACCTTCCTTCCTTCCGCCTCTGTGCTCCTCAGGCTACAGACTCCACACCATTCACCTCATGACTAGTCTTACTGCTGGGAATGACATTCCTTTCCCCCGTCTTTTCCTGTCAAATCCAGTAAGACACTGTTGAACTTCCAGATGCTTCTATAATAGTCCTTTCCAGCCAGGATTTGCCCTTTCTCTCCCCAGTCTCACTGTGTCCTTCTGTCACCAGAGAAGAATGCACTCCCTAATGAGCCTTCTGGCAGAATGACGTGTCTGTGTGTGGGTGTCCCGGATGAGACTTCCAGCCTGGATAGTCAGTGCTACCTTACCTAGCCCAGAGCATCACACCATTCCTGGCAGAGGCAGGGGCTCAGGAAATCTCTTCTGACTTGAACACATGCACATGAGACACAGAGCAGGAGGCCAGTGGTCGTTTTCCTCAACAATAGGCCAAGAAAACTGCAAGACCCTGTATCCAACTCAGAAGAGTCTGGCTTGGGAAAGGAGGGGCTTCCTCTAATTCACTGCAACTGAGCAGGGTGCTAACCCTGACCCCTGTTCCCAAACTGGGGTCATACACAAGGTGGGAGCTAAGTACTGGCAGCCACATTTCAGGAGTACTGGAATGGAAGGGATCCTGCTTAAAACTGTCTACATCCATGCACTAGCCACAGCTGTCTGATGCCTGAAATTCTATAATTAAGGTTCATTCCTTAACAAAGATTAAATATTTTTAGATATTTATATCTTGATGCAAATGAGTTTGTTAGGCCCTTTCCTAAGAGTGGACTGTGAAAGGGAAGTAAGAGAGTATGAGAACCTCAGCCTAAGGGTCCTACAGCTTGAGGAGTGAGGAATCACAGCAGCTAAGGGAGAGATGGAAAAGAACAGCTGGAGACACCAGATTTACTTGCTTCATTGGTGTGCTCAAGATTGGTCTGAGCTCAAGGTTGGCCCTTAAAGAATCATATTTTTCCTATTTATGGAAAGAGGAAGCCATTGATGGCCTACCTGTCTTATTGAAAGAGGACTCAAAAAATCCTACCCTTGGCCAAAACTAACCCGTAAGTGCCCTTCGGCAGCAAACTCCACATAATTAGTTTCTAGAGCTGCACTCACTATCTCTGTCAGTTTTAGGAACTGTCTCTCATTATCTACCTCTAGTATCAGAGGATGAAGTATGAGCAGCACAAAACAATGGAAGAGCCAGAATTTGCTAGAATAATCCTGATTTTAGATGTTCCAGGGCTAAAGGTTACAGGTGGTTGTTTGCAAACTGTGAAGAGATAAACATTGATTTGCTAATTATAGATAGCCAAACCTAGCTAAAAAAATTTTTTTTCAACCCTTTTCTCCAGTCTAGTGGCTGTGAACACCAAAAATTATAATAAAATAAAAATCACCTCCTGTCATCTGCTGTAGCCCCAGCCTCCCTTTCCAAATTTCCTTTGACAGAATGAAGCAAATAACTTGTAGTAGCTATTTCTTCGACTAGTAACTTTCCCCCAAACATCACACCACAGTTTCTATCTTCTGAATCTTATCCCCTATTAGATCAAAGTTCTACTCATGATGACATGAGAGATGACTTAAGCCTGCCTCTATAATATGAATTCAGATGTGCCAGGAAATCCCCAATAGCTAAACTCCTTCTCTCCCAATCCCATTACCAACACCTCCTCCAGCTGAACCTATAATTTCACACTTAGTACATCATCCAGTCTGGCTTAAGTAAAATTTTAGGTTAAGATGTAAATTCTAATGGGAAAAATTCCTAAAATCATTAAATAAACTGAGACTATTAAAAAAATCAGCTTTTATTAATTTAACTATGCAACAAGAAATTTCTTCAACTCCTACTATGAGCTGGACACACTGATTTGATAAAGGCAACATTTGGTTTTAAGTCACAAGGTGAAGGAAGAGAATATCAAGAAAAGTCTGAGAAATTGACACAGCCAAGAGGAGCCTAAGAAGATAAGACATCTAATTGTAAATTAGTATCCTGAATAGGATTCATAAATAGAAGAAGGAAATTAGGTAAAAATAAAAAATGTGAATAAAGTATGCACCTAGCAATAATAATGTATCAATATTAGTTCATTAATTATAACAAATGCACCATATACTGTAAGGTATTAATAATAGGAGAAGCTAGGTGTAGGGCATATGGGGAGACTCTGTACTATCATATCAATTTTTCTATGTTTTAAATGTAAAACTATTCAAAAAATAAAGTCTATTTTTAAAAAGAAAAGAAAGGAAGGCTAAGAATACCAAAGAGAGTGGCAGAGGCATTCACAACCTCCCCCTTTTCTAACAGTACCCGCATTTCCTTTAAATCCTCTCTCCCTTAAGCTGTCAGCAGCCTGGATGGGGTTGGTTCCATTCCAACTCCAATGAAGAGCTCTGATTGGTTTAAGCCAATGAGCATCTCCCGCCCACCCTGGGCACAAGGACTGGTTCAAAAACAGGCATGTAACCAGTCAGAGCAGTGGGGTTCTAGGAGCTGCTTGCTGAGAACTTAGGAAAGAAAAGCTTTTACTCATCTTCTGGACCAGGGTGTGAGAATAAGAGCCTTCCAAGGCTACAGCTATGTTGTTATCATGAAGAAAATGAGTCAGAGAAATACTATGAGACAGCTCATGCTCCAAAGGAAGCAGAGCTGAGAAACAGGCCCTGGTGCCATCATTTGAGCTTCCCAGATTATAACTGTTCCTTAGGACAGCACTGTGTTTGGGTTTTTGTCACCTGCAACATAAAAAATTCTCACTCATCTAATGGATATACACAATTCACAGGGTTGCCCATGGCGGCCCCCTGACTGAACAGGGAAGGGCACACAAACAGAGAAACTCCTGCCATGCTGAAGTCACTGGGCCTGGTCGCAGAGCCAAGTTCATTTAAAGGGGTGTACTTATCACAATGTCATAGTGCCTGTTTTAGAATTTAAAAACAGAGAAATAAGAGTGGGGAGGTGTTTGACAATAGGCCCCTCTGTTTTCTTTCCAAAAGAGGTCTATCTCAATCAAGTTACCTTCCAGTTTTAGGCAAGACTAAGGAGAGGTCAAAAGATCAGGCTTTATTTGAGTTTGATGACCAGGAGGAATAAAAAGCTGACCTTAACAGTGATGGAGGCAGGGACCACTTTTCTCTTGTTCGCTTTGTAGCCCCAGCGCTTAGCATACCAGCAAGGGTCTAATAAAAGCTCAATAAATGTGTGCTGAATAAAATAAATTGCTGCAAATTGCCTTTAACAATAGACTAAGTTTTCTAGATATTATGTTTGATCCAATGTCTTCAAAACAGAAACACTGAGGCAAGTCATGGGACTGTCCACCCAAAACCCACATTTTAAAGGGGAACTCAATGGATTTCTCAGAACTTTTTCCTGAGTGATGGGATGCTGTCACCCTGACTCTGGTTTTTCACTCTTCAGAAAACTAGTCATGTGGTTCAAGAAAGCCTTTCGAAGAAGACCAATCTGACATTCCATTTTCTTTCACCAATAGCATGTTCAAAAGTGCTGTGCTGGTTTAGACCCGCTAGTTCAGATTGATGAGTGAGAAATTTGCTGCTCTGTCATTAGCTGCATCTTGCTAGACAGGAAGCGACTTTTCAAAAATAGCAAGCGATTCAGGCTGGTGCAAAAAAGAAAGTAAGATAGCATAGTAATAGTCACCTTTCCTCCCATCTGAATTTGCTGAGCCAAGGGGTTGAACACATTTTCTGCTGCTCAAAAGTAATGTCTGTCTCAATATCCAGAGCATATGGGGCTATTGACCTGCTCTTGACCGTAGCTTCTATTTGCTGATTATAAATCCTGAACAACAGATACATGAGAGTTTCAACCTAGCTTTCCACAATATTTGGGTTTTGTGAACTGTTTTGAAATGAGCTGTCTTACTGTTAAAGAGGCAACTCAGAATCAAATGCAACCAGACTGGCCACTGAATCACTGACTTTGAAGGATTTGTTTAATTATGTCTGAGACCCTAAAAATTGGGATTCATTCACCCAGCTATTACCTACCTATTCAATCAAGTCTTCCTTCCTTTATTCATTCAACATCCATAGTGTCTTCCACATATTATAGGGTTTATACTGGGCTAGGTGCTGAGGGGATGCAATTGCTTAGGCTGAGCTAGGTCCCCCAGACTCCAAAAGTTCAGCCCTCACTGAATTAACCTTCACTGTAGCATTATTTCCATTCTGACTATCCACTTTCCCTGTCAACTCTTGATGAATAAAGGTAACTGTAATGATGTTTAAATATGTCCACAAATTCTGTGACATTCCTCTCTTCGAAGGGTGGAACCTCCCCTTCCCTTGAGAATGGACTGAACATAATGACTTGTTTCTAACAAATAGGATATGTCAGAAGAGACAGTTTGTGTCTTCTAAGACTGGGTCTTAAAATGCTTGGGCCTCCTCCCAGTTCTCTTTCTCTCTCTTGAAACAGATGCTCTGGGGGAAGCTAGCTAGTGTGTTGTAAGGAAAATCAAGCAGATCAAGGGAGAGGACCACATGGTAAGTAATAGAAGCCTCCCGATAAAAATCAGCAAGGGACCAGGACTCCTGCAACCAGCCACGTGAATGAGCCATGTTGGAAGTGTGTTGTCCAGATACAGCCAAGCCTTTGGATGACTGCAGCCTCCATATCATCTTGACCAGAACCAGCCAGCTAAGCCACTTCTGAATTCCTGACCCTGAAACTATGAGATAATAAATATTTATTGCTTTGTTTTAAGTTGCTAAGTTTGGGGATACTTTGTTATGCAGCAATGGAGAACTAATGCAATAGCTGTCTCACAGCCACAGGTTGTGTGAATATCCTTTCCAATCTTCTTCTAAAGTGCCTTCCTGCTCACAGACACTAGAAAGCTAGAAACTGTATTTCTGAAACTTCCTTTCAGCCGGGGTTCCAAATGTGATTCAAATTTCACTAATCAGAATGCTCTTTTGTGAGACATGAAAGTGGGCCTGCTAAGGCTAGTTTCTATAGTTTCCTCTACCAAGTATCGTTATGAACTTGAAGTAAACTGAAGCAATATTGGTTTCGAGGTCAAGTCCTACCACTCATATAAACTGGTCATGTGTCATCCTTATATTCCCTTACCTTGGCCCCACTTTTGGTCCTAGCATTTAATAGTTACACAATGTATTTTTTCTTAGTAAATCTATAGTAAAAGTCATTCTTTTCTGTGTTGGCTCAGAGTTTGGAAAATGCCTACCACTGTATACCCACCAATGTAATCAAGAGAAAGAAGAATTCTGTCACCTCAAAAAATTCTCCTATGCTTCTTCAGTTATGCCTCCTCCTCCCTCTACTTCCTGGCCATCCCTGATCTGTGCAAATGTGAGTTTTCCTTCACTTCAGTAAATATTTTGGCGAGGAACTATTAGGTCATATGGTAAATATATGTTTAACTTTAACTTGATAAGAAACTGCCACTCTGTTTTCCAGAATGGCTGAGCCATTTTCCATTTCCACCAGCCGTGTCAGAGAGTTCTAGTTGCTCCACATTCTTGCCAGCATTTGGTATTGTTGTTTTCCGTCAGGAGGTATAATGGGCAGTCAGTGACACGATGAATTATGATTTGTGAATTGTTGAACAGGGGGAGGAAAGAAGAAGACACATCCAGGTTCTTATATAAGTAAGCATTTTGTGATAATTAAACCAATGTAGACCATTCACAAGGAACTCCATTGATATGAGTCTCGGAACAATAACACTGTTAAACTATTGATTCCCTTGCCTGGAGGCAGAAACTGGAGTGTGCATTTTCTAACAAAAGCTAACCTCCACCCTGCTTCCTCTTTAATGGTAAAAGTATTCCTATCATTAGTAGGATTTTTGAGACCTACCTCCCTTTCTAACATGTAACAAATAAAGAGCTTTAATGAACTACCCACTGGTGTTTCCAGAAAACCTCCAAAGCTAAAACTGCTTTTTGAAATTCTCTTGGGTATACACTTGAATCTCATATTTTGTCAGTATTTTGCACAGTATTGTTCACACAGTAGGAGGTCATTCAATTGAAATAAATTTTGCCTTTCCTATGGAACTGCTCTGGCCAATATAGCACACTCCTAGCCCCATGTGTGCCTATTGCCATATTTTAAAATTTTAAATAGAAGCAGTATATGACAGACAGAATGTAAAATATCTCACTAACATCAATATTGATTATATCTTACAATCATAGCAGTGGGGTAGATAGTTGGGTTAAATAAAATACATTACTAAAATTAATTTCACCTGTTTAATTTTTAATGTACTTACAATAAAAACTTAAATTACATATGTAATTACATACATGGTTTGCCTTAAATTTCTATTAGGCGACACTGCTCTAAAACACAGGACTATTGCTAAAGAAAATTAAACTTCAGTGGTATCTCCCAGATCTACAGGGGTTTATAATCATGTGTTACTTTTAAATAAATATATACTATAATTAACTGTAATGAAATATTTACTAATTAAAAATTGAATTTTTAAAAACTCATCTATATCAGTATTCTAAAATGGACATATCAATTTTTAAAGAAAAAATATTTAAAAAGATAGATAATAAAAATCAAAACAGTAAAAATAAAAATAAAATCAAAACTAAAAATTTAAAAATTAAAGAAAACTTTAATTCTTTAAAAAACTTGCAAAAAAATAAGAAAGGCAATACAAAAACTGGGGGAGAACATTTGCAAATATATATTTTATTGAAGACTTTTATTCATTATATATAAAAAATTCCTACAACTGAATATTAAGAAGTCAAGCAATTTGGTTAAAAATGGGCAAAAAATTTGAACAGCAATTTCACCAAAAAGCTTACGTGAATGGAAATGAGTTCATGAAAAGATGCTCAACATCATTAGTCAGTAAAGAAATGCACACACCATTTAAATGACTAACATGAAGAAGACTGACTATTTCGGGTATTGACAAAGATGTAGAGCAACTGGAACTCTTACGCATCGATGGTGGAAATGAAGAGTGGGACAGACACTTTGGAAAAACGGTTTGGCACTTTCTCATTCAGTTAAACATATACTTACCATACAGCTCAGAAATTCTAATTCTCAGTGTTTACAAAGACTTATAGGTAAATAGTAGCTCTATTATAATAGCTCCAAAATAGAACCAACTTAAATTTCCATCATGTCATTAATATATAGAATATCTAGATGAAATACTAATCAAATGAAAAGAAATAAACCACTGATACAAAACAAACTGGATGTCAAAACATTATGCTAAGCAAAATTCTAGGAAAAGGAAAACTAATGATTGAAAGCAGACCAGTGGTTGCTAGGGGTCAGGGGTAGAAAGTGGGATTGATCAAAAAGGGCAAAAAGAACTTTTGGGGATGACAGAATTGTTCCTTATCCTAATTGTGGTAAACAGTATATATCTGTTAAAAGCCATTGACTTATATAATAAAATGAGCAAATTTTATTAGATGTAAATTACACCTCAATAAAGTTGATTAAAAAAGTAAAATCAGCAAAAAAAGTATCAATGACAATGTAAAGAAATGGGAACTCTCATTCATTGCTGGTGGAGGGGAGTATAAACTGGTACAGTGACTTGTATAGTAATTTGGTGCTATCTAGTAAATTTGATGACAAACCCAGCTTAGGATCCAGCTATCCAGTAAATTTTCTTGAGAGATTCCCCAATATGTACATGGTGAGATATGTACAAGAAAGTGTGCTCTATATGCATCAACACAGATCTTAAAAACATAGCTAAGATTTAAAAAAAAAAAGAGACAGACACTGCAAAATAGCATAACATATTATTTTTGTAAATTTTGAGAAATATCAAAAATATTGTTATGTATACATTATTGCATAATTTACATGAACAAATCTGGACAAGTATGGAGAGGGTATTGGTCCACCTTTAAACTGAAGATAAATAAAATATGTACTTTAAGCATATGTAAAACGTAAATTATAAACACCTATAATGATTAGTACTCTAAAAATAATCTGAAATAGTTATGATAAAGTTTTAGTGTTTTTTTTCTAGGGTAGAAATATGGGTATTTATGTGTACATTATGTGCTTTGGTGACATTGGAAATATTTCCTATTTTTGGTAAAGAATAATTTTTAAAGCTATCTTTAATTACAAAACATAGGTAAAAACTGTAAGCAAAGGAGACTTTATACTCAAGAAAAGAGAAATATTTGAATCAAAAAATTATTTTGTTGTTTAAATTATTAAAGGGATCAAGGAGAAGACAGCAACCATCAAATAAGAGCAGGAGCTTATGAAACCAAAAGAATATAAAACTAAAACTGGAAGATTTTAAAAAGAGCAATTAAAAGTTTTATAATTGAAAAATATGATCATTGAAAAAAAACTCAGTAGATGAGTAGATTTTAAAAGAAATACAATGAAAGAATTATTTATTAGAAGTTAGAATTGAAGAAATTTCAGATAATATAGTAGGAAAATATAAAGGGATGAAAATTAAGAAGAATTAAGATATATAGAGGGTTCACTAAGAAATTTCAAAAACATCTAATAGAATTTTCAGATGGAGATAACTGCTAAGAAGTTTCAGAATTGGAGAAAAACATGAGTCGTCAAAATGAAAAGAACACAAGCAGAATAAATACAATTAAATTCACATCCAAGCATATTATAATAAAATCATAGAATATCAAAGAGAGAGTTAAGAAAGGAAAAGAAAAAGTATCCCGAAGGAATGACAATCAGTTGGCAGCAAACTCATCAACAAGAGATGCAAAACAATAAAGAATATCTCCAAAATATGGTGAGAAAGTCTAGAATTGTTTATTCTAATTAACTAGAGAGGGTGCAAATAACAATATTTTCAGGTGAATAAGAGAGTTATTTCCCAGAAATCTCTGAAAGAAGGGATCTACTTAAGCAAGATGAGAAATTATCTTGGAAGGTAAGAATGAAATAAAAGAACAGTTAACATGAATAATGGTACAATATGCTTACAAATCTAAGTATGTTTCTATTACAAATTAATAATAATAACAATAATAACAATAATAACAATAATAATAATAATAATAATAATAATAATAATAATAATAATAGAAAATATACCCTCCAAAAATACAGAAAACACTTTGGTTAAACATATAAAAATCATCCTGAGTTCCAAGGATATCTCATTTCTGAACACTATTTATGTCAATAACTTAGAAAATGAACAATAAAAAATGGCTGGTACAATTTTTTTAAAAAGACAGTATCAGGAATGCTTAAAGAGCAAATACAGAATATCCCCATTTTTGCCAATTTAAGTTCTGTATGCCATTATAAGGGCTGACCGCAGTCTGGTCCTAAGAATGGCACAAGTGTTTATGGCAGGTAATCTGGCCTTATTTAGTAAAGTCTGCAAAGCAAGGTTGCCCCAAGCCATCTAAGTCTTAGATCTATTTTAATTGTAGTGAGCAATCTCCTGAAATAATATTCCAATTATGGGATTTTATCTGTTATATATACTTTTTTTACATGGTGACTTAAAAAAGACTTCCAACTCTTCTGGTGAACCAGCACAGAACCAAACAGTATAATTGGAGTTTCTTACAAATCCGTTAGACATTACAGGCATGGTGAATAGAAATGAGTTTCTTTTGAATTCCTTATCATTTCATCATAAAAAGGAACATCAGCATGGCGCTGCTTCTTTCTTTGGCTGCTCTCTGCCTAACAGGAATCTTCAAGCACTTTCTATGTCACCTCTGAGGTAATTAACATCACTCAGAAAATATCTGAACAGGAGCTGTAGGAGAGACAGAATGTGCTGTTGCTTGGGAGAAGTTGCAATTAGGATCTGTGGGCAAATGTAGAATCCTTAGAAATTTCACTTCAAACCAAGATAAAACCACATTATCATGAAGAGAAGTGGTAATGAGTAATTTGATGTCAGATATATACATGTAATATGAATAATATCTAAGTGTAGTTATAAAATTGATAAACACAGTCTTAGAAAATTTGAAAATGAAAAAAAGAAAAAAATCCCATCATCTTGAAATGACATTTATTGTTTTGGTTTATTTCCTTCTTGCATTTTCTTCCTATGTGTACTTTTCATAGTTGTAATCACAGCATTTATACATGACTTTATGAGGATTTAAATCACAACATTTTTCCATGTTGCCAACTTTCACAGCTATCATTTTTAATGACTACTCTATTATGGGGCTATACTATGATTTATTAAACCAATCACCTACTCTTAGACATTTTAGCTCAATACTATTTGACCATTATAAAAATCAGTTCTGTGAACATCAAGCTTATAGCTGTTTTCCATATCTAGTCTATTTCCTTAGGATAGATTTTTTCCAAAGCAGAATTACCAGATCAACAGGCATAAAGGTGTTTATGATTTTTAATATATATATATATATATATATTGCTACAATAGTTTACAAAAATGTTGTACTTTGCAGCAACACCAGTGAAAGTGTTACGATTCAGTCTGCTAGCACAAATCATGAGAGCCTAAGCAGATCATTGAGAGCACTGTCTCTCAACTGATGATCCCTCGATCAGCAGTACTAACATCACCCAGGAACTGAGAGAAATGCAAGTTCTCCAGCCAGCCACAGACCTACTGAATCAGAAACTCTGGAGGTGGGGCCCCACCATCTATGTTTTAACAAGCTTTTCAGGCAGTTCTGATGCACACCAAGTGTGAGAACCATGGGTCTAAAAGCAATGGCCTTCAACTTTAACTAAACATAAGAATCCCGTGGTAAGCTTCTAAAACCTACTGAGGAGTGAGACACAATCCCAGAAGTTCTTATTTTATTGTCTAAAGGGTGGGACAGAGGCATCAGCATTTTTTTAAAAGGTCCCCCCAAGTGATCTGTTGTGCAGCCAGTAGCTCAAGCGGTGCTACCTGATCAGTGATCCCTGAATCTGCAGCATCAGCATCACCTGAGAGCTTTTAAAATGTACAAATCCTCAGGATCCACCCCCAGAATTCTGGGGATGGGGTTGCGGAATCTGTATTTAACAAACCACCTAGATGATGGCAATAGATGCTAAACTTTAAGAACCACTTATCTCATGGTCAGTTAGGATACGGACAGTGTCCAGTGTCAGTGGTGCACAAATGCCTATATAATCAGCCATACATGTATATATGATATATACACATATACAGCCTATAATATGTATTATATATATTCATGGCTGGAATCATAGCATTTACACATTTTTTACTTGGATTTAAATCACACACTTTTCCATGGTTCCAACTTCCACAGCTATCGTTTTTAAATACTATTCCATTATGGAGATTGCACTATGATATGGTAAACCTACAATCTGCTCTTGGATACACACACACATTTATGTATGTCAACAAACTGAAGAACACATACATACATGGATGTGGACAGGCAGAGAGAGAGAGATAGAGATGCTGGCTAATTTCACGGTGGGGGAAGTGCTGAATGGTACTACCTTGCTGGTTTTATCATATTTCTTTAAACACTAGTGAGACTAACCATGGTCCATTTTTTTTTTACCTACTGATTTCCTAGAACAATGACTTTAAACATAGATGAAGTTTGGATGTTTTGTCTATAAAATCTTTTCTAAAAAAGAATTGGCTGATTACTAAATTACTAACTTATAAAGAAAGAGAAGGCAACACTTAGGTCTAACTATAAGGAGAGATCACAAAAGTTGCTTAAATACAATCATGCCTAGGAGGATGACTAAGAAAAATCCTGAACCTTAATTAACTGAGAATTTCAGAAAGCTAATATTAGATGATACTGAAAAGACAGATGACTTCATTTTCACTGCTCTTTTTTTTTAACTTGGGCTTTGAGAGAAGGCTGATGAGGAGTGCACAGCTGAGGCTTTTGGGCCAACTTATCATGGACAAAGGACCTCAGAGGAGCTGAAGTTTACTGCCTCCCTCAACCAGGGTGACTAGGACAGCCATGGCATCTTAATCCAGCTGGGGCAATCTCTGATTCAAACCATCATAGCATCTTTTCGAAATTGGGACAATCTCTGACTCAGATCATCATAGTCAAACCAAAGCAGGAAGGAAAGATGGAAGATTGGGGAGAGTGAACGAACCCTGGGCTAAGAGTCAGGAGGGTGCCTGGCTTTTCATCTTGTGAAGGTCTTGTTACTGAGTTTTTATTTAATCCATTAAAAAGTATAAAATAAATGCTCATTAGGGGCCCACTGGCTATAGTCTTATTTCAAAATAGCAAATTGGCCAAAACAGTGTAGGTGTCCCTCCTAGGTAGAACTGTCCTAACAAGACAAGTCCTCAAAGCTTATTTACATATATGACCATTCTAGCAGGAAGAAAAGGAGAGGGATCACATTGTTTGATATCTCATTACATTACTTCTTTTCCCTTCTTTCCTTCCATCCTTCCTTCCTTCCTTCCTTCCTTCCTTCCTTCCTTCCTTCCTTCCTTCCTTTCTTCCTTCCTTCCTTTCTTCCTTCCTTTCTTCTTTCTTTCCTTCCTTCTTTCCTTCCTTCCTTCCTTCCTTCCTTCCTTCCTTCCTTCCTTCCTTCCTTTCTTCCTTTCTTCCTTCTTTCATTTTCTCTTTCTAACTTACTTCATAATCTTGAAAAAAAATTGAAAAAAATTCATCTATGACTACACCTGAAGATTTCTTCCAAACTAGGGTTCCTTGACCCCTCAGTAGAAGTGTGAATATGTTGTAAGAGATTTCTGAATTTCTTAACATTGTAAGTGTTGAGTTGTGTGCAGGTGTGTCGTATACTGTTTTCTGAGAAGGAAGATTGCCATATATATCGATATATCAGATGATCAAAGACACCTGGACATCAAGAACCTGCTCACTGAAAGAAAGTAACTGGTGTTGTCTTCAGAGTATATTCAGGAGATCAGTCCTAAAAATGGGTAGAAAACAACCTACTTGTAGGTATTGAACTGGAATGGTCAATTCCTGAGGTGTTAGCTTGAGGTTGTTGGATGGTTCCAAACAGGTCATGGTTTTCACACCTCATTGTCCCTTAACCACCCAGGAAGGGCATCCGAAAATAGCTAAACTCTCCAGAGTTGTTCCCTCCCTCTTTTAGTATTGACTCTGTACAACCCCTCAATCTGACCCCCGCAATAACCTTCAAGTTTAAGGAGTACAATTGGGCCCAAACAATCTAAGCTGAAGTTATGAACCCTGATGGGGGTAGGGGCAGCAAGCCAAAGCTCCAAAATGCCCCGTCTTTATTCCTTATGTTTATTCTGGCAACTGGCTATAGCTGTGGTGTGATTAAAAACATGGGCTTTGGAAATCATAAATGAAAGAGAAGTTACAACCAACACCAAAAAAAAACACAAAGAATCATTAAAGAATACGATCAACAATTATATGCCAACAAATTTGACAACCTTGAAGAAATGGATACATTTCTAGAAGCATATAACCTTCCATTTAGGCTCATCTAAAACATTTATTTCCAAATTATATGTCTTTGACAAGTTATTTAGCCATCTGAGTCTTGGTTTTCTCAAATGTAAGAAAGAAATATCAAAAGAATCTTCCATACAGAGTAAAAATGAGGATTCAATGAGATAATGCATGAAAAGAGATCAGTACAGTGCCACAGTGTCCTTGAGATATGTGACAGCAGTAGGTGCTGAGATAAATGGCCCATATTATACCACAATCACCATCATCATCATAAGCAATCATTGTGAGAGCCTGATGCGCCTGGCAGTGAGAACAACGCCCATGCAAGAGTAACTTCAGCGATTTGGATCCAGTGGCTGTTAAAAACTAAGTGTTGGATATGTTTTCTGTTTGTTTCTTTGCTTATTTGTTTTTAACATATGGCTTCAAAATATTCTGTTTAAAGAATAACCAAGGGGAATAAATGTTATTGGAAATTTATGGAAGTATTCCATAAAGACAAATCAAACTACTACACGAGAACCTGTCTTCAGTTTCAGAAGTAAACTGTTTCATGTAAAAAGGAGAGGCAAATATGCAGAGTGCTCTATTACTAATCTCATGGATAAAATAATAAATACACTTAGAGTCAGGGAAAAAGTCTCTTACATGTCTGCTCAAAGAATGGTAAATTGGTAAAACCAGTATCAATCAGTTATGACCAATGCAACCATTTCTAAGATTACTTATGGTTATGGTTACTAAGATTATGGTATAGAGGGAACCACAATTATGTTTCACTGAGTTTTTAATATAAAAATTTATTACAAGTATAACTAGAAAAAGATTTTAAAATTATTGCCCACTAGTAATTTTGCAAATCACTTGCAAAATGTATTTAGGAGGACTATACTCTGGGGATCTCTGCTCCTTGCAGGTTTCTGTTTTAAAAGGACTTCTTCAAGAAGCTTCTTCAAGTTCATTCTCATTCTAGTCTTTCTCTCTTGGGCCTCCCCACTCAAGCTCACAGTACATAGTGGAAGGAGATAGGTAAAACGCGAATTCAAAACAGCAGATCACCTCAACAGACGGGCCTCTACAGTCCTCAGAGTAGGACTGGTTGTTGGTCTCACAGCCAGTCCCTTCAACAGCATTGACACCCTCTAACTATGCATGACATACTCCTTTCTGAGGCCGTGCACATTCCCAGGATGGAAAAAAATATGTAAAAGGCCAGTTCTCTCCCTCTGCCCAAGTATTTTACTGCCAATACCCACTCTCCTCTCTGGCCCATCCCAGTGATACAAAACTTCTCTGAAAAGAACAGTAAATCAAAAACAGTTTGGAACCCTGTGCAGTAAAACTTCATCTCCTGACTTTTCTCCTCTTCCTCCTCTGTCATGGCCAGGATCCAATAATCTTGCCCACCCAGGCCTCCACATCAGAAGCTGCTTTAGATGCAGACAAAACCTAACTATTTTGTGAATACAAGTGGGCTGCCTGGGATGTCAGATCCGTAAGAGTATGGATCTTGCCTGTTTTGTTTCTTATGCTAATGCCAGGGCCTATTACATGGCAGAAACTCAATTAATATTGACTTATTAGTTAACTCAAGAATTCTGCCTGAAAATGCTATCGTCCATCTTCTAAACAATTCATAACACCTGAAATTCTCACCTTATTGGTTTTTTTTTTTTTTTAAGTATGGCATTATATTCCAGGACTGAAATTCAAATGTTATCTGTAATAGATAATACCTTAAGCTAAGATGACCCAATAAGAACTTAACTCAATTTATTTTAATGTATCAATTAAAGACCACTGAAAAAGAGGCCCAAAACAGAGAAACTGTGAATTGCAACTTTGTGGCAAGAGCCCTGAACTCAAAGGAGGAAGTTCTGGGTTCCAATTTCAGCTCCACCAAGTATGTGCCCTATTTACCTGTTGGAAAGTGTAAATAAAGCATTCTGCCTTGCCTTGTTGATATGGTTGCTGTTGGAAGCGAATAAGGCAAAGAATGTGAAACTCACTTTATAAAGAGTTATAGAAATACAAGAATTCTTAACTAACCGGATCTAGTAGATGCCTAGGTTTAGATGGCAAGAGATACCTGTGCTAAGGTTTTAGTCAAAGAGAACATCATGTGAGGATGCTTAAGGAGACAGCAGAGGAAATAAATATGGGTCAGTTTGACCAAAGGCAGCCCAGTCCATATGTGCAAGACCTCCATCCACACTAGGAAATATCAGGGTTGCCTCTTACAGAATTTAATTATGTGGGATTAGTTCCTGTCATCCCTAGCATTTCCACACATATTAGACACATACCCCTCAGCACCAGGATCTGCCCCAGCTCACCAGAGGTCACTCTCAATGACTTCTAGGAAGCCATGCCAAGGGAGCACACCCTGGATACCAAAATATTGTTCCATTGCCACCCTCCCCTGGGAAGAATTCTGAGCCTTTGTGGGTCTTAAAATCAACTACAGACTGGTTAGCTGGGATCATCCAACTCTCTTCCTTTGCATAAAGTACCAGTTAACCCAGGAAACCAGCCTCCAGCCTTCACACAGCAGCAGTTCTGAGAAACGCACATGAATGCCCTCAATTATGTTGTTGCATTTGGTCCTGGGAAGGGCAGTATTTCCAAATTCCAGAACTAATTCTCTAATAGCGGATCACTTGACCTTCTGGGGGAAAGTGAGGGAGCTAGTGTTAAAGTTTAATTACAACCCAGTGCCTACAAAGAACCTAGTTTTCCAAAGCACCCAAGACGTGCGCTAACATAATTTTAACTCAAAGGACATCAAAAACAGATTACGAGAATCCTCAAATGGATGGATGTCAGGTTGGCAAAGCCACAATTGAGAGTGGAACAGAAATTCTAACTGTATTTGCTATGTTCCATGGTTAGCTCGACCCAGGTCTAAAACTGTATCTTTGAAGATTGTGACATTGCTAAGGACAGTTACAAGAAGGAAATAGAAAAAAAAAAAGATGACAATTTTCATAAGTTATATGAGTTTGTTTAAAGTTATATGGAGAATTTATCTAAATTTTCACATGTTGCAGATATTTAAAAGGAAGGTTTGTTTGAATTTTTTTTAACTCTGAAAATGGTTGCTTAGCAACTGCTTCCTGCATTGCATGATGCTGTCATGATTTCCACCTGCTGGAGAAAAACATCAATAAAATTATTTCTTTGCAAATCAGAGAAGTGGATAAATGAGTCAGTGACTCACATGGATGCATGATACACTTGCAAGATTCCAAAGGCTTCCAAAGACACATGTACATTGATGTTTTTAAAAAATAGATGTTATATTTTATATAATGCACTTTAACAAAATTTGATAATAGCCTAGCCTTCCCCAAACGAAGCTTGTTTCAGTGTAGTATTCTATATGTTTCAGTACACTTCCTGTTATAACAGAAAATACAGAAAGAGCTTTCTGTTCTACCAGAACGTGCAGCTGCCTGTGTGATATTATCTAAGGGTTAACTCAAAAAGTCCTGCCATCCCCCAAGCCTCTCACTGATACACAGTACCTGAAGTTACCACCCTAAGAGCAGCCTCTTGAGTCGAGAGTTTGTATTTAGAAGATCCTGTTAACTCAATGTGTCATTCAGGAGGACTAACGCTTTAGCACCTTGTGATATGTGCTATCATCACGCTTTATATTTGAGCTTACAGATGCAATGTCCAAATGTCTATTTGCCTCATAAGGCAATTGAGTGCAGGGTATATGCTGCCCTGGTGGTGCTTCAATCATAATTAAGATGTCCAAAGAGAATATGTGGCAAAGGCTGCTATCTGCATGCCTACATCCACTTTCCTTTCCTTTTATATCTGTATAACCCCTAGTTTCAGTTGGCTACATTTCTCAACACTATCCCTTGCCTAAATGTGACCTTGTGCCCAATTTTGCCTTGTAAGATGTAAGCACAAGTACTGTGTGGCAACAGGCTTCCTTTCAAACACTGCTGGCAGACACTCTTTGCACTCTTCTTTTTTTTTTCCATCCAGCTCCCTGGAATAAAGATGTCATTGCTGGTGCTCTATCAGCCACATCAGACCATGAGGTCAAGTGCCAAATATAAGGATAGTGGAAACAAGATCTGGAAGATGCCTAATCATGGTATATTTTCCAGAACCTCTCTGGAATGAATGACTAGAGAAAAATAAGCTCCTCTTGTATTTAATACAGTGTTATTTTGGGATTTCTGTCTCATGTACCCAAACTTAAACCTACTTATAGGAGGCTTATACAACAAGGCAAAGCTTTACAGAGAGGGTATAAACTTAATTTTTTCTTGTACTTTTTAAAACAATAATACAAAGAAATAAAATTGAACTTCAATCACAAAGAATATATGGCCACTCCTCGCTTTATGAACACATGATTTATACACATCCAATACTGTAAAAGTTAGGAGAAACAAGACATCTAACCTGAGACATGGGTTTCTTTCTTGTGATAAACATAAAAGCCAGTAGTGATCATGTTGCCTCTGGAAAAGCAACAAGGTAATTTTTTTAAAAATTACCACTTAGGTAATTTAACCTGCTAATTAATTTACTGGTGAACATAGCTTAACCATACTTCAAATTCATTTCCAGAATTCTTTTTTTCTAAATCACCTTAAACATTTACCATCACCCTAGAGCCTTCTAAAGCCAAGGATTAAGTATTCCCAGATCTACACTTAGATTGGCTTCCAAGCTTTGGTAAGTTCACTTATTCACTATAAGTCTTTATAACAGAAAATGCCTGTTCCCAGTACAATATTCAGAGCGGGGACCCCAATCATGCTTGCATCTCAAGCATAGTGCATGCAGTATTCAGGATGTGGGACCTGAAGCTACACTGCCCAACTTCAATATGGCTCTGCCACCAATGTGAGGCCTTGGGCAGGACAAAAGCACTCCATACCTCAGTTTTCTCACCTGTAAAATGAAGGGATAACCACATCTACTTCAGAGAATTGTTATGAGGATGGAATGAGATAATCCATATAAAATGTACAGAATTGTGTCGGGCATGTGGTAAGTGCTCAGTAAATTACAGCCATAATGAGTATCTCCTCCATTTAGCACAAGGCCAGGTGTGGGAAGGTTAAGAACAGGTGAAGATATGGGTGCTGATCATGGGGCCAGGGAAGCATCTCTTATAATGACTCGTTCTGGTCCTAAGTTTGGCTAAAGGAAAAGAGAAAATTCAGGAGAGTTAGTAAGGCAAGAAATTGAATCTCTCTTCAGAGCTTAATATCTTTGAGCCATGGACCACTTGGCAATCTGGTGAAGACCATGGTCTCCTTCTCAGGTCACAGATCCCTAAATTCTATGATCTGTAGATCTTAAAGAACCTCTGCAAACAGACGTAACTTGTTTTGTACGGATTATGAAGCCAGTGGTTCTCCAAAACTCAGGTCAGATTTGGGTTCTGAGAGTTCCTGAAACTTCCCTTCTAGACGAGCACCAAGGAAGGAAGGCTAACGATAACATCACTAGGAAGTTTCACTATCCTGAACACGCAAGACTTCCTATGAATAATTGTTTAGAATCACAAGAATGTAGTAATAGTGGTTATTTGTACGTGAGGCCATAGGAATTACATAAATGACAGATGAGGGTCAGAGGGAAATTGTCCCCTTATATCTATATTTATGTCTATATCCATATACCTATGAACATATATTTGAACTAAGACCATCTAAATGTAGCACCTATTCAAAAAATCTTTCAGAGAATGCCTCTGTGGCTTTACCTCACACCTACTAATAAGCTAGATGAGTTCCTCACTCACACTGTATGAAGATAAATGTTTGCCGACACAGAAACATTACCTAAGCCTTCTTCTGACCAGAGACATTGTTAAATGTTTGTTTCTGCTGAAGAAGATAAAGACAATCACCAGAAATAAGCACATGCGGGACAGAGGGAAAAGATATGAACCTCACACTCATAAATTTTAGGGGGAGCCACTTACAAACACGTTTATTTTGAGCAGGCTACCACAACTTGTAAAACAGCTCTGCTCAGCTGACCATACCACAGTTGACTGGAATTACCTGTGAGGGGGTTGTCCACTGCGCAAATGATGTGTGACAAATTCCAAATCCTGAGACAACTTCCCTGGACTGCAACCCTTCTCTCTTCAGGTCTTATCCTCAATCTCCGCCCCTTCTCTCCAACTGTCCCACCACTGGGTGCTCAGGGAACGCATATTAAATTCAACGTTAGACTAAGCAAAACACAATTAGGAAGGTAAATTGCCGCTGAAAAGATCAGGCAGCACAGTATGAAACCAAATATAACTGACTTTTGGATTATTTGCTGCTTTGAAATACCAAGTCCATCGGTAAAAATAGTCAAACGTAGGCTGTAAAGACTTCAGAGAATGGAAAACAGCCACTGGCTGGCCTTGCAGTGGCCAGTTTGAGAGATGAATTTCGTACATTACTAGTCCCTGGATGGGCTCAAAAACCTTTCATGTTTTTCATTGTCTGTGCCACTGGCTTTCATGTTTTAATTTTAGTGATAGACCCTTTCACTGCCTTCTAAGCCCAGCTCAGGGCCCCTATCACTGCCCACTTCCTTTAGGAAATCTTGCTTCTTTACACCTCGTCGGTACTCACTTGAACCGGCCATTTGACTCATCTCTTATGAACACACGTGATCTTCCCAATAAAATTAGAAGCTCCTCCAGAACAGAATCCAGTTCTGTCTTAGATTTCTCACATTGCCAAGATCTAACACATAGCAGGGTTTGAGAAATATTTGATGAAAACATGTAGGGAATTAGATAAAGTCAGGAGGCTGTTAAAATGCATAAAGAACGTTAAATATATGTATAGATTTAGAAATGAGATGGCATGTGTTCAGTGTTTCTGGCATTCCTTTCAGGTATGTGTTATGGCAACAGTTCAACTTTCAAAATAGGTTGGGTAATTTTAACACTATCCAGAAAAGCCAAGTTTCACTATCTTGCAGATGATCCACAATCACTTCGTAAATGTTCACTGAGTGCCAGTCGGTTGTCCATACTGTTGTTGGTTTGGTGAAATGAGTAATAATTGTTGCTTTTAAAGGCTATAACTTAATGATCATTTTGTTTTCCCTAAAATATGGGCTGTTTTCTAGAATTCAAATGATTTGATATTTTAAAGCCTTATGACATTTAGTTTTTACAGTAATCCTTTAAGAAAGCAAATTAAATTTGGCATATTAAAATTAGCCTGAGTGACTAAAAATTCATCAGTATTTCTTTTCTCATGTCTAAAGTTAAGATAAAAGCTATCTTGTTTTAAAATTTCCTGTATTCAAATCTTCTCTAACACCATAAAGAGACAACATGAAAATGGTATTAAAAATTATTTCTAAATAATATTTTAAAAGTGGTGCATGCAGTCTTCCATAAAGTTCTTGGGGTTATACAGGGAGGATCTATATTAAACTAAATGTCTGGCAAAAAGTGACAGATTGGTTGCTGCCTTTCACTGAAGACCAGCCGGGAACATCATTCAGCAAAGACCACCACCATGGCCCAGAAAAGGGAAGTGCGGAAATAGGGAGAGGGGAGGTGCCAGGGAGACTGAAAGGGGGTGCAGGAACAAACATGAAGGAGAAAGTGAAATGGAAGAGAGGAAGAAAATGGGAAAAGAGAGAAGGGAGAGAGGGAAAAGGAAAGAAAAACAGAAGGAAAGGACGTGAGGAAATTAAAAGAAATCTATGTATGTGTCAGAGGACAATGAGTGTTAAACATGGCCACTGACTACAGTTGTGACACCAGGCAGCTGTGACTGCAATGCTAAATGACACCCTGACTGGATATGACCTGAATTCACAATAACTTCAGAGAGAGATTTTCAACCAAAGAGGCTTTGCTTGGAGTTACGAGAGATATCAGACCTGGTATCTTTGAGTTTAAAAAGGCCTTGTTCACAGAGATAAGTGAGCTGAGCCTCTAGAAGTGCCTGAGAGGAGGAGGCCCAGAGATGCTAGTGTGGGGTGTGAGGAGGAGGCCCCTTCTCGGATATGCCAGGTGCCTCAGAGAGGATGGAAGTCTCTGCACCTGACAAAAAGCAGGGCTGGTACAAGGTTGTTTATAAAGTGATTAAAGTTGAAAATCATAAAAAAAAAAAAAAAGATTCATGAATAATTTAAATGCCTCATTTTAAATAAAAACATCAGTGTGCATTCATTTTCCATGTCTCGATGATGAGCCAAGGCCCACCTCTGAGCACGAGTCCACTGACTGGAGTCCTGCTATTACAGGATTCCAAAACTCCTTCAGGAATGAGGTAGGAGCTCTGTGCCTTTCCCTTCACACAGTGGCCCTGAAAGCTTTCCAGGGGTGAGTAATATGGAATATAATGTGAGAAAAATAAATCCTGCTGAATATTCCATATTTGTTGCTTGCAAGCAAATGACTCATTCACTTAATCTATTCCGTTTATCAGGCTACGGTGTCATTCATTTGTTTCCATTTCTACCTACTAAAATGTGAATTATGGGAGGGGGCAAAGATTATGCCTAATATGTCTTTGTTTTCTTCCCTCCACGTTTAACATAATAACCTGGGCCTTAATACTAAATTGTTTGTGGTTAGTCCTCATAGAATACTGAAAAGCAAATACTATTTCCATGTTATAGGTGAAGAAATTGAGGTTCAGAAAGGTGAAAATCACACATTTAGTGGATGGCTCAGCAGTATTTAACCCCAGACCTTTAGTCTGTCTTGCCTTTTACAACCCTTGGTCTCCTCTAGTCCAGACTCATGAAAACCACTATTAGAGGGTTTTGAAGAGCTGCCTCAGACCTCCCTCACACCACCCTGGGACCCTGATTGTGGAGACTGGGATCTTCAGAGAAGGGAGATCATAGCCTCAAGCCGTCAGAAGTAGCGGCCTCTTTCAGCTCATCAATTACTTCTCAGCACAACAAACCCCCCCACTAAAGCCGATGTGATCTGATTTCTTAAACTCATGTCTAAACAGCCTCCAGGAACAGTTCTTCGCCTTCTTCACCTTCACTGGCCAGCAGGACCAGTGGTGACCATTTCCCTAACCAGATGGCAGGTCCCGGAGGCAGGAATCATTGTTGCACCCACTCCTCCAGGTGCCAGAGGGCTTTTTACCTGTCAGTTCACTAAAGTGAGTACAGATCACAAACCGAGAGGTGATGCACCTGTGCCTGGGAGGGGTTTCAGGAGCAAGGTCAGGTCACAGAATTTGAATCTCAGATTTTGGAAGGCATCTTAAGAATCATCTAGTCTGACTCCATCTGTTTACTTTTTCGAAAGTGACTTAACAGACTTTGCCCAGGGCCATAGCTATAGAAGAGGCTGCTTCACAGAGGACGGACTAGGGAAAGAGAAAATGGTGGGAGAACAGCCATAACAGCAGGTGGAAAGTGGGGAGACAAAGACAGACTAGACATCACAGTGGGGGAACATGTTTTAAGAGAATGCAAGTGGGTGGCTACAGCAATTCTGAAGACAGAGGTGAGCCAGGCAGACCAAACCAAAAGACGCAGGCCCAGGAGGCCAGATCCAAGGTGTCCTGGCAGGAGACCCTCACCTCAAAGCACAGGCAAGCTGGCACGTGTTCCCCACACCACCAGGCTCATCGTTTCCAAGAATGAAGACCCTGCCCATCGCCTTGGATTTGAGCAAACTTCCTGGTGGAAGAGAGGCTGTGCTTCTTACAAAGAGCAAGGCTCTGAGGGTACCTGCCATCCAATTTTGGAGTGTTAGGGAAGGGAGTGGACGCATAGGGACTAACACCCTGGCACGAGTTCCACTCCCCATAGAGCTCCCCCACCACTTTACTACCTCACTGAAAAGGCCTGACAGAATGAGCTCATCAGAGAGAGAGTAGGGGCTGGCAATGGCTGCGACATTCCTCTAAAAGTGGAAATATAAAAACACGGGGCAGTCATTGAGACAATGGATATGACTCTGAATCATGAAAACTGACTAGTAAGGAAGGAGGGGAAGGTACCTTACTGACAGGCAGACTGTGCTTACGAGGAGGCATGAGGAATCAAAATTCAGGGTGGGTTTGCTTAATAGTCACTCACTCATCCCACACTCACCACTACAACACTCATTTACTGCATAGTTACTGAGTACCAGGCACCACCCTAGGATGCAGACGGCACAGAGATGAATAGAAAGCAGTTTCTTACCCTCAATATACAGAAGCACTCTTGGGGGCAGAGGTGGCAGGAAAAATACAATGTATGCTATGCTGCCCAGTACATTACCTTTGGTTCCAACTGCTCCGGCATATGCTTGTGTATCCTACTGAATGCATTTGCAATTCTCCAACAGCCTTTTCACAGCCTTGCACAGGTGAGAACTGATAGGGATTAAACGCTGCTAGAAGCAGCCCTCGGCAGATGATGGGTGGGAACTGGAGGATACACTTGCTTCTCCCTGTGTGGCTTGACTGCACTGGCTCCCAGCATTCCCCAGCAGGTTACAGCTCAGTTGCTCCTGGTAAACTGCTTCTGATACACCTGGCATTGGCTTCCTTTCCGTCCCTCTCTTCACTTACCCACTTTCCTACCAGTTCTTCTTGGAATCACTTCCCAAAAAATGACTTGCATTGAAATGCCTGGCTGGGGATTTGTTTCTGGGGAAAATATCCAACACAGGCAGTCAACAGCCAGTTCTGGGGAACAGGAGATGAACACTGACCTAAGTTTAAAGCATGAGGAAGTAGATAATGGGAGGAAGTAGATAAGGAGAATGGGGTGTCAGTGTGTGGGACATGCTGTCATTCTAGGGAAATGTGACAAGTCCAAGGAAAAGAGACAAAGAGAATCTTCCTGGTAGACAAAGAATTTAAAAAGCTTTGGAATGGCTGGGACATAAAGGGAGTGGGGGGTGGGGAGAGATGACTTAGTAGAGGTACAGAAGGGCACATCTCCCTAAAGAGCCTTGTTTTTCTCCCCCTTGAAGTTGCAAACAAAGACTCAAAGCTTAGTGCAAATGGAGCATAAGAACAATAGGATCCTCAGAGTAAATCCCTTCAATCCCATTTTCTTCAGTTAAGATTCAATCAATGAGAACAAATGTAAACTTTAGTTTCCTGAAGGACACTTAACACCAGGAGACTATGCTGAGATTTTCAAAAGCTGAGTCAAAAGGAATATTCTCAGGAATATTATATTCCCATTATAGTTCTCCATTTTCTCTTTTACCTGGAGAAGTCTTATAATTAGTCCCCAAACAGCCTCTCAGTGTTTACTGCTTTGCTAGTACAACTCCACCCAGTAGCACCCAAAAGCAATCAGGAATTGGGGTGGGGGGCTCTATTTTTAAAACATCAGCAAAAAAGGTGCTCCCTGCGAAACTGTATGATAGAAACTGCTCACAACCAGTAACTGAAAGAACTACCGTTGGTATAAATAATTCAAAAACAGCTCCAGACAAATGATCCTGGGATTATACTGAAATATAAAAAACCTCCGGAGTCTGCTGCTCCTTTTATTAAAGCCTAGTTCACAATGAACACTGTTTTCTCTAGGGTTCTTTCTACTGCAAATGAGCAGTCAATAAGGTGGCATCTCTCCACGATCGTGAAGAGAAGTCATCTTATCTTCTATTCATTTTCACCTTGTAAATTATTAACTAATGTGGATTGGGTAAAAATTAAAAGCAAATTAGTCTTCATTTGTTTATTTTAATTATTTAGTGGGCTCACAAGCTTCATTATAAACCATACAGGAGGATGAATCTCCCCCTAAATATTTGTGTTTGCTGCACAGCTCTGACAATTAACTGCTAGAGGTGTCATCCACAAATTAAATAAAACAGGGCTTTGGTGGCCCAGATTACACGGGTGACATCAGGCTCCATCCTGATTTTGTTAATTATGGCATTACTGCCAAAATGTGTCAGAGCCATCTGAAAAACTGAGTGCTATGCATCTGAATTTCCCTGAAAGCTGAAATTTTACTTAACCTTTGAAATTATCCATCTTAAATAAGAGCACTTGTAAGAAAAACCCCTCTTTTATAGTCACATGTGGCTCATAATGTGTTAAATAAGCCATTTGGTAGAGGTGATTTTACAATGTCAAAAGGAATGACGTTGATGGCAAGGGAATCCTTGATAAAAAAATTTACATTACCATTAGGAAAAGACAGTATCTATTAAGAGGTAAACACCCCTTCTCAGTTTAATGTATTTAAGCTAATGATCACCGCATTAGAAAGATGTAAGAATGTGGGAGCTGTCTGATAAAATGAGCCTGGCTATTCAGCCATACGTCTTCTGATTTTCTCGAGAATATCCCAAATAAAGTTTTTACTTTGTGCATGATATAAACAAATTGAGAAACGATGCCAGGAAATTGTATCAGAGATAGCCATTTATCGCTCATGCTAATGAACCAATTTGTTATTACGTTCCCGATCTTTCAAAATAGTCAACATAGTAACGTAATTGTGTGAAGAAATTGAGGCAAAGGGAAAATAAGACTGGAAAATATGAGAGATCATAAGATAATGTCCAAGGCCTCAGACTCACCTGTGAGCAGCCAAAAATAAATAGGAGAACATTAATTTTAAGATTAGTTAGTCCTCAAATTCACAGAATCCATGGGAAACAATAGTAAGTGAGGAACAAAGTCAATATAACAATCTAGCAAGGTAACAGAATCTTCCTACAGTCAGATGCCATTCAGTTTTAGTTCCATGAATGAACATACCAGAATGTACAGAATGCTATTAACTAGCGGTTCTCAAACTGTATCTTGTATGTGTCTGAACCATCTGGAAGGCTTGAACAAGAAGAGCTTATTGGGTCTCACCCCCAGAGATTCTGATGCAGTGGGTTTAATGGGGCCCAAGACTATGCATTTTGAGCAAGATTCTAGGTGCTGTTGATGCTGCTGGTACAAGGCCAAATTTTGAGGACAACTGGTAACAGATTTCACAATTTCAGTTCTATCACTATGGTTAGTATCCTTAGAAACTTACTGTCATACCTTTTTTAGTAAGTTTCAAAAGAGATTCAGATGTAAAAATTCTGTAGACATGAGTTTAGTACCTATGTAAATAAAAAAAAATAGCATGTGTAAAATACAAAAATAAGATTATATAGACAAAACACACAGAATTCATATATTGGTTACTTGGAATCAACCAAGATAGTTTATTAAAAATTCAGTAACAGTAATTATTTTGTAACATTAATTATTATGTTCCTTCTCCCTCCTTAACCCCCTGCCCCTCAACCTAACCTTCACCAAAAAGAAAGAAAAGTTGCTGAAGGTTTGATTAAGACTTGTCTAAGGTTACCAAGTCAGTCTGCAGGGTGTTTCAGGATCCCCTAAGCAGAGTATAAAGTTCTGAGAAAGGAGACAACCGTCAATAAAATTAATACCTGTTCTTTGAAGTCTTGTATTTTCTACCCTATTGTGAGAACATAATCTATTATTCTCTCTCAAGATACTACGAGGAAGAAGAGGAACAAAGGTGGAGAATGAAAATTAAAGCGCCTGGCTTCAGCCAATTACACGCTTTACAACCTGCTGCAAATGACAGTCTTTTTGCCTTAATGAATATTTTAAGCTCAGTCCCAACTCCAGAAGCAAATAAATAAATCACACCCCTTTCCTAAGCGCTTCTATACATTCTCCCGTCCTAAATTAAATAAGCTCAAATGGAACCTCATTTTGCTATGAAATGCTTGACTCCTGTAAATATTAGCATAAATTCTACATTGACATATTAAAGAAAAAATACACAGACTTGGAAAATGAATAGAACTTTCTCAAGGCTAAATCCTGGTATTGAATCAGAAGTATTAATTCATAAATGCTGAAAAACTCTGTGTGAAAAACAGGGATACAGACTTTGATCGTTTATGATAATTCTTCAGTATAATTTTTAATTTTTATTTTATATTAGTTTCAGGTATTGAGTACATTGGTTAGACATTTATGTAGTTTATGAAGAGATGCCCCTGATTACTTTAGCACCCATCTGGCTCTACACACAGCCATTATAATACTACTGACTACGCTCCCTACACTGTACCCTATGTTCCCGTGACTATTTTGTAACTACTAATTTGTACTTCATCCCTTCACCTTTTTCTCTCAACCTCCAAACCCCCCCTCCTCTGGCAGTCACCAGATTGTCCTCTGTATCTGTGAGTCTGTTTTCATTTAGTTTGTTCCTTTTGTTCCTTAGATTCCACACACAAGTGGAATCATATGGTATTTACCTTACTCTAACTTATTTCACCCAGCATAATAACCTCTAGGTCCATCCATGTCATTGCAAATGGTAGGATTTCATTTCTTTTTTTTTTAAGGCTGAGTAATATTCCATTGAATATACAGACCATAACTTCTTTGATCATCTGTTGATGGGCATTTCAGTTGCTTCCACATCTTATCTATTGTGAACAGTGTTGCCGTGGACACAGAGGTGCATAGATCTTTACAAATTAGTGTTTTGGTTTTCTCTAAATAAATACCCAGAGGTGCAATTGCTGGGTCATAAATTAGTTCTATTTTTAATTTTTTAAAGGAATCTCCCAACTTTTTTCCATAGTGGCTGTACCAATTTGCAATTCCACTGAGAGTGTATGAAGGTTCTCTTCTCTACATCTTCACCAACAACTATTTCTTGATTTATTGATGATAGCCATCTGATAGGTGTGAGGTGGTATTTCATTGTGGTTTTAATTTTCATTTCTCTGATGATTAGTGATCTTGAGCATTTTTCAAACATCTCCTGGCCATCTGTATTTCCTCTTTGGAGAAATACCTATTCAGGCCCTCTGCCCATTTTTCAATCAGAATATTTGTTTTTCTGTTATTGAGTTGTATGAATTCTTTATAAATTTTGGATATTAACCCCTTGTCTGATGTATCATAGGTGAATATCTTCTCCCATTCATGCTTTCTTTTCATTTTGTTGATGGTTTTTATTTTCTGTGCAAAACCTTTTTAGTTTGATGTAGTCTCATTTATTTTCTTTTGTTTCCCTTGCCTGAGGAGATATAGTAGGAAAAAAAAAATTTACTAATAGCAATACCAGAGAGTTTACTGCCTATGTTTTCTTCTAGATGTTTTATGGTTTCAAGTCTTAGATTTAAGTCTTTTTGAGTTTATTCTTGTATGTGGTGTAAGAAGTTGGTCCAGTTTCACTTTTTTGCATGTATTCATCCAGTTTTCCTAACATATTCATTGAAGAGTCTGTCCTAACCCATAGTATACTCTTGCTGCCCTTATCATAGATAAATGACCATATAGGCACAGATTTATCTCTGGACTCTCTATTCTGTTCTATTGATCTATGTATATTTTTATGCCAGTGCCATAATGTTTTGATTACTATAGCCTTGTAGTATATTTGATATCAGGTAGTGTAATACTTCCTACTCGGTTCTTCTTTCTCAAGATTGCCATGGCTATTCAGGACCTCTATGGTTCCATATAAATTTTTGGATTATTTATTCTAGTTCTCTGAAAAATGCCATTGGTATTTTAATAGGGATTGCATTGAATCAATAGATTGTTTTGGATAGTATGGCCATTTAACGATGCTGATTCTTCCTACCCATAAGCATGGTATATGCTGCCATTTATTTGTATCTTCTTCAATTTCTTTTATCAATGACATAATTTTCTGAGAACATGTTGCGGATAATTTGATCCCTAGGAATTTTATTTTTTCTGATGTAATTTTAAATGGGACTGTTTTCTTAATTTCTCTTTGATAGTTCATTATTGGTGTAGAAAATGCAATGAACTTCTGAATATTAATTTTGTATCCTGTTACTTTACTGAATTTATCAGTTTTTAACAGTTTTTTGGTAGAATCTTTAGGGTTCTCTCTATATAGCATCATGTCATATGCAAATAATGACAGTTTTACTTATTTCCCAATTTGGATAACTTTTCTTTCTTTCATGTTTGTCTTATTGCTGTAGCTAAGACTTCCAATACAATTTTGAACAGAAGTGATGAAAGTGAGTATATTGGTCTTGTTCCTGATCTTAAGAAAAAATGCTTTTAGCCTTTCCCCATTGAATATGATGTTAGTTGTAGGTTGGTCATATATGGCCTTATTAAGTCGAGATATGTTCTCTCTATTCCCAATGGGTTGGCATATAATTGCTTATAATATCTTCTCTTGATCCTTTGTATTTCTGTAGAGTCCATAGTTACTGCTCCTCTTTCATTTCTGATTTTACTTATTTTAATTCTCTCTCTTTTGATGAGTCTTGTTAAAGGTTTATTAAATTTTATTTATCCTTTCAAAAAACCAGCTCTTGGTTTTATTGATCTTTTATATTGCTTTTCTAGATTCTATTTCATTTCCACTCTAATCTTTATTATTTCCTTCCTTCTATTCACTTTGGGGTTAATTTGCTATTCTTTCTCTAGTTTCTTTAAGTGTAAGATTATACTGTTTACTTGTGATTTTTCTTGTTTCTTGATTTAGGCCTGTACTGCTATGACTTTCCCTCTTGGGACTGCTTTTGATATGTCTTATAAATTTTGAGCCATGTTTTCATTTTCATTTGTCTTTAGGTATCTTTTGATTTCTTCCTTGATCTCATCATTAAGCCATTCATTGTTTAGTAGCATGTTACTTAGCCACCATGTGTTTGTGTATTTTCCAGTTTTTTTTTAAGTGTATTTTTAACAGTAATGAAGTCTTAGGAAGCTGAGCCCACCTGACAGCCCTTGACTATTTAATCTTGGCTGAAAACTGTGATATAATCAAAAAGTTCCTAGAATTATACAACTTATGAATTAACGAAGTGAGAATTAATGTATTTCCTTTGCCTGTTTTTATTAAATTTTTTTTTGCACACCTGAAAATATATTTTAAACCAGCACATCGTTTTCAGTTCTAATATTATGCTCTCATAACATGTTTTGGGCAGTTATGTAAGTAAATAGTAAAGAGGGTTTCTACAAGCATCATCAATCTCCAAGGCCAATATAATTGATCTTTTTCAATCACTATTGCATGCATTTCCTTCATGTTCTTCTTCCCTCCGTTCTTACTCCACACACTTATCAGGATCTTATTTGCCCTTAATTTTCTCCCAAATATCTCCTTCATGTAATCTTCCTTGAGATTGAAATAGCTACTCAACACGCTTTGATGATTACATTCTGCATTATGGTGATTGAGGGTCTAAACTTTCCTTCTCATCCCCAGTTATAATCACTTCAAGGACAGACTCTACTTACCTGCACATCCCACATCAACTTTCATATTGTCTTGTAGACAGTTATTGCCTGATAAATATTTTGTAAATTTTTTTAATATTTATTAAATTTATTAATATATATTTGGAACCTGATATAAAGGATAAATATTTGTTGAGTGAAAAAATAGGTAGAAAGCTGGATAAATGAATAAATAAATGAACACAAAAAATGAATTTATTCATCCACTTTTTCCCCAGATAAATCCTTCTCCTATGATTTTAAAGAACTTATTTAATAAAGCATAACCCTGAGAATTATTTCAAGAATCAAAATATTTTTTGTCACAAAAATTTATGTTACAATTCATATTTACTTTTCCTGTTTCTAAAGAAAAAAAAAATCTTTGGAAACTTTTAAGGCTACTTATGGTACATTTTGCTACCCATGTAACAAAAATACTTCATTGCTTCTTCTCAAATGGAAATGGATTGTTTGTGATCCCTGTGGATGAATAGTAAACTGAGAAGAAGACATGACTCTATGAGTACAGATGAGCCATAAATGCCCCTCTCAGCCCTGCATGCCTTGTCCTCAGTGTGACCAGCTTCTCCACCATTCTCTTCAACACACTCTTTTCTCTTTTTCATTTTCTATCTATATTGGTAGAAAATCACCATAGCAACAATCTGAAATAAATCAATTCAGCTACCATTTTCTGGATGTTGCAGGCTTGTTCAGAGGTCAGATTTCAAAGAAAGCAAAAGACTGAATCTCCTGACAGATGAAGGAAGCAGAATTTTCTGCTAACCTGAATAACACCAATGAAAGGAAGCAGAAGGTGATCTCATCGCTTCAAGTTCAGAGTGAAACAGCTGCCAAAAAAAAAAAAAAAAAAAGGGAATGGGGGAGAATATGATCACTCAGGTTGCCTTCTGCAGAGACTTTTAACTATCTATGAACGGTGCTGGAAGAAAAGGTAGAAACTTAAGCAAATTAAAAGAGGATGAACATTTTCCTTATTGAATGAGGATATTAATTTCTTCCTTTATAATTCTTTAAGGATAAAAAGATTTCTTTTAATGATAAGAGTCAGTGATTTGTTTCCTCTTTGTAGATAGTGCTTTTTCTACACAAAGAAGATACTGAAAAATTTTGCCCATTGTACAGTATGATTCTATATACAACAGAAAGTATATGTGTGTGTGTTTGTGCATGTTCGACAGAATATAGCAGAAACGTTAAAAAATAGACCAGAAATCAAGAGATCAGAAAGTTATCTATGACTCAAACATTTACTCAATAATGTGACCAGGAAGAGGTCATGTAGCATCTCTGATTCTCAATTTTTTCATCAGTGAAATAAAGCTAATGATATCTGTCAGGTTACCTTACAGAGTTATTGTGAGGACTCATGAGGCGATGTGCATGAAAGGATTTGTCCACCATTACATTGCTCCATCTGTGGTCAGTATCAGGAATCTTTATGATTCCTAAATCATATCAAAGGTTTGCTAGCTATTCCATACTTGCCTACACAAAACCTTCAAGTCTAGTGTGATTCCATGTAAGTGAACACTTTTCAGATAACTGTTTTGCATAATCATAGTTAAGAATGAAAGATCAAGAGGCTTTGGTTTTAGTCCTGGATCTTCAAGTGAATCAATGTGAGCCTGTGTGGGACACTTCTCCTAAAAGAGTACCAATTTCCTCATTGATGCCTATTAAACATCCTGGCTCCAATATTTCTGTAAAGCACAGGAAGAAGTGACTGGTTAGAATTTTAAAGTAAGCACTACTTACTTTGGAAATCATTATTTAGATGTAGAGTTTCACAGCCTTCTTCTCTTCTTCCAACCTGTAAAGATCACTTGGGCATCTATTGTTTGGCTTCCCCTGGACAACCCTTGCCCTGCTACTTTGAGAAGAACAATAACAAGTATCCATGGAGTGTTTGTAATGAGGAAAGATTATGATATGTTGTATCATGCAGGAAAGTGCAATGAAAGGAACAGAAATGAATGATAAAGACAAAAATCAGAATAGACGAGAAAGGAGATTCTTGTGGGATGGGAGGTTAGACACTATCAGGAAGTTCAAGCTACTGAAGAATAGAAAGAACCTAAAGATCTGTGTGGACAAGAAGTTGGATTTCTTTAATGAGAGAAATACAAATAAAAATCTTATTTATGTGCGGATTCTAATTTAATTATAGCCCTGCTTTATAAAATTATGAACTCCCCTAAAGTACATTGAGTCCTAACCTCTAGAACCTATGAATGTAACCTCATGTGGAAATGAAGACTTTGAAGATGTAACCAAGTTGAAATGAAGTTACACTGAATTAGGGTGGGCCCTAATCAATATGACTTATGTTTTTATAAAAACAGGATAAGAAAAGAGACATAAATACATAAAGGTAGGACACCATGTGATGACAAAGGCTGTCTTAAGTGCTATGGTGGCAAGCCAAGAAATGCTGAAGATTTCCAGCAAACCACCAGAAGCTAAGAATAAGAATGGAAGGACAGTTCCCCACAAGTTGCAGAGGGAACATGGCCCTGCTGACATTTGGATTTCAGACATCTAGCCTCCAGAAATGTGAGAGAATAAAGTTCCATTGTTTTAAGCCACCTTGTGTGCAGTACTTTGTTATGGCCGCCCTAGGAAACTGATACAGGTAGGTACTGTTATTCTCACTCTACAGATAAAAAACTGAGGAACAGAGCTATCAGACAACATGCCTAATGTGTCACAGTTAGTGTGTGGCAGAGTCATAAGAGAAACGCAAGCATTTTCATTCCACAGCTTGTACCTGAAACCCCTATGTAATCTTGCCCCTGAGTTGAACTCTTTCTTTCACATCCCATGCTTTGCTCTTAGGTGTCTCTATGGAAACTAAAGATTGAGCAATATAGACATGTGACAAAATTTAAAAAGGGTGATCATATTTTATATGTAGTACTATTCAAAATCTGAAGAAGTTAGAGGTTTGTAACAAGCCCGGTGTCCCACAGACCTTTGTGCCTAGCCTACTAGAATTGCAGTCAACCTGCAATTCTTCCTCTCTGGGCCTTCCTTTTCTTCTCCTGGGGTTGCTAGCCAATGGAAGAGTCACTAGACTTGGGGCCAGAAGACTTGTGTTTTTCTTCTTTAAAAAATTTACAGTGAAACTAATCTGTGTGATACTATAAACGGTAGATATTTCTCATTATGTATTTGTCAAGACCTATAGAATGTACAACACCAAGCATGAACTCTAATGTAAATTAAGGACTTTGGGTGATAATGATGTGACAGTGTAGGTTCATCAATTGTAACAAATGTACCACTGTGGTAGTTGGTTGATAGTGAGGGAGGCTATGAGTGTGCCAGAAGGGCCAGGGGAAAATGTGCTCCAAAGCATAAAGCTTATTTTTTTTAATGGTTAATTTATATCCTCCCATTTTTTAAAAAGTGACTTTAGGGTGCTCAGTCAGAAGACCTGGGTTTTGATTCTAGCCCCGGTCATCACTAGATGTGGAACTTTAGGGAACATGTCTACGAGATATGATACATATGATATGGTTTTTTTCATTAGTAAAGTGAGCATAATACTGCATGTTATATCTAATCTTCATACGACCTATGACACAGATATAGGAGAACATTGACTGCAGGGTCTAGTGGAGACTGTAAGTTTTCAATGAATATTTGTTTAAGGCCTGCCTCATCGGCAGTTGCTTCAAGTAGAGGTGAGTATATGAGGTGGATCTTTCCATTGAGCTGCCCCACAATGGGTGTCCCTGACCACTGTTGCTGGGTTTCCAGGCTCCTTAGCCAGGTCATAAGACATTTCTCCTGCTGGTCTCTACAACAATTGCCCCAACAGTTGGCAACCTGTTATCCTCAGGCTGCTAAGCAGGGTCAGCCAGCCAAGCAGGACTTTGGCAAGTAGGCTTCAGCCTGGAGGGAAAAGCAGTGAGCCAGACCTCATGAAAGAGAATCATTTAGCAGCTTGACAGTAAAGATATGTGTAAATAATACCATGGGGGAAAAAAACTGTCCGTGACACAGCAGTGAGAAATTGGGACACATCCAAGTCACAGTCTCACAGCAAAAGAGCTAATAATATGCCATTACACAAAATACACTTTTCCAAGTAAAGCTGTTTTCAAATATAGTTCTATAAAAAAGGAAATAAACACGAAAGTAGCTAATTCCTTTATTTTTTAATTTTGTCACTTCAGGGCCAAAGTGTTGACAGAACTAACTTAGGACTCACTTTTTTATCAATATGTCTGGTAAATAAAAATTGAACATCTTTACTAAGCACAATCCAAGAAAGAAAAAATATTCCTTAATTTCATGTCCTTTCCTCACTCAGGAAAATCCACTTTATAAAGATATAAATGCAAATGCATTTAAAGACTTAAATGTTGGCTTTTTAAGGAAACAGGCACCAGAGAAAAGGTAATGGTTTGATTCTAGGTTGAATGACAAATAAGTCCCCGATCTTGTTTTCAGGATCTCATTGTTAGAAGCAAATAACAGCTTTTAATGTAAAAATCAATCACCATTTTATGAAGAAATCCCCAAATTACTTCTTATTAAAAAGCATGAAAAATAAATATGTATACAAAATCAAGTATGAAATATCTGGTCAAGAGTATCAATCCCAAACAAAAAAAAAGGAATCATCTTATCTGAAAACACCAGAAGAACATCATCATGTAAGCTCAGATGCTAGCTGTGAAGAAATATAATATGAACATAAACATACCTACCCAATCAAATAATGCACACATACAACCTCGACACAGGGTCCAGGCTAACAGCCAGTTTCTCCTCAATCAAATATTGGTTAAGCTCCAAGCCAGTACCAGCACCTAATTATCTAAGACTTGCTGTTTAACTCAATACAGGCAGGTCTAAGCACACACAGTCTTTAGAACAAAAGTTTTATTTCAAAAGAAATATGTAAAAAGCACAAAATTTTGATAGATAAACAGAGACTTGATTTCTGATTTTATTGTTATTAACCATAAACCCTTGGGTAAATCATGTAATCTTTCTAAATTTCAGGGGGTTTCAGGATAATAGTAGCATTGAGTCCAAGGTGTTATTATGAGGATGAAGTTCCTTATGAGGAGGGTCGAACACTTAGCAGATTTCTGGGAACATGCAGAAGGCCCTTCTTTCCTACCCTGACTCCAACTAACAGCATCTCAAGAAATATTCACATTAATTTTCTGCCTTCAGGAAGAAGAAGAAAAATCTAGATGCTGCATCCTTGTGGAAAAACTGGGCCTCAAGCTGCCCGGTGTATCCTGTGGGACACAGACAAGTCCTTGAGCATCCTGGGGCCCCTGTTTTTTCACATGTGAACAAAAAACTAGAAATATATTTACTTCCCACAACTGTGGGGAACATGTTAAATAAAATTATGTTTATGAAATTAACCTTCAAAATTCAAAGAACTCTGAAAATAGTGTGGTTTTTAATATATATAAAGACAAAAGGAAGAGAAATATAAAGGATTTTGTTGGAATGATAAAAATCCTATGCCCACTTGTTTTGCTTTTAAATTTTTCTTTTCAGAATCTTGTAAGGTTAAGAAAAGCTGTATTTTTAAAGAGATTCCTTATACTTTTTATATTAGAGCATTAGAAATAAAAAAGACTTCAAAGTACACTCATTTGTTATTGATATTAAAGTCATGTCATTTATAAAACAGGAACTAATAAGCTCACAAATTAACCCAGAGATATCAGGTGTATAGTCTTGGAACCTAAATTAAAAGGACTCCCAAAATCTGTATGTTGAAACCTAACCCCCAATGTATCTGGATGTGAGGCCTGTAGGACGTGAATAGTTTATGAGGATGGAGTCCTCATAAATGGGATTATAAAAGAGGTCTGAGAGATCATCCTTGCCCCTTCCACCATGACAGGAAACACAGAGACAACTGTCAATGAAGAAATGAGTCCTCACCAGACACCGAATCTACCAGCACCATGATCTTGGACTTCCCTGCCTCCAAAACTGTAAGTAGTAAACGTGTATGTTGCTTATAAACCACCAGTCATTGGTATTTTGTTACCTGAACAAAATAAGACCATCAATAAGTCAAAAATAAAGAATAGCTAAAACAATAGAATTATTCCATAAATGTGAAATGCTAAAGCAGAGATACTGTTCCCATTTTTTTTCTGTTTTACGCTTTTAAAGGCATCATTGTCCTATGATGGATCTGATAAAAATCTGAAAATTCAAAGTAAAAATTCAAAAGACAGATCTTTAGGTATTGTTCGTAGAGAACTACATCAAATGTAAAGGTCAGATCGCCGACTGTAGAATATTCTTTAATACTCTTTGTAACCTTCACTCAAAAAGAAGTATGAAGGTCACATCAATATCTCTATCTATTACTTTTCAACAATAAGTAAAGGTGAATCATGTGAGGGATTTTCTAACACTTACTGAATTCCCCAACACCAGTGGTTGCCGGCATCACCAGACACAAAAGCATTCTGAGTATTTGTGCCATTAATTCATACCATGCTGAAGACCTTGGGACAGCTCGATGGCAACAACATCTGCGGTTAAACGGTCCTACCCTGTCCATCTTGAATGAAATGAGTCTTCTACCTCAGATGCAACGTTCACATCTTTGCCTATAAAAGTAGCACTGAAACGCTCTCTGAGGGGAACACACTCAAAGTCCATCAACAAAAACCAGATGCAGCCATGAGAAATGTCAAATTCGATCCACAGTGGAATTCTTCCCACCCAGACACAGCAATTTACTGCTGTGGTTGTGAGCTTAGGGGAGGTTCTTCAACTTCTGCAGACCGTATTGCATTATCTATAAAATGAGATCAATACTGCCATTCCTAGGTAGGTTCTACTTATATACCCAGTTTCTTTAACAATAAGGAAAGTAAGAGTGGCAGTGCTGATAAAAGTGGAGAGTCCATGAATTAGAGTGGTAAAACACAGACACTGACATCAGGATGCCTGGGTTTAAATTCTCACTCCTGCCACTTACTGCTCCTATGACCTTGAGCAATCTACTTAACTACTCTGTGCCTTAGTTTTCCCATCTGTAAATGAGGATAATAATGGTACCCCCATTGGGCTATATAAAAATTAAATCAGTTATTGTTTGAAAAGCACCTGAAGCAGTATCTGAAACATAGTAAGTTCTGCACAAATGTTCAATAAACAAATCATTCAGTATTGTCCTTTTCCTCAAAGATGCTACCTACTAAGTTTTCCCAACACACATGTAGGCGCAAGGTCATGGCTGCCAAAAATTTCCATGTGGCAGAAACAGCTAAATTTCTCCCTTCTTCATAACCATATTTCCCAGACTCCCTTGCATTTGGGTGTGGCCGGTGAAAGTACAAATTGGTGGGCATTACTCCAAGCTTAGTTCATAAAACCTTCTCAAAACAACCTTCCATAATCTTCCTGTGGTGTTACACAGATAAACACAGTGAGAGAGAAAAATGTGTGCTAAAGATGGCAGAATACTAAAAAGCCTGAATTCCAGCATTACTGCATCTATGGGAGAGCTGCCTGACCAAGAATACCTGCATTATCTTGTTGTGTTAAGAAAAAAATTATTACTGTGTTAAGCTCCTGAGATATTGTTTCACCAGCTAGCACTGCTGTCTTAACCATACAGTCCAATATTTTCTGCATAGGGCTGCATGTGGAGGTAGATCACCACATCCGTCAGTGCCTAGAGGGGATGACTGGGTCAAAACGGGTTGGGCTGAGATGCCAGAAAAGCATGGATGACACTAAAAAACCTTATTCATAAAGGAAATCAGAGTTAGAGGGAGACCAGAAATGAACGTCAAGTAAACCTTGCAAGAAATGTCAAATCCAAAGGTTAAGCACAAAAATCTAGGGGAAAGTATGAGTTGAAAGGTGGCTGCAGTTAGCAAAGCTGCCAAAGACATAAGAAGAAATGCTGATCTGGTTAGCTTCAGATAATTCCTAGGAGATAGTCTTATTTATTTATTGGCTAGAGTTCCTGTTCCCATGAGAACAAGCCAACTGTCCTAGAATTGTAATGTTCTAGGCCTACATTTGTCATAACGTGCCCAAACATCTTCTCACATGGGCTTGCCTCAGTGAACAACATCCCTATAGTTTTTATGACCATGGGCTAAAACGATATTGCCTCTATTAGCAGGGAAATGCAGTCTGTGTTGGATAACAAATACGGTCTTTAAGGTCATTATCAACTCTGAATTCCTGAGTCCTGTCGCTTTATAGAAACAGCTTCCGAATTGCATATAGGGACCTGGGTAAATGAAAGGAGGTGGGGGCAATTTTTCTGATGGGAGGGGAACTCATCCAACGCATGGACTTTTGCTGAGAAAGGCAAGTTTGGGAATATCACTTTTAGGGGAAATGCTAATTATTTGGGTGCTAGCAAGCCTTTGCTAAGGGTCCCAGAAAGGTCAGAAAAGGTGTAAGGAGGATATATTAGTTTTTTGTAGAAGTGTGTTTCTGGTCATTCTCAGATTTGTTCCATGACTCTCCATAAGCAGAATTGTTCTAAATACATGTTCAAGAAAAGCTAAATGCAAATGAGTGGATTCTTAGCATTCTCTCTGTGTTGGATGGACTCCAAGTTAGTTTCCCCATGATCTTCACCTACTGATGTTCACATTTTTGTTGATCATCTGCCGTTGAGTGTAGAAGGGACTTATGACTTGCTTCTAACTTATAGAATGTGGCAAAGGTAATAAAATTTCATTCCCATAATTGTGTTGCAGTATGTAAGACTGTCTTGCTATCAGACTCACTCCAGACATTCTTCCTGCTGCTGACTTGATAAACTAAGCAGATGTAGTAGGAAAGCCAGCATGGCAAGTAACTGCAGGGCAGCCTTCAGCTGACAGTCGGCAAGAAGGAGGGTCCCCTCTGTCTTGTCCCACAAGCACAAAAAAAAAAAAAAAAGAATTCTGCCAACAACCTGAATGAGCTCAGAAGTAGATTTTCTCCCAGTTGGGGCTCCAGATGAAAACATAGCCTGGTTGACACTATGACTACAGTCTGAAAGACCCTAAGCAGAAGATCCACTTAAGTGATGCCTTAAAACATGACTCATAAAAATCATAAGAAAAGAAGTGTATTTCAAGCTGATTAGTGTGTGCCAGTTTGTAACACAGCAATAAATAACTGACACATTCTATTAACAGAAACATTGACCACAACTAAAGAACCCCATTCAACAAGCTATTAAATGTTCCTCCTATTACCCCTATCATCCCCTGGACACTGTTCAAGTCCCTCAAAGGTCCCGTGTACTTTGATGCTCTTGGAAGCTGCAGCCCACATCACATAAATAACATCATAATGTACCCAAACACACATTAAATATAATTTTCTCTGTAGGAAAATGAAAATGAATATAAAAGTTTTTAACTTACAATTTTACCTTGACAATTATTTGGCCAAAAAACTCATTTAATTTGAAATGTCAATGACTTCTTGGCAATTATGCATACTTGGGAACTTGTGAAAGGAAAACATCTCACTTTCAAATGTATTACTGTATAATGAAATTTTCATCCATACTAAATTGAACACTTAATGAAGTTGACATAATGTTATTTTTAGGAGATGTTTAATGAAATATTTATTAATTTCATTTTTGAAAAGTTGTCTCTGAAAAGCATTTTGGAGCCAATTATTTCTTTTTCAGATCTCAATCTGTTTTATTTTTCCCCTGAGAACTTCTTGTGATGTGGACCTCGTGCCAGTAATACCTGATAAATAAAAGGCCTTGGGTTTCCCGCATATGTCTCTCCTTTTTTTTATTGAATTTATAATTTTTCACACAAGCAAATACCATGAATAGGTCAAAGATAATGATATTAAAGAAAAATAGAAGAATAAAAGAATGTACCCATACAAATATACAGAAAACTGAAACACAGATTATAGATCTCAGAGATTATTAGTGAAAAACAAAAACAAAGCAAGCAAGCGAGCATGTACACACACACACACACACACACACACACACACACACACACACACACACACACCCACCAGGATTTTCATCTTAATTTTAAACCAAAAGTCATGTAGATGTGTGTTCTCAGGCTTCTGTTTTTCTTTCCAAAAGAGTCAGCGAAAATGGGACTGTTTCTCTGTATTCAAGGCCCTTAAGTCAATAGCAACACTTAGATTATGCTTCTGAATTCACTATCCCTAAAAATTAGAAACAATCTATTTCTAATTGAGGAAGCCAGTTCCTGACTTTGAGCCTCAGTCGCCTTTCTGTGTGCAGGAACTGACGGGTGGTCAGTAAGGTACTTTCCCTCCCCAAAACCCCAAGAGTCTAAGCATTCAAAGGCAGGAAACGGACTTGAATTAGACCCTGAATATTAGCAGTCATATCACTTGTCTCTGGCCACCAAACTTCATTCACCAATCTTTCTCCTCCTGAAAATTATGTAATAAAAAAATAATTTCTAATTACCAAAAGACATTTGTAAAAGTAATTGTACACTCAATCACTCAGGGGAAGAAGAAACATCTAACCAGAAAGGTTTTCAAATAGCAGCACTTAATCCATGCCTGGATATCACAGAAACGGGGATAGGCTTCTTTTTATTTTTCTCCAAATCAAATTCCTTAATTACCTAGAGCTTGAAAGGACTGGGTGTCCATCTGCCATGAATGTTGTTAAAACTGTATACAGAACAGAAGCTGAAGGAGATCACCGCCAGGTAGTTTCCGGCTCTTGAGTCTGAATCTTAAAACCAACAAAAACAAAATTTTCTCAATGTTCAAACAGACTGTAACAACTCTAGGAGAAACTAGGCTAACTAGCATATGATCTTTAGCACTTAATATAAAAAAATTATAGTTTACAAACCAGGATGGGGTGAGGGTCTAGCGCTTGGTTGGAGAACCCATGACAGCGTAACCTGTGTGTGGGGAATCAGGTTCACTCTAGTTTTTGTGTGTTTAGTGTAAAAATGTGGGTTTGATGTAAGCCATGAGGAATAAAAGGCAGTTACTCTCTGCACAAGCATGAAGCAAAAACAATGTAGAAAAATAAGAGCCCAAGAACACATGTTTATTACCATGTTCCAGATGCAAGGTTAAATAATGTGCCTTAACGTTCAGATTTAATCCCTTCCCACCTATACCAGTTGAGACCTCAGCAGGAATAATAATTACTGCAGCTGGTTCAAAGGAACAGACCTTGATGAAGGCTACAGAGGTTCAGATCGTTCAAAGGGAACTAAGGGGTTAGCTAGGCACCCAGAGACTAGTACCACCCCCAGGGGAAAGGATAGTGTTCCTGGAGCCCAGAGAGAATTGGAACTATGAGAGAGGGACTGACTGTACAGGATGCTGAGTTCAGGGGGGGACACATTTCTTGTCAGAGCCCAGGCACTGATGCTAGAGAGAGCTTCTCTTTCCTATCACTGTCTGATCTGTCAGTGCCTCCCATTGGTCAACTCGACTGGTAGCCACTGGCGAGGGAGCCTAGATGATGCATTGTAGGGATCAGAGACCCAGAACACAGAGAAAAGCAGAGAAGGGACTGGCAGGGAGAAAGGGGACATGGAGATTAACCAGACACAACTTTAAGGGAGACATAAGTATGTAACGGCATTCCTGTTCGACATGTCAGGAAACTGAGGCTCAGAGTAAAATTCGCATTCCTGGTCACACAACCAGTGCAAGGGGGTGGGATCTGAATGTAGGACTGGCTCCAGGTATGTGCTCATTCCTGTATGCCACTCGCATGGTTCCTCGCATTTGCAAGCCTGTTGCTATATGCCAATTCTTTCCTACTGTACCTTATCTGTTCCCTAGAAAAACCCTGGGCAAGAAAGTTCTACTTTACAGATGAAGGAGCTAAAGATCAAAGGAGCAGTTAACACTTTTCTTCCAAAGACAGGCGATAATTAATGGTTTTGATCAAACAAGAGAAGATAAAAAGCAATAGAGGGTGTGGTCTCCTTGGTAAATAAGTTAGCAAAATAGAAAAGATTAAGCATTAATTGATTAGATTTGGAAATTAAAATGAGAGAGGAACTAACAGGTATTTATTATGATAACCCTTGTTAAGTTTGCATGTCTTTCATCATTGTCTAAATTTTACTTTTTCCTAAGAATCTATAAACAAAGATGAGAACACCTAGCTGAGCGCTGCTATTTAAATGGCCTGCCTTCTAAAAAAAGACCGCTGAGTAAAGCTACAGACTACATCATTTTTAAGGTGTGATGCACAACTTTTATTTCCTTTTCTATAGCACCTCAGCAGCAAGAGATCGCAGTCTTTGCTAACAACATGGCCAAGAATTACTAAATGGTAACCCAGGATGGAAACTTCGAATTTATTTAAAAAACAAAACAAACAAAGACATTAACCAGAAGAAGCATAATTTTACTAAAAATTCTACTTCTCTAGAAAAGTAGACCAGACTACATTATGCTCTGGTCCTGTTTTCTGGAAACACGCCCCACCTAACTAAAAATGGATATCTCACAGAGGTCCAGCTAGCCTTCCTCACCACTGTAACTGACCCTGGTACTTCCTGACACATAGTAGACACTCTATAAATTCTTGTTAAATAAATCCACATCCGAGGAGATTATGTGCCAGAAAACGTACACGAGTATGTATTTCGCCCTCACCTACTCTATGAGGTTGACATTATCATCAGTCCCATTTTTCAGATGAGGAAACTGAGTTTACGCAGCCAACAAGTGGTATAACAAGTGGATGCGCTCCAGGTCGATCCTGTCTAATGCAACGTCACCTATGCCCCTCTTGACCCTTGGAAACCTAGGTACGATGGGCTCAAATCTGTGTGTTTGAAAGTCAAAGCTCCCCCTAAAATTTCTGCCAGTTCCCAGAAACCTGCATTCCATTGTAGACTGCCTCTGTGTAGCCTCAGCTGTAAGGCAACAATGAGCAGCAGAGATTTGAAGATGACATGAGGAAGACGGAGGAGGTGATACCTCATAATACTTTACAGCAAACAACTGAGAAATTCCTATTAAAGATTCATTTATTGTATGATTACATTCATATAACATTCCTGAAACAGCAAAATTATGGAGCTGGAGAACAGATGAGTGGTCCCCAAAGGGTAAAAAGGAGCAGGGGAGGGAGGGAGCTGTGGCTACAGACGGGCAACCCTAAGAGTCCTAACGCTGGAACTGTTTTCTGTGTCTTGACTGAGGCAGTGGTCATGCCAGTCTATACATGTAATGACCCTGCATGAAACTAAATACACGTGTGCACGCACAGATGCACACACAGAAATGAGTGCATATAAAACTGGTGAAATCCAAATAAACTCAGGGGATTGTAGCAACATCAGCTTCCTGGCTGTAATGCTAAACCACAGTATGCCAGATGTTACTATTAGGGGAAAGAGGGTGAAGAGCATGTGGGGTTAGTATCTGTGTTATTTCCTAGGACTCCATAGGAATCCATAATTATCTCATATTTTAAAATGGGAATATTAATAATTACATCAGACTTGGTCATAATTTTTCTCTTCTCTGGGTTCTAAATTATCAGTAAGGTTGGTATAGTGATTTTCTAATGAAAGTAAAAAAAAAACATGTTATCATTGAACATGTGATTGGCACCTGCAGTTGTTTTTACCTACGGACAGGACATCAGCAGATGGAGGTGGAGATCATAAAGAAAGTATTCCAGCCTGAAGGAGCAGGAGGAGCAAAGGCACACGAGGCAGGAAAAGCAAAGGGCACGTGTGTCCTGGCAACAAGGAATGCCATTTGGTAGAACTGGAGGAGAAGGTGTGAGGGAGGCAACAGAAGACGAGTTGGGCTCTATCACGAAGAGGACATCTATTCCAAAGTCTGTGGGAGGCAAAGTGTTTGGTGTGTTTCGGGAGTGGAAGGGGAGCAACAGGTTGGGAGTGGAGCTTCGTCATCGGCCCACACACGCAGGCAGGAAGGACCCCAATGCTTGCAGCCTGGAAGGTGAGAATGGCAGTGCGGGCCCTCTCCTGCCGAAGTCCAGGCAAGACGAAGCGAGATGGGGCGAGCCTAGCAATGAGGGCCCAACGTGCCGGCACCGCAAAGCACGTGGAATGTATAGATGGAAATCACATGTGAGACAGGAAATTCCAACAGAAACATATTGTGAACTCTGCTTGGACGTTCCCAGATAACAAGATAGAAAAAGACACATTTCTAACTTCCATTTTGTTATCAGATGCATAAGACTATTTTTGTCTGTACTCGATGAAATGACACAAGCAGTCTGAAATTAATTCTTGATGTCTGGGTTTCTATCCATTCCTCTGGCTCACATATTGACATATCCACGACCAATTCGAACCCCAGTTATTATTAGTTTTCAGTCTCAGAATGTACTTCAAATTTGCAGGCTTCAAAACTTCTCTTATGAATTTATCCTCTGCTAACCTCAGATTCTTGTCCCATGAATTTTAACATGTACCTCTGCTTGATAATAAAACAGAACCTTCTCACCAGACTAGGGTTTATTCGGCCAAAATGAAATTTTAAAAATGTCTGAATTGCATTTACAGATGCATGAAGATGGTAACCACAAAGCAATGATTTCCAATATTTGCCTCTACAGCCTTTCAAACACTATAATCAAAGTGACTAAGGTCTCTTTTTTGAAATCGACAACAGCAATAACTTATGAGAGATCAATGATAACCACTTATCACACAAGTGTGCACCGTGGAGTTACAGAACTCCCAGATTAAATGAGCAGCATTTATTACACTTCTGCACTGCAGCAAAATCTCTGGTACACACTGTACAGAAAACCCAAAGGCAGCCCCCCTACTGGTTTTTAATTAAGTGTCATACCCACTGAGTTAATAAGCATGCTATCAATAATGTGACTTTCCTTTAAAGTTTTGATAATAATAGTTCAAGCTATATTTTGTAATTACCGATAATAGATTTGATAAAAATTCTCTCATTGCCACCCTCTTCTCAACGAACACAGCTAAATGTATTATGCCTTCTGTGTCTAAGAACAATCAGTCTTTCCATTTCTAGAGCTTTAATAAACGCAAACCATGTGAAATTGATGTTCACCTTGAGAATAACATGCAACTGGGAAATTTAGTCTTGAAGCACAAATAGATTGCTTTATGGCTAACCGAGTAAGTACTGGTGAGATTTACAATTAGTTTCCTGAGCACTCTTTTGTAGCAGGCACTGTGCTAGGAGCCTGTATGAACATTGTCATGAATGCTCACTGCAAGCAAGAACCAATATAATATACAGAATCATACACTTAGACGAAGAGAGATAAGCTACCTTGTCCAGTGTCCTGCAGCTGCTCAGTAGAGCCAGAACCCCAAAGCCTGTGCCCTTTCCACAGCCCACTGACTCCCTACGTATGGGGAACTTTGCTCACTCACCGGGCAGTAATTGGCGTCAGATGACCTGTGGCTTGGATAACATCACATCCACTTGTCTATGAGGATGCTTTGTCAACAACAGGCACTCAAAACATGATACCAAATTAATCGAGGTATGTCAGCATTTGCCTTACTTCTATGCCCTCTAATCTGTGCCATGCAGGGACCCAAAATACAGCACCAGTGCCCAGTAGGGCTAGTGGCCAAGAGAATCTACTCCAGGCTTCCAGCTAGGGGCTGTCAACCACTGGCTGACTCACCCATGTGAATCACCAGTATTTGGCTTGCCCTAGCTTTCTGCCCTGCAAGCAAGATCAGCCCAGGCAGAAACAAACGCATTAGGGTAAGTTGATTTCTGTTAACTTGGAAGTATTTTATTAACAGTTGGTGATCAAAGTCATTTATCAACCAACGAAAACAAGTATCAGCATGTCAGTCAAGAAAATTTCTACCTAGGTTGAAAGCAAGCCTTAGATAGCTCCCAGAGGCCATTAGGTGGCCTTATCCACTTTTATCTCATTCTCTAATCACTTGAAAAATACCCAGCCTTTTCAGTTCAGTTTAAATTCAATTCAATTCAGTTCAGTTAAAACGATCATGTGTCCAGAACCTACCCTGCTCTATTTCAGGCACTGGAAATAGAAAGATGAATTAAACACGATTCTTTCCTTTAAGGAGTTTGTGATCTTGTAGGAACACATTAATGTTTATAACTGATAGGGGAGATTGAAACCAGTGCTTAGTGATAAATGCTATAATCCCATAAAGAGGAAAATGGGAAGGAGACAAGAAACTCTCCTGCTGAGCATTTATTCTGTGCAAGGCACTGAGCTAGGTGCTTTCACATTCCCCTACCTCTTCTGTTTTTCACAACAACCCTCAAAGGTTAGAATTTCTATCCCCATTTCTTAGAGGTAAAAACTGAGCCTCTAAGAGGCTGAATACCTTCCCAGAGTCAGCCCAAGCACCCTAAAGCCTTCCACTGTTGACTTCATACCACCAGGGTTAAGTTTTCTGGGAGGATCAGCATAGTTTCATGGATGATGAAAGTGTTAGAGTTCATAGGTGGCATTTCAACAGAAGGAAACTGAGGCAAGGACCATTCAGACATCTACGATGAGCTCATCCCTTCTCTCAGCATAAGTTGTTGGGGAAGCTGCCATACGTGCAGTCTCAGACCAGCCCAGGTCTGAGTGTAAGAAGTGTCCCCACTTCCCATTAGTCACTGCCTACAATTTTGCTCCAACCTGGTTAAGCTACTGTTCCTGCAACACACTGGTAGTGCTGCTGAAATTTCCCCAGATTGGTCCCCTGTGCATGTCAGAACTGCCATAAATCAGGTCCAGATTTGGACTGACAGGGCTAAGTTTGTACCCTGGAATTTGGAATGCTGACTTATCTTCCAAGGACAGCCTACGGCCCACACTTTGGCAGTTATCATTGGTAGCCACTGCACACTTTCACGCAAGGGGTGACCTGATTTAATGCCAGTTTCAAAGAGATTGATTTGGCCACAGAGCAGAGCTGGGATTGGATTATGTCAGAGTCGATGTGGGGAGACCAGGCTACAACGGTGATCCATGCAGAAACGATGGTCATTGCAACAGAAAGGTGGCCATGAAGAGGTGAGGACTCCAGAGCTACTTGTAGACTGGAAATGAGAGGTGAGGGAGCCAGAATGAGGAAGCATGGCTGTCTTTCTGTCCTGTGGGGTTGGATGGCAGGCAGTGGTATGTAGGGAAAGTGGGACACTGAAAGAAGATAGGTGTGAGACACAGGGTGCATAAAAAAATGATGCAAGAGTATAAACGAGATTGAGGGGCCAGGTCGTGCAGGCCCTGAAGACCACCTGAAGGAGTTCAGACTTTGTGTAGTAGAACCTAGGGAAAACAGGAACACTTTAGGCGGGCTTGTCCTTAACATTCTCATTATCTAGCAGGAAAGTCTAGGGGGACTTCCTAATTCCATGTGTTTTAAAGCTTCTCCTCACTCTGTCAACTCAAATGTGAGCAACATCTACGTTTAAGCGCTCTCTAGCTCTCTACTTCTGTCAGCATTGCTCTTTAGATATATCATTTTTTAACTTGAAGCTAGAGTTTAAAATTTAGACTTTTCAGGCTCCCTAGAGTCTTGAGTACTTAAATAGTTGAGAAGTGGGGAGAGTCAGGTCCTAGCTCCTGGCCTCCAGTCTGTGGCCTGCCTGCCCCTTCTGTTCCTATACCCACACCCACCTGTACCGTGAAGGACCTTAAGTGCAAGTCTGTGGAAGCCCAGCCCACATGCTCAAGCTCTAAACCACCCACCTTCACCACCCCCAGATGAAGCAGCTGTCATTCAGCCACCCACAAGGTTTCCTAGAGGACAGCTGGCCAGGAGTATCCAGCGCCCCCGGCATCTGCAGTGAGTTCCGTAGGAGGGATGTGTGTTGCAGGAGGGAGTGTGAACTCTTCTCCCTCTGGTGCTTATTTTATTTTGATTATGTTCCCCATTAATACCGTTGTTGTACTACCTTGAGCACCACTTACTACCTGCCATATTTAAAATTTACTATTTTGAAAGAAGGGGAAAATGTAATGGTCCTACCTTTCCAAAGTGGATGACTGACTGAGATAAATGCTGCTTCCCTCTGAAAGTCCAAATAAAAGAAAAAGCACCATCATGATAAACATCATCGCTATTCATCTTGGTGGTAATTACCCATTCATGCCAGTTCCCCTCAAGATTTGAACTCTAGTTAAAATGCATAAAGATAAACAGATTGAAGAATGTAGCTAATTTATTTACTTCCAAAGTAAACGTTCCATTCTGTGATACAAAGACTTTAAGACAAATGTGACAGCCTAAATTACTCCCTACAAAAGGATACAGTTTTGATAGAATAAGACATTAATAAACAATATGGAATTTCCTTATTTATTTTTAGTTTGTCGTTTCTACTCTATATTTCAAAAGGCAGCGTACAATAAAAATTCATATACAATGGCAGATAGTTAAAAGCGAAGTTAAGAAGAAGATACAGAAGCTGTTTAGAGAGAAAAAAATAATTTTATCAGGAATCTGAATTAAGGCATTGTTCATATGAGCACAAAACTGGCTCTGAGCTTCCTAGTAGCCAAAGCAAAGAAAACAAAAAGAAACTGAGAGGAAGGTAATCTCTCTCTCAAAGCCTGCTGAGGAGCAGAGTCTCAGGATTCAAGAAGAGACAGACACACTTTCCCTGGCCACCAAAGTCATACCATATAGTGCCGCTGAGTAGCATTATGAAGGTTTGTAAGAATTTCACATCCCTGTAAAAAGGAGACATGTTTGCGGAGAATGAGCTAATGCCAAGCACTTGCTTCCTGAAGAATTGGATACTTGCGGGGGTCAGTATTGGGGAAGCCAGAATGTGAATAATTTGGTGAGTCCCTAATGCTCTCTGTCATGGCAGTTGTCCCAGGAACATCTGATAACCAGTACAAGATTGAGCTTTAAAAGCCTGCACTCTTATTTACCTAGAAAATGTGTTTCAAAAATTTACATTACAGTTAAGTAAGAGGAAATAGATATGTAAAGAATTTCATCCTCCAAGAAACTATGGCTTATTTTATAACAGTTACAAGAGATCTTAGCAGCCAACTTATCTCAGACAAAAAAATGAAAAAGCATACGTTGGGCCTTGGTATACACTCAGCTTGGTAGCATATCAGCCTTCTTTCACCGGGCTGCACTTATGCCGACACTGAGATTTTTGAATTATCAAATGGCTGCAAATAGTAATTTTTCTCTTCTAAGTGACAGAGCCCCTAATTTGTTCAGGTTGGCAATATGCCCAGCATAAAATAATCATTTCTCAGACTTTCTTACAGCAATGGCTGGATGTATTGGTCTAGAGACTTGCTAAATGGGATAGACTCAACTATCATTTGCATTTTGTTTTTTGTTATCCATCCTTCATCTTTTTAAAAAAACAAATAAGATGTCTTGAGAACGACAGGCCATCTGGGGACAATGAGTATAAACACAGAGATAAAAACACTAAAAAGGGAGCAGGAAAGAGCTTGGGAGCTGCCAGCACTGGATTGTCTATACCCACACTTCTTAGGACATGAGAAAAATAAAACCCTTTTTAGTTAGCCATTCTAGGTGGGGTTTTGTTACAATCAGCAAAACATTCCCCCTAACTCACAGTCAGGCATATTCCTGCCTCTCTAAATGCCTCATTCAACAACTAAAGGTAAGAGTGAGATTTCAAGTCCAACAAGACTGGGCAGAAGAGAATCTCCCCTTCAGTGTAGCATTCATTCTGGTCAAAGAAACGCTACAGACTTTTACCAAACCCTGTTTCCTTCTTAGCCAACAAGTCAGCTTTCCCCAGATGTGGCCATGTGGCTGAGTTCTGGCCAGGGAACCAGGGCAGGAAATTATGTATACCATTTGCAAACTAGATGCATAAAGCCATTTATTCCCATCCTCCAGCTGATGTGGAGGACAGGTAAGCTCCTGGAAAATGAAAGGGCCACATAAAAGAAGGCCCAGGCCCCAGGGGCAGAGCTTCAGCAGGTACAGGGACACACATAAGAAGAAACGTTTATTACGTTAAATCACCAAGATTTTGAGGTCACTATTGCAGTGGTCAGAATGGCCTCCAGAGTGGAGGGCAAGCACTGAGGGGGGCACACAGAGTGGTCCATGGGGGACAGGGAGAAAATACTACAACTTCTACTTAACCACATAATTAATTAATTTAACCAACTTGGGGCCATTTTTAAATGCACACAATACATTGGTAAAGTGCTATATGTATAAAACAATTAAAGATATTTATAGTGAAAGTATGCTCAAAAGCATGTTTTTACTAAAGCATCGTTGTTCTGGAGTGTTTTCCATCCACTGTAAAGCTACAGAACTCAATCTTCAAATGAGAACTTCCTTGTGATGCCAATTCAGGAAAACAAGGGATGGCACTGCTGCTCTGGCTAGTGAGGGTGGGAGCCCGAAACCCCGCCTCTCCTGGCCCCACACCCCAAGAAATGAAGCTGCACAGGAAAGGGAGGCGAGGCTCAGTCCAGAGGTTTCGCATAAGACTTTCATCAGAAAGAGGATCACAGAACAAAGCAATGCTGACGGCATTCTGAAGATCCTCACCTTCGACATGCCTCTAGGTTCCCTTTTCTCGAATTGGTCACTTATATGTTGGCTCTTGCTCCAGGGTGAGGGGAACTGGGAGACTTGGCACTTAGCTTTGCTCAGTTCTACTGTCAATTTTCTTCATCTTCATGTAAGCTTCAGGAACAGAGCAGGAGAAGGGGAAAAAAGAAGGACTAGCAAAGCTAAATATATATATGTATTGGGGGGCAGTTAAAGGAACTAGGGGCAGCTCTGAAGTCTTGGGCCTCCGCTTGCAGGTGCACGACGAGGCCAGGAAGAGGCCACAGTTTCCTCACCAGTGCCCCAGCTCCTCGTTCACAAAGCTGAGGGTGCAAAGGAGCACAAAATTTAGCCCAAAGAAACTACTTAAAACCATTTAGAGCCAAGAAGTCTTGCGTGAAATTAAACCTCTGTTACTGATAAATGTGAAATACAAAATAATTATTTACACACCAAAGAACTCCAGAAAATACAGGGTACTGTTTCCATGGAAAGAATATCCAGAAACCCAGCACATTCAGGGAACACGGGCCCGCTTCAATCGCTCTTCACCCCACGAAAACGAGGTCAGCAAATTAACAAGTGTCCATTTTAAATACCAAAACCTCTAATTCCTCCTTCTTCTTCTGGTTGGAGAGAAGGAGAAGGAAATAATAACAAAATTACCCCTGGTGGCCAAGTACTGAGCTGAGAGGAATAATCAGCTAGAGCTGTTGACTCTCTATTGTTTCTAGCAAAAGCTCATGCTGTCAAATATTTATATCATTCTTCAACTCTCACTACGTCTTAATTTTTCGGTGTATAAAAATAAAGGTTTTTCGACTGTTCCCCTTATTATGGAACCATCCGTCTTATACACTGCTTCAGGCTCCATTGAGTCAGTACAATTTATCTCGTCAGAGATCATTGAGTAACAGTAGTTAATTAGAGTTGTGAGTCTTCCATCTCCAAGTGCTTTCCCACCCAAACCCTCCACCGGCTTCCCCAGCTTCTGACAGGTACCAGTGATGTAATTACTATCTCAGCCCACTGTATCAAGGTACCAAGAATATTGCTTTATATTGTGAGTGTTATGAGGGCAGAGCTATCTTTGAACTCAGTGTTGCTTATTAAATGAACATAAAGCAACTCAAAGGAGAATAAAAAGCAATTCTTTAAATGGAATGTCCCTCTAAGAATATTCATTTGCTTCTCTGTGACAGATGCTGTCACGAGGTTTATGTGTACCTTCTCTTTCTTTTCCTCCCCTCAAATATGTTTGCTGTCGTAATGATAAATCTACAGTCAACACTGAACAGAAGAAAAATAGCTGGGGCTTTTCTACATGCCGAGGCCGTGGGCCACATCCATCATCCTTTTGCTTCTGTTTTCCTTTAATTATCTCACTTCAGTCAGAAACTTGACTTAAAATCATAAGCCTAAGGAGAAACTAGATTTTAATTTACACAAGCACAGCCAAATATTTTTGTTCTAAGACTATATTTCATAATAAAGATGGGAGCCCCAGGGCTCTTTAAACCAAACGGCAACTATAAACATTTTTCTTCATGGCATGGTTTTTTGCTTCAAATCAAACCTGAGTTCACCTATAGCCCATCAACCAAAAAGTTATTATAAGATTACAGTCCCCTTCTCCCATCTGCCACCCAGCACACAATAGCCTAAATTAATCACACAATACAGAGGAATTTTCCTAAATGGGCCATTTATTTGGAAACTTCTGACAGCTGATTTAAGCCTCTAGTTGGTGCTAGCTGACCACTTCGGAGGGGAATACATGCTACTCCATCAAGAAAGCACTCTCTCTTTCTTATTTTCCCTCCATCTGTGAAGATCCCACCCCAAAGAGACTAAAGTAGCTAATAATCTGGGACTACACTGCAACTGCGAAACAATCTTGCCCATTCATTAAGCACGAGATCTGTCCCAAGGAGCCAAAACTGTGTTGCCCACTGCAGAGTCGTTCCAGCCCTCCCAAAGCCCAATGCAGGGATGTGCGAGAATGTAGATCTAGCCCCAGGTGGGTCATAGTGCTGGGGAGATTTCACACCAATTAAGAGATGTGATGGCCCCAGGATCAGAGGGAGGGAGGCGACTGTTAACGTTCTCCAGCCTTCTGTCCAGCAGCCTTTGTCAAAGATATTAAAGTCCTTTCAAAGGGGCTCTATTAATTCTATGTGCCCAAAGGTCTGGATTTTGTGTTTTCCTCTTATATTTCTTTTTTTTCCCCCAAGGAAAAAAATAAAAGATTTTACAACTTCCAATAAGAAAGGTGAGTTTATGTTTCAAGAAAACTGATTGAACTCTAATATGGAAGTGTCGTCGGTAATGTTTAAGAAGCTAAAAAAAAAATCCAATTTTTATGGGTCAGGTTGGGTGATGGAGTGGAAAAGTAAACAAATGGCAGAAATCTGCAGTGTTCGTAGGCTCAAATTTTAGAGTAAGAATGAGCTAAAGAGATCCATAAATCCAAATACTGAGTAAATTAGATAGGAAAGCTTATCTGCAACTTGCTCACAGTTGCCTGACAAGCAGGTGGCAGAATGGGGCAAGAACCTAGGGCACTCTTGGGACTAATTAAGGGCTTTTTAAGCACCTATAGCATGCAGTATGCCATACGACAAGGGGCTCTTAGGTCCCTGACAAACTTTTCCCCCAGATCAGCATCACGAGTAGAACCCATTATAGCATTTCTCAGAATGAACTAATTACATAGTTTGCTTTCAAAGAATCAGAAGGAAAAAAAACTCAAGACACAATATTGCATTAGATTAAAAATCGTGTCATTTTAATATGCATAATTATAAAACTAAACCCCTTATGCTTGTTGTTCTTTTAAATAACTATCAAACCAAAAAATTTTCAAATTAAATGCAAATAAAACTACAAAACCAATACAATCCAATTAATAGCATTACTTTACTATGAAAAATTTATGCGCTTTTGCTGAAAGCAAATCACTTTGGAAATGTGCATGTGGTGCTGACTGCTAAGCCCAGGTACTTTGGGCTGTGCAGCCAGCCCATTCCACCACGGGATGTCATCTGACCAGCTTCTGGTCTTCCTTCTTAGCTCAAACTAGGAGGCTGGGGCTATTTGGCACCAACACGAGTAGCAATGCAAGCCCAGCGTTCAGTTACAGAACAGCTCAGAAGATGCTTAATTTTCAGACTACCATCAAAACCAAAGCCCTAATTTTAAAGATGCTCATAGAACATGCTTTGTAGCCTCAAGAATATAGACCCAGATGGGTTTAAGAGATACTTATTATTTTGTTATTTTGTTATCATGGATTTCTATTTGAAATCATATAATCAGAGTAGAAAACTGGCTCAGACAGAAATATTTACAATGTTATAATTAAGACAAAAAAGTTTTATTAGATAGTTTTATATCATTTCAAGTCACCTCACCATTTTAATACTTTTAGTCCATCCCCTAGCATGAATGCACTCTATTCATTTGCTGGTAAGAGATTAGAGGACACTCTGTATTCATAAAGGCTTGTGCTAGAGCTTACTGGGAATAGGAAAATCATAAATGTAAATCAAAACTGTGTGGCAGTTACATCTCAGTCCCCAGTGAGGGCTAAACCACAATGTGGGAATATTGGCAGCATGAAGGCCTACAGCAAGACCAGTGAGGCCCAAGACAAACATTTGAAACCATGTTTTGCAAAATGACATCAATCAGGTTTGTTGTAAGCATCTTCTATTATCATAAGGAGTCTAGTCATTTTCTTATACAGTTCATTTTCTTTTGAGCTCCATTGTGTACAATGTCACACTGAAACCCTTTTAACCACAATTTCAGATTGCATGCTTTTTTTTCTTTTTTGAATATGGAAACTGATCTCAACTTGATGCAGCAGGTGGAAAAAAGAATGTTTATTTTTAAAAGCCCACAAATCTCAGATTCACAGTCCTTAGACTCTTTTATACCAGATGCGGCACAGCCTGTGTCTGTTAGAAATCCAACTGAGTAATCATCTATGGAGTGCCCACTGTCTGCCAGGTACTGCACAGGGTGCTGGGAATACAACAATGAACATGGAAGAACACTTCTTCATAATTGTCACAGTTGAGATAAAGAGAATGGCTCAGTAAACCACCATCATGGCAGGGCATCTAATCTAACAGCAGAATCAAGCACAAGGTAAGGAAGGAGCCCCAAAGAGGAATAAATCATTGTGCCTGGGCAAGAGGTGAGAAAAGGCTTTCGAGAGGAAGTGATATTCCAACCAGGTTTTGAAAAAATGAAAAAGAATTCACAAGAAAACCAAATGGGAGAAGATGCGAAGGAAATACAGATAGATGCAAAGGTATATAAGGATAAAACAGTATAATGTGACGACAACGATGACAATCATAAAAGCTAACTTTGCTGAGTGTTTCTGTGTTCCAGGCACTGTGCTAAACACACTGTGCATTATTTCACTTAATCTTCACAACAGATTTATCCCCATTTCATTGATGAGATATTTGAGCCTTAGAGAGGTTCATCTGCCTAAGATCCTATAGCTAATAGGTGCAAAGTTCAGGTCAAACCAGAAACAAGGTATTCACAGCTTACATTTTCCCCCTCTCTGCTTTATTGTTCAGAAAGTTATAAAAAGTCTGATATTGCTAAAGCATGAAGCAGAAGGCAGAGAGAAAAAAATGCATCTGCTTGCTAGAATACTACATTTCTACCAACATTTATGACTATGAAATATAATAAAATCCTCTCAAATGCTGTTGCAAAAAATAGGAGTGATGCTTCACACACGAACCATGTTAATAATGTTTTTATGTATTAGAGATCTTTGTTGTACCAATTTCTGATTTCATTTTCTCGGGAAAGGTGGGATTTTTGTTCATTTATTTATTATTTTAAATACTGAAGAGGAAATGATGGACATTTTCATAAGATATTTATGTGTAAATAAATCACCAACTAGACAAAACCTTTTATTGGTCCATGTGTTGAAATACCATGTTTAGAAATCAATACGCACACACTCACTCACACACACATTTTCTCTCTCTAGCTCGCTCACTCTCTAGAAAAGGAGAGCTTTTAAATGGCAAACAACACAAAATGACAAGAATTGGCATGTTTTTTGTTTAGTACAATTAAAAATAATCTATGCTACTAGGTGCTTTCTTAGCCATTGAGAAATTTTATTTGTTTTTTAAATTTGGCTGCTTGAGAGTTAAACAGCAGTTGCCTACCTAATTGAGAGAATGTAAACACCATTAACATAATGCACTTTGGTAAATCAAGAATTAACTCTTGCTGGTTGTGTGATCCTTTCCTTATAAATGTCTTGCTCTCCTCAAGTGAGCCTGACAGAAAGGGTGGATTTACATAATCAAGTTCCACAGTTGGAAAAAGGCCTTTTCAGGGACCTAATCCCTTCTACCTTCCAAGAGAGAAAAATTTATAATGAAAACAAGCATCATGGAAACAACTTTCCATCAACCTACTCAGTAAGTGCCAGGTGCAAGGCTCATTTCACCTGGGTCCCACTTAGCTCAAGGCTGCTATAAGACTGGAGATCTGCAGAAATGCCATGTCTAAAGTTTGCTGCTTGGGCTCAGTGCTTGTCATTGGTAAATTATGAGTGATTATACCCACCTAGCAGGGTTGTTAGAGGATTAATTTAGATAATGTGTTTAAAGTGTCTAGCACAGTCCTGGAACCTTGGAGGCATCCAATAAAGGTTGATCCCATCCCCTCTCCCACACCAACCCCACTGCCTCCCTACCATCTGCTGGAGACTGCCAAACAGCAGTATTTTTCATTATAGTAATTTCTTGGTAATCTAAAGACAATTTTAAAAAAATAATAATAAAACACAAGGAGTTTATAGCATAATTGTTAGGTGTTTTGTGGCTTTAAATGGTTGCTTCTCTCACCAAGTGGTTAAGTGTGTGAGGGTATCAAGATAATGGGAATTTACTGCTGAGCTCCATACTGGGGCATGAAATTCACCAATGAAGTATTGCAGCAGAGGTTCGCAGCTAATGTACCTATGTAAATCAGTGTTTGAGAGTTTGTTTGTTTTTTTTTAATAAAGACAGTGTAAGTAGTAAAATAGAATATAAGGCACTTTTACACTCAAAACAAAATCTCTTTTTTGTTTTCTTTGCACATCCCCTATTTATGTAGAGTTGAAGACACTACTCTTCAACCCCCAAAATTAAATTTGTAAGAGGCCAAAGAATTGCCTTTACTTTTGAATCAGCAAATGTTGTTATAAATTTAAGACTTTATCTCTTCTACTTTTGTTGTCATCTTCAAAAAAAATATTTATTTTATTCTACAAGATGAGAAAATACTCAGGTTTATAGGGGATGAGTGATACACAAAACACATGCAAATCAAGTAATTAACTTTAACCAGATCTTCAGTGTCCTTTTGCTGACAGAAAAAAGGAACTGGGAAATTTAATCTCAGTATGTCAATATTTACAACACCTAAATAAAACAGCAATCACAATGGCAGCTTCTCAGGGCTCCTGTCAGGCAATTACATGATGCAAGTTCTCATTTCACTAACTTGAACTAGTGTTGTTTTTGCCAAACGGGTACTAAAGTTCTTTTTCATACCCATCAAGTTTTCCAGAAAATTTTTCAGAAAACCACAGACACACAGATGTTCAGGAAAACCCTAGTAAACATGAGCTGGGAATGACAGAAAGTTCTTAGGGTATAGAAGCCTGTAACCCTTACTTGTCCTCACTGACCAACACCTGAGAGCACCCAATGAAAGAATGAATGAAGATAATCAGACTTTGGGTGCTCAGGCCCACCACTTGCTAGATGCCTGACCTTGACAATTTGCTTACCCGTTCTGTGCCTCAGTTTCCTCATCCATAAGAAAGAGAAATAACAGTACTTAGCTCATCGATTGTTAGGAGGATTAAATGAGTAAATAAATGTAACGCACTTAGAACAATGCCTGACAGATGGTAAATGCTTAATAAATTATCCGTATTACGAGCAGACTTATTAATATTACTTTTCAGCCTATTAGTATTACTGTCAGACTCAGCAGCACTGTCTTTCAAAACTGGACAAAAGCATCATTAGCCGGTAAATGGTCATTTTTCAGAAAATAAATTTAAAGACTTCAGGCACATCAAACAGGTAGGTCAGGTAAAGAGATAAGAGTTTGACTTGAAGAAGAAAAAAGAAAAAATACCTGCTACATGAATCAGAATTCAGAAAAATCAGGAGGCATTGACCTGTAGTAAAATGGGATCCTCTGGTGCCTACAAAGCAGAACTAGATTTATAAAAATACAAACAACAAACCAAAAAGCATGTGCCTTAATTTTTTAGCCACAATATGGAAAGTAGATCTTTGGAAAGTCATTGATTGATGAGCACAGATTTGCCAAATCCAGTGAACGGTGTCTTCATTTTATAAAACCTTTCGGCAGTATATGGCACAGCTGACTACTCTCCTTCTCGAACACTTACTTCACTTTCTCCTCTCTCGTTCCCATCCTACCTCACTGACCACTCCTTCTCTGTCTCTGGCTGGCCGCTCCTCTTCATCCCGATGTCTAAGTGTTGAGGTGCTCTGGACCAGTATCCTTTGCCCTCTTTATCTTCTCTACCTTTCCTCATTTCCTGCGATGGCTTGAGAATCATCTACACACAGACTATGAGAGGGCCAGAGATGAGATCCCCAGGAGGCCAAGGAGAGAACACTTAAGGCATGCTTGGGGAAGAGCAGGTAATCCTGTGTGGCTTGATACCCTGCTGAGGGCAGAGGCCACATTCGCTCTGCTCCTTTCTGAACTGTCGATTCCTCACCAGCCAGCCCTGCTGAGGCTTCTCGGCCCAGAAGACCAGAGATTGGCTCTCTCCCTCACTAGCTTGGTCTTGAAATGAAACAAAGAAAACCATGTCGGTGTGTGCAATACTAATACACGTTAAACTAAATCACTGTAGGGTTTCCACTCAAAAATGGGAAACTAAAGCTAGCATTACTCTCAAAAAATGAAAAGAAAAAAAGAAAAAAGAAAAAACATCGCTTCCACATTTAGGCCTCAGCAGTTACTAGGAATTTAAAGTATCCCTGTCTGATATAAAGTGAAACAAGTGTATCTGTCCCAGCAAACCAACAACTTAGATTAAGACATTGTGGACAACTGAGAGATCAAATGTCAGCTCTGGGAAGATTCCTCACAAACTTCTGTAAGAAATATCGGCATTATGAAATCTTAGGCTTAGCCAGAAAAGGAAAATATAAAACTTGTTTAACAAATATTTTATTTCAAAACAGCGAGCTTTCGTTTGGACTTTTTCCCCAAAATCGCCCCATAAAACATAGTTGCTCTTTAGTCAAGAAGAACGTAGATCCTAAAACACCTTTAAATCAAGCCACAGGCCTTTACAACTCCATCTTGTGTTTAATTTAGTCACCAAATGCCTCAAGAGTGAAACATGACACATTTCAGGAAGATTTATAAATGTCCACCAAATCATATGCAGGGCCTACGAGTGTAAAGCATTAGTCCATTTGCCTACAAAAGTGGTTTTCCGGGTTTTTAAAATTAAAAAAAAAAGTTATACAGGTTTCTGCAAACATATAATTATGTACACATTTTGTAATTGTGAGGATATTTAATAACATTGAACATTCAGTTTATCCTACCTTGCAACTTTGAGGTAGAATCTTTGTGGAAAAAAAGTGGATATTTTCTCAATAATCTGAACCACAGACACACCTGAAATAAACCATTAATAAAAGGTAACTTTGACCCTGGTAGAAAAATAAATGAAAAGCCTAGTACTAGAAGTAAGATACATAGATGTTGGAAAACGCAGTGTGATTTGGGAAAAAGGTTTGAGGAAAGCTTGTGGAAATGGCAAATCATTTCATGCAACTTCTACATAAATGAAGTTTGATCAGCACAGGGATATAGGATGATCGTATCAGGAACAGGGAACTAAACTTTGCCACTTATGGATTCTGAGAGCAGGGGAAGGGGAGGGAAGAAAAGGGAACTGGGGAGGAGGAGAGGGAGAGGGAGAGGAAAGAAAAGCAGTGACACAGAGATCTCACTCAAAGCAAAAATGTCAGAAGTCGCCAAGAATTTTCATTGCTCCCCAACAAAATGAAGAAAGTACAATAACTATACTAAATAAAAACAATAGCAGCAACTATCCTCAACAGAATAAGTTCATTAATTATAGCTCTGTTTATAGATCACATGTCAAAGCTAATTATTGTTTTAAATGATATTAACTTCAAAGCCATTAGTGCCAAAAAAGAAAAAAAAAAAAAAGGTGATGTATTAGAAATACATCCACAGGTGAGGATCAGTTACTAGACTAGTTCAATGCTCAGGAAATTCACTTTAGCCAACATTTGCCTGCGTGGACACATGTTATCAGTATAGGGCATTTCAATTGAAAAATCACTATTCTTCCCAGTCAGAGGCTAAATAGTAGCCTAATTTATAAATTAATGATTGTTCCTTTTTGCTATGGTTATTAGTTCTAGTCATTTCTAAGCTTTTAACATAGTTCCTCTCTCTGCAACTATTTTTTCCTAAAATTTTGAATAGATTTCTCTCTTATCACACTCTTCTCCCTAGGTGCTTAGAAGGATAAATATTACTATCAAAGTGTACCGCAAAAGTGAATACATTTTAATAGGATTATGATAACAGAATCTTTATCCAGTGACTGTTGCAAAAAGAAAAGGAGATTTCTGTTTTAAGATTAAAGTACAGGCCTAAAAGAAAAGAGGATTATCTTATTAGCTTGGCTACTAATGTACAGCACTCAAAGCTATGTTTCTTGTTTGTAAAAAGAACCGTTTCAGGTGAACATGCTTTTGACTGCCTACTCGTGACATTCATCGCAGTGAAAGAACACGAAAAAACACGGTCAAAGACAGCCATTCTGTACATCTCATGCCAGCTGTGATTACATTTTTCTGAATCCAAAAGGCAATCTAACCACAGTAGCTAAAACTGTGCAGCTGCTATGTGTAAATAGTAGATAAACGAAACTGTATACAGAAACATACTCTCATGGAGACTTGGATAGACATAGTTTCACTTGAATTGTAAAATAATTTAATGAGCTTAGCCTTTCCTATAATTAAGAAACATGTTTCACTGAACATGAGCTAGGGACAAGGGATACTGGCATTACAAAAGTACTGATCCCAGAAAGACCTGGGGCTGTACCTGGTGAAACCAGAAGACAAAGAGAGTCTAGATCTGGAAAACATTAAATGGATTTGAGGCCGTGGTCCAAGAGAAAGCAACAGGAAAAACAGCTAAAAACAACACCTGGGAGATCGCTACAAGGAGATGGAGTTAAGACAAGTCAATGACTGGGGAAGGCTGCCATTATAAAAATACACATTGGCATAACAGCTGACGCCTGCTGAGTAGTTCTTTCTCCAAATGCAAAAGCCTTGTTCTCTACAGGATGATCTAACAACATGCATGGAGTGCCTCCAGTATGCAAAGCTATGTTGTGCTTGATTCCATCTTAGTTTTTCCTGACCTGATGGACTCTACCCTCCCCAAAGAGGTAGCTTCTCTATCATGCATTCAGGAATACGAACACTATACGCATTTACTTTTACTATTTTAACTAGAAAAGTATACTAAGACTGAGTTTTCACTTGATGGCATGACTTTAATAGTTTTAATAGTCAGTTCGCCAAGTTCTGGGTTATGAGAATATTTTAGAGGAAGAATTGTGTACCTGGTGGCACAAGATTAGTAACTACAATAACAACTAGAAAAAAGAAGATATTCAAAATATGTAACAACCAGTTTTCTTGCTGTGCCAAGCATTAATTCTTTGGTTGCTGGATTTTGAAGGTGGGACTGGAGAAAATGCTGAGAGAGTAAAGGTGAGGGTTCTCATGGAGCAGTGGTCATCCCAACTGATGTAGAAGTATTTCAATATTGCAACATCTGGTCCTGCCGTGCAGGTGCATAATAGATAAATATCAACCCAGTTATAATGAAAATGAATTTACAGTGACCAATAGTTGATAACAAAGAAGATACCTTTAAAATCTCATTCGTGATTTCCCCTATCCAAGATTGAATCCTATCTCCCAAAACACGATTCCATGAACTTAAAATCTGATAATGATCAGAGATCTTTCAGCAGTTTTAATCTCATCCTTCTATTCTAAGGGCTCACTAGAGGTTCCCCATCACTCTCTGCTCCTCAGTGAACCTGTCTGGTGTTAGCACATTTGGCTCTCTTCAGACCATAGATATGAAAAGACAGACGACAGTGAAGTTGGAGATAGTGTGAAGTGTGATATGGTGTCTGTCCTTTCAACACTTCTTCAGGCCTATGCTTGATTCCAGAATCAATTAAATCAAAAGGGATGCTCATTTTTAAATTAAATTTATTGGGGTGATAGCGGTTAATAAAATTATATCGGTTTCAAGTGTTTCTAGAATACATCATCTGTATACTGCACTGTGTGTTCATCGCCCAATGGCAAATCTCCTTCTATCGCCATATAGTTGACCTTCTTTACCTTTTTCTACCTCCCCTCGCCCTTTTCACTCAGGTGACCACTAAGTTGTCTGTGTCTATGAGTTTGTGTTTGGCTGTCTTGTTCATTTGTTGCTTTCAGTTTTATATCCCACATATGAGTGAAATCATATGGTTCTCAATTTTTTCTGTCTGACTTATTTCACTTAGTATGATAGTCTAAAGATCCATCCATGCTGTCACAAAAGGCAGTATTTCATATTTTCTTATGGCTGAGTAATATTCCATTGTATATACGTATCACATCTTCTTTATCCAGTCATCTATCGTAGGACACTTCGGTTGCTTCCATGTTTTTGGCCACTGTGAATAATGCTGCAATTAATGTAGAGGTATACTTATCTTTATGGATAACTGTTTTAAAGTTTTTGGGGATAGGAAAACTGAAGAGGGATTGCTGGGTCATATGCTAATTTTATTCTTACTTTTTGGAGAAATCTCCATACTCTTTTCCATAGTGGGTGTACTCATTTACATTCCTACTAGCACTATATGAGGGTAGCATACATGTTTATCCACAATTTGAAATAGTAAGTAGAAACGCTCCTTATTTAAAGAAATAGCATGTTCTCTCCAGAATACTCCAGAAAATTACAAAAATAAGACACTGAAGACTACAGAGATGCCTCTGAACAATTTCTCTACTCTCCTTTTCCATAATATCTAATCTCCTAAATCCAATATAGTGTCTAAATTCTATGTTATATTTAACATCTAGCTCTTTCGGCCATACAATAGCACTTTGAAGCCAGAGATCATAAAGTGTTTGTCTTTGTCTCTAATGACCAGTAATGGCCTAAACATACAGCAGATGCTCGGTGAACAGCACAGATTGTGGACACTGCAAAAAAAAGAAGCATGTAAAGGAGTAAAGAAGAAAGAGGCCTGAAGAACCAGGAGACCCACTACTTACCTGTGTGGCACAGCTCCTTTTCAGCCTCCATCTCCCCATCAAGGAAAAAAAGAAGGCAGCCCCTGTCCTGCCAGCCTTACCAGGTTCTGGTGAAGGTCCATTTGAAGGCAGTAAATGTCACTGACTTTGGCTACCATATAAAGATGGGGCATTTTATGGAAAATAAAGCAGCCAAATCCTGGTTTAAAAAAATATATGTAAAACCTTAATAATAGACCTCTTATTAGCAAAGAATTGGTTAGCAAAAGGGTTCGAATTGGTGATATAAAAGTCCCTGACATTTCTTTTTTCTAAATGATTATTCTCTAGGAAATGAGCTAAATTCATTTTCAAAAAATAGCTAGACACAAGGAAAAGACCTAAATGTCTCTTGCAGAATTATTGTGAGAATCTAATAAAATGGTAAAGATCATGCAGGCTTAAATGCTAACCTCTACCTGATGACCTTGATGCAGATAGCATATTCTGAACGACACAGGAGATTAATGCAAATCCAGGCATTTGCTTCGTCATTGCTGAGAAGATATGAAGGTGAAAAGCAACCAAAAAACTGATGAAATGAGAGACAGAGTTCTAACTATCACAGTAGGATTGTAAATGAACTGTCGCACTTTGAGAAATAAAAAAATATCCAAATTAGTAACCAATAAACTAAAGATCTAAACCATTGTATCAGACCATAAGTCCATAAAAAAGTTAGTTATTTAAAAGTACATTGTAGATATCATGACACTTCACCCCTAAATATTTCAGCATGTATCTCCTAAAAATAAGGTTATCCTTTTATGTGACCACAGTTCAAAATCCCAGCTGAGAAAAATCACATAATTCAATAACGTTATCTTATATACAGATCATATTTAAATTTCCTATTTTCTCTAAAATGTCTTCTACAGCCTTTGCACAGGTGGAGTTGGGATGGGGAGGAAAATTCAGGATCCAATCAATGTTCATATGTATTTGGATGCTGTGTTTCTCTTTAGTCTTTTTACATCCGGGACAGTCCCACTGCCTTTTGTTTGTCTGGTTGCTTTTCATGACTTTGACTTTTGTAAAGATACCAGCCACTTGTCTTATAACATGGATTCTGGACTTGTAGGATTATTTCCTTATTATGATATTCTGATTTGACATTTTTGTCTAGAGTACTATATAGGTAATATTGTTATTTTCTTACACACGAGGAAGCAGATGATGTCAGGCTGTCCCACTACTGGTGAAGCTAAGTTAGGTAAGGTGGTGTCATCCAGATCTCTCCAATATAGTGGTACGTTTTCCCTCTCATATTAACTTAAGACATCTGAGGGGTGATATGTTAAAACTGTGGGAATGGTCTGAATCCCCAAAATGATTTTAGCATCCACTTATAATCTTTGCCTAATTTATTAGAAATTTCAAAATAGTGATTGTCCAATTCCATTATCCTTACTAGCTGGCATTCTTCAATGAAGAATAGCTTTCCTCACTCCCCATCCCCCTTTCTATTTCTAGTATCACTAGGAACCCATGGACTTGTAGAAACTTTATTTAATGAGTTATGATACTTTAGCATTATTATTTTGATGTTCAAATTGTCCCAAATTTGGCTAAAGCAAGCCCCTTCAAGCTACTGTATGTGTGTGTATGTGTGTGTATCACATTTCCTTGACCCATTTATCAGTCAGCAGACACTTAGGTTGCTTCCACATCTTGGCTGTCATGAATAATGCTGTAATGAACATGGGGTACAGATATCTCTTCAAGATGACGATTTCATTTCTTCTGAATGTATATCCAGAAGGGAGATTGCTGGATCATATAGTAGTTCTATTTTTTTAATTTTTTGAAGAACTTCCATACCATTTTTTTAAAATGACTATATATTGATTTATATTCCCACCGACAGTATACCAGGGTTCCACATTCCCTACATCCTTGATGACCTTGATTACCTCTTGTCTTTTGATAACAGACATCCTAACAGGTCTGAAGTGGTATCTTACTGTGGTTTTGACTTGCATTTCCCCGATGATTAGTGATAGTGAGCAACTTTTCGTATATCGTTCAGTCATCTGTATGTCTTCTTTGGAAAAATGTCTTGAGTTCTTAGCCCATATTTCAATTATTTGAGTCTTTGCTATTGAGTCACATGAGTTCCTTATATACTTTAAATATTAATCTCTTATTGGATACGTGATTTACAAATATTTTCTCCCAATTCGTTTTAACTGCTTCTTTTGCCACACAGAATTGTTTTAGTTTGATGTAGTCCCATCTATTTATTTTTGCTTTGGATGTCAAATCCAAAAAATTATCACTGCAAAGACCAATGTCAAGGAGCCTTTCCCTGTTTTCTTCGAGGAGTTTTATGGTTTCAGGTCTTACATTTAAGTTTTCAATATATTTTGAATTGATTTTTGTGTATAGTATAAGATAGAGGTCAAATTTCATTCTTTTGCATGTGGATACCCAGTTTTCCCAATGTTATTTATTGAAGAAACTATCCATTCTCTATGTGTATTATTGGCATCTTTGTTGAAAATTAATTAATCTTATAATACCTGGGTTTATGCCTGGGCTCTCTGTTATATCCGATGATCTATGTGTCTGTTTTTATACCAATGTCATACCGTTTTGATAACCATAGGGTTGTAATACTGTTCAAAATCAGGAAGAGAACTGCCTTGATTTCTGATGCTACAGACTCACTTTCTATTTTCCCTACTATATACCTGTAATCATATATTTATCCCAGCAGTATTCTTTTTAATCAAGTTAGTTGTAGCAAGAATAGATGAACTGATGAACTTTAAAGATGAGAGTGCTGAAGTAATTAGAAATACACTAAAAAAATTCAAATTAGGGTTGCTATGTGTCAACTTTAATTATTAACATGATTTTGAAAGTTCCTCTTTTGGTGTTTTTTACTCACTATACTTTAGGAATTTAACTTTTAACCTATTATACAAATAGAATTTACAATACAATCAAAGCGCTCAAGAAACTAAAAACCCCTTTCTTCCTTTTTCCTAAAAGCTGGTGAGGCTTTTAATTTATGCCCACATGAACCCAGACAACTGATCAATTTGAGAAATTCCTTCCATTTGGCCAATCTTATAAAGAAGAGGTCCCTATCCTTCTTAAACACCTTAAGTAGTGTTGACCAATGACACACATGGTCCAAACAGTCCAGCCACAGTTTTTACTGTTTTCACCTCTACCTATTTTCTACCTCATAGTGCTTCAGCCACACAAGACATGAAAAGACTTCCAGACATGCTTTTGCAGATGCCATTTTTTCCCACTGCTAAGCCCTTTTCATGGGCTCCTTCTCTCAACCCTAGTTGGAAAGTCAACTTTTCTCTAAATCTTTTCCCGCAATCATGTGCCCCTCCTCACCTCTCCAGGAAGAGTTATTACATTCTCATGAGACTCTCTTTCTCTCTGTTGCCTCTGTTTTTTCGTCTTTAAAATGGGCTAATAAAAGAAACTTATCTTGTAAGGTTGTTGTGAGAATTAAATAAATAAACACATGTGAAGCATAATAAAACATATTCTAGATGATAAGTGTTCAATGCATTAATTATTGTTATTGTTATAATTATTATATACTTTAATAGTTGAGCATAGATGTTTTTTCTATACTGATTACTTACTCCTCCACCAGGCTGTAAGATTTTCTATGACATCTATTATTAATTCTATGGTAGTACATTATAAGTTCTTAATAAATATTTGTTAAACTGAATTGACTGTTTTAATTCCATTAATAATTCAATTCAATTTAAAAATTATTAACTCATTTTCCCCTTCAATGAACATTATTTTATTGAACTAATTATTTTGACAATTGATAGATATCCCTCTGCTTCAACTTTTGTTGTATTGTACCAATACAAGCATGAAGGTTGAATGACTTGTCCTGCTAAAATAACAGATAATTAGTATTTATTCATGATAGGAAATTAGGTTTCACCTACTTAATGCTCTCCAATAAGACAATACTCTTTTTTTAAAAAAGCAAAAAATTGTGCTAGCCTTAGTAGACAGATACTACCGGAACTATCTTCACTTTCCATTAAAATCTTGCTTTTCCCTTTTTCTTAGAAGAAGTTGTATCAAGGACTAACTAGTACAGAAGAGGTAAAATAATTGAACATGCTGGTAAAAAAAAAAAGTACAGAATTCTGTTAGAGAAAAGTGATGAAAATGAGAGGATTTGTGGAGCACAAAAGAAAATTACATGTTCATTTGTAGATGGTGGTCACACAAAAGTAAAAGTTTCTACAAAGCAATAGTACACTTTTCTCCCACTGAAGAACCTCAGAGCATATAATCAATTACTTAGGAAAAGAAATCCTAAAATCTCTTAAAAGCAGTGTTGGTAGCATTTTAGGTTGTTTCCTCCTGCCACAGAGCCCTGCTTGAATTTCAGGGCTCACCCTCCTCGGAACTGGGAGTGAATCCTGATTGGCCTAAGCCATTCTCCATACCCATGTTTGGGTCAGGAAAGGACCTATGACATAGCTCTGAGCTATGAGGCATGAGAGAGAATCTACTGGGCAGTTTGTCTTGCTCTTTAAAATAAAGTCGTGGGAGGAGCTATTCCATTTTCCTGCCTCTGGACATTGTTTTATGAAGATGTATTCAGAGCTCTTAAAGTCATCACACAACCATGAAAGTCAGCACTGAACATGGCAGAGTAGCACATAGGAAGAACCTGGGTCCTTAATGAAATCACTGAGCCTCTGAAAAAACCGAAACTGCTCTGCCTCAGGAAAGCTTGTTAAGCAAAATAGCAGATTTTCTGTTTCTGGCTTATGAAAATATCTTAACTGACATAGCACTGATAAGTGGATCATGTCTCTAAGTCTGCCTAACACACTGACTTTTATGGGAATCCACAGATTAGAGGGATAAAAGTGTATTCATACTTACAATGAATATTCTAGAAGATAAACAGTGTTGCCGTATAACTGGTGAGACAGAGCAGAACAGAGAGCATAGGCTCCAAAAGCAGGAAATCCCACCTTTGCAGCTCACCCACTGTGTGGCCGTAGGGGAGACACGTCATCTGACTGAACTTCAGCTCCCTCACTGTAAAATGCCCTCAGTAATACCTACCTCACAGGTTTATAGGGAGTATTAAATGCAATAATGTAATAATAAACGTTCTGTCAAATAAGAACCCAAATAAATGTTAGTTTCTCTTCCCCTAATTAATCCTCTGCCAAGATGAAACACTAACTCAGTTTATTACACCATTAATTCAGATACTTTCTTTCCAGCAGGAATTACTCTGACAGCAGGGCTAGTGCCATCAAGTGTAATTTCTACTAAAACGGTTCTAATCAGAATTTCTACCGTGAAGCCTAGTGCGGTGCAGAAGGGATGAGGCACGGACACCTCCAACCCTAGAGAAACTGATGTGACGATAACCACAGTGGAAGAGTTTACACTCCCTTGATTGTTTTATTCTCACATTTTAAAATGGATATGTGGGTGGAATTAATGGGCTCCAGTGGAAGTATGCTTAGAGTAACTTTTCCTCCAAATTATTCCCACATTTTCTGTTACACTTCATCAAAAGCTAATCATATTATACTGATATCATTACCAACCTCCCTAATGCAACTAACACACTATCTTATGGTTATAAGCAGCACGTTTTATCTTGGCATAAAGGTTTTTGTAAAGGTATTCACCTTTTATAATAAATGAACAGAAGTCATGTTTACTTAAACAGTCCCTGATCTATTTGCACTCTTCTAGTCTTGTACTAATAGTAAGGATAAAATCAGCAAGATTTAACTGGAAGACACTTTGACACCAAAAGCCTTAAAAATGTATTTACACTTTGAGAATCTACCTTTGGAATTTATTTTAAAGAAGGAATTAAGCATTTCTACGATTTCTCAAAAAGAATTTTTCTTGCAGAATGAAAAATGAAACCTAAGCATTCAACATTAGAAGATTTGTAAAATCATGAATTGTTCACTCCAAAGAATGCTATGCAACCACTGGAAATAAAGTTATTAGAAAAACATCTATTGATATGGGAAGATGTGCATGATATATCGTTAGTAATTGAAAGGTCATAAACCATATGTACAGTGCTTTAATTTTTATAAAAATAAATATACTTATTTATAAAAATTTCAACAACTACAAACCAAAATAAATACGAATGACGCTTCTTTCTAGGGACTTTTTTTTCTTCTGTTTTGATTCTGTATATTTTCTACACTAAGCATAATTAATTGTGTAGTAAAGAAAAATAAGTTTTAAAAATTAAAAAGAAGCATTAGTAAAGGACTTTTAAGCTAAATAGCAAATAGATCATTTCATCACTAACTCTGTGAATTCTTAGAAGCTTTGACTTTTCAGGTTTTCCCCAAAGTTCTATTTAAGAAGTTGAAATTTAAGAGACTGAAGAGTGAAGAGCAAGATCTTCAGGTTGTCTGCTTAGAGAGGTGACTGTCATTGTGTTAAAGCCTTGGGTGATTTGATTCTTTTTACCTACCTGATCTTAGTGTTGACCATGACCTGGAAAATTGGTTTGAAGCTGGGGGTGGTTTCTTAGTCAGAGATGCCCAAGCCTCTACACTAAGGCTCAGGGAAATTTTAAGGAACTTTGCTACCTGTTCTTAGTTCTTTGTGGTTCCAAGGAAGTTTCCTTCAAAAGAAAGAAACTGATCAGTGTTCACTCTGGGGTGCAGCTCCGGCCATTTCCTCCAAGTAGACCAAAGCTCTGGTTGCCATCAGAGCTATGCCTGCTGCCCTGACCCGAACTCCGACTTATTTATATCATTAATTACTATTGTGCCTGTTGTATATTGACCCTTTGCTACATTCCATGCACTTGGTCAAGCACTTTTCATACATTATTTTATTTAAACTCTTTTAACATCAGCCCTGGAAGATTAATAGTCTCATTACCCCCATGAGGGACCAATTTGCCCGAGATTACACAGCCAGTAAGGAGTAGGGTCAAAATAAGAACTCAGCTCTATCGGCATTTTATTAGACGCCTCTTAACCATTTAAGTGAGTGTGTTTATAATCCACATTGGAAAGAAAGTTGAATTGGCCATTCCTGGGTCTTCCTAAATCAGAGTAAAAGTGATTCCAAGAAAATAATAAACCAACTTCACAACCACAGAAGTGATTCTTCTATACAGCTGTGCCCTTGGCTGCTCGTGGCAAGGACAGCCAAGACATAACCAATGGTCCTTGTGTGTTCAGCTACACACTGACTGGCTTAAACTTATTACTTAACCTCTCGAAACCTCAGGTCCTTATGTAGAAAATGAGTTTTATAATACTTGTCCTAAATGCCTCATTTATGAGTACCAAAGGAGACAATGTATGTGTAAGCACTTCTAAAAGTACAGGGGGCAAGGAATCTTCATTAACCCTACATGCAAATGACTTTTGCCTTCAAAATCCAAAAGCGGTGTAACTCTCATATAGCATTTTGCAAAAGATTGAGAGAGAGAGGCTTCAGAAATACAGAAGAAACCTTAATATGAAAAAATCCCACGTGTAATGTTGCCCCGTGTTTAGCATTCAATTTATTAAGTCCTGAGGAAAAGTCATTTACTCCACGTTCCCTTCTCCCATCTAATGCTCTTTGATTTAATGTTTCCTCTCTAAGTACATGAACTTTTGAACAACAGAAATTTTTGCCACAGGACTGAAGACTCTCCTGTGACTTGATGTTAGAAAATCTCCTCAGTCATTCAGTTTTTGCTCCCTGAGAGCAAACTGGAGCTCTGGCAGTGAGTTCATACACATTCTGTTTTAACTTAGGATGATACTTGGCTCAAGAATTCAAAAATATTATACTAAGGTTTAGGGTTACACTTGCATAAAGGACTGATCTTTTTAAAAACTTATATCAATGGGTAGAGAAAAGAAAGGGATTTTTTTAAACTATTTTTAAAATTGTAAAAGTATACCATGACCATGTTAAACAATTCAAATGGTGCACATACAGTGCAAGGGAAAAGTACCCACTCAATGCCTATTTCCACTTTTCACTGGTGAATACTAATGATTCCTGTTGAGAATTTTCTGTGATTAAACAAGCAAATGAATATAAGTACATCTTTTTTTAACATAAACAGTATTATTCATACTATATTGATTTCTATGAAAAACGCTCGTCTTCTCTTAAAAGTATGCTCGCACAGTTTTTCATGTGTACTTATACAGTGCTGTTTTAAAATCTTCTCTGCAGTATCCCATTGCATACATATACCATAAATTATTTAAGTACTTTTTCTCTAGATGTATATTTTAGTTGTTTATAGATTTTAATATCACAAACAATGCTTGCAGCCAACTCCACCACATTTCTTTGCTCAATGATGTGAGCATATTTGGCAGCAAATTCTTAGAAGTAAAATTGAAATGTGTATTTAAAATGTTGAAAGATATTTCACACTTCCATCTAAATGTGGTTGTACTAATGTACTTCCCCCCCACTCCACCCCATGGTTGGTATGAGAGGGACTGACCTTCACCAACAATGGATATAAACAATACAAGAAACTATCAGGGGAAGGTGCCTAATATCAATGATTTAGTAAACCCTGAATTAAGTATTTAGGCCTTTGATACCAAGAAAATGGAAATGCTTGCTTTTACGTGTACTGTGAATTCCCAGGCTCCTCACTCTGAAAAGAAAGGAGCTTGAAATGAACTGGATCTCACAAAGAGGGACTCGACGCTCATGGAGTGCTTGCTGAGTGCCATGCACTGTTCTAAGTGCTTTACTTACATTAAGTCATGTGTTCCTCCTACCAATCCTATGAAGAAGGTGCTTTTACCATTTCCATTTTACAGACCAGAAAACGAAGGCACAGAAAAGTTAAGGACGTTTCCCAAGGTCTTTCAGCTGATAAGTGATAGAGCTCAGATTTGAACCTAGAAAATCTGAACCCAGAGTCAGATGCTTTTTGACACACGTCTGCCTCTCTGCTCCTGTTGATGTGCTAAACACATTTATTAAACTCCTATTCTCTGCCAGGAACAATACATGCACCCTCTTATCCTCACAGCAATACAAAGCATTATCCCTGTTCCTCAGCAATATTGAAGTGGCTTGCCAAAGTGACAGAAGGAGGATTTGTACCCAGGAATGTCTAATTCCGAAGCCTGTTTTAATTCTACCACACGATTTCTTCAGAATGAAGTGTATAAGAAAGCTATATGAGAGCCATCTCCACCAATAAACAGAACTTCCTGGGGGCTACATCATACCTAATTCTTCCTCTATCAGAGTTCTGTGCAATTAAGAATGTTTGTGTACTTTTAACCACAGGCATGTGGTCACATAGTGGCAATTTGCTGTCTCTCGTAAAGTGTGAGCTCCAATTGTCCAATTTGGACCAAGACTGAAGGCAGAATTAATTTCCAAATATCAAGAAATATTTAAGAAAAGTGACACGGTCAGGCACGGATGAGCACGTCCCACACTCAGGGACACACATCTCTAGAATACAGAAGCAACATATATTTAATCTCAGTGAGCAACTCATTATGAGTCCATCAAAAAAAAAAGAAAAGAAAAGAAAAACAGCTTGGGTGCTGTTTCCTGAGTTTACAAATGTATTTCCTTACGTTTACAGAAAGGACCCAAGGGAGATAAGAGGAGCAACAGGAAGGAGAGCTTCAGAGGTTCCAGGTGGGAAAGCGCACCCACCACGACTCTGCTCACACCCACCATGTCCAGCACGGTGTATGAGTTCAGGCCCTGGATTCAAATCCACTCTGCTACTTACCTGCTGTGTGACCACGTACAAGTTACTGAACCTCTCCTGCCAAAGCTTCCCGGCCTTTAAAATGAGTAAGAATCGACAGTACTTACCTCATCAGTCTGTCATGCAGATTAAATACTGTCCTGTACAGATCACTGCCCTGAGGGTTGAGGGTGAAGAACAGAATCACAGACGTGCACATAAATGGACCCTCTCTCTTTCGTGTTACAGTGTCTTACCACTTTTTGTTTTAAGGCAATCAGGAAAGCATACTGTCCTATATCTAAGTCTGCGACTGGAAAGGAGATTTCTATTCATCTTCTTACGATAGCCTCATACTCTGGAAGTCAGAGTGTACAAACCCTACATTTCTGTGTCAGCAGCCCTAGTTACTAATGGGACATCAGATCTCGGTCTATGTTATTGCTGTCACAAATCATATGTTATCCAAGTTTAGCTTTTGGTTACCACCACTGGTTAGGCACAAGCCTGCTGTACGGCTGCTTAGTAGGCTTTGGAGGCTAATTTGATCATCTCCTAAAAGTTTACTTTTTGGTGCACCATGGATGCTAATGTCATATTACTACAAGTGTTTTCCTGTACTATACAGTAAAACAAGTCAGCCTGGAAAAATATGCAAATTTTGCCATTATGTTGTTCAGTTTTAAGGGCAATTAAACATTTGCTTTGAGCTCCTCACATTGCATTGCATATCCATACAAAACTTACTATTCATTTCTGTACCTACAACTTATTTTGCATTAAGTCTTTGCCATTATTTCCTTTTCACTGAAAATTGGGTTTTCAGTTATACCTCACAATCCTATACTATGTGAATCTTTATTTGCAAAAAATTTAGCCTTTTTCTGCTTACGTTAGATCAATTCCATCTGTCACTGTACTACTTGGGCAGTGTGAGGCAGCTGTTTCAGGTTTTCCCCATGAGATGTCTGTATTTCATGATATCAGTGTTGACTCTTCCATCTACCACATGAACAGAAACCTTCTCTTCAATGAGCAGGGCCAGTCCTGCTGGGCTCTGCAAATCAGAATCAGGTCTATGTGAAACAAAGACATTGTCTTAAAAAATAAAGTATAATAAAATAATAATAATGCCTCAAAGAGCTGTTAGAAATTGTGTGAATAAAAAAAAAATAAAAAGTATTTTTACAGTTGAATTTGAAAAAAAAAAAACCTAAATTGTGTCAGAATGGTTGTTGTCTGTAAATACAACTTTTATCTTCCATACATTAATTTTTTGTTCAAGTGATTATGACCATGAATTAAAAATAAGGCAAAATTTGAGGAATAAGTAGTACCTGAGATGAGGGAAAATGAAAGATTTGTATGTCATTCTTTTGGGGACATAAAGGAGATGGCTCATCTCCACAGTTCTTAGACTCTTACCATCCTTCCTTAATAAGAGCCTCCCCCTGTCCATTTCTAGTTACAATACGCCAACCCTTTGCCACCCAATTCAAACCTTTAAGTCTCTTTTGAGTACTCCCTTCCCCTTATCCTCTTCCTTTAATTAATCATGAAATTCTAATCACCCTTACTTCGTATTTTCTCATACCTTTCCCATTCTTTACACACATAGTTCAATATCTTATTTCCTCCTGCCTCTAGTAGCAACATAGCCTGCTCTTTCCATTCAGTGCAGCCTCTACACCATGACCATATGCACCTTCCCACAAGACCATTTTGATCATGTCACTTTTCTGCTCCAAAACCTTCAAGGGGAAACTTAAACTCTATCACGACAGCTCTTTGACCAATTCTGATCTACTTTTCCAGGCATGTTTCCCATTAACCTCCTATATATTTTCCAAATTGCAAAATTAAGGAGACACTCACTCTCAAGTATGCACCCTGCATTTGCATGATATTGAGAGTGGGGGCCTCCTTAAATTCTTCGCCCTTGGTGCCTAGCTCACCCCACCCTGAGTTCCTGAGGTATATTTCTGGAGATATCACCTTGGCAGCCAAGGAGGTCCACCACTCAGATCTGTCTTCAGTAAAGAACTTGCTATTCAGGTGCAAAAAGTGCAATTAGCTGAGAGCCTCCAGCTACAGAACACAGAGAATCTGCCACGACTTTTGAGTCATAGCCATGCTCTTCTAGGAACCCCTAGTCTGAGCATGTTAGGAGTACTAGACCTGGCCATTTCTGTCCAGCGTGGGTTTCCATTAACATAAAGCAATCTTCCCTCTGGAGGCCACTGAGTTAGATCAGACTGTCAGATCTGCACTGTGATCTGAAGCCTTCCCCAACATAATTTGGCTTCCTCCTTCAATTATCTTTTCCTTCCAATAAACGACTTGTTTGGTAATCCTGTCTCAGTATCTGTCCCCAGAGGACATAAATGACACAGGTAGTCAGCAATTGGTCATACTAGTCTGGACCTGGAGTTAGAGGTAAAGTGATAAACTGAAATGAACTTCTCATGTAGTGGTTAGAAGGTTGAGCTCCAGAGTTTGGGTTCAAATCCAAGCTCCACCACTTCTGACCTCATATAACTTTAGAGAAGCTATGTAACTTCTCAGTACCTCAGTTCCTTCACCTGTAAAATGAGGATTTTAATACTGAGTGAGCACTATGTGAGATGATGCATTTAAAGTATTTAGTGCAGTGCCTAGCTCACAGTAAATACTCAAAAAATAGTCATTATTATCGTATAGACTTTGAAATGCCATTTACAGAAGTTGCTGGGTATCACAAAATAAATGTTCACTTTCTCAAAGAGTTTTCCAAAGGATATAATAAGGCTCATGAGCATTAATTAAAAACATTGCAACCTCAACCCTGTAATTTTTTTTCAGTCTCACTTCCTGCCATTCCCAATATGGCTCCTCTTCTCCACACAATGTTATCACCTTGTTGTCTCCTACCCTGATTTGCTTCCTCCCATATTTCTTTTCCTTCCACTCAAAGTACCTATTCCTCTTCTTTCCATCAGTTCCTGCTAATAACTGCCTTCAAAACTTGGTTGAAAACTCACCTTCTCCAGAGTTTTTCTGACCAGCCTTCACTACCCACGCCAACTGTGATCATCCCTTTCTACTGGCAAACATAATTTACCATTGTATCATTTTAAAATTAAGTGGAACAAAAAAATAATCTAATTCTCATACCATGTTGAAAGTATCTGTGCCTCCATAAACAATTGTTAGTAATAACATGGCTGGAACAGCCTCTCCAGTTTCTTTAAACAAGATTTCCCCTCCCCCACCCACCTTTTTGCCTAAGGCTAAGAGATGGCTTGGCCCAGCAATGCTCAATAAATGCTTAAAGGATGAATGTTTTTAGCTGTGGATGCACTCTCAGCCTACAAATTATATTTTTTATATTCTCTATTCGTGAGCCTTAAAAAATGAAATGTTTCATAAGACAATCTCAATCACACAATGGGGAAACCATTTTATGGGGGAAGTGTTTTACAATCATTTTAGGTATTGTAGTTAATATAAGTGTTTTATAAAATAAAAGTCTGGTCTACAATACATCTAAAAGCCAGCAGGAAATCATAATTAGAGACAGATGGCAAACGTGGCATTCCTTCCTCTCACTATTTCGTACGTATGATATTCCCTACAAAATGACACTGAATGTTCCCCTGGTACCACACAGTGCCATACAAGCTCGGACTAATAAAACCTCTTTATACGCCTATGAAACACTTCAAAAAGAATAACCAACTTCAAAAGTAAGATGAAAGTGTTTTGTATGTGGTTAAGTGCAATGAATATTTTTACAAAGCTTAGTATTTGAACATATCCATTAATACATATTGCAATAGATACCAAAAAAGTACTAAGAAGCTTCAACCATCCTGCACATTCAACTGGAAACCCTCATCAAGATATTCACATTCAAAGCCAAGGTTCCTACATCAACTAGGTCACAGTCTTAGGTGTGTTTCAATATTGTAAATGAATAGTACCTTTAAAATAATCCAGTACACACGAAGCAACACATGAGTATAACATTAATAGCCTACACAGGCTTTTAATGGCTCCTAATATAATATGCCCTTTCAAGGAAGCATTCGTACATATTGAAATACATTTTGACTGTACTACCTTGAGTAATTATAAATTAAACCTGAATAATAAGCATTAAAAGTTATGTAATTTTTTGAAATACACGTAACCCTCTGTAAGTATGCAGCTCTCTATAAGTAATAAAATCTTTGACTTCGAACATTAAAAAGTAAACATAGTTTTCACATTGATTTTCAAGAATATATATTTTGATTGTTACGATTCAGTAAACTATTTTACCAAAGTTTACAACTGTCTCTGATTCAAAGCAAATCAAAATCAACTGTCTGTTATATAATCAATATCAAGATACAAAACTAATCAATAGCTAATATAAAATAATTAACTTATTTACTGCCTCATTGTAAATATAGTGAGGAACTATAACCAGATGGCATTAATACTATGTAATCTGTTCCACTTACCAAGTTAACATTAAGATATCTCCTTTTTCAAATATCAATACCCACTGTGCATTTAGAAAACCTGTTAAAACCCAGTTATAAAAACCTATTTTACTTAATTTCTCAGAAAACTGCTAGTTCAACCTACTTTTCTTTGTGAATTCTGAGTTGCTACCTTATTTTCTCATCTTCGCAATAATTAGTAATAATCTCAAAAAGCAAGAGCATAATGCAAAGTGAAGGAATTGTTACAAAGACAAGAAAGCAAATTTCTATTCTACAAGTGAGCAATTCTCAAAACAAGTTGTTTATCATAAATATACAGCACATTCTAGTCATAATTAGCTCCCAACCACAGTTAGATATACATACACATTTTTCAAAATAAATCTTTTAAATAAGTAAAGTGCTGCAAGCATCTTTCCAGCTTAAGGATTTGAAATAGCAATTAGATCTCAACCTTAAATCATTGGTCTCTATAACTAGAAGAGCAAGTCCCCAAGATGTAAATCCCACCCAATGAGACAAGAGATGCTGAATGTACTATTAATTGCAAAGTAATTTCTTAATTTTAGACGGTAGCACCCAACACTGGCAAATAAATAACGTGATTTATGAGCCTACACTCTCACGCTGTGTTACTGGAGTTCAATGAACACAGGCACATCCTAAACGTACAGTGTGGATGTGATTTCTACAAGCAAAGACACATAGCAGGACTCGGCAACAGCAAGTCTACCCCACCTACTTGTTATTCAAACACTAGTATTTAGAATACCTAAAATGCCTGCTGAACACTGCAGCTCAGCGTCCCCCTGGGGTTACTCCGAAGCAGAACCACATCTCCTCCCCTCCGTGATCACTGAGTTTTGAGAACACAGGTAACACGGGGTAGAAATTCTCTCGTGCAGCAGCAAGATAACTCTTCTCTCCAAATTTTCAAAAACCAATACACCCTCCCCATAGACTTAGACACAGACACAATCACATTTTTTTTTTTTTAAGAAAGAAAGAAGGCTTTTTCAAATAGGGACCTAAAACATGCCACTTGCATGGGGGTAAAAAAAATGTATTTTCTTCTACTTGCTGCTGTGTAAGATCTGATTAGAAAACCTGGATGTACATAAAAAGTAGTGCTTTCCTTTAGTGATATCTGCCTGCACAGACATCTGTGTCCATAAATAATACATATTTATGCAAACACATCTACATTAACAAGGACACACACACACACACACATGCACACCTATACCAATAATTAAGCTTACACTGTTCTACAAGCCCCCTTTGACATTTTCTAGCATGCATGTCATTCAGAAGACAGATTTTTAAAAAATAATCAGCAGCTGCATATAATGCATGTCCAAGTGGCATGTTTAGAGGGGCAAATACATTACCAGACGCATTTTGAAGTTTCTGGAACACCTGCAGGTAGAAGGAGACTGTGAATTGGATGCTGGCACACAGTATTCCTCAGAATCACAGAGCTCCGTGTGGCTGTGGGGGAATGTGAGGCGAGCGTGAGGCTGGAGACCTTTGAGTTGAGCTCACTCTAGACATCAGAAAGCCTCAAAGAGGAGAAAGAAAAAGGCAGCCCACAGACAGCTAGATGAGGAACTTCTGGCACCTCTCCAGCTCAGGAATGAATTCTCTGTAATTTGGAGACGTATAGTGATGGAAATGAGGAGAAACTTGGATTCGCAGGTGAATTTGCTCAGCCATGCAGAAATGCACAGGTAACAGTCTCTCAGCTCATTTTAAAACATTCATTCAGGAACAAGCCTGAATCAGAAAATTAACAGACATCCTTTTTTGAAAAAAATGAAAAAGCTACTCCTGCCAGCTTGCCAAGATGCCTTTACAAACTTCAAATGGATCATTCCATCAGCTATTTGTTGCAAATTTTATTAATCCCAGTGCAGAGGTAAACTGGAAAATCTAATTCCTTTTATGTAGAAAACTGGATTTATTGCTTCTTTTTATAATGCACTTTAGTCATATAAATACATAGATTTACTTACAGAGTCCTCGTTTCTTGTGTAAAACCACTACTGTTTTGTCCAGATAAAATGCTAAAAGGCTTGTTCACAGCTTTTCAAGGAAGTGGAGAAAAATGTTTTAATACCCCAAAGCTGAGCTGAGAATTTAAATGTAGAGTGGCACATTAAGTGGCACATAAGAGATACGGTTATACAAGAGCACTGAGCAAGCAGGTGGCTCACGTCTATAAATATATACATAATTAAGGACAGGAAGAAAAGAGCTTTGGCAAATTAAGTTCTTACAGACAATAGCTGTGATTTTTTTTTTCTTTAGGCTTACAAATAAGCTAATAATTTCTGGGGGGCACATATGGACTTCACCTTGTCTGCAGAACTCCTAAGCTCACGGAGAGAAAGTGCGGTTGGAAGCACTGCACCCTGGCGATATGTTTTCGAATGTAATGAGGAGGACGACATTACCATGAAGAATGTTGTCATATTACATTTGCCCATGTGGCTTAACTACTCATCCAACCTTGCAAATGGCCATTTGTCTGGACTCAATAGCAAAAGCACTATCCCCATGAGGGTGGAGGTGGGAGGCCAACTTCGTGTGTTTTACTACACACACCCCTCCGGGAGGCTGAGCGTGGGAGTGATTCTTTGCAAGGCCACATTTATCTATGATAAATTCAAAGTGGAATGAATAATGAACAATTAAGCTATTTATTATTTTAAATCTTGAGGTCAAGGGCAGAACAGTGTTTGCGTTTACTGATAGAAGGTCAATGGCAATAGCGCTAAGAGGGTTGGGCTCACCTGTAAACATGCTCAATAAACATGCACTGACGGAGCAGCTTCCAGGCCTCTTCACATTCCAGTGCCCAGTCCTTTTTGTCTGGGCGATTTTTTCCTTACCTCTCCACTACCATCTGCTTTCTACAGCCATTCAACAAATATCTAGTGAATGAGACACTCCCCCTGATGCTGTGGAGAACACGAGGACGCTTATGCTGGGACCGTCCTTCAAGGAGCTTGCCATTGTCATAAAGTGCCACAATGGGTGTCGGTAAGGAATGGACACATCGGAATTATTTATGAATATCCATGCCCGCCACCATCTCTTTTTCCATTTTGGATTCCCTTTCGGTGGGGTGAGGCAAGAAGAATTTGCACATGTTTTGAAGAGTCTCACAGGTAGTTCTAAGTCCCTGCCCCCACCTCATAGGAGGAACGGTTATTATAAACCCTCTAGTAATTGAGAGAAGGGTGTCGCATCCACCACTACGTGTAGACTCTAGCCACACAGCTACTCCAGCAGACCTGCATATCTGTGTCTCTGCTGATCACTGCACCATGGAGAAGGCCCAGACTTCATCCGGTTTAGCACAAAGTCCCTGATTTTGACCCAGAGCCTGGGTCTGCAAGGTTCCAAATGGATTTGGAAGCCAAAGGCAAAAGCAGCCTTTTTGATTCACTCACATAACCTCTCTGGGCTCTGTTTCTTTACTTGTAGAATGAGAGCTCAGGGCCGGCTCTGAATCTATGATTTCTCTGCCAAAACACACGAGTGTCCTCTCTATGCTACATTGGCACCTAAGATCAGAACTCAGAATTCCTGACTTTACTATTTAACTGCTTAATGGTAAGCAGCGAATCAAATCTCATGCAGGGGACCCTTCAGCCTGAGAATCAGCATCATAGGCTTCTTCTCCACTTCTCCATGGTGGGGTGGGGTGTGTGTGGTTGGAAACCACTGAAGAATTCAGGGCATAAGGGCATGAAAACAAGTACATTATCTGCCAACTCCTTCCATCCTTGGCTTCAGCAATGCCTCAGTTCCAGTCCTGAAAGGTCCCCTCGTGTGTGATCAGTCCTCAAGAGGTCACACAGCCAGAAGCCAGGCTGCTACACAGCCCCCCTCCCTCCATGGCTGACCCCCTTAAAATGAATGTGAAGGCCTGAGGAGGTGGTTTTGAGGTTTCCAAGGCTCTAGTTCTAATCTCTGGTGGTGAAGGGGTGCCTCGTGCCACTCCTCAGAGATATGAGAAGAATATGGCCACACCATCCTCAGATGGTCAGCCTTTTCACACGACCCCTCCTCCTTGACTGTCAGCACAGGCTCATCCAGTGTCCTGCAAGCCCACCCATGGTGACAATAAGAATTGCTCTGAGCTATTCTTTTTCTTCTTTACCACCACATATTTACCATGTTTGTTTATTGCCTGTCTCCCTCGGAAGAATGTAAGATCTTCACTGTCACTTCTCCAGCACCCAGGACAATACCTGACACAAAGAAAGTCCTCAACATATTGTTTATTGAATGAATAAATGGATGGATTAATCTTTAAAAAAAAAAAAGAAGAATAGCTCAGATGGGAGAGCTAACTCAGCCTTCCCCATTGATTGCTGTGCACTGGGTGCCACTGTCATTCACGCAGGAAGAATCTAACCTGGACAGATACCTTAAAGACAAAGTTCATGTGACCGACTAAAATATAAACCTTTTCATGTAACAACTCTACTTAAAAAATAAAGTTTTCTATACCCTCTAATCCTCAATTAAGAAAATCAGAAAAGCTTGACCTTGAAGGAAAAGCACAAAATGTTTACAGGTGGTAGCGCTGCAGAGACAGGGGAGGCCGACCTGAGTAGGCAGACAACCTTGTGGCCAGGTGTCTTTGTGGAAGCCATTTAAATTCCGTCACACTGCTTCCTCCTCTGTGAAAGGAAAACTACCTACCTTACCAAGTTACTAGGAGAGTTAAAATCTGTAAAGCGCCTGGCACATCATTAGCTGCTGAAGAATTCATATTATAATCATCAAAAGTAACCCCATTAGCCTGTGAGGACAGAAGTTATGTCTTAGTCGCTTTTCTATCTCTCACACCCCCTGTGCCATACCTCCACATTCGCTCCACAGGTTTTTACTGAGCACCTAGCACTCCCAGGGTCCCGGCTAGGGACCAGGGACACACCATTGACAAGACGGAAATGACTCCTGCCCTTATGTGGCTCACAGTCTAGCTAGGGGCACGGAAGTTAAATAAGTGCCATGAATGACTAAAATATACGTCTCTGTGATCTCAGGCTGCCATACCATAGCCTGGGTGGCTGAAACAACAGACATTTATTTCGCACAGCTCTGGAGGCTGGGAAGTCTGAGATCAAGGTGCCAGCTGATTGGTTTCCTGGTGACAGCTCTCCTCCGGGCTCGTGTACAGCCACCTTCTCACTGTCTGCTCACATGGAGGAAAGAGGGAGCTCTGGTGTCTTTCTCACAAGGACACTAATCCCACTGTAGGGGCTCTGTCCTCATGACTTCACCTCAACCTAATTGCCTCCCAAAGTTCGAACCTCCAAAACCATCATATGGAGGGTTAGGGCTTTCGATATTTGAATTTTGAAGGAACGCAAACCTTCACTCCACAACAAAATAAAAATGAATTAACTAATTAGTCAATGATAATCTTTTTAGTGTTTTTCTTTATAACAGCCCGGAGAATGTCAAGGTCACAAATGGAAGAAAATTTGTGACTGTTTCTGATAATTACCTTCAAACCTAGAGATGTGGGGCTATTGGGCTGGCCCTCATTAAGTGGCAGGTTTCTCCCCAGAAGATGTCCCCTGAGGCCCCTCAGGCTACCTAGCCCAGGAAGCCCTTTGATCTGTTCGCACAGTCCCTTCCACCCCACTGGCAAACATTCTGGTTCCTGACCTCACCATTTTACATCCCAGCTGTCTAAAATGCAGTCAGCTTTTTTTTTAAAGAGCACCCAAGATTTTAATTAAAGTTCCAGGGATCCAGCCAAGGATATTTTTCTAAAAGAGAAGCAATATCTGTTTTTGAAGACAGAACATTTCATAACAGAGATCTCATATATTGTGATGAATGATAAATAGCAACACAGGCTGCACCCTCAAAGGAACCAAACTGCCGAGTGAAAGCGCGTGCACATGTGCGTGCATGTGCATGTGTGTGCATGTTTAATGCTCAACCTGCCTAAGGAGGACAGAGCCAGGGAGACAAATGCATTTCAGTTACTTAAACCATTCATATATTTACGGCAGACAGTTAATGGAACAACATAAGGGCCTGTCTCTTAAGGGCCGGAGATTATCTTTTGTTCTCCCCGATGATTCGCTTTGATTTAAAAGGCTTTGGCTACAAGACTCCCTGCGAACAGCATTCGATAAGAACTCAACTTCTGCAAGTGCTGGTCAGCAGATGTCTACCACACACCTAATCCAGACCATGTGGGATACTATAATTCCATGTCACTCACACTCCGTGGTAGATAAATTAAAATGAAGCCTCGATACCACTGCTGGCAGTGTGACAAGATTAATCCACCTATGCATTTTGTTTTTTATAAATTCATCCTTGCTGCCTGGGAAATCCCTGCTAATCCCCACTCATCACGCCAGTCAGGGACTATAGCAACTGAGCTCCAAAACCATCCAGCTTCTTCAACGAACCTGAAAAGCTGACACCCACACTAGTGTGGTAAAAGTACATTCGTGTCCATTTCGGGCCCAGCTGAGGGTCCATCCATACTGTGAAATGTATCGGCATTAATGGAAGACTTTTAAGGAGATGGCAGGCCTCCTCAGGCAGAAGGGCCAAAAGCTTGGTATTTCCTGTGTCCTCCCATCCCCAGAGGCTATGGCACTGCCATGGGGCCAGCAACCACAGGTGATTCTCTGCAGAGACAGCTGAGCAGCAGGCCACCATGCGCCTGCATGAAGCCTTAGCCAAGGTGCTGGCTGGGCACCATTACTGGGCCTGTGGACGTGGAAAAGGAGCTGAAAAGGTGGTGTTAGCCCCATTTCCCTGACATTATGGATATTATTTCTCTGGATCCAAAGGGCAAAGGATAAGGAGGTGATTTTATGAGAGGTGCCATGTTAGACAGACATCTCAGCCCAAACTATTTATTCACCCTAGAGAAAATTGACATGATTCACCCCTGCCTTGGTAAACTATCAAACGATTAGGCTAAATCACCTCCAACCTAGCTTTTAGTATCTATTCTAGCTACTGACAGTAGATATAAAATCATGAGATATTATAACACACACACAATTCTCTATTTATTGCTGTATATTTTTTCTATAACACAAATATACTGTATTCTATAAGACACAACTGCATGTGACAATACTTTCCAAGCCTGAAAGGCCAACTGGTGAAAGAAAATGAGAACAACGTGCAAGCACAACCCACAGAAATCCAAGGCATGGAAAATAAGGGACTAAGAGTTGGTTACCAACTCAGAATCAAGAAGTGACCTCTATGATTCTCAGAGGGTACAGAGCATGGGCATCTTCCACAGCAAGCACAAGTGACCTTTATACCAAAGTAAATGAGTCCGTGTGTCATTTCTGTAGGGGACAAGCACTGGAGTTAGAAGATCCAGGGTCTCAGTCACTGTTTCTTTCATCTCCTAACACTGTGACCTCAGCCTCAGATCTCCCATCAGTGTACTGGGGATTATGTCTGCCCTGCCTACTTCCTCATACTGATGTACAGAAAACAACACCACACGTAGTAATTCGTATACCAATCGAAAACAGTATACACACACATTGTGGTTTTACTACCCCAGCCCAAGGCATCAGTGTATCACTAGTAAACCTTAGTTTCATCAACATAATGTCTTAGCAAAGAGAGAAAGTGCCTACGAGAACCCTAAGAGAGAGTCGGTGTGTGGAGAATTAAGCCTTATGAGAGAGCCAAGAAAATCAAACTTCCCCTCCAAGCCTAACAACCCAGCCCAGTTGGGGGTAGTGCACTTCAATTAAGTGCTAGGCTTCCAGAGAGCCTTGTGGATTGACTGTCAAAGTTCTTGCTCAACTGAACTGAAACCTTGCAAAGTGGCCACCACTAAGACTCACCAAGGAATTCCACATATAAACAGTCGTCGATGTCAATTAACCTTTGTGAGCATGAAAAATAACTGGAAAGGTTGAGGAATTAACAAGGAGACAAACGCAGATGCCAGACACGAGCAAGATGCTACCGTAAGTGCTACAATCACATGGTAGTTAATTTTAGTATAGTAGGAATGGCTCTCATGATAAAAGATCTTTTCTAAAAATGGAAGTGCATTAAAAATAGAAGCTGAGTCTAATCTATATTTTACCCTATAGCACTCTGATTAATCCCACATCTGCACTGAGACTACAAATATTTATTGAAGATAACCATATTGGTGCCTTCTGAATGTTTAAAGAATCAGTAAATACACTGCATTCAGCTGTGTATCATTTGACTTCCTTAACTGAAGATTCAAATAAAATTAATTAAATTCATAAGTTATGAAGACATCTCTTAAGATGAAAAAAGAAAATTCACAAAGTATAGAACTGAGTGATAACATCACTGGAGTACAATACCAGCCTCAGGGCAATAATGCAGTTAGAAGCTGCCACGCTATTCCTTGACCTAGTTCCTTCTCTTCACATCCCCACCTCCATCCAGAAATGTAGGGCCCCACATGCATGTAAGTGGACAACCCAGAAGACAAGCGCAAGGTCCGTTCAGACTACCCCAACCCCATGGCCAAACACGCCCCCATCGGACTCTTCTTGGGCTTAGATATGTGCACAGGCCTGCCCTCAAAATTTTGGACCACAAGAAGAGGTCTTCACAAGCCCTAGAAATGGATTTGGGATCATTTAGGTATCTAGTTTGTGGGACCATGCTCTAAAAAGGGGCCAGAGACTCTGGGTGGACATGTCTTTTTTATTCCCTAATCTTTCACCCAGTGAAGAAGGGCATGACCAGAGGAAAAACAAGGTAGGCCCTCTAAGATGCAGGACCCAGAGCAGGGACCCTAGTCCCTCAGGTCTAAGGAAGTAATTCTTGAACCTGTTACCCTTCCAGCTAAATTCTCATCTCTGTGATGTTTTTAATGGTGAACTTGAATAAATGATCTATATCCACGATTCATTTCTTCATTAGCTTCTTCTTTGTTAAAGCCTTTAATGTTGCAACTTCTCACATTAGAACCTGTGCCCTCACTAGTATAATTATTTTCTCTAATACTCATAATTTCCTTCTTAACAAATTCAATTGCCCAGGCACGTTTTTTCCCCCCGTTTTTAACTGCTAACAACATTTTTTACCTAGACCCTATCTCGACTTGTTCTGCCCTTTTGCCTCTTTAATGCTTTTATCCAGTTCCCCTGCCACTACTCTAATTTCCTTTCCTCCTACATCCATTCAGTTGAGGTAAGTACTGCTGTGGACCAAGTATCCTTCTACCTTTACACATGGATGTTCATCTAGTCCCATGGTTAGCAGATACTAAACATAATTATTCAGTTTTCTTTGACCCAGAACGCTTCTCTCTACCTTCTCAGCAACCAAAATCTCCTTTTTGTTTTTATGTACTTGAAGCTCATCTTTCCTATGAAATATTTCCACATTAACTTCACTCAGACCTAATAACTCCAGATAGTCTATAACAATACCATTGCATGAGTACAATGGAGGAGCACACAGAGATGGTAAAGAGGGTTCTTCTTATTTGCCAAGCCTAACTGATTTGTATTAATATCTATACCCCTAGAGTCATGTTTCTCACACTTTGCTATAGCACAGGAATCATCTGGGGATCTTGTTAAAATGCAGATTCTGACATAGTATGTCTGGATGGGGCATGAGAATTTGCATTTCTAACAAGCTCTCAGATGATGTTGATGTTATTGGTTATTGGGTCACACTTTGAGTGCCAAGTACCTAAAGGGCTACATTGCCAATTTTCTGAATATGAGTTTGGATTTAGCAGGAGAGGATGATATGATTGATTAGCAATGTCTGCCATGAACACTGGAATAGAGAATGGCAACATAGAGAATGTTCATTCTCTATGATCAAATTAGTAATGATTCATTGATTTAGTCAACAAATATTTATTGAGTATTAACTATGTGTCAGGCACTATAGATAGTGACAGACAGAGTTCATGGAACTCACATTCTGTAGGACAGAGAGACAATTAAAAAAACAAATGAACAAGATAATTTTACATAGTAGCAGGTGCTGTGAGGCAACAAACAGGTGACACACAGAGTAACTGGAGAGGGCTACTACCAACTGAGTGGTCAGGGACAGCCTTTCCACTAAGGTGATGGCTAGGCTGAGGCCTACAACATGGAAACAACTATTACACATTATTACTAAGGGAACAGCTTTTCGTCAGAGGGAAGTGCAAAAGCAACAGTCCAGAATCAGGAAGGAGGTCCGAAAGCCACATATTTGCCATCCTCAGATAGTAAAAGAAGCACAGACTTTGTATTCAGGCAGATATGTGTATTACTCTCAACTGTCCCAGCATGGACACATTATTTAACCCATTTTCTATTCAGAAAAAAATTATTTCTGGCTATCTGTCATACAGCTTACTAGATGCCATAGAAACAATGGTGAATAAGACAGATGTGATCCTATTTCCACAAAGCTTCTACTCCAGCCCTGTTTACCTGTTTCCTCATCTATACAATAGGTAAAATAATACTGACTTTGCAAAGTCATCAAATAAAGTGTTTTAAAATTTTTATTATTTAATACTTAATAAGTACTCAATAATTTATTTGACCCTTATCTTACTTTCACATTTGGCAATATTATGTTGACAAAGTTTATATGCCTTTTGTATATTTAAGATTGATTTTTTAATCTGCTTTATTTTTCTCCTTAGATTATAAATTGTCAATTCAGGGAACATAATCTGTTATAGCTGTTTGGCACCTTCAGAAAGCACTTCATTCACACAAATTTAACAAAATAATTTAATGAATATTTCACTGAGTGCCAAATAAAAAAAATAAATAGATCAATTGTTTGGTGATTTTGCTGTAAGAAAAACTAAAGGAAAATAAGAAGGAAAAAGAGTGATGGGGAAGGAAAAATATTATTATACTTAGCCAGGGAGGTCTCACTGATAAGGTCACATTTTGGCTGAAATGAGCATTTCATGAAGGGTAAAAGCCATGTGAGTTTCTGAAAAAAGACTTTTCAAGCAAAGGAAACTGCAACACAGAAGCCCCAAGTGCTCAGTGTGTTCAGGAAAAGAAAGGAGACCAATGTAGCAAATGCCTTCATTTTATAAAGAATGGAGGCCATGAGAAATAACTTTGGCTCATACAAAGTGCATCAATTAAGTTAACTTTAGCTGCTGTGATGAAATGAACAAATACTCCAATGCAAAAATGTAAATGTCTGATTTACGTAAATTACAATACCAGCCTTCCAGGACAGCAAGGGGATTCTCCTCCCAGCAGTGATTCAGGAACCCAGGATCCTCCCACATTGTGTCTCTGCCATCTGCAACCCAAGGCTTCCAGGCTCACTTTCAGTGTCAATTTCCTGTGTCTGATAAGAAGAGATTACGGAGGATCACTAATTGGAGGTTTATAATAATAAAGCCTGCAAGTGGAACCCCTCAATCCCATTCCTATTCATTAACTATTGTTTAGTCACTTAGCCACCAACTACCACAAAAAAAATTAAAAAGACCAGGAAATGTAGTCTAGCAGGAAACCGAAGAAAAGGGATTTGGTGAGCAGCTAGCCAGTCCCTATCGCCTTCCTCCCAGGCCTGTGCTTTCTTTCTTCATAATGCACGTATGTGTGTATAAAAACAATGCTCTGTCTACCTTCCTGATAGTTGGCACTAATAACAGTATGGGATAGGAGATAGAAGAATTCCTAGTTACCTGCTGCCAGCCAAAACATGTTCCATTGGTCAAGTGATTTAATCTTACTGAGATGGGAATAATGGAGAAAGAGTGATACTTACAATGGAATGGAGGATTAAACAGAGATATGTCATGATGAGAAAGCATAGACAGAAAATCACATCATTACCCCACTTCATCTGCTTCTACTGTTTCACAAGAATGAACTAACTACAAGTCAACAACAAGTACTCTGCATTTTCTTACTCCAGCTTCTTAGCAAGATTGTTGTGAGGATCATGTGGAGATCGTGTTTGCAAAAATAAAACTGAGATATCACTGGTGTTATAAAATGCAATTATAAAAAATAGAAAAAAAATCTGTTAAGAGGGCAAGAAGTTAGAGCAATATAATGAAAGTGGATTTTACCTCTATAGAAAGTCCTTTTCAATATCAAAATCAGTCCAATTAAAACTTTCAAAAGTAATACAGATCAAAGAAAAACATGATGACCAGAGAATAGGTATGAATTTAATAATCACTAATGAACAAAGTCTATGGCTTGCAAACTCTACTCTCATCTTGAACTAACAAGGCAAAAAAATTTTCTTTTAAATAATCAATAGTTTTAAATTTCTTAGGATGGTTCTAAAATTACATAATTAAAGTCAAATGAACACATCCCATAGAGAAATAATAATATCAACATTAAGGATAGATATAAATCAGGGTTTGAGCTGCATGAAAGCAGTCCAAGTGCTCCTTTGACAGAAAATATTACTTAAAATGATATCAGGCTGCATTTTATTTAATAGTCATTAATGACCAGAAAACACTGTGTAAATGAAATCCACCACTGATTTTAAATTGAGTAATACATATAACAACCTGAAAATCCCCCCAAAATAAATAAAAGTCATGGAAAGAGTAAAATAATACAGAGGAAAAAATTAGGAATGTGTTTACCAACTTGGAAAAAATAATAATTAATATTTCATTTTCATAAATATGTGCTTAGCACTCCTATGAGTACTTTATGCTGACTATCTTCTACAAAAAATCCTATTTATCCCCAATATCTACTTAATCACAATTCCTCCACATTTGGGCATGAGCTTTGTAACAGTAGCTGCACCTGGTACTAAGATTTTTCTTTTTACAAGGACAGGTTAATGAGAATTGCTGTGGCTTTGGGAGCATGCTTGATGGAGTTAATTAAGTGGTAATGGGTAATATATGGGCATAGGGTACACAAAACAGAGTTCTCCTTTTCTAGAACTCATTAAACTTATTTCCTATTCCACTGATTTGCTATTAATCATTGATCATGTGCTATCTGTTACATTTTTTGTCCTATCAATCTGCATTAATACAGTATCCTTATGCTGGTTTAATTTCTTCATCTTGCCCTTTTAGCACTGAGAACAGAAACCATACACAACATGTTTTGACTCCTCTGAAAGCACTTTTGCACACAAAAAGTGCCAAATTGTAATATCGATTACTGTAATAAATGAGTTCAGAATCTGAGAATCTTTTTAGATTAAACCAGATGAGACTAAAAGTAAATCCAAAGTAGAAAACAGTCTTCTCTCTTTAGCAGAGGATCTGAAGCCCCTATTAGAAGTGCTGGGGGGTTGATCTGTATCAATAATTACAGGAAAATCTCTGAATAGAAGGAACTACAGAGATGATATGGACAGAATGGACTAGGGAGTGAAAGGAAAGACCGATGGATTAAAAAGCACATCATAACTAAACTTCATAAATCTACCTACCAAAGAGTTGACTAATATTATCTCTAAAACTTCACATCTAAATACCAAATACATGTAAAAGATTAAGAGTGAATGGTCACTCAGAAAACTTTTAATGATACATCCTAATTGTGAAAAAACAAATTTCATAATGATCAAACTTTTAAAATGCAAATATAATTTATATAGAAAAATGTTAATTTATATAATGAGGTATATTTGATTTTTAAACTAATTGACAATCACTTTACAATCAATTAATATTTTGTTCCAGATATATTTTTAAAAGTATAAAGAAACATCATTGAAGAAAAGACTGTAGTAGGCAGAATTATGGCCCCTTCAAAGATGTCCATGTCCTTGAAACTGTAACTACATTACAGGAAATGGCAAACAGTAATTAAGGTTATAGATGCAATTAAATTTGTTAATCAACTGACCTTAAGATAGATTGTCCTGGATTATCCAGGTAGGACCAGTGTAATCATAGGCATCCCTGAAAGTGGAAGAGAGAGGAAGAACTGCTGTCAGAGTGATGCAATATGAGAAGACTCGTCTTAGCCATTAGCAGCTTTGAAGAAGGAGGCATAGGACCATGAGCCAAGGAATGCAGACAGTCTCCAGAGCTGTAAAAAGGAAATGATCCTTCCCTACAGCCTTTTAAAGGAACACATTTCTGCTGACATCTCTTTTTTTTCCTGCTGACATCCTAATTTTAGCCAGCGTGACCTGTGTCAGACTTCTGACCTCCAGAAACATAAGATAATAAATTGGTGTTGTTTTAACACACTAAATTTATGGTAACATTTTATAGCAGCAATATAAAACTAATACAAAGACCAAACATTTAAAAAGCCTTCAGATGATTTATTTCCAATTCACTAAAAATAAATGTAAGGAAATAAAATGTACACTCTGAAAAATTATTTTTTACTGTCAATAAAGCAAGTAAACCAAAAACAGAAACAATGAAAATAACAATAACGAGAAAGCCCAAATAAGATAATATTTATTTCTAGGGGGAAAAAAATAGACCTAAAACTCAAAAGCTTTTATGTGATCTAAATTTGCCCTCTTTGGGCTGCTGTGTAGCTATTTTTTCTTTCACAGTGAAGTGCAAAGTATAAAATACCTTAAGAGAAATGTAATGAAATGCGTCTCAGAGAAAATGGTAATGTGCCTTCGCCCCCCTCCCCACAGTGTATTGCTCTGCTATAGTCCTAAGCCCTACTTTAACTTTAATTTCAAAGAGCATAATATAATATTTGCTTCAAGTTATCTGATGAGAAGAGATACTGTCCTAGGAATAGCAAGCAGGTAGACTGTGACAAGGTCGAAATAAACTGTTCCCAGGGTAATGACAAAACGCCAGCTGTTCATCACTTCATCACAGACAGTGTAGGGGGTGGCGGGAAGGAGGAGATCGTACTTATCCTTATTGCTGATTTGCTGACAGTTAAGTTGAATTCAGTCTCTTAATTGCAAGAACCTCCAAAATTCAATATTCTATGTTTAAATACAAATAAGTATTCATAAATAAGCAAGCAGATATCTAAAGGGAATAGCAAATCCACTCAAAGAAGGCAAGAAAGCATTGATCAATTGCTCCATTACCAAAGGTGTCATCCATAACCAGCTACAAAAAAGCTCGGATGGGCCACACCCTAAGTTGACTTGTTACCTTTATAAAGCATCCTGCTTTTGTCTTGTTTTAATTGCAGGGAGAAGGTATAGGGAAGAGATTGGAAATCAAAAGAACCAGCTTCCACTACTGACTTGCCCAATAAGTGATCTTTAGGGTTTTGTTTGTTTGTTTGTTGTTTTTTTTACTTTGAAAACTAAGGACAATAGACTAAGTTAATGTGTCCCAAATTCTGAGACCTATATAAGTAAAAGTAATAATAAATTGGTAAAAAGTATTAAATAATATTGCCTCTCAATGTAAGAAAGTTATTTCCTTTACAATGCTCTTTTTAACTTGTCTAAGAAGGTCAAGAAAAAGTCTCAGCTAGGTGCTAGTACAGCTTTGACACTTCCAAATCTCCTTTTTGAACAAAGATAGGGCAGGCCCTAAATTCAGAGCATTTCAAAAGCAAAGTGTTTAGCTAGAACTAGAATACTGTTTTATCTTTATTGTATTTAATTTTATAGTTATTTTTCATTTGTAAATTAACTGAAATCATATAAAACTGATTTCATTTATAGTATAAAGTAATTAGATAAAAACAGAAAGTTGACATAAAAAATTAATTAAATAATATGCAGGTTCTAACCACACAGATTATTTTTTAAAAATCTGGGAAAGGGGGTACCCAAATGACTTGAAGTTTGAAAAAGGGTAAGTTATTTCTAGGATCCATTCCCATTATAACATTCTCAAAACCAATGAACAGAAATCTTGCCTCCACTATCAAGGTAACATTTTGAAACACTATTTCCTTCAGTTGCTAAGGTAACTCCTTGAATTGCTCTACTATTGAATTAATATTTACGTGTCTTATTTCCCCACAATTAATTAAGTTGCTCAAAACCCAGAAAGTAACATGTGTATCTCACTAATGTATACTGAATAAATAGATTCTTGCTTATTTTATATAAGGATAATTTCTAGACCTAAAGAATCCTAGATTTAAAGCTATACCTAAGTCAGCATACTTATATTATTTCCCTGTTTATAACTATACACCCTTGGAAATGTTAGAAAGGCAAATCTTTCATTGTCTCAGATCGCAAGTTCCTCCAAAACCATGCACTCCAATCCTATTTGAATACTCAAACCTATAACGCAAAGTGATATTTTATTACAAGCAAGCATCATCGATCTTTGCCCAACAGAGGAGGTGTAAGATGGCGGATGGCCATATACATAATCTGCCAGCCCAAGTCTTGTGGTACAAAATCAGGAGAAAGGAAAAGGGAATAAGGCTGCCAAAAGCGAGGCCAAACAAAAAAGTCTTGAAAGTACAAAAACTGCTCACCTCTGTGTGCCTTGCAGCATGATGGCTTCTTACATGTGTTGGAATGGGGAGTAGGGAAAGAGTTGAGGCACCATAAATTATGGGGTTCAAAATGAAGTCATTAGTCTCCCAAACAGAAGTTAAGTCACACATGCGTCAGCATAGTAGGTGTCCTATGTTGTCTATCATTGTGGCACTACTACTACATTGTGTGGTCCATATCTATTTGCAGGTCTTGCCCTGCCGCACTGTTACTTTAAAAGGCAGGCACTGTGCTTATATCGACTCTTTTTTCTAAAACCTTAGACAATCCACAGCACATAGTTGAACTTTAATAAATTCTTCTTAAATGAGTTTATTAAAAGACCAATGCTACAACAATGACTCTCATCAGTATATAGACCAACTCCTTTTAAAAGGATGCATGAATGCATCTAGTCATTAAAATTGGAAGAAGAAAAAAGGCTAAAATTTATATGGAGCCATAAAAGACCCCAAATAGCCACAGCATTCTTGAGAAAGAAGAACAATGTTGGAGGTATCACACTACCTGATATCAAACTATACTACAAGTCTACAGTATTCAAAACAGCGTGGTGTTGGCATAAAAACAGATATAGTGATTAATGGAACAGAATAGAGAGCCCAGAAATAAATCCACGCCTATATGTTCATTTAATACATGCCAAAGGAGGCAAGAATATACAATGGGGTAAAGACAGTCTCTTCAATAAATGGTGCTGGGGAAATGGGACAGATACATATAAAAAAAAAAAAAAAGAAAAGAAAAAAGAAACTGGACCACCTTCATAAATTGTATATAAGAATAGACTCAAAATGGATTAGAGACTAAAATGTAAGACTCGAAACCATAACATTTCTAGAAGAAAATGTAGGCAGTAAACTCTCTAATATTGCTAACAGTAATTTCTTTTCGGACCTATTTCTTAAGCAAGGGAAACAAAAGAAAAATAAACAAATGGGACTAATGGGACTACATCAAACGAAAAAGGAAACCATCAACAAAACTAACAGACAACTGACTGAATAGGAGAAGATATTTGCTTATGATACATCTGATAAAAGGTTAATATCCAAAATATATAAAGAACTCATACAACTAAACAACAAAAAATCCCAATAAAAAAATGGGCAGAAGACCTGAACACATATTTCTCCAAAGAAGAAATACAGATAGCCAATAGACACATGGAAAGATGTTCATGGTCACTAATTACCAAATTAAAACTACAATGAAATATCACCTCACACCTGTCAGAATGGCTATCAGCAGTAAACTAAAGAACAAGTGTTGGCGAGGATGAGAAGAAAGGGAGCCCTCATATATTGTTGATAGAATTGCAATTTGGGACAGCCACTTTGGAAAACAGTCTGGAGGTTTCTCGAAAAATTAAAAATGGATGTATCTTTTGTACTTCTGGATATTTATCCAAAGAAAACCAAAACAATAATTCATAAAGATCTATGCTCCCCTATGTTCATGGTAGCCAAGATATGGAAGCAACCTAAATGCCCATCACCGGACGATTGGATAAAGAAGTTATGGTTCACATATACAATGGAATATTGCTCAGCCATTAAAATAAATAAAATCCTACCATTTGCAACGATATGAATAGACCTAGAGGTTATTATGCTGAGTGAAATAAGTCAGACATAGAAAGATAAATACCATGTGATTTCACATATCTGCAAAATCTAAGGAACAAAAAGAACAAACTAATCAAAAACAGACTCACAGATATAGAGTACAGTCTAGGGATGGCCAGAGGACAGGGGAGTTGGGGGCCTGGGAGAATGAGTAAAGGGTTAATTAAAGAAGTACAAATTAGTAGTTGATAGATGGTCACGGGGATGGGGAGCACAGCACAGGGAATGCATTTAGCATTAATGCAATGGCTAAGTGGAGAACCAGAGGAGATAAAGAACAATTGGGGGATCATTTTATAAACTAGATAAATGTCTAACCAATGTACTGTATACTTGAAACTAATAATAAAATAAATTTTTAAAAAGTTTTAACTTATACCAATAGGATTTGAGTGTTAGTTTTATGGAATTGAAGGAAACCTAAATTAAAAATCCATACTCTACATCAAGGAAAAAAAAAATGAAAAAAGAGTGAGGGATTGCCCGGAGCATTATCAATTTATGCCAAAAATGTTTAAGTCCAATCTGGTCTTTCATACACACACTGCAGAAGATAAATAATTTCTTAAGTAGCACTTTATTTTTCCGTACATTACTAATTAATCTAATGAGACAGACTTAACCAAGCTGGCTGGTACAGTGCAGAATTTGGATAAGGACTTGGTGAAGGACATTGTTCTCCGACAGCCTGCTCAGTGTCAATGTGTTCAACAGTCTCTTTAACCTTTAAAATGCCACTGCCTGAGATTCACAGAGCTTGCTTCCCAAAAATGTGGTGCAACTGAGACTTACTTTCAATTTAAAGTATTTTGAAAGAGGATGCCAGCTTTTTTTTAAAAAAAAAAAAGAAAATATATTATTTAACTACGATTCTAAACAGAAGATAATTCTGAGGAGGAGATGACGTGATGAACACAATATATTTTTAAAGTATATTTTGTAAACCAAAGTTAGTTTATTTCTTACATAACATATTCTCTCTCTTTTTTTCTTGGGGGTGGGGGGTGGGGGAGAGTAGCAGTGGTATTTTAAACAATACTCTGAATGCCCGTGGGTGGCTAACTCCTGGTTTACTCCTTTCAAGCTGAACCCAGAAGAACAATGAAAACTCTCACCTCCTGGGAGCTAATTAGTGGAGAACCGGCATGCTAAAAAAGTCATCTTCAAACACTACATGTACTTCATTTAAAAATGTAATTTACCTCTTACATTTGAATTTACCAGTTCCAAAAATGTGCCAGTTTGAGGTCGCTGGAAACTAGCATGGCTTAAATTTTCTGAACTTGGTCTTCAAAATTATCACACTTGTTAATGTGACAGCAACAGAAAAGGGCTGTTTCCTTTTTGCTTATCACTATTTCCTTCTAGATAACAAAGATATAAAGACTCCAAACCAACAAACAGGCCTACTGTGATCTGGAACATGTAATGTTCCTTCATACTGTTTCTGCCTCATCAATTAATCAGTCTCTCTATTAAACAATACTAGGTAATAAAGGAGTAATGAAGTATATGAACCTTAACTTTGATCCCTTAAAATAACCTTGACAAAGATTCAGCCACAACCCTAAGTCTTGTTATGGAACTTGACTTGATCTTTAAAATGTGGCAGCATTGCAGGCAGTAATCTTAAGAAAATTGCAAATAGCCTGGAGTCTATTAATACAAAGTACATGTGACATATTTTATGTAATTTGCTAATAAGTTTAACCATTCAGTGGGTTCCTCAGAAATTTATAATTGGCTCACTTCAAAGGGCAAAGTTTCAGACACATAAGTTACCTTTATGAGGAAAACATTTGATGATTGTGATTGATTTAGTTCAGAGCACCTAGGGGTCAAAAAATAAAAGAGCACTTGATGGTGCCCAAATTCAGTGAATTACTGTATTAGTTTGCACAAATGAAAAAGATCTCCAAACATTTTTTTCAATAAAATTAATATTTTTCTAAAAAACATTCCTGTAAAATGAGTATCATGGCATAAGTAATAACAAGCATAACAGGAAGGGAAAAGTACTTTTATTTTTCTAATTAACTTCATAACCAAGACTGATGTCTTTCCCTAGGATATTTGACTTCCTTTGTTTTGCTTCTAATATCTATTGCTTCAAAAATATAACTCCTTCACCTAGCAGGGGATGATTTCAATTGCATTTCAAAATATGAATTTTTCTCTCCCGTGTTCTAAAACCCTAGAGCATTTCCTGTTTCTGCATTTTTCAAAGGGAATGTTTGGGCAATGCCAAATGTCTCCCTCCATGCTGAAATCTCAGTCTCATATATTTTCTAGGAAGATAGTAGGAAATAATCAAAACCATTTTACTGGGTAGTTAGAGGGCTGCCACTCAAACTTTTAATTACAAACTGACATCTAATAAAGCTGAATGTCAGAGAGTAACCACAGCCGCCTTGCAGTTTTACTGTGGACCTTACTATATCAAAGCCGGCCTTGCTGATCATTTTTAATTAAATAAAAGGAAAGCCCTCCCAAAGCAAGAATTACAATGGAAGTCGGCTTTTCAGTGGAGCAGCTGTGTAAACGGGTTCTAAAATTAGTCTAGTCGTTTCCAAGCTGTGTTTTACAGCTTCAATGTGTCTTCTGCAGCCCATGACAGAATGAGAAAATGAATTTTCTCAAGAATATCCCAATCATTTGGGGATCAGTCCGGATGTTTTAATGGTGTCATAGCTAACTTAAACCTCTTAGTCCTAAGCAGTCTGAGCATAGAGACACGTGATCAAAAAGTGCCATTCCAGTGGACTGTTTACTTTAATTTAGATAGTGTTGACAGAGTGAAGGTACTGTAATAAAACCATCCGGCCTCTTGCCCAGGGGATGCATAATCTAAACAAGACAAACAAGAATATAATGAACAACTTAGGTGGATAGGCAGTAGTTTTGGATTTCAGACTTCTTGTCCTTTATTAGGACAGTAAGGAAGAACTTTTTCAATTCCTGTTTCTAATATTTATTTTTGCAGGACAGCTAGTGGGGGTGACCATAGAAAAATTATAATTATCCATGCAAGACAGAGTAGACATTATCCCTCCCCTTACCACAAAATGGAGGAGGAGGAGGGAGGAGGAGGAGGAGGAGGAGGAGGAGGAGGAGGAGGAGGAGGAGGAGGAGGAGGAGGAGGAGAAGGAGAAGAAGAAGAAGAAGAAGAAGAAGAAAGAAACCTGAAATGCATTTTAACTCTCTCCTAATCCATACTCGTGCCTTGGCTGTCTTAGAAGATTAGGGGGCAGTAGGAAGTGGGAGAACCAGTGAAAGAACTAGAGCAAAGGAAGGTAAGGGAATGAGAATGAAGTTGGCATTGCATTGTAGGAGAACATTAACAAGAATTTAATTTATATCTCTGAGCACATTTAAATCTACACATATCTATGGATAAATGATGATTTTGCAGTGAGCACTTGCCTTTCTTATCTTTTATTAGTGACAACCTAATGTTGCTAATGCACATGGCACCATGAGATTCCTAGATATGAGGGGCACTAGACCTTGTAGAATCACACACATTTTCTCTACAGAAACAGATATTCCAGAGCTGGGAACCAAAGATCATAAAGCTACCTCTGACCTGGGAGAGAGGGCAAAGAGATCAATAGGGAGAGGGAGAGGAAAGATTACATCAGAATAACACACTGGCCATTGCTGAACCCATACCAAAAACTTAGAACCAAAGCTCAACCCATCCACAGCAAGTCACCTCACCACCTGCCTGGGTAGGAATTGTTCTTATAGGTTCCAGATGATGTAAATGGTGTCTTACTGGTATAAGGGAACTAGAAAGTGGTCACTCTGACATGTCTGTGGGGATCCTTTGATGTGGATTTTTAAATGCTATTTTATCTTACCAAGTGGTGAGCATCACAAACATTCTAGGCGCTGAACTTACTTTTAAGTGACCTGAAGATGATGATCAGAGGTGTAGCTACCATGAACCTAACGAAGCTTAAGCTTCACGGCCCCTGATCTACGTTACTCCTGTGAAATCTGGAAGTTATAGAATGTTTTGGGGGGAAGGGAAGCAAAGTTACAACCAAGGGTTTTTGGTAAATTACCCAAATAGATCTCAGAAGAAAGGAACCCAAATCCCCATAACTAATTTGTTATGATTTCTCTCTCATTCAAAAACATTTCACTCTGATATGTAATGTATTTATAACTTTCCAGGGTTTTTGGTTTTTTGTTTTTCTGAAAAGGCAGTCAAGAATGTGTAACATTCAGGCCCCACAAAACTTCGATCTGCTCCCCGTGGTCATACTGAGATCTTTCAATAAGTTCTCATCAGCCTGTCATTGGAGGTATAGCTGGGGTGTAGTTATTATTAGTACCCCCTTTGACTCTCAAAAGTATCTTGGTTTGAATGATAAATTTGAATGGTATGATCACTCTAAGTGTAGTATAATAAGAACAAAAACTCTGGATCAAACTGTTGGGTTTAAAATCAATAACTATCAATTAGTAGCTATGTGGAATAACTTGGGGAGATTATTTCTTTGCGCCTCAGTTTCCTCATACATAAAATGGAGATAATAATACATACCACATTGGTGGCAAGTCCACATATGTAAAGCACTTAGAGTAGTGCCTGGCACAGAGGAAACACCGTGCTAGATGTTTTGTTGTTATCATCATCACTATTAACTCTTAACTTGTTCTTTTTTAAAAATAAACCAATTAAGTACTTACTTATGAAAAAGTACTGTGCCTATAAATAGCCAACCATCTATGGTGGTTATTTATATGTTGTGATCACTGATTTCAAGATGTTTTTATTGACTTCTGATCACTTTTTTTTGTTTAATTGAGATATAACTGACACACAACATTTGTACTAGTTTAAGATGTACAACATAATTATTTGATGTTTATATTATAAAATGATTACCGTAGTAAGTTAACATCTATCACCTCGCATAAATTAAAAAAATAGTTTTCTTATGAGAACTTTTAAGATCCAGCCTCTTAGCAACTTTTAATTTTATATTATTGTTAGCTATAGTCATTATGCTGTACATTATATCCCCAAAACTTATATCTGAAAGTTTGCACATTTGACCACTTTCCTTCAATTCTTCCTCCCTGCCTCTGGCAACAACCAATGTTTTCTTTATCTGTGAGTTTGCTTTTTTTTGGATTCCATATATAAATGGGATCATAAAGTATTTGACTTTTTCTGACTATTTCACTGAGAATAATGCCCTCAGTGTCTACCCATGTTGTTACAAATGGTAAGATTTCTTTCTAATTTATGGCTGAATAACATTCCATATTTATTTATATATCTCACATTTTCTTCACCCATTTATATGTCAATGGGTACTCCAGTTGTTTCTATGTCTTGGCTATTGTAAATAACACTGCAATGAAAGTGGGGATACAAATATCTGAAATATTGATTTTATTTCTTTTAAATATGTACCCAGAAGTGTAATTGCTGGATCATATGATATTTCCATTTTTAATTTTTTGAGGCAACTCCATACTGTTTTCCATAGTAGCTGTATCAATTTACATTTCCAACAACAGTGCACAAAGTTTCCCTTTTCTCTGTATCCTTACTAACATGTGTTATCTCGTCTTATTGATGATAGCTATTCTAATACGTGTGAGATAGCTCATTGTGGTTTTTATATTTCCTTTTTGATTAGTGATGTTGAGCATTTTTTTTTTTTTTCATGCACCTGTTGGCTATCTGGATGTCTTCTCTGAAAAAAATGTCTATTCTGTTCTGCCCATTTTTAAATCAGATTGTTTGACTTTTGCTATTGAGTTGTATAAGTTCTTTATGTTTTGAATATCAACCCCTTATCAGATATGTGATTTAAAATATTTTCTCCCTTTCTGTATGTTGCTTTTTTTTTCATTTTGTTGATGGTTTTCTTTGCTGTGCAGAAACTTTTTAGTTTGATCTAGTCTCACTTGTTTGTTTTTACATTTGTTGTCTTTGTTTTAGGTGTCAAATCTAAAAAAGTCATCTAACTTGTTCTTGAGTCTGATTCCTTCAACACAGTTTTGAAAATCATTTATTGTTGTGGAACTTATTTTTAATCATTATTAAGAACAGTAAACATGCCTATGTAACATTATTTTATACAAAACCACTTTGGAAATTGCCTAATCCCATGTAACTGCTCCAGGAGAATAAATTAAAATTAGTGTATTATTTACAGGTAGAATTGAACTCAAGATAATAAGAACTTTCCTAAAACACACATTTGTACAATTATGATATAGATGGGACTGGCTTATTAGGTGGTACACTCCCAAACACTGATATTATGTAAGAAGTGATTGGTTGATAAACCACTTCACGATGTGATACCTGGATTCTGCATTAGATAGATGATTCAACTTGATAACTTCCAAGGTCATGTCCAACACTAACAATCTATGTTTCTATTACTCTTATGCAGGACATTTTATATGACAGTGCCCTTCTCCTTACCACACACTCAGCTCTCCTCACTGCAACATTCAGATGGGCTTCACACTCTCTATCCTGGAGAATTCTTGGCCTATTAATTCATACATGTTCTTTTGGAAGAAAAACTTCCCAAATATAGATTCAAAATTCGCAATAAACCTATTAAAAAATACCAATATTCTCCTAACTTACAAATAACATAGAAAAGTGGAAATGTTTAAGGGGTTCAAGAACTTTGTAATAAGGAAAAATTTTAAATATTTAATGTGCCTAGTAAAGGCCTTTTGTGAAGAGATTAATATTCAAATACAGTTTGTTTGTATTAAAGAATTTAAATGCTATGCATTTAATATAAAATACATATTCTCACTTCTTCCCTGATGCAAAATCACATTGGGAATTATGTGATCATGTGTAATTTGTTAAATGTAAATTACATTTTAAATATTCATATACCATATTTGCATTCTTTTTTTATAGCAGAATTTTCAAAAATACATTCTACAGAGAACACCAAAGAAATGAAAATAATATGTATGGCAGATAAATAAATTTCTACAACTACTGATAAGACAACCAGAGAAATCTGCACAGACTTAAAATATGAGGTTCATTCACAGCAAGGGATGGATCAGAACCTTGAGCCAAGTGGGATCTTGCGGACAGTCGGCCGCACCCCTTCATTTCACAAATGAGGAAGTAGAGGTTGAAAGAAGACACTTGATCTTCACTTTGGTAAACCAAGTAGAATCAGATGCTGGTTAGTTATGATGGATGTCCAAACAACTGGGATGCTCTTTGCCCTATATCCATCTCTTCACTCTTCACTCAGCCCTGCCCTTTCTGAAGACTCATTAAGAAAATTCAGTAAAATCCAACAGCTGAAAATAAAAAATCAATAAGAACACTAATTACATAATAGATAAATGATAATGCCCAATGCTGGCTGGGGTGCCCTGAATTATATTCTTACATTGCTGGCAGCAGTTTAAATCGGTGTGTCTTAGAAAGCAATTTGGCAATCTTCATCAAGAGTCTTAAGTGTATTAATGTCTTTCCTTCCAGTAATTCTAAATCTAATTATCTAAGTGCAAAGAAATAATGCTAAGTCTGAAAAAAAAATTATGCATAGCAACATTTATTACAGATTTATATATTATGGCCAAAAATGTTGAGAATGGCTTAAAAGTACAACAATGAAGAGATGGCTAAGGAAATTACAGTTTATTTCTCTCATTAGAATATCATATTGTAATTTCAAAAAGACAGTTATATGAAGATTCCACGCAACTTATAACACTTAATAATATATCAAACATTTTTAAGGATGACTGAGACCGCAATCTGAAATGAAAACTATATATAACATCTACCCCATATTAACTTGAACATAAATAATTAGAACAACCAAAAGCATTCAGAAGTCTGATGTCAACATCTAGTTTCTTCTCCTTGCTAAGAAATTGGTGGGAATCTTTTGGCCAGTAATTTCAAAACTTTACTATGAACAATTTGTCACTTAGTTTTTCAAAAATTCAGATCCTGATTGGCAGGTCTGTTACAGGGTTCAGGAATGAACATTCTAAAACAAACATTCTTGGTTCTCATGATCTGTTAAGGAAAATGGCTTTCTCCTCTTCCTTCTAAAATTTTCTTCTGTCAAGTTTCATGGATCCTCTCATGCCCTTGCCCTAATAGACTGGTCTGAGATTGGGGAAATCCTTGCATTAGCTCTTGCACCCCATCTTTACTTTGTGCTCTATGACTATCTCAGCTCAAAATTAAGGAGACCAAGTTAAGGTAGTTTTCCCAAAATTTCTGTCACATTTATTTCTCTGATAAATTTTAAAATGCATTTTTAAAAAGAATTTAGAAAATAGATGCTTTTATAGAACGTGTCCAGATAGCAAAAATAAAAAATAAATAAATTAATTAATTGATTAAATAAAAAGAATTTACTTAATAAACTATACTGAAACTATAATTTCAATTAACTCTCTGGAGGAATACTAGAAGAGAGAAACAAATAAAAAAATGTATAAGCTGGAATTTATGGGCCTTTTTATTTTTTTAAGACCTAACGTTAAGGTATTTTTTATTAATAGAAAATATCTTAGCCCTCTGAATTTTACATATTTTAAGTACTAGGTCCTGGAAAAATTATTTTTTGTGTGTGGGGAGGGCACAAAGTGAGTGATTTTGACATCCACTCCCAGCAGGACGATGGACCAGCATGAGGTACTCTAAAGAAACATAACAAGTTTTAGATTAACTTCCAAGATTGGCAACACTGCTTGGATCTCAGCAGATGAAAACCCAAATCTTCTCTACAGAAAAACAACTAAAATTTAGGCCCTCAGAATTTCCATAGGATAACTTCAGTTATATATGAGCTCACAATCAAAACCTACGAAAAAGGCAAGGAAATAAGCCTGCGTGAATAAAAGTCAATGAATTGAAAAAATAGACCTCCAAGAACTTGTGAAGTTGGAATTATCACATACCAAATATAAAGTAAATGAGTAAACTATTCTTTAAAAGACAGAATAAAAAATGAGCATTGAATAAGAGACTACCAAAAATGATAAAGGAAATCTGAAAACAAACAAAGTTTTGAGTAGGAAATAATATACTTTTGAAATTAAAATTTAATAGATGAGTTATATAGTAGAGAGGATGCAGCTAAAGAGAGAATTATAATAGATAAGTACACATTCCAATATATAGCTTGGATATACAATGATTGAAAATATAAAGCAGATATAATAGACAGATCAAGATTATATAATGTATGTAACTGGAATTCCAAAGAAAGGGAATAGAGAGAATGCAGAAGTAATCTTTAAGAAAATGATGGTTGAGAATTTTCTATATCTGATTGAAAGCATTATATAAGTTATCTATTGCTATATAACAAAACTTATCTGAGAAGGAAAGTCTAAGTTGCAAGAAGAAATGGTAAATGAAGTAGAAATATTAAAGTAAATCCAAACAGATGATAACAACAAAACATGTAAGTTCAATTTTAACAGCAAAAAATGAAATAATAATATAATGGACAATGTTAGCAATGAACCAGTCAGGAGAAGAGTGACCAGAATGTGAGTATTCTTAGGTACTTTGTGTACATGTGCACTTTGTTTTAATTTTTGGAGAGGGCATCACATATTAATAAACTTTAGGCTTTGTTGGATTGTTAAATATGCAGGGTAAGATTTCAAGAAAAAAACACTAAAAAAAAATAGAATGTAGTACTCAGGAGCCATCTATGTTCTAATCTATAAAAGGGAAAAATTATAAAAAATAAAACATAAAAAGATGTAGGAGGGGTTAAACAGCATATGCAAAGTAGAAACTACACATATAAACACTAAGTAAGATGTCTGAAATAGTTCCGGATATTATCAGTAATAAAATAATGTAAATAAAATTACTTGCCAGTTATTAACAGAAGTTGTCTGACTGTAAAAAATAAATAAATAAACTATATCTTATTTACAAGATATATACCTAAAAGAGAAGCCTACAGAAAAACTGAAATAAAGGTATGGAATAAGATACCATGCAAGTACTAAGCAAGAGAAAGATGGGGTAGCTATATCAATATCAGTTTTAAAAAAGAGAGACTTTAAGACAAAAGGTATTATATAGTAAATTTTCTTCTAGAAAGACAGCAACTCACTCAAGGAAAAATTGCTGGAAGTAAAAAAGAAAAACGAGATGAGTAAAGCAGGATCCTGGGGGTCATGAAGAAGAAAAGTTTAAAATACTATACAGCAAGGAAGAGCCCAGGGGATGCTAAACTCAAGAAGTACAGAACAGCACAATTAAATCTAAAAGTAAGAGCACTTCTCTTGCAGACAGGTCTTTAAAATGCTAGGAAAATCAGGGCTAGAGAAAAACCTTTAAACAGATTTTGCTCTGACAGAGAAATGGTTGCACAGAAAAGGCCATATATTAACTATCTTATGGTAACAATTTAAAAAGGAGCCTTTAAGCTGTGAAGCTGTTAAAGCTACTTTGGACAACTCCATGCCCTTCTGAAACCTTCTCCTCAGAGCCTAAGAAAACCCATCTCACTTAAATATGAAAGGAAAATACTCCTTTTCCATATGAAATGATTGCCAGAAAAAATAGATTTAAATGAACTGTAAAATATCCCAACAGACCATGAGAACAAACCAGAAAAATGTAGACTCAAAACAGAAAAAAAACATAATCTAATATTTCAAAGTGAGCTAAAAGAAATCAAGAAAACATAGCTTTAAAAAATATAGTACACATCAGAAATAAATGAGGTCATAAATAAAATGGCTAGACAGGAGAAAATAAAATGTGAGACTGTCAGAAATCAAATAGAATTAGAAAAAAAATAATCAAAAAGAACACAAGAGAAAATAGACCCCATGGAAATTCACAAAGCTAAATATACAATAAAAAGAGAACTATAAAGAAAATCATATGGAAAGAGAGAAATGACAAAAAAAGATCATAGAAAAAGGAAAGCTAGGCCAAAAATGCTTAAACACGCATATTATCTGAGTCCCCTAAAAAACAAAGGCAAATAAACAGAAAAAAATAATAATGCAAGAAAACATACCTGAAATAACAAAGACCATATTTTCATATGAAAAGGGTATTCCAACTACCCAAGAAAATTATCCCATAGTTGTTAACACCAAGATATACTCTATCAAAACTATCAGACTAAAGAAAAGGAAAAATCATTATTAATGCATACAAACAAAAAGTCCAGGTCGCATATGAGGGGCAGAAGATAAAACTGAAATCAGACTTCTCAACAACATTTTATGGTGAAAACAATAGAACAACATTTTAAAAGCTATTCTATATATATATATATATATATATATATATATATATATATATATATATATATACACACACACATACATACATACACACACACACACACACCAAAGATTTTATATCTATCTTTCCAGAATAAATGTGTCAACTAAACACTTATGAATATGCAAAGTTTCAGGGATATTGATTCCATGAGATTCTCTTGAGTAGTCTACTGGAAAATGAGCTTCAGACAAGTAGGAAATTATTGGGAAAACTTCAGCATAAAGGATGGATGGAGCCTTGAATATATTTAACTGAAGAGCTAAGGTTAAAATATGAGGATAAGGCAAGTATATAGTATGAAAATGTTATATGCTCTAAGAATATAAAAATAATAGTCAACAAAAGAAGAAAGGGAGAAGTACAAGTGGAAACCAGAAAATTTCAATAGCACTGGTAAAGTTCTTAAACATGGAGTACATTCATAAATGTTCATTTTATTATACTTTATAATGTACATATATAATACAAATTTTAAAACATTTTTAAGGAGTTTTGAAATGTTCAAATATTATCTCCTCATCTCAGCTACCGTAAATAAGTACTGCAATATCCAGCAAAATTTGTAAAATGGAATAACCCTTACCAAAATGATCAGCCTTCACAAATAGGTAATTAATGTGATTTCGGGGGCTTCTTTTACAAATGTAAACTCTAAAAAAAAAAATCTGCACTGATTAAAAACAATGCCTCGGTAAGTAGCCACTGCCTTGAGGGCAGCAGGAGGGGAGGGGACAAGTAAATCAAGGATGAGGGAATTGAGTTCTCAGAGAAATTAAATTTCTTTAAACTCTTGTGAAATAAGGATTTTTTTTTTTTTTTTTAGAATTAAAATGAGCCTGATATTTAGCATGCCAAGCCAATTGCTAAAACATTTGATTTTAAACCATGCCTCACACACTGTGGAAATGGAAGGAAGCTTGAAGCAATGGAAGTTCTTACTTGTGGGTTAAGACAAGTACCAGTGTTCTCTAAATATGTCTTGGTAATTAGTGACTGGCATGGCTCCCTTTGAGTCTGTTGCTTACCATCTGTGATGCCTTTTGTTAGTCAATCTCTAACTCTTTATTAAGCAAGAGGACTATCAACTAAATGATATTTTGAGCTATTGATTACTGAGTCAAGTACCAGTGCCTCAAAAGGGGACCAGACTTCTTGCTCCTTGGCTTCTGTGAAGGGACTAGAGAGGTCTGTGAAAGTTTGTCCGCCTGGTGAGTCTCATCTTTCATATATTTGCCTTCTAGGGAAAAAAAATGCCTTTGTAGAGGATACATAGGCCCCCACAAAACTGCCTCCATATGCATATTTTCATACCTCAGCTGAGTAACAAACATTTAAATCTATCATACTACGGCACTGCCTGCCTGTAACCAGTTCTATTTTGGCAGTCATCATCTTTGTATAGCAATTTGTGCAATTATATGAATACTTCTTTGTTGCATTTTGTCCTTATTGGTTTATAAAATGAATAGAAAATGTAAAAATGAAAGTGTTCATACTGGTGATAAGAATTACAATTCTCATAAAGTTGATATAATTGGCACCAACTTGGAAACCACTGGGTGTGCTGAAAACAGCAAATCTTTAGGCTCAACTGGAAGCTCATTGGACCCAAGCCAGTTGCCTGTGACTTCAACTGTGAAGGCAAATACAAAAATTAAAGAACGTGTATGAAATGCTGGCACTGTATAATAAAAGATAATGTCTACTAGAAAAAGAGAAGTTACAGATTTCACATATTTTAGCTCTTTAACAAAATAGTGGCAGTAGTAGTGGTTGTAATTGTACCTAGCCTACTATATGCCAAGCTCTAGGGGAAGCACTTTATTTACCACACTGGCTGAGTCTTCTAAGTTTTCTTCTCTTCTCTCCTGCTTGACCTCTAAACGCTGAAGCTCAGATCTCAGCCCTCTTTTCCTCTCCTTGTGCACCCTCTCCCTATAAGATCACATCCATTCCTGAGAATTTATACAGCATCTATATACCAGTGACTCTCAAATATCTACCATTAGTTCCTATATCTTTGCTGAGCTCTAAATCCTATACCCAGCTGCCTACATGACATTTCCAGTTAGATATTTAATGTTTAAGGATTAATGGCACACATTTATGGCTAAAACAGAACTCTTGATCTCTATACGCTGTAACTATAGTCCCCTGCACCCCCCAAAAAGTTTGTCTTCTCCTTCTTAACTAGCACCCACACACTTATTGCTCAAGTCAAATTGTTAGCATCATCAATGATTTCTCCCTTTCCCTCTCCTCTCACACTTAATACATGTGTGACATTATGGATCCCACATCCAAAATATAGTCAAATTTATCCACTTAACTTCATCTCCAACACTACCACTTTGGTCCTAGACACCATCTTATCTTGTCTAGACTGTTACAATGGGCTTGTAACTATGTCCCTGCTTCTACTCTTATTCTCCTCCAATCTATTCACCATACAATAGGCAGAGTGATCTTTTAAAAACTCAACCAAAGAACAAGTATTGGCAAGAATGTGAAGGAAAGAGAACCCTCATACACTGCTTGTGAGACTGCAAATTGGTACAGCCACTATGGAAAACTGTAAGAAAGTTCCACAAAAAAATAAGAATTGACCTACCATGTGATCAAGCAATCCCTCTACTGGGTATTCACCCCCAAGACTTGAAAACCCATATAGAAAGATATTTGCACACTGATGTTCATATCAGCATTTTTCACAGTAGCCAAGACATGGAAACAACCGAAGTGTCCTATGATAGATGATTAGCTAAAGAAGCTGTGGTACATGTATACAGTGGAATATCACTCAGCCATAAGAAGAGATGAAATCCTACCATTTGTGACAACATGGATGGACCTCGAGATAATCATCCTAAGCGAAATAAGCCAGGCAGAAAAAGCTGAAAATCACATGATATCACTTATATGTGGGATATAAACCTAAAAGCAACAAGTAAATAGGACAAACAAACAGAGAGATTCATGAACACAGACTATAGACTAGTGGTTACCAGGGGATACGAGGGAGAGGGGAAGGGGAGGTAGATGGGGTAAAGGGGGCAAATATATGGTGACAGAAAGAAATCTAACTATGGAACGTGAACACACAATGAAAATATATATTCATGCCTTACTGTTAACATGTACAGCTGAAACATTTTGGATTTTGTTAACCAATGTCACCATTTAAAAAAATTAAGTAAAATTTTAAAAAGTTAAATAAAATCAATCAATCAATAAACAAACAAAATTCAAATCAAACCATGTCTGTCTTTTGCTTAACATTCTCCAGGGACTTTTCATTGTATTTTAGAGTAAGATCTAATTCCCTACCCCAGCCTACAAGGCCATACACAAGCTGTCTTCACCTGCCTCGAGGGCTACTCTCTCCCCATTCACTGTGGTCCAGCTCCACTCCTCACTTTGTTCTTTCTCAAACATGACATGCACAACCCTTGTACTGCTGTGTCCCTCCATTTAGGATGCTCTCCTCCATATCCGTGCACAGCTGCCTCTTTGCTTATTTAGATCTTAGCTTTCTGAGGAGACTCTCCCTATCCTCCCATGTGAACCCAGATACTCTGACTCTACTCCCTTCCTATTCTGCCCTTCTAGATTAAGACTACTAGAACTCCTATTCAAATTGTCATATGCAACTCTCATGAGCTTTCAGGAACAAGAAAAAAATAATATATATAATAATATATATAACTTGACTATATATTATATGTGTGTGTGTGTATATATGTGTATATATATGTACATACATATACATATACATAACTTGACTATAAATAGCAAGACCTGAGATGCGCACGTTCACACAATCAACAAGGACAGTTATAGGAGGCCTAAACAGCCCCTTCCCTTTACTTTCACATGCAGAGTTCTAGGCCAGTTGACACCTCTTTGAGGTATATCTTTTTCTTTCCTCCAGATTACCTTTGGCTTTAATCTTAACAAGATTTCACACAAATAAAAATGAAAATGAAAATGAGCAAAAGAGGGTTATTAGCAATTAGAGATGTATTCTGAATTTTCCTGAGCCCTCTACGCAGCCAAGGAATACCATCCATAACCACAGTTGAACTATACTCAAAATCCCCATTGATGCAAGCAAAAAAGGAGTTATATCTTCCAAGCTTCATAAGGCAAAACTTGAGTCAGAAAGAGTACTAAGGCATCCTCTCTAAACAGAATAGATTTCTTTGCCTGAACAGCAAAAAAGTCATCTTAAACCACTTTGCACTGTGGCAGAAACATTACAACCTCCCAGCCCTAATAATTTTAACATATGTTGGGGCTAAAAGATCACAAGTCAACAGCCACAGTCCTCATACACACAGGCAGTAATGTCGAGCCATTACAATACTGAGTAGCTGGTCACAGAGGCCTCAGGCATTGGATAGCTCGCAGGGCCACTCTAAAACAAGAAAAAGAAGATTTTGCTTAAAGAAAAAATGGGGAAGCAAGATCGTGAGGAGGGTGGCCTGTGGCAGCATTATCAGACATGAGAGGCAAAGAGGTCTGACTGGGAGGAAGGACAGCCCATAGTTAGCTATTGTCTAGCCCCATTCTCAGTTTCTCTCCTCTTTCTTCCAGCCCACCTTTGCCAAGCACCCAACTTCCCCTCGCCTCTTCCCTATCAAGGTCTGTTGCCTGACTATTTTTTCAAAGAGAATCTGACGATGCTGCCTTACACTAATAACCTGAGACTGCTGCCATCCACAGACAACTCGCTCAACTGAAAGAAGGAAACTCCGTCGCAGTGATTTCAGGCCTCGAAGAATGAATTACGGGCAAATTCCACTGCTGAAGCAGCCCCGTAACCTGTCTGACCCCCTCCTGCCTTCACCCCTCAGCTAGAGGTGAATAGGCAGGGGGAGCAGAGATGGAACTACAAGCCATAGTATGAACAAGTTAAAGAAGTGAAGCTATGAAAGTAGTTAAACAAGAAATACATGAAAACCTGGTATTTTGGGTACTATTTTTTTATTTGAGATCCTTAAATTTAGTAATCTGTAGCCTCTCTTTTACCCTGGCTAGAAGCTTACTGATTTCATTGATCTTTTGAAAGAACTAGCTTTTGGTTTCTTTGGTTTTCTGTATTGATTTTCTGTTTTCAATTTGATTTATGTTCTCATTCTTATTATTTCTTTTATTCTGCTTACTTCAGGTTTAATTTACTCTTCTTTTCCTAATTTCCTAAAGTGGAAACCTAGATTACTGATTTTAGAGCTTTCTTCTTTTCTAATATATGCATTCAAGGCCATAAATTTCCCTCTAAGCACTGCTTTTGCTGCATCCCACAAATTTTAATAAATCGTCTTTTCATTTTCTTTTTTGTTCAAAATGAACTTTTTAGTTTTTCTTGACTTTTTTTTTTCTTTGAAATGTATTTAATCTCCATCTATTTGGGGATTTCTCAGATGTCGTTCTGTTATGGAATTTCTAGTTTAATTCCATTGTGGCCTGAGAGCAGGCATTGCATGATTTCTATTCTTTTAAATGTGTTTAAAATCTTGGTAAATGTTCCATGCGAGCTTGAGAAGAATGTGTATTCTACTGTTGTTGGATGTAACAGTCTAGTGATGTCAATTATACCCACTTGATTGGTGAGGGTGTTGAGTTAACTATGTCCTTACTGGCCGTCTGCCTTCTGGATCTGTTTCTACCATAGGGGTGTTAACATCTCCAACTACGATAGTGGATTCATCTATTCCTCCCTGCAGTTCTATCAATTTTTGCCTCCTGTAGTTTGATGCTGGTAGGTGCCTACACATTAAGGATTATTATGTCTTCTTGGAGAATTACCTCTTTATGATTATGTGATGCCCTTCTTTATCCCTGATAGCTTTCTTTAAAGTCTGCTCTGTCTGAAATTAATATACTCCTGCTTAATACTCCTGCTTTCTTTTGTTTAGTGTTTCCATGAGATACATTTAAAGTGGGGTTTTATAGAAAACATACAATTGAGTTGGTTTTCGATCCACTTTGACAACCTCTTTTAATTGATGCATTAGCCCACTGACATTCAAAGTGACTACTGATGTAGTTGGATTAACATGTACTATACTCGTTACTGTTTTCTATTGATTATGTTCTTTGTTTCTATTTTTGTCCTCTCTTTTTCTATTTTTTATAGTTTTAAGTGAATGTTTTATATTCAACTTTTTCTTTCCTCACATATCAGTTTTACTTCTTTTTCCAGATGTTGGCCTAGAGTTTGCAATATACATTTACAATCAATCAAAGTCCAAGTAATACTATAACTAACATTTCACAAGTTATGTGAGTATCTTATAATAATCCTAGCTCCTCTCTCCCTGTCCCTGTTTCATTATCATTCCACTTATATATAAGCATACATAACTATTTATATATATACACATAATACGTAATCAAATACACTGTTACTTTTATTATTCCAAACAGTTATCTGTTAGATCAATTAAGTAAAATGATTTTTTTATTTTACCTTCAGTTATTCCTTCTGTGATGCCCTTTTCTTCCTTATGTAGATTAGAGTTTCTGACCCTATGTCATTTTTCTTCTCTCTAAAGAATTTCTTTTAACATTTCTTGCAAGGCGGGTCTAGTGGCAACAAATTCCCTCAGTTTTCATTTATTGGAAAAAAAATTTTGTTTCTCTTTCACTTTTGAAGGATGATTTTTGGGGGTATAGAATTCTAGGTTCATGGGTTTTTTTCTCTTTTAATTTTTTAAATATTTTACTCTCATTCTCTTCTTGCTTGCATGGTTTCTGAGGAGAAGCTGGATATAATTCTTATCTTTTTTCTTCTATAGATAAAGTATTTCTTTTCCTCTGGCTTCTTTCAGAATTATTTCTTTATTTTTGATTTCTATAGTTTGAAAATGATATACCTAGACAGAGGCTTTTGAGAATGTACACTGCTTGGTGTTCTATGAACTTCCTGCATCTGTGGTTCGGTGTCCATTATTAATTTGGGGAAATTTTTCAGTCAGTATTCTTTCAAACCTTTCATCTGTTCCTTTTTCTCTTTCTTCTCCTTCTGGTATTCCCATCATACATATGTTATGCCGTTTGAAGTTGCCCCACTCTCCTTGGATATTCTGTTCTGGGTTCTTTTGTTATGTCTTTATTCTCTCTGCTTTTCAGTTTTGAAGGTTTCTACTGAAATACCAAGCTCAGAGATTTTTTCCTCAGCAGTATCCAGTCTATTAATAATTTCATTAACAGCATTCTACATTTGTTAGTGTTTCTTATCTCTATCATTTCTTGTTGGTTCTTCTTTAGGATTTTCATCTCTCTGCTTACATTGCCCACCTATTCATGCGTGCTATCTGCTTTATCCATTACAGCCTTCAGCATATCCATGATAGTTGTTTTAAATTCCTGGTCTGATCATTCCAACATCCCTGACATGTCTGGTTCTGGTGCTTGCTCTGTTTCTTTAAATTGTGCTTTTTGCCTTCTAGTATACCTTATAACTTTTTTAAAAATGTATCCAGACATGATGTACTAGGCAAAAGGATCAGTAGCCTTTAGTAATCTGGTGGTAGGCTGTGAGAGAAAGGGAAGTGTGCGTAGTCCTATAATTAGAACTCGGTCTTTTAGTGAGCCTAAGCCTCGGGACTGTCAACTTCACAAGAGTTTTTTCTTCCCCATAAGGTGGGACATGCTGTGAGGACTTCCCCTCTCATACACCTCCGTCCAAGTCCCACACAATAAAGCTTATTTTGTGTCACTGCCTCTTGTGATCATAGTTTTTTCCCAGATCAGCTCCTAAATTCCTCAGGCTCCTACACACTATTATTTTATCCCATTATATAATTCAGTCAAGTAGCCAGCTGGCCACCAAGAGCTTATTTGTAAGCAACATGTTGTGCAAGTTACAAGGTAAGTTTCCTGTCCTCAAGCTTCATACTCTCTACTGAAGGGAGTTAAGAAACTCACCTACAAGAGTAACAAATAGGCACACAGACTTTGAAAACCAACAGTCAAATTTCATTTCCACAGTTCGTTAGCAAGATGAAGTTTCTTTACTTTGCAAGCCTCAGGGGTGAGGTGGGGTGGGTAATATTATCTTATGCATAGGTTGTTGGCAGGATGGAATGAAATAACATATGCCTAGTGCCTGGTACAACATTTTATACATTTTATAAATATTTTTTTCTCACTTTAGATAGTATTGGACAAGTGTCAAATGAGTAGGACCCTTTCAGTGTCTAGTTTTTCTTCTCTCCAGAACTTATAATAATAATAATTAAATGATTAATTCTATAATTGGTTTTTAGGGTCCATCTTCCCCATTAGAAAATAACTCCAGAATGGAAATAGAACTAGCATCTGTCTTGTTCCCTGGATGTAACAGACACAAAATATTTGTAGAATAAATGAGTTAATGAAGTAATAGAGAAAACAGATGCTTTTGGATCTTTGAGGAGGGAGCGATCACTGAGAAATGGCATGAATAGTGAGAGATTTGTGAAAGATCAGGACTTGACTGGGCTTTCCTAGAAATTACCACTGTGAAGAAGGGGGAGAAGGTTTGGGAGAAGGCATGAATGTGGAACAAACTACTGTGTATTGCCAGAAAGTAAATAGTGTGACCGAACAAATCTTTTCACTGAGAAGAATCAATAAGGCTGGGAAAGAAGGTTAGGATGAGAGTTTAATGGCTTTTTTTAAAGATCCGCTCACTGGAGAGGCAAATATAACCCAATCAAGCTCATGGATATCCCCAGGCTTAAAATCACACCTACCAAACCCCAAACCTAAATCATCCCCAAATTCACACTGTGAATGAAGAAGTGTCATAATTCTTATCCTCAGACCAAGTCATAATACACTATGTTAACTACATTAATTAAACACCCAGGGCAAAAATTAATCCAAATTAGCAAATGCCATAATGGAGTTTCCTGAATAGATATAAGCTTTACCATTTGAGCTGTAAAACTTACTATGGCTGGCAAAGGCAGATCCTGATAACAAAGGTACAAACATCAAATACCTTTTCATGCCTCTAGGCTAATTATAAAGGTGTTTATTCTCTAAATTAGATGCCATCTGAAGTTATAAAAGGAGCAATTAGCCTAAAACAAAAAATATCTGGGTCTCTTCTGAAACTTAATGATCTGATATCCTGTTAAGCAGTAACCTAATCACTGATTCTCCCCAACCAAGGCCTGAAATAGCCCCCTAAACTCTGTAGGAAGCCCAGACTCCAATACACAGCACATTTTCTTTTTTAATAGGGAAAGATCCTGCTCAGTGTTGTTTTCCTTCACTGACGTTTAGGTAAATGTCCATCAAAACTGATGGCTGTTTTAAAAAGCAGCAACTGAATTTTAACAATATATTTTTGAAGGGAAATTCTATGAAGGTAGGAAAAATTCAGCTAGGAGGGAAGATACGTGTTCAGATGTGCAAAGAAGCAGACTGAGGCTTAAGTTTTACAAGGCACCCATTATGTGGAAAACAAAAGAGATGCCTAATTTCTATGGGTGATATACGCCTGGGCCTATCTGTGTAGCCTCATGAGACTATTGGTGTGGCCTCATGAGGCTTGAGGTATGAAGGAAACTGACATGAACATGAAGCTCATGCTCCTTGCTGTGCCGTGAATAACAAAGTCCTTTGCCTCTGATCCAGACAGCTTGTGTCATCTGGCAGCATTCATGAAACTGTAGCAGGCTAACTTATTAGCTTGCAAGTGGGGAGTAATCTCAGACTGTTTCCAGTTCTTAACAAATGACAAGTAAATGGGTAAGAGTTATAGACTCTGTAACACTCATCCCCCTCACTGTACTTTCGTCCAAACCAAAACATTTTGCATATGAGTCTTCATATAAATGTTATAATCCTTCTCTGAGACTCCTGAGCATGTATACTTAGGATTTTTTGTTTTTAATTTAACAAAAGGCTTCACCGAAGCAGCTTTTGCATATTACTTTCTCTCCTGACAACTCTCTGGGGTTTCCATGTGCTCTTCCAATTTATCTCAGACCAGTTACTTATGGAGCTGGTGATCTGGGTTGGTTGGCCATGTGCTGCTTCTCTTTGTAAACACTATTTGTATTATGTGGCACAAAGCAAAGGTTATGCATTAAGCAATAGATAAAGAATATATGTTTTTAATTTAGCATCCTTTGCTAACTCATCAGAAAATTCCATTTTTGTGTTAAAAAAGATAAACATAAACATTTAAGCATAAGACGTTACATGCAAAATTTTAATAGTAGTTACCTCTAGATGATAAGATTATGGATCTTATTTTTGTTAATTTTTATTACCCATTTTCAAAAATATAAACATGAATGACATTGTGTAATTTTTTAAAATCAACAAAGGCTTTCATCTGGCAGGATAATACCCCATGCATGGCTTCCCATAGCCTTTCTGCTCTAATGCCAGCCAGCATGTAAATAACCCTACCAGTAGTCTCACCTCCTCCCTGCCTCTGTTCCCTCCTTTCCTCTCCTTACCAGAGGTGGGGGAAAGCAACCTGCAAATAACGAAGTATTAAAGTAATATTTGGTTATTCAAATAAGCTTAGCCAACATAACCTTTACAGGACTCTTGTTAAAATGTACACGAAGAGTTTTTTCAATCCTAAACACAAATATAATATCCCATTTAAACCATTTTGTGTTTCAGCTGAAGCCAAAGCAATGACAACCCCTGTAAATTCCCTAAGGTAAGAACATAAATGCACTGAGTGATATATAATAGCTATCTCCCAAGAAAAGAATAAGGAGCCATTTACGAAATCTTACCATGTAGGAAGACTAATGTGTCTATTAAAAGCAAAAATGTGAACTCCAGGTCCTCCCATAGGGGACTGATTTAAATGCAGTTTTGCTAAATTAACTATGGAAGAAATCTGAAGGAGAAGGTTAACAATAAAGTCATATAAAACAGCACATCCTTGGTAGGGATAATTTACACAGTACTATTCTAATACAGAGCAAGTAAGTAAATAGGTTAAATAATAGTTTTTTTTTAAGATGTTAGTGCATTGTTTACAGAAATAATGCCTTTTTCATCAAATCTACATTATATTAGTGAGAAACTGTTTTTCAATATTCACTTTATTATTAAGAATCACCCATTTTAAGAAAGTCAAGATTTCATGAAAATTAACTGTAATTGACTGGAATGTTGTTTTTAAAAAAAAACTAAAGCTGACTTTAACCCTAGAAAGCTATTACTAAAGGCCAACATATATGAAGAACAGTCACTGTGTGACTTCTAATTCTATCAAACTTATAAGTAATTTACGACATAAGCATTTTCTTTTGTCTAGTCTATTCCCTCCTATTTTCCCAATATTTAGAACTTTTATCATGCTTTTAGGGAGCAGTATATGTCAATCACTTAGCCACTCTGGGTTAAATTCAAGTTCATTTGTGTCTGCTACACAAACATGAAAGTTTATTAGAATGAAGAAATGTGTCTATGATATCTTAGAAGGCAGGAAGTCTTTCTCTCAAAATGACTTTAAATGTTCTTCTAACCCATGTCCCCATCCCCAAGGCTCCCCACCCCAACATTTTCCTTTAAAACATAACTAAGCAAGGAATATATTTAACAGTACACTAATGTTCTTCATTGAACAAGGGAAACATTAATTCACCTGGACACAGTAAAGCAAGAACATCTGTTAATTCAGCTCTTCTCTTTGGCTTTTACAATAAGAAAGCTCAAAGGTTCCATAGATAACAACAAACAACACATACCCAAAGGCACAAAAGCGTAAGAAAAGCAACCATCAAATAGGCAGCAGTAACAGCAGGCAGGGCAGGTACCCTGGGTACTGTGCAGGAGGCAGCGAGGAGCTTTGAGTGTTTTGCAAGACATCAGGCTTAGTTAGAGCAGATGTTTCTCACTCACCAGAGAAGCCTGGATACCACGCATGCCTGCCTGCCCAGTGGAGTAAATATTATTGGATTGAAGAGTTGGGACACTCTGTTCAAGTCTCTTGCTCTCTTTCTTTTCAGAATTCAGAAAATTTTTAAATAAATGCAAAGAATAAAGCAAGTGAAGGAGGAGATGGGCTATTTTGAATTATCATTCAAGAACATAGTTTCTCCTCTGGGCCTTGTGGGGGAAATGGCAAAAATATGACAAACCAATATGTTCTTGGGAGCAGGAAAAGAATAGTACTTGGTAATGGCCTGGGAAGCTGCAGCGAAGAGGTTTTAAACTGATGCCGAACTAGAAAGAGTCCATGTCATTGGACTGAGCTATCAACAATAAGTCATCTTTCAAAGATTCAGCCAACAAACATTTATGAAGAACCTACTATCTGCTGGTGCTGTTTTAGGTGCTGAGGATACAGTCCTGAATGAGGTGAAAAAGTTCCTTGCCCTCATAAAGCTTACGTTCTAGTAGAAGAGACAGATAATGAAGCTAGAAATAAATTCAGGTAGCATAAGCGCTGGGAAATGAAATAAAACAGGATAAAAAATAAAGTAAGTCTAGGGGTGAATGGGTGGGGTAGGTAAGAGGGAAGGAGCCAAGTGGCTATTTTAGATTTGGGGGGTCAGAATGAATCTACATAAACCAACAAGAATTCCAGCAAGGTCTCCCTTAAAGTTGCCTGCTAAATGTGGTTTTAAATCGTGTTGCCTGGAAAGGAACCACTCACCCACTCAAAAAAAAGTGTGTACTGGGCCCTCCTGTTACCTGACACTGCTGGGCACCAGGGCAAGTCAAAGCCTGAATGAGCATTACTGTCTGTGAGGGAGGCAGGCATCAAACAAGGACGCGCCACACTGGTTACAGTTGGTGACCATCGCAAACAAAAAGTGCAACAAAGGAAACTGAAATAGACCAGCCCTAAAGCTATCGCGAGTCATGCACACTCAAATGCTGTCTGGCTTCCTTAGGCAACTGAGATTCGGTGGGAAGAGGAGAACAGGGAGTAAAAATAACTGGGAAAGTGGGAAGGGCGGGGTTCGGACAGGCTCCAAGCCTAAGGGTAGAAGGCTCTTCAAAGGATGTAGAAGGTCATAGAAGAGGGAGGTGGGACGCAGAGGTTCCTGGGGCTGAAAGGCATCTGGGAGTAAGTGCATCAACCCACACCCACTTCTCAGGTGAGGCCACTGCAGCCACAGAGGTTAGGAGGCTTGCTCAAGGTCATAGAAGTAGACAGCGGAAATCTCAGTCCACTTGTCAACCAAGTGCTTACTTGAAACGTATTTTAACTCAGGGTGGGAAGGGAGATGTGTGCTTTTCCTCTATTTCCAGAATCTGATTAAATATAAAGAAAAAAGGAAGGAATTAGGAGTCTGAATGACACCAGTCTCAGAAATATCGCGCATATGAGAAATATCTCTAAGCCCTTCTTAAAATGAATCAGAATTTTATTTAAAAACAAAATCAACCTCGAGACACAGAAGACAAAATTCTCTTTGGAAAGGGATTTGCTGGGGCTCATTAATTCTGAGCCAGGGTTCTGCCCAACTTTCTTTGGTGTGTATTTTCATTTTTCATGTTTGTACTTTTTTGGGCACTGAGCCCAGCTCTCAGAGACTCCTGGGTACAGGCATTTGGAGAACAGCTGCTGTCAGGCCTGTGTGCCAGTGCCATCCCACAGCAGAAAAAAAATGAAGATAAACCACCACTTATTTCTAAGTGTAAACCTTTTAGTTATTTCGAATGGTGATGCTCTAAATAGCTGGAATGTTCTAAGTGGTGACTTATCTTCATTCCTCTGACATGGAGCGAAGCAATGTCAGTGCAGCCTGTTGGGCTGGGAAGGAGTTCCAGCTAAGGGCAGGGGCAAACCTGCCCTCAGGACAAACCAAGGCCTAAAGGATTAGTCCGAGAATGTTTTGGAATCACTTCTGCACGCCTTGCCCCCAAGACAAAGGGGATGGCTTTATCCATTTCTCTTTGATAATCCTTTTTAATTATAAATAAAGAGCCTTGGGTGGTTTGCTATTTCTTTTTGGAGTTTCACATCAGTGGTCAATTGCCTAAGTTCAGCTTCACTGGCCACAAGGCACAATGCTTTTAGATAAGAATGACAGCATCCAACTCTGCTTTAACTAAAGGGTTCTTAAGAGGAAGGGGGAGGAACTCCAGCTCTTTTTTCCCTGTTTGCTGGAACCGTGAAGAATTTAAAGACGGACTATCAAAGCGATGTGGCCTCACCCAGGTGCATGAGGGCACAGCTCCACAGATGCCTCTTCAGATAGTACCTGGGATGGGGAAGCAGAGCACCCTCTCTCCTTAGTATTGCCCTCTTATGCCTAATGCTTTGCTCCTCATTTGCAAAAATCAAGGAGGAGTAACACTGGAACACATATCTTTTATTCTATTGACTTTTTTCTTCTTTTCTGTCCTCTTCCCCAAAATTCCCAGAAGAGAGTCATGCTTTGGTCTGATTTCTCTTGCTTCAGAGGCTCCTTCTACCATGAAAGATATGGAAGAAAGCCTTATTGCTTTGCTTCATTGGCAGAAGGATCATTTTTGGTTCCCCCTTCACGTTGGAGGAAAGATAATAATATTTGCAAAATCCTCTCTTTACACAATAGCGTGGCTTTAGAGGCATCACCTTGCTGCATGATCCTACTTTGCATCAGAAACTGATTATTCTCCCTTCTCAGGCCAAAGGGCTTCTCAGATTAACTAGAGATGCTCACAGGCTCAGAAAAAAAAGAAAAAAATACAATAATGATTTTCTAGATATTACTCCCTTCACCTTCAGGTGCTACCAGATTATGGACATTTATATGTTTCTTTTGCTATTACAAATAATGGTGCAAAGATATACATACCTATTTGGCTACATGTGTGAGTCTGTCAATAACAAAATCCTAGAAAAGGAATTGCTAAAAACTTTATGTTTATGAATAATAACGTTTGCAAAACTTAAAGAGCCCAAAAAGGAAGGGAAGCAGAAGAATGAGAAGTGAAACATTCTGCAGTCCTGTAGGAGAACAGGACTCTGAAACATTACCAAAACAGTTTATCCAGACACCACTCACATTTGTCAAGCCAAATGTGAGACTCTTGGAGAAAAACATATGAAGTGCTGTTTTTTTCATTTCAATAGGTCGGATTTCTCATTTGGTTTCCCATTCAGTTCATGGTTCCTGGCTATTCTAGACTGTGCTCATTTGCCCTTCAGGTTTTCTTTCAGATGACTCAAAAAATTGTGAATGAGATTCAATGGCTTCAGACTCTAGGTCACTGGTTTTCATATCAACCAGGCCCACAGCAGGGCTTCCAACAGAAAATAAATAACTAGACTATCACTGTGGTGCCTTATTCTCCTCTAGTTGATTTCTTTCCCAAACTCATTTGTTTTTCTTTACTTTTTGATAAAGTAAAATGTTTCTAATTAACATTAAATTGAAATTTTCATTATATTGTAATTGTATGATGTTTTACCTTATGTTTTAGGCTCCGGTTCCTCCTATTAACTCCTCATTTCACTCTGTCTAACTATCTTTTCCTTATTAACCTCCCCCACCACTTTTACTTCTCCTTTATTAGGTCTGTCCACCAAGATTCATTCTATTATCTCAGCATATATACATATATCTTTCTTCCTTTTAGTCATAATTCATTAAATGCCTGAATTGCAAACCATTCCCCCCCTTATATTATTTTAGCCTTTTCCCCATTGCTATATTATCTGTAACTTTTTTTAAATAATCATTTGACTTACCACCATTATTTACCAGTTTGCATTTCTGCTATGTCCTAGTAAAATTCTCCATAAGATTTCAGTTGGGGAAAGGAACAACAAAAGCAAAAGAAATCCACCTTAGCTCTACTTAAGAAATTAAGTCTGAAAAGTACCATATTCTGTTTTCTCTTGAACATCTTTTGATAGGGCTGCATTGTTCTAGTCCTTTAATCAAAAATAAAGATGAGATCAAAATATTTTCAGAAATTGTGAGATGACTCAGTTAAGGAAGATATCTCTGCTGGTTTATAGATAATATAATTATCTTAAGACAAGGACATAAAGCCCTAAGCCAGATGGCCTCACAATTAAATTTCTCAAGAAATTCAAAAACTTATTACAGGAAACACCCTGCACTCCCAGATAGAGGCTACAATTTTTCTTTTTTACCAGAGTGTAATATCACAGAATTGTCTGAGTGATTAAGTTTTATGTAAATCAAATCACCATAGACTAAAGCCTCTGCATCCCCACTTCCTAAGACAACAATGTGAAATTTCCTAAAAGCTGAGAAGAAAAAAAAGAACGCTTTTCATCAGGCGTGGTCTACCATGTGTTTTTGAATGCCCTGAACGCAGGCACATAGAGTGCTGGGAGGGGTGCAGAGAGTCAGAGGACTTGCTGGCAGTATCAATGAAGCAAGGAAAAGAAATAATGAAAAAAAAAAAAAACCCTCTATGAAGTATCACTCCTCCTGCCTCCATACACACCCTGTTCCAATGCCATCCCTGAGTCTTACCAGGATGTGCGTATGTGTATGTTTGGCTTTTACAAGAATTTGTCCTCTCTGGCTCTCTGACTTGGCCATCCTTGTGCTGAAGGTTAACGTTAACAGAGGCAGAAGAGCCATATGTTGACCCCTATGTATTGGCAGCCAGAAAATGAGTCTAAAGTGATTAATTATTAGAGTACTTAAATAACCCCACACTCACATTTGGCCTTGGAGCATCGTTCAGAGCAGCAAAATCCAGAAATACATGGATTTCAACTTTAGGGTTTAGTGTTTATATAGCTTGAGTGTGTGAAGAACTTTGGTCCATGATATGTCTTTTTAGATTATGTGCTGATTCTTGAAATATTTTTCTTTCACTTAAGCTAGGACTGAGTCACTCCAGGACTAGTTAGCTTCTTAACCGGGCAGTAGCAGCCGTTGATACCGACTGACTCCCAAGGGCTCTGTAATGAGGGAGTCTGCAGAACCGACAGTGATGGTATCATCTCAACCTAAGCGAGGTAACGCTGTTCTGGCTCCTCTCTCGTCTCCAGAAATGGAATCTGAGGTAGGCCATGTGACTTGACTCACAGACAGTCAACATGACACCCACTTACCCTGCAGCCCTCAAGATTAGAGGCTATTAAAAGCTGAGATCACATTTACTTTTCTGCCATTGTCCCACTAATATGAAGTCCTCAATATCTGTTTAAAAACAAATTATCTCAAAAAGCAGAAACATTTCCTTTGCTCACAGGAAAATTGAAGCGATCTGGTTCATGTGCCAATTTCCCATCAGCGCCTCCCTAGTATGAGGACAAAACAGATACAGAAGGATACTATTTTAATAAAATTAGCTATACTATTATTACATAATGTTAATTCATGTAAATTAAATGCATGCACAGAAAACAATGTGCATGTTGAAGAAGACATAAAAATAAAAATTTACACATTAAACAAGTTGAAATGGTTATAATTAAGAAGGAGAAAGAAGAAATGGGGATAAAAGAAAATTGTCCATTAAATAATTTAGAAAATAAGTAACTAGCAATTAAGTAATAATTAAATTAAACATTCAAAAGAATCACATATGAAAAAAGAAATCCTTAAACTGGTGAATGGAACAGAGAGTACTGAGAAAGCGATGCGCAATGCTCTCTGGGAAGGACCCCTGCCACTGTCCAACATCAGGCAGCACCCATAGGAGAGAAAGGGGAAGAAAATAATGGGTAAGGCAATATCCTTTCCAGGTGCAGCTCAGGGAGGGGTAAGCCTCGTAGAAATGCTCACCTGCTTTGCAAGGCTGCTGAATTGTTGCATAGCAAGGTCTACAGAGAGCCCACTACAGGTTGACAGCCTCTGAGCAAGACCTAAAGAGCAAGAGTCCTTTGCCCCTTGTGGCCAAGAACCAGGAAGACCTGGAAGACCTGGCACCAAGGGCAAAAGCAGATCCAAGCAGCCTTGTTGTAAGAACAAGGAAGACACTGCAGCGGATGCCAGAGGAGGCTGATTACCAGAAGCCAGCTGAGAGCTCAGACATCTCAGCAGATGCTGGCAGGGAGAGAGAATGCTTGGGGACCAAGTGGGACAATGTACTGTTCAGCAAGTGCCAGCCTGGACAGATGAAATAACAGACCCAGTGTTTCACTCACCTGCCCTAGATGCCTTGCCTCTGCAAATTCCCTAGGAATTTAGAAGAGCCTTTGTGAGAAGCACGGTGGTGTAAGAAAATCTTGAACTGACTGAAAAAGCAAAGGATACATGTCTCCTGAATTAAGTTTTTCCTATTAGAAAATGTTAGACAACATGGGGCCATGAATTAGAAATTCAATAAGTCAGTTGGAATATTGAGAACTGATTCTTTCCACAATAATAATCGTATCATTCCTGTAAATGACATGGGTTTACTTCTTCGAAGGCTATCACAAGTAATGTTTTCAAGTTAGTCAGTCTCCTGAAAACTGTAAAGAAAAGCAAACTCACGTACCAAGAGAGATGAGAGGTGTGACAACGGATGAACGATTTGTAGTTAGCAGGCTTGGATCCACGCTCTTGCCTAGTGTCCTTGGGTAAGTCACTTAAACTCTTCCTCACTTAAAAAGTAAAAATAATGATAATAATGCCTATTTCGCAAAGCTTCTATGAAGATAAATGAGATAATATATGCAAAAGTGCTTTGCAAACCATAAAAAATACACAGCTGCTAGTTATCATTTTTATCATCATTTGTGAATAATAAACTGCCTTATAGAAAGCATTCGTATGGATTCTGAACATCTAATGTATTCACAGAAAAGCACTTATGCACTGAAGAATCTGCCTTATATGCTGTTTTGGTCTCCTTGGAAGAATAATGCTACCTCAAATCAATTATTAAATGAATGAGCAAAATGAATGTCCAATGACGAAAAAAATTAAGAATAAGATTAAAAATTTTAAGTCTAACTTTAGAATCATGGAATTACATATATTGTTTTCTGTATAACCAACAGCTCTTGCCAGCTTTTAAAGTAGTGAAACATCTACTCTATCAAAATCTTTCTAGAATATTAAAAGCAATCAGTCGAAGTTGTAGGAAATTTATACTGACCTTGCTGAAATTCTAAATACCATGTATGAATAATGTTTCGTATTTGATCAAACTTTAAAAATATGGTAATGACAAGGTAAGCTATGAATTGCTTCTTTTTATTTATTCTATATTATGTAAGCACCATAAAAGTACAAAGATGAACTTGGAAGTGCAGTGAATTTTTTAAGGAATTAAATTCAGTCAGAATTTGATGAAGAGGTGAATCATTATACTTTTTGATAGAATAAAATGCATACATTTTATTTTTAAATATATGCACTAACCAGAACAAGATTGTGACATACCTGTAAGACATCCAGGAAGAGATAAGCAGTCTAGAAGTGAAAACTGGGTTCTCACTCTCCTAATAGATACTTGGGAGCCATCCTCATATGGAGATTTGGTGATACCCTGGCATAGATGATAAATCCTGTGGAGGTTTGGAGAACTTCTTTAGTGAATAGGCTCAAACACTTCACACCTAATGCAGCAGCATTCTTTTCACTGTGCTCTTCTGGTCATCAGGTGCTCCCTATTACATTATTTCATACTTATCTATTAATTTGTCTCCTTCCCCAACTTGATTTCAAGGATGTGTAGGGCAAAGCCTTTTTCCTCTTGTATGAATGAATGTTGGATATGTCCATGCTTCTAAGCTGTACTTCAATGAATGTTGGATATGTCCATGCTTTGAAGCTGTACTAAAGATGCTTGAAAGATGTGCAAATGAAAAGGCAACCCACAGAATGGAAGAAAATATTTCAAGCCATATATCTGATGATGGATTACTATCGAGAATAAATAAAGAACTTCCACAATTCAACAACAACAACAACAAAATTTAAAAATTAACACAGGACTTTGAATAGTTGTTTCTCCAAAGAAAATATACAAATGGCCAGTAAGTCCTTGAAAAGATGTTCAATATTACTAATCATTAGGGAAATGTAAATCAAAACCACAATGAGATACTACTTCACACTTACTAGGATGGCTCTTATCAAAATAAATAAATAAAAATAACAAGTGTTGGGAAGGCTGTGAATAAATTAGGACCTTTATGCCTTGCTAGTAGAAATGTAAAATGGTGCTGCCACTGTGGAAAATGTATAATGCTTCCTCAAAACATTTAACATAGAATTACCAATGGTCCAGCAATTCCTCTTCTGGCTATATACCCAAAGAATGGACAGCAAGCACTCAAAGGGATATCTGAACACCTATGTTCATAGCAGCATTATTCACAATAGCCAAGAAGTGGAAGCGAGCAACTGTCCATCAACAGATGAATGAATAAACAAAATGTAGTATATGCAGCCTTACAAAAAGGAAAAAATGACACATGTTACAACATGGATGGACCCTGAAGATACTATGCTAAGTGAAATAAGCCAATCACAAAAAGACAAATATCATATGATTTCACTTATATGAGGTACCTAAGTATCTTAGTCAGTTGGGCTACTTTAACAAAATACTATAAATAACAAATATTTCTCCCAGCTCTGGAGGCCGGGAAGTCCAAGATCAAGGCACTGACAGATTCAGTGTTTGGAAACCACTTCCAGGTTCACAGACAGCCATTGTTCCACCCTTCTGACAGGACTCTTTCTCTGGGGTCTCTTTTATAAGGACACCATTGGAGCCCCCACAGTCTACTCACCTCCTAAAGGCCTCACCTCCAAATGCCATCACACTGGGGATTAGGTTTTATATGAATTTGTGGGGACACAAACTTCCATCTTTAGCACTAGGATAGTCAAATTCATGGAGACAGAAGGTAGAATGATGATTTCCAGGGGCTGGGGGAGTGAGAAATGAAAAGTTTTTTTTTAATGGGTATGGAGTTTGGGAAGATTAAAAAGTTGTGGAGATGGATGGTCATGATGGTTTGTCAATGCCAAACTGATCGAGAAGGGAAGGTTTGAGGGTGAGACGCCCAGGTGGAAGAATGCACAAGTGGCCAACATGAGAACGAAACGTTGGGCACCAACCTTATTATGGGGAGCAACGTTCTATTGGGGGATGTAGTATTGCATGTACTTCTCCTGCTCCCCTTCTCCTGCTCCCCTTCTTGTGCTTCCCTTCTGTTCTCCAAGGGACCAGATGGTTCCACATATATCAGAGTATTATCGTGGCATTCAGTCACACATGCATGATACAATAAGCTGAAGCATGTTTACATAGTTTAGGCACAGGCGCCCTAATACACTAATGTAACATTCTAAATCCAGGGTCCTATTCCAAGCCCTGGTCCTGGATCACAGCCAGACCGGGGATGAGCCAGGCCTGGGACCCACATGGCCATACAACAGTGTGAATGTACTTAATGCCACTGAACTGTATACTTAAAAATAGTTAAAATGGTATTTTTTATGTTATATGTATTTTCCTCACAATAAGAGAGCAGGAAAGGAATGTGCACAAAATGTGCCTCAGTAGTTTTAAACATTGACTCACAATCTTGTATACGGGTTAATTTTTTCTTACTTAGCCCTTTCTTCATAGTTTAAGCAAAGGTAAAAATCTGCATAGCATTTTTAAGGGAATTCTTATTGCATACCTATGGACTGAAGTGTTCTAGAACTCAGAAGGGTATTTCTCCCCTGAAAAAGCCTCCCTCCTCCCTCCTTTTCATATTAGTTTTACTCCCAAATACCTTACACTTAAAAACTGCAAATTATCTTAAAAATTGCAAGCGAGGGGGCTGTGCATATGGCAAGTACACAGTTAATACTGAGAAAGTACCAACTAATTACAGAATTGTTAATACTCTCCCAGGCCACTCTACTAGTTCAGAGCTTGGAACATAGTTGGCTTTCAATAAGTAACAGTATGATTAATTAATTGTATCAATTAATAAATTCAGTGCTTAATAACCAACGTGTTAGATGAATGACCTTTTTAAAGTTGATACCACCCGATTATCTTCACCCAGGCCTTCAGATCTGGACCATATTTCCAACTGCCCCTGAACATTTCAACTCAGGTGTTCTTGCAGGAAGACAGAAAGAAGTGGGGGCGGTGGGGGGATAATAAATTAGAAAGGGATGAAACATGTAATAGAATAAAACAGCTTGTATTGGCTCCATAGGCTCACAAATTTTAAGTTGCTATGAATAAATCTATACTTTTTTGGCCTTCAGCAAACTATATGGAAAGCACTCAAGATTTTTCTCTTAAATAAAGGCTGTAAATTAATAGATTATAAATGCCAACAGTGGTTAGGATTAATCCAATAGGATTAATAAGTGTGTTTTTATTTACCTTTTTGCTGTAAGTGTTTATTACGCTTAATTTTTTAAATTGATCCTCAGGAGCACACACATTATCGTCATTTGTTCTTACAAGGCCTTTCTCTTGTCAGCTGGGTTTTTTTTTTCTCTTTTACTCTCATTCCTTTCCCATGGGAGACCATGGTATTGTGTAATAAAATGTGCATTGTTGCTTTGATATATGTATTTTTAATTACATAAATGTATTGTGATATTTCTTTCATTTCATTTTTATTTTTTTCATTCAGAACTCTATTAAGATCTATCTCATGTTATGTGCAAATCTTGTCTGTTGCTTTTAACAGCTCTATAGTGTTCCCTATATATCACTTTTATAATTTAAAAAAATCTTTAAAATGGCTTTTAAGAGCTTTCTTTTTAAAGCCCATAAGTGGAAATCAGGGTCAAATTAGCAAGAATAGAACACAACTGAGCCCATTACATTAGATGGGCAGTTCTTTAAATTTTCCCCTACATTATGAACTACTTTTCCACATAAGGAAAAGAACTACAGAATCATTGCTAACTATGTTTTATTTTAACAAATTCTTTGGGTTGTACTCTGCTTTTATACAAATCTTATAGTAATTTGGATATTGATGCCAAGATATCTAATATTCCTCTTCGTAAAATTCCACAAATTTTAAGCTTAAAGTCTTGGAGGCAAAAAAAGATAAGGGCAAACATCACATGGGCCAATTCAGTTAAATACTCAGTCCAACTGATGTTTTTACTAAAGCAACCGACGGAAGGATGGTCCTGTTACTCGTGATGTTAGGCTGATATCAGATGAATTCTTAAATTGCAATATCTTCACTGGTCTACTAGTCACATGAGATTATGTCCTAACAGAAATACCAGGCCTCCTGTCCTCTTAGACTGAAAGTTCAATTTAGTTAAACAGGTAGAAGAAAAATTTTTCCTCTAAAATGACGAAATCTGCTTGTTCCTTGCTTCAGCAGGGCTGTGTGCTGGACTGAAACACCCGCATCGGGGTGCCGGCCCAACGAACTGCTTATGTGTGTAAAGGCCTAGGCTTTTATTTTTGTCAAAAATAAAGATTTTTTTTTCACAATTTTTATAATTACTTTTTTTCATGATAACTATAACCATTAGAGGTTAGAATTTGCTTCACTTAAAACTTCATCTTAGTGTGGAACTTTTGATAAAGACTGGGATAAGAAATACTTGGGCCACCAGTCACTAACCACAAGCTCCTACTTTCAAACTGCACGCGAAATTATCAAACAAAGAATTTATGCGAAAGGAACTAACAATTCAGATCATTTACTTCTAAAAGGTTGGAGTAGTGAACTGATTGAACCCTAACACTGTGCCACACACTGTTCTGCAGTCTTTACATACTTTCACTTATTTAATTCTTACCCAGCATTAGGAGAGAGGTCTTTTACTATCCCATTTTACAGATGAGACTAAATGCCTTGCCTCAGGTCACCCAGCTCATTCAGTAGAGGGCAAGGGTTTGACTGGAGCCCACTTTCTTAACACTATTCTTAAGAATATAAAGCTTTGTCACAGAAGAACTCTGTGGAGGTTTTACTTCCAGTGAAATTTCCTCAAAATCAAGGTGAATTTTGCTTCATATCTTGAACAACAGCTAGTGAGTTCCATTCTAAAAAGCAGTAGAGTTCTCCACCAAGTATAAAATGTGAAATACGTGATCAACTGTGTATGTGACAATATACCTCTCATTGACAAAAATGATCAATCTGGATAGTAGAATAAAATATAAGTTTCTAATAGAAATTCTGAAGAGCTTTAGATTATGTGGCACCAATAAGAAATAATATTAATCCTATTAGGCAAATTTTCCCATGATTCCTAAAAGAGATCAAATAAAAAATGTTACTACTGAGAACTAGATTTTTTAATTTCATATACTGACTAACAGGAAATGAGGACAAAGCAAATCCAATTCTCACCCTCTCTTGGCTGTTTATTAGAGCCTAAAGACTTCAAATTTCACCCTTAACAAGGTGACAGCGATTCCTCGTCTCCTATGGACAACTTTGAGTTATGGCTTCCAATAGCTATTTCTCCCCTTTCGAGCAAGAATATTCTGATTTTCCTTTGTGGAACCACTCTCTCTCGTCGCTCTTCACATGACTCAGGTGGGATTTACCCTATCTGCAACATCCAGCGGTAGTGGCTACAGAGCCAAAGCCTGGCCAATCTGCCTAGTCCACCGGGACACGCACAGTAACTGGTTCAAGGACAGGAGGACATGACTCAAGGCAAGCCAGTCAGAGCCAACACTCATCAGCCCTAGAAATCCTGCTGGAATTCCAGAGATAAGGATACTCTCCTCCCACTGATTTTGCTTGATTTTGCTAATCTAAAAGAATGCAGGTCAAGAGAATATTTGCCTTCTCTCAAGGAGAATCTGAGAATTAAAACAACACAAAGAAAGCAGGTCTGAGGAGAGCATAGATGGATTCCTGGCAACATCATGTGAGTACATAGGTCCAGTCATACTTGAACTCAGAGGCCGATGGACTCTTCACGTACATGACACATAGACTCTCACGCGCACACAACATGTGTGTGCACTCACACACTATTTTTTCTGCATAAGCTAGTTCAATTTGATTTTCTTTCCCTTGCAACAAAAATTTTCCTTCTAAATTATAAAGTTAAAATTCATTAAAATTATGGCATGAAAAATAGGACATGGGTTGTAGGGAGAAAAAGAAATATTTCCTTTTACCATCTTTAGTTCCCTGGCTGGGGCTCTGCAAAGTAGACTGACAAAAAAAAAGATAAGCAAGAGAAAAAGGAATAGAAGTTTATTAACATCATGCATACACATGGTAGCACCCAGTGATGAGTAACTCAAACAGATGATTAAAACTGAGGCCTAGAAAGCATCTCAGCAAAGAATAATAATTTTTTATAACAGTGACAAAGTAAAGAAAGAGGACTTTGAGCCTCTAGGGATGGAAAATTCTGGATGTCAAATACATAAGGAGACTGATGGAAGATAAGGGCTGGTTAGTAAGGTTTGTGTATGTAGACTTTTCTGGAGTCATCTCATCTCCACTGATTAGGTTGACATCCTCTTTCTCATATGGGGGGATAGGGGTGGGGAGGAGACACCTTCACAAATTTATCTTCTGCTTTCAGGCAGATAGAGGAGGGCAGACAACCCATTCCGTCTGCTTTATCTCAATTGCCTTTAGCACAATATAATCCTAGGCCAGAGTGGCACATTTTGGAGTGGAATATTTAGGGGTGGCATACTCTGAACGCCTTCAGAGGAAATGTGGGGGTGCAGTAAAGGACCCAGGTCAACACGCAGTATGGAACCCAAGCAAATCATGCTGTCCACGGCTTCTACTCCTTCTCCTCAGATGTTTATACAAATAAAATATGTTTACAAGGAACAGCAAAGGCAGCCCTGCAGGGGAAAACAAATCACTCAAAGATAGGCTGAGCAACATATCAGTAATAGAAGGAACAGGCGGAGCCCCATGTGAATTGCCTTGAAGATAACAGTGGACATAGGGAAGATGAGCTATTCATGTCTAAGACCATCATTTCAGGACACTTCCGATACTTGCTGGCAGAACCAACTCCATTTTCGCTAGGCTGGCTCCTTGATTTAACACCCCAAATGACTATTGCCTCCTGCTTCCCCCCACCTTAACCCTGCGAAGCCCCTCTCTATTTTTCATGAATGGTTCTGCTATAGGCAGTTGGTTCTTCTCTAGATACACATTTCCGAAATAAGTAGACCCCACAGGTTCAAACTGACTACACTACCTGGAGACACCATGCTGACACCAACTCTGCCTCCACTGCTGCTTTTACCTGGTCACCCACGATAAACTACAAGAGGAAGGATCCTTGAATGATTCTATCCCACCAAAAACAGAACTCAAAGAATCAGTGCAATATGACTAACTTCACAGTTTCTCTAGAAGCTATGAGAAATGATAAGTGGCTGGGGGTGGATGGAAGGAATAAAATCATTATCTTTACAAAATATCTTTTATTTTGAAATTTAGAAATTCCTTCTGTGAACTCAGTAAAACCCAATTCTTTGTAAACCATAATCTTTGTAAATGGCAGTACTATATAAACCATAATCTTTGTAAATGGCAGTACTATATGAAAATGTTGAATCAACCCTAAGGTTCCCGATATAAAACACAGCCCACAAAGTGGAGTTAAACACAGCTCCCTCCTCCCCTGCTCCTTCACATAAAGTCTAAGGTCCCTACGGAGCCTGCCCTCTACCCTCCTCCCAAATCAACTGTGAGGGAATGTCTACGTTTTCTATTTTTACTTCTTCCAGTTCATTTCTTAGTTGATATTTCTTAATTTTGACTTGTTTTCCAGGTCATCACTTAAATTTCCAAATGATTTACAATCTTTAGAATTCTCATTTAGAAAGTGGTTGGGTCTATTAATCACCACTTCTGTGTCTTTACTTTATTTCTGCTTCCTGCAGCCGTGAAACAGAGCTGGCGAACTTTATATTCATTACACTTACTCCTGCCCTAACTGTCTTTAACCTTTTCCTAATACCTGACAAAGAGAACTTGAGAAATAATAGCCAGAGTCTTTATAACATGATACAGATTTACAACATTTCTTGAAGTGTGGTCCTCCCTCCTTAATAAGAATTACATAAAAACCTCGTTTAAAAACAAAACAAAACAAAACAAGAGCAGACTCCTGGAATTCATACCAGACATACTGAAGTCTGACCCTCTGGAAGTGAGATCCAGGAATACAAATCGGACCATCAGGATGTGATTGCAATGCACTCTAATGGCTGAGAACCAGAGGCCTGAATATTGAAAAGAGATTAAAAACTAATAAAACAATCCTTTAGTTGAAGAATCAAGCAATGGCTACGTATCAATAAAAATAAACTCAGTTATACTGTGGTGAAAATGGGCCTTCATATCCTAGAGACTTGTAACAACATTTTGTGTTTTGTTCACATTTTATGTTCAGCGTGCACTGCTGGTGGTGCAGGTGACGGTGGGAAGGGAGCTCTGCTCCTCAGGTTCTCACTGGTACCGAGGCTGATGGAGGCTCCGCCATCTGGAACACCTGGCTGAAGCAGCAAAGGCAAGAGGACACGATAGAGGTCTCCCACCAACAACGAAATGCTCTGGCTGGGTTGGGAAATGCCACACTTTACTTCTTCCTACTACTCATTGGTCAGTACTGGTCTCATGGTACCACCAAACTCAAAAATGGGTTGGAAAGAACAAACTTCTCACATACCCCAAAAGCAGAAAGAATTAGATACGGGTGAATTAAGCACTAGAAACATCTCCCACAAAGAAGTTTCTCATTTTTGAAAGGTGAAAAGTGAAGGATGGAGAAGTTAAGCTACTTTTTACATCCTGAAGTCAACATTGGGAACTCTCATGTCTAAATTTTCTCCACCAGTTTCAGGGAGGCAGACACCCTTACGAGCCTTCCTGTTTCAGCAGACGTTTGCTAAAGGGCCACTTATCACAAAGGACAGACAGTACCGGAATTTAAATGTCATCATTTTCTTTCTGAAGCAGATTGCCTAATGTATAAACAGAGAAAACAAACCGGTTTGCATCCTTTTCTCTGAATTAATCACCAGAGAAACATATTACATGAATATGTCCTGCTCAATTGTACTGTCTGAGGGGACTTCAATTAAACTGTTACTTGAGCACCTACTATGTGCCTAGAAGGATGTTAGGCACAGTCTAATTGCTCCACAGGTCAACTCAACTCACCCAGTCCTTCAGAGAGAAAAGTTGTTCTCGCTATTCAGGCTCCCTTGCCACTTTGATGGGTCCCTGCCTGGATGCTCAATCCCAGACACAGCTATCAGGGCTTGCACCTGCCATAGCACCATGTACCACAAAACCGCTCCCCAGCTCTCTGAAAGCAACAGCTAGAGTTGTAGCATCTGCAGTTTAGGAGAGCTGTCTGGGGCCAGAATCGGGAACATAATTGCTCAGCACCAAAAGAGGGACACACACACACAGTATACTTGTGACCCTCTGCCATTGTAGGACTTTTCCCATATACTTTCTAAGACAGATGAGAGACCTGGGCAGATAACGGCTGTGAGGATGAAACAAATTGTAAATGGATAACTTTTAGTACCATATGGGATAAAGTCAAGAGATAATTATCGCAAGTCATAAATGGCAAAAAAAAAAAAAAAAACTAACTAATTTGACTCCTTCAGAACTACATATTTTTGAAAAAGATGAAAAATATTTTTTCCAGCGATTACAAGCAAAAGATTTCTTAATTTCTCTGATTATAGCTATTTTTTTTTCCTTTGAGCACATAACACATGCCTCTGTCAGAAGCATTTTGCTGGTTTCGATCTGAGCTTGCTTCTCACTCTGCAAGACCCAGCACTTTTTGTTATTGTATCATATGGCATTCGATGGAAAAATTGATATTAAGCCCCACTCTAGTAATGTCAGTGGTATCAAAATTACCGAAATATTGGGTTAAATAATCCCATCTAGAAATGCTAGAGATGCTATCCTGAAAGTCAGCTCTAAGCATAAATTTTTAGCATGATTCCATTTTGCTTGTCATTGTGCTATTATTTCTTGCTAGCAACACAAGTTTTTGTGATTTGGATCCTAGCACATTTTCAAACCACAGTCAAACTTTGCTATTGTACTGTCCCTGAGAGCCCACGGCAAGCAATAGTGCTTCAGCCGTGATGTTCTCAAGATTCCCTCTAAGAATCGCCTCCAGTAGAGTTCTTTACAGGCAAATCCTCAGGGCCCCTCCCACAGGACCCTGCAGCAAGGCTCCAGGAAACTTAAATTAAGTGGCATGCAACACATACTACATTTTCTATTACTTCTGAGACCATCTTTCTTATTTTCTTTCTAATACACTTTTTATCGTATTAAAGACTTTCAGTGCAAAAGGAAAAAAAAATAAACTGAAGAATTTGTATTGATTTTTTTTTTTTAATCTGGGTTCTCAAACTGCAGATCTAGCATTTGCCTTTTCAAAATGCTTTTTCGCTCCTGTTTTTTCTCCTCTACCCCCATTCCATGAATCCAGGCTCCTTACTTTTCTCTTCCATTAAAAGGCTATTGCCTGCTCTCTGTATTTTTGTAAACTGAGAGGTCAGCGAAGTCACTCAACATAGTTTTATTTGCCTTCGATTAAATATAGACATGAGATAAACCCTATTATGACTTTGACCTGAAACCACCATGGAACCTAAAAACAAATTTTTAAATTTCTGATATCTATATTGGTTCCAACTGAAAGAGCTAAATTAAATTTTTCCCAAGGAAACAACTCTAAAGCCCTTGACAGTTTGTAATAGAGTTGTAAGCAGAAGGAGGGAAGGGGAAAGCGGTTAAGATATAAAAACAACAGAAAAATAAGTGCTTTTCTTACCACTAGAATTGCACATACCCTCTCCATACTTCCACCACTAATGTGGGAAAGAAAGCCTTCAGAGCAAAATTATAGAGGGTTAGAGCTGGGCCAGAACTTCAGGACCCTCCAGACCAGTCTCAGTTAGTAGATAAGGAAACTGAGGTTCATAATGAACTGGCACTTTAACAATAATAAAAACCCAAGAAAGAAAGCTAATACTGAACATTTACTATTAGCTGAACACTTTGCCTACATTATGTCACTAAACCTCTCAACAGCCGATAGAGGTAGGTCCTATTATGTACTCCATTTTAAAGATGGAAAACCTGAAGCATAAAGAGATTAAATGACTTCCCCAAGGTCACACAGCTAGTAAGTGGCAGAATCAGGGCTCTGATTCTAGGACAGCCCTACTCCAATCCCTGACACTTCCCATGCCTGACTACTTCCTGACAGTGCCCAAATGAGAGGCGACAAACCCCACTTCTTTCCTTTGATTCGTGAAAGGAGTTTGTTTCCAGCTTTCATCATAGAGGGTCTGTGAAGTCAAAACTATTTTCATATTAATACTAAGATGAAATTTTTCTTGTGCGCTCACATTCTCTCATGAGTTACAGTGGAGCTTTCCAAGACAATTTAACGTGTGAGATCTCAACAGACTGAGTTCAAAAGATGACCTGAGACTCGGCGGCTTTCTATTAAGGTAGAAATTAAAGAGATTTTTTTTTAGGGAAAACAATGCCGCTCTTCTAATTTTGTTCTGAAAATGTAATTATTTTTTTGTTAAAATGTTATTCATGTTAATAATGAGTTTTTAAATGTTAATCAATTTCTAAATTTCTAACATGATAAATCTCAATGGTTACAACACTTTAAAAAAAGCTCTTCAAGGTTCTCAATAATTTTTAAGAAAGTAAATGGACCCTGAGAGTAAAACAGTGAGAATCACTGTTTTAGAGGATCTGCTATAAACCTTCACTTTACTGGAGTCTGGAGTTTCTCTCCTTCTGGTACCAGTCTAGATTAACCAGCCTGGGCTTCAATACTCCTGGTGCCGGAGAACAAGTTGAGCATAAGGAGCACAAAGAAATCCAGATGAGTAGTAGTAGTCATGACCTTCCCCATACATAAGCAGGTCATCTGTCTGTATGTGTGGGGGGTAGGGGAGGTGGGTGTGTGTGTTATGTCCTCACTTCTGGATCCTCTCAGAACCTCCATTTATTACGTGGTAAGATCCTCCAGAAAAAGGAATTCATAATTTTTTCCCTATCTGTTTTCTCCTGTACTGGTAATTAATAAATACTCATAGAGTTGGCTCTTGAAGATGCTTAATGAGTTCACCACCCTAATATTGACATAGAGTACCTAACCTAATGTGTCCCCTCTCATGCCTCTACCCAACACACCCGAAAGACATTCGCATATCACCTTCCTCAACTAAGATGCAGTGCCTGTCTCCGTGACTTCTGATTTACAAAGAAGAGAGTGCCAAGGAGCACTCTCCTTTCCCCCGGGGAACTGAGCTCTATATTATCAAGGGCAGGAATTGAGTTCCCTGACACAGATCAGAGGGTATAAAAAGTACATCTGAAGCTCCTTGCTACAACTCAAAAAGAAGAATTGGAATTAGCCAACCAGTTTCCACATACATTAGGTCTGGGCCTCTTACATCTTTATTCCTGTTTGGACACTTCCATTTACATACATTGGCAATGTGGGAATAAAGTCACCAATTCTGTAGTCCCTCCCCAGTTCTTGCCCTGATCCCTTTTACAATGCATCTTTGCACTCTTTGTCAAAATAATTGTACCTACAGCAATCCTGTAGGTATCTGCACCAGGTCAACAGTGATAGCAGCAATATCAAGTGATTCTTGTGCAACAGGCCACGTGCTAGGTTCTTGACATGAATTATTTTCATTTACTCATATTAATCCTACAAGGTAGCTGTGACTATCATGGAAAATGAAGCTTAGAGAGTGAAGCTACCTGTCCCAATTCACCTAGCTGGCTAGTGATAGAGCCAGGAGGACTCTAACTCATTAATGATTAAGTACCCACAAAAAGCGGTGATTCGAATGCATGTCATCAGAGGAGTACCAACTCAAAAGAGAGAATTAAGGTGGCATCAACCTTGGAAAGCAACTCTTTTGAGTGACAACCATGATTCCTGGAAACTTTGCATCACTGATAAAGCTCTGATCGCATTTTCTCTTTAGTGGATTTTTGTGTGTTGCTGACCATTTTTCACTAGCACTGCTACATATTTCTTGATTAGAACAGCACCAGATACTGTAATATCACACTAAGTTCCACTCAATGCTCTCTCCTTGGCCTTAATTCAATGGAAGAATGATTTAGTAGCACACGAAGCATGTGCTCCTGTATATCAATGCCACCCTCACTCGCTCCCAGACAGATTTAGTAGACACTATATATTAGTAGAGCAATTATCACATAATGTCAGAACATTAAGCATTTTACATTTTCCAAATGATACATGAATAATTTGAGCCCTGTGTATACACAGTCCTTATAAATCAAACATTTAATTTTCAAACACTTTTGAAAGCTAGAAAGGCACCTCATCTTAACTTTAAAACAATTCATAAACTTTCATCCTGTGCCTTGATTTATCCCTCCATGGGTATACTACTAATTCCAATTCTCGAACAATTGTGCAAGCACCTCAAATTTTTAATGAATTAGATTTATTTCAAATCACACTGAAATCAGAAAGCACCAAACATTATTAAAGCACTGAAATTATTTATGAACACAAAAAAATGAATCAGCTTTCCAGGTAAAAAAAAAGAGGTTCCAGGATGGCTGTGTAGTCAACAGCAAAAAACTGGATAGTGAAGGCCGGTAATCAGTTTTATTTCATGGATGTAGTTCCTTGAGTTAAAATATAATTAAAACAAAACATCTTTAATGGTGCCAAATTTAAGAAATGGATGATTAAATTTGTACTTTTTAATAACAAGGAAGCCATGTAGGTTAGAGTTCTTAATTTTAACTGTTTATTCTGATACTCAGCAGCAGAGAAGCACCTCATCAGGTGAATGGCCCTGCAATTTATGGTGATGCGACTGTGGTCATTAATCCTCCAAATGACACATATGTCTGGATGTGAATCATTGCTTCTATCTCGTGACCAAGTATTAAACAAAAATTAATCAAAACATTTGTTTGACAAAAAAAAAAAAGTAAAGATATCACAGAAACCTCCATTATCCAAACATTGACACATGATTAAATATATTACATTACCAAAATTTACGTCCAGGGTGACAACCATTGCTGAGGATCTGGCGAGAAGAGGAGGCCAACAGGAAGGAGCAGGTCCATCCTCTCCCACTCTTACCTCCTGGGCTTCCTCTGTTGTGTCCTACAATAGGAAGGCAGCTACAAAAGATGAATCTAGTTCTGAGTGATGCCAACCTCAGTTTCACAAAGTAGCATACTGACGAGTGGGTTTGGAGTTGAGAGAAAATATCTTCATAACTGGCATATACAGCTAGAGTAGTGATAGTGGATAGATCACAACAGGGTGACTTAAGTGAAGACCTCATGGAGATGGCCGTGAGTCTTGAAGGGTGGTATAGAAAGGTGGAAAGGAGTGAGAAGGGCAAGCACAATAAAGGAAAAGCACAAAACATATTCTGTCAACTAAGTAAACCATTGGGGTAAAACTAGTTTTCATGTGAGGTACAAATAGATATTCATATTTATTTTTAAAATTTCAACTATCAATTTTCCTTTGAATGCTGTATCATCAAATCAACAATAATTAATTCATGCTTATTATGAGCTTCTTGGCCTCTACACAAAACAAGAGAAAAGAAGGTATAAGAAGAAGCTTACAATCTCAATGGCCGTAAGATATGAAACAAACAGATACCATCCAAGATGCCACATAACTAGCAGCTTGTATTTTCCAAAAATTGCTACATTTCTCACCCTACATGATCTTAGACATAGTGACCTTAACACATCCTCACCAAGAAGTAGAGTCTCTACTCCCTTGAATTTGGTTGGGTCTGATGCTCTGACCAACAGAATGTAGCAGAAGTAATAACTGTGCCAGTTCCAAGGATAGCTCAGAAGCCAGTCGTCATGGAAGAATATTGATCACCATGAAACCACCCTTCTGTGAGGCCCAAGCTATGATGAAAAGACCCTGGAGGATGAGATGTCACATGAAAAGAAAGAGATGCCTCAGACATGTGGGTGAAGAAGCTGTCCTGGGGGTAGACCTTTCCCCAGCCATGAGATGAGCCGCCCAGCTAAACCCTTCCAAAATTCCTGACACGGAAAATCAGAAACTAAATAAAATTAATGTTTTTAGCCCCTAAATTTGGGGGTTGTTGTTTCACAGCAATAGAAAGCTGAATAGTGACCAAGTATTAAATGGTAGAAATGGTAATGACTTCTTATATCTGCAAAATATAAGCACTAATTTGTAGCAGAAAAAAATAAAAACAGATATGACTTCTATTTTCAAAAGCAGTCTTTATCCAAACTAAAGTATCACATCCAGGGTTGTAATAGTTAACAAAGAATTACACAGTTTAAATATGAAAATGATAGAACCCTAAACTCAAAACAAGAGGAAAGGACTTATTTCTGGTGGAAAAGCTATTCAGGGGGCAACCACGTAGTTTTCTTCCCCTCCCAATGTGACCATGATGTCCAGGAAACAGCCAGGGAGCCAGGGAAAAGGGGGCCAAGCTTTCCTTTACTTCTGACAGCCTAAATAAGTAAAGTGAACAGACTCTCTGTACCATTTGTACCTATCACAGAAACTGTGCCCGAGGCATCCCCTTGGAAGGGCTTTAAGAGCAAGCTGGCCTGAAATCTTGAATGAGGCAGCGAGCCCCAGAGGAGGCCAATTTCAAGAAAAAGGTACAGCAGAAGCCAGGAAAACACCTTCTTCTATTCATGCCTCAGAGAATTATGGGCTTATCCCAACTGAAATTTCATAATGATTAAGAATTAATGAGTTGCCTAATAATATCTAGGCGCTCCCTAAGTCTGCTCTAAAGTGAAGTTCATTAGAAGGCAGCATGCATGTGATTCAGACCACAGTTTTGGAACCAAGTGGCCTGAATTTAAATTCCAGGTCTGCCACTTTGGGCACATTAACCATCCTAAATTCCAGAGCTCTGCTGGCCAATACGGTAGCCAGGAGCCACACGTGGCTGATGAGCACCAGAAATGTGGTTACTCTGAGTGGAAAGGTGCCATAATTGTGAACTCCATCTGGGTTTCAAAGACTTAGTACAAAAAAAAGTATTTTATTAATATTTTATATTGATTACATGTTAAATACTAATATTTTTAGATATGTTAAATAAAATATACCATAAAATGAATTTCATCCGATGTTTTTATTTTTTTAAAATGTAGCTACCATAAAATTTGAAATTCCATACATGGCTCACATTATATTTCTGTAGCACAGCACTACTTTAGAGGGGTAATAAACTTAGTTCCTTAGGTTGCTATAAGGATTAAGTGAAGTTATCCAAGTTAAGCATCCAGAAGAGTGCTTGACCCGTAGGAAGCTCTTCATTCATTTGCTCATTCATTCATCGATTCAGTCATTCACTCATACATACCACAAACATTTACTGAGCAACTATTATGTGTCAGGTACTCTTCTAGATATTCAGATTACAACACTGAGAACACACCCCAAAAATGCCTCTATCTCAATAGCAGTGGTAAGTATCTATTTAAATTCAATGATAATTCACATAAGATAACTAAGATAACACTTATGTTCAGTGATCCTAATAAAAGTAATTCTAACGCATATTGTTCTCTGGCATCATTTAGTGCAAATGAATGCTGCTATCCCTTGCTGTTAACTTTCCCTGTGAAGAACCCAGCTGCTGGAAACATGAGGTCATAAGAAGGTGTATTCACTGGGGGGCGGCAGCAGATCTAACTGCAGTAGACTCTAAGCTCTGACCTTGCAAAGCCCAAACTAGAAATAGTTCCAAAACCTAAAAAGAGATCAGAGAAGAAGAGATCAAAGGCAGCAGAGTGCTAGGAAAAGAAATCAAGGAAAATATGGACCTAAAGTTAGGATGCCCAAAGGTAAAATGGCCCTGAGAGAGGGGCTGTATCTCAGGCATGCTAAGATCTTTAACAGAATAGTCTCTAAGATGGGTTCAGTATTTTCATGTTCTGTCTCTGGGTCATATGCATATGTGTCTGAGAAATTGTTTTATATGTAACATATAACAAATACTTTATATATACAAAATATTACATACACATAAAACTTATAACACGTCACAGCACATAGTGTTATGCAAATGACTGTTCTTATTACAAGAGTTCGCTGTGCTAGGCAGTGCTTCTCATCCATAACTATGACTATGAATGTTGTTCTGCCTAACTCTTGAGGTTTCTTGGTATGACATTCCACTGACAGGCCTTTAGCACCATCCTTGTACCATGTGGAATCTGAGGTTTGCATGTGGTACCTCCAAATGAAATCACAGGATATCCTCCACTTAACTCTCATTAATGTTTCAGGCAGGGGAGGGTCAATATCAAACATCAGGATCATAGTTGTCAGGAATCAAATAATTCTATTCATCATAATTTAGTACAAAAAAATAATTTAATGTTAAATGCCAGTGATTACTTACATAATTATTGTATAATAGAAAAAATCACAGAATTTCAGGACGACAGAGAACGGAGGTGCAGTGATGTTGTGAGTGATGACAATAATTTGAATCATTAACTGAGAGCTGAACAGAAGCTAAATGTTTATATGTACCATTTCATTTAATCCTAATAACAACTAGGCATTACAACCTTATTTTACAGATAAAGCCTAAAAAGAACTGAAAATTAAAAATGAAGAAACGGTCATTTCTATAAGGAAGATTTACAAATGGCCAGTAGGTGCATGAAAAGATGCCCAACCTTATTAGTCATTAGGGAAATGCAAATCAAAATCATAATGAGAGAACCATTTATGTGGATTGCTATAATAAGTTTTTTTAATGGAAAATGAGTGTTGGCAAGAATGTAGAAAAATAAGAATCTTCATACACTGCTAGTGGGAATGTAAAACGTTACAGTCGTTCTAGAAAAGAGTCTGGCCATTCCTCAAATGATTAGACACAGAGTTATTATATGACCCAGCAATTACACTCCCAGGTATATACCCAACTAAAATAGAAACATGTCCATACAAAAACCTGTACTATAATGTTTTTAGCCGCATTATTCATAATAGCCAAAAGAGGGAAACAACCCAAATATCCATCAACTGATGATGAATAGAAAAACAAAATGTGTCATCAAAAGTGTTAAAATGGAATCGTATACAGCTATAAAAATACAGTATTAATACATTCTACAACCCAGATAAACCTTGAAAATCTTATGTTAAGAGAAAGAAGCCAAACACAAAAAATACCCTCACATAGTAATATGATTCCAGTCATGCGAAATGTGGACATCTAAAGAGACAGAAAGAAGATTAGTGGTTGCTTAGGGCTGGGGAAGGGATGAAATAAGGGGATGATACTAAGGACTGCAGGGTTTCCATATGAGATGATGAAAATATTCTAAAATTGATTGTACTGATGGTTATACATATCTGTGAATACATGAACAAAAAACAGTGAATTAAACACTTTAAATGGGTGGATTGTGTGGCATGTGAATTCTCTCTCAATAAAGCTGTTTGAAAAAAACTTTTTTTCAGTAAAAGGACCTATAAGGCTTGAATGCTCCCATCACTTGATAGGCTTTTTTAAAACTAAAAATAAATAAACGACAAATTATTTTACTAAGATAATTAATTAAGTTGATAAACTGTTTTATTAATACTTTATTATGTTAAGTTTTATTATTCTCTCTTCTCATTCTTCATATCAGCCCCTCAATTGGCTGTTATTTCAGTGGTGTTTTAGCACCTTGAGAAAAAAAAAAAACACTTTGTTCCCAATCTTTTGTGTTGTGAAAGATTTCCTGTTTTAATTTTACCTATTTGGTTTTTTTCTACAGAGTCTGGATTATTTCAGTAACTAATTAAGTGGGCTTTTTTAAAAGGAGTTTTCCAAACCAATGATAACTTAGACACAGCAGGGATTTACATAGAAACCATTATCTTCAGGGCTCCTCTAGAAGGCTGGCAAGCAATGCCTGCTGTTTGCCAAGTCTTGGGCTGGGCACCAGGGATGCTGATGAGTTAGATGAGGTTTCTGCTGGTGAGGATCCATCAGCAAAGGTTCCTCCTCTCGACAAAGGCAACTCTTTAGGCTCAACCTTCCCATCTGGATGCCGGAATGCTATTACCCTAGCAGAGAGAGGGGTATTTGCTCAGTGGACTATGGTTAGGGTACATTTTGCAGTTATCTCTGATAGAGTAACAAAGAACCCCACCTGACAGACTCTCCTAAGAGTTTCTGCAGTTAGAAGAGGCTGCCATGTGCCTGAGATGATTAAGTGAAGTTCTAGTTTGCAAGAGGAAGAATCAAGTGACCTAGAGTACTTTTCAATTCCAGTTGTAAAATCTACACTTTTTTCTGAAGGTTCATAAAGGAAAGTAAAATTCGACAATGTCCATTAATCGTATAAGCCCTCAGCTCAAACCTAGTCACTTCTTATAAAACAGTTGCTTTTCATTGCTTTTGCTAAAATCAATCGTGGCATTGGTTTTCTTTAGTTTCGTATCTCAAAGGCCCTTTGAGAAAAGTGAAGTTATTAGATAAGATTTGCAATGTTCACCTCATATTTGCACACACCGCCTGCCCAATGTGCTAAAAGAATGGAGATATATAGTAAGGCAAATCCCTCCACTCACAGGGCTCATCTTCTCCCCAGTGTGTTAGCTGACTGTAATACACCCAGGAATGGCATCTCATCCCCTGAGGAGAGATGAGGACAGTATATGGCTCCCTGAGCTACCCCGAGTAGAGCCAAGTGAGCATATAATGGCTTTCCCTCCTGCTAAAATGGCAAGTGTGTAATAAGTTTAAATTTATAAAAATTTCACCCTGCTCAAAAAGAGGTTAAAAGAGGTCTGGACTTTGCCCTGGGTTTCTGGGATATGATCTTTAGGACCTTAGAATATCATATCTGACAGGAGTACCTTTGTTTGCTTTGGCTTTGGATCACACAGGGTAGCATAACAATGTGATTCTGAGGAGGTGCTGGCCACACCGGTAGCCACAAGGGGGAGGCTGACCACATCAGGTTTTAACAATACACTTTAGGGTGGGGGCTTTGCTATCAGTGGTGTCTGTAAACGTCTGGAAGGACTGAAGATTAGAAACTGAGATCGGCCTGTGAGCAATCATCATGCCTACATAATGGAGGCCCATTAAAAACCCTGAACACTGAGACTCATGTGAGCTTCCCTATTCTATGTGTCTTGTCACGAGCAGATGCCAGAAGACCGACGCTATCCTCACTCCATGGAAAGCATCACTAAAAATGGAATAATAGGACGTTATGTGCCTCATTATATAATAACATATATGCTACAACAAGAATTCAAATTATAAAATTAATTTTGCCAAAATTTTCAAAAATGGAAGTTCCATGTCTGGTTCTTCTCCTGGACTCTTCCCTGTGCATCTTTCCCCTTGAGCGATTTTAATCTGCAACGTCCCCGTAAAACACCCTAAGTAGGTTTCAGTGACTTCTGTGAGTCCCTCTAGAAAGTTATGAAACCTGATGGTGGCTTGAGAACATCCTCCAATCTCAAAGTTAGTTCTAGAAGTGAAAGTGATTTTCTGTGAACTTTTTTTCCTCTAACTTTGCAGTTGGCTAACTTATACAGGAGGTCAGGGCATGGTCGGAGCTACCGACGGATTTCCATTAGGCAGACCTGACTTATGCCCTACCTTTCTCAGAAATGAATGTTCCTCTTTTCTCTGCCCTGCTCCAACCCTCTCTCAATTTCATTTCCAACTTCGCTGCCATCTTTCTTCTCCCCTCCCCCACCTATCAAAACCTACTCTGGAAAAGACAAGGGGAACCTGTTCATACAGATGTGTATAAATTGATACCAACTTGTGGAAAGTAAATGGGCCAACTAGTTAGGCCAGAGGGAAATAAATAATTGCTACTCTCATTCCCAAGACTTTTCCCTTTTAATTGATAGGCAGCAAATAGTACCCAGCTGCCTGGGTTTGAATCCTGCTTTGCCAGCAACTAGCTATGGTATTTGGGGCGAGTTAATTAACATCTCCAAGATTCTGTGTCCCTATTTTTAAATGCTGAACTAATAATAATACCTTTCTCCTAGGGTTGTTGTTAGAGTTAAGCAATACGTTTAAATACTTAAAAGTACTACCTGACACATAATAAACAGTGGCTATGGCCACCATTTTTAACCAGAATCTTACTTTAAGTCATTTTATCATATAACTTCCCAACCAGAATCACCTGGGATCTAACCCATGGATCAATCTTAGCATAACTAAAAATGGAATTGTAGGATCCTATGTGCCTCATTGTATAATAATACAATTATTGTATAATAATACATTGTATAATAATACAATATTTCTACAGCAAGTAGATAATTACAATTATAAAAATAATTTTTCTAAAATTCTAAAAAATTAGAGCTGAATCTAAACAAGTCTCTATACTTAACTCTCATTTTTTGACAATGCAGAGATTAGAGCAAATTATATAACCCCAAGGGATGAACTCAGATGAATCCAGAATGTGGGACATTCTTACAGCCTCGACTCCAGCAGCTTCAGCTGAAAGATTGTCAGACACGAAAAATCTCAGGCCTACCTCCAATCTACTGCGTCAGCATCTGCATTTAAAACAAGATCCATCTGAAGGTGATTCATGTGCACATTAAAGTGGAGAAGGTTTGTTTTCTTTACAAATAAGAAAAATGGAAACTCTCACAGAATAAAGAGATTTATGACACAGAGCATCTAGATGCAATGTATGACCGACCCTTATTTGGATAGATTTAAACAAACCAACCATAGAAAGACATTTGGAGGATAATCAGGGAAATTTGAAAATAAACTGAGTATTAATTGATATTATAGAATTATTAATTTTGCCTGGTGCAACATGCCATAGTGGAATATAGAAACAAAAATTAGTGGAGATGCATACTTAAATACTTCCTCACAAAATAACCTGAAGTCTGGATTCGCTTTAAAATATATGGAAAAAAATTTAATGAGGACACAGATATAATGAAAAATATTGGTAATTAATGGAACTGGGTGATGGGTACATGCATAGTCATCGCTCAATTTTATGTATTTTTGCGGCTACTTAAAAATTTCTATAATAAAACATTTTAATAAACATTCCATTAAAACATATCACCTGGACTGTCTGTCTAAAAATCAGATTTCTAGGCTCCCCCACTCAAAATCACTGAATCCACATCTCAAGTGTGAGCCCAAGCCTGTGAGATTCTAAGATGCTAGGATTCTAAATGAAGGCAGTAGCACATGCAACGATGCCCCATGGGCAATTCCTACCCTGTTTAGGAAGAAAGCTTAGTGTGGTCTGTGAACCTTGGCTTTCCAGGCCCACAAAACCATCAATCAGTAATTTACATGAATTACAAAATCAGGTCTCTGTTACTCAGTTTGATGAATGTTCTTCTCGCAAAGGAGGAGGACAGAGAAAAAAAAAGGAAAGGAAAGAAAAGAAAAGGAAAAGAAATGGAAGAGAAAGGAAAGAAACAGAAAAAAGAAACAGCAATACACTACCTCCTCCTTTACCCCTAGGCTTCGCACTCACCACCATCATTGATGGCAATTAACCTACCACCTGTCTGTCTTCATGCTAACACGAACAGCAGCACCAGGTCCCCAGCCACTGAGAGGAGAAATCAGCAGTAGAGTGAAAGTTGGAAAAAGTTTAGGAATCACAGCAATGCGAGTGGACAGATTTCTGCTCTTAAAAATTCAAAGTTGGGAGGCATTTCTCATCTCACCCAGATCCACATGTCCCGGCAAATTTTCAAAATGAAATTCCAAGCCCATGATTTGCAACTTTGATGTGATACCTGTTGCCTTTAATTAGATGAGATGTCCTTTTTGAAATCACAGGTACAGACACTTGCCATTTTCCAAATACCCTCAGGGAACTCCCAACATTTGTGCCCTTCAAGTGAGCAGTTCATTTTCTCTCTCACATATATAATAATTCACTCAGGCCAGCGCTGGCTGTACCCATCAGTGGAAGAGATTTACAGAAGCTTCACCACAGTAAATACACCAGGTCAGTCTTGCGAGGCCCCCTGAATGGTTTCCAGATGAAAATTGTATAGATAAAGTGAGACCTGAAAGGATAAATATCCCCCCAGTGATATCCAAAAAGGGTAAACTTAAATGTTTATGTCTTTCGTGGTAAACTTCAACCTTTTGACTTTACTTCTAAATGGATTACTTAAATCTTAAAACTATTTTTGGACTTAAACTTACCCTTTGACCAACACTGGCATGACAAGTAATAACTCTTTAATCCATTTTTAAATAAAACTTTTTATGTGACAGCAAGAGGAAAACAAAGGAAAAAGTGAAGCCAGCTCCTTGTTTTCCAGGAAATTGAGTGGGCTAGCGTGGCTGTAGTTCATCACTCTGGGACTATCAGGCCTTGTCACCTGTGTCCATCAATCCATTTTCATTCACCACCTGAGCCCAAGCCAAAACGATAAGAAATGTCAATTAGACCTTGCTTTTCCCTCTAAGGCCTCCATGAATCTGATGGCTCCACCTTACTCAACAAATATAATCTATCTTGTTTTTCCTTTTTTTTTTTTCCAGCTCTTTGTTGATATACAAGTATTAACTAGACAGGCAGGGAGGAATGAGAGGAGGCAGGCCCTTTCCTGCTAAACTCGTGGCTCATTTACTAGATGACAGCTGCTCGCTAACTTCTCAGGGTGAGCCCAAGTTGGCAGGATGACCCCATATTTATTGGGAGGCTGAGGCATGCTATTAACACCTGGAATGATTTAGAGAAAGGGAAGGAAGAGGTGCCTAAGAGTTTTAGGTAATCGTTTTCCATTGCCTGGAAGGTCAAGGTAATTGGTTAGCTTACACAGCTGATCACAGTCTGGCTCCTCCCCAGCTGCCCTGCCTCAGGGCCTGCCGTTCCCCTACCAAATTCGCCCCAGCCTGCCCAAAACCCTGCCCTCTGTGGCTCCATGCACTACTTTTTTCCACCTGAAATCCTAACATCCTACCCATCTTCCAAGGCCCAGGTCCAGCATCAATTCCTCAGGGAAAGCTGTACTCACCTTTAGATCCATACTCTTTGCTTTCACAGACTATTCCATATGCCTCTACTAAAGTTCATGTTGCTTCTTACCATAACTATCTGTTTATACATGTGTGTGAATATCAGCTTGCTAACATGTTTTAATTTGAAAATGGAAATGTTCTGTTTTCTTCCCCTCTTTTGCTGCAGACAAAGAATGAAAAAAAAATATATCCCCTCACTATCTGGGAGCATTTGAAGATTTTATTCCTGACCTTCAGGAACTTCAGGAAAAAAAGTGGGGTAGGTGATGACTTACCAAGGTTCTGTCATGAAAGAGAACAGAGGGAAATTTATGTGGAAAAATGGAGAGAGGAGGGTGAGACTCAAGAGGACTAGGGGAAAAGGGAGTAAGTAGACGGATGGAGATGCTGAAAGAGATGGGGATCCCTGAGGACTGAGAACTTAGAGCAGCCATGTTGGAACTGGGGCCTTGCCCAAGGACAGCTCAGCTTTCACCTTCAAGGAGAGCCTTCTGTCTCCTGCACCCACCATCTGTGCCATGTGATCTCTCTTCTGCACCCCTCCCCGCCCTCCTTCCCTTCACTTTCCCTCTGTGAGTGCACTCACCCGCAACTGCCTGATACACTCCGCATCACCAGACATTGCTCGGTTCTCATCCCATCAAACCTCCCACATCCCAGGAAATCCATAAGGCCATATGGGCAAGGAGTCTTGAACACTTAGCAGTGCAGAAAGCCTACACTTATCCTAAGGAGTAGGGAGCATTCGCTGAGCAAACTAGAGACAAATTAAGTAGAACCAAGGTTGGTGACTTATGTTTATTTCCATAACTTGACTGTGAGCTCAAGGACCAGGCCTAATTGATCATTGGTTCCCCAGAAAAATATCTGGACTATAGTAAAGTTCATAGTAAATGTTAATTAAATGAATATCCAAAAGTGAATCACTTGCTCTTCCCTTAAAAATATGCCTTTTTTTGGGTGGTGAAAGTTTGGAAAACTTTTCTGTTATCACTTCTTTTTTTCCCTAAACATTTATTTATTGAGCACCTACCGTTTTCAAGGTACTGTAATAGGTGGAGAGGAGAGGAGGGGCACTATAAGAATAAATAGATGGAAAAATAACATTTAATGTCAGGTGACCCAAAACATGAAAGTAATCATTTTTATAGACACCAACATTCATAGCCAAATGCTAAAATGTTGACATAGTTCAATTTCAGTCATGAATTAGTACACATTCCACTTTGTAATGGATACTAAAAAGTGAAGTTTTTGACAGACATCCCCTAAGTCTCTCCCAATAGTATCCTAGGCCATGTAATGTAGAAAAAGACTTTGGCACCACCAAGTCTGGGGTCACAGACAATGAGGGAAGACAGCTCCACATCTTTGAACTGTACATGAGTAAAATTTGTACTGGAGTGCAGAATTCATGATTAGAGTTTAAGTACCAGGAGAAGAATTATGAAGCCTTCTGCTGATTTTCTTTAAACACAGGGTTTAACTTTGTTACCTAACAATTTAAAGCAATTAACATGTCAAGCTGGGATATTAGAGGTGATCAAATAGATCAAATATACAGGTAAGTAGTGAACCTATGGCTGAAATTTCAGAGAAAGGTCCAAAGATTTATACAGCTTCAGGTCCTTAGTTTATCTCACAGGAGGACTACGAAGGCCAGCCCAGGAGGACTCATCGCTACCTTGCTTTCTTTCACTCTAATTCTCTCCCTCTCTCTTCTACCAGACTCTCCTTTCAACTTTACTATTCTAACCTCATGTATTTTCTCCACTTGCAAGTCTCTAGCTGTGAATGAAACTCATGCTCCAAGAAGAAAATGCAGCCACACATCCCTACGAGGCAAAATTGTTTTCTCCTTTCCTTTCACTGTATCCCTTGATGTGGTACTAAAGCTTGTTAATATTTGTATACTTTCTCTGGCCAGTTTGGCTCCCACGTCAGTCCACACAGATGCAGAGGCTCCTCCTCCTTGGAGGCCTCCTCCAGGATTTGGGAAGGGCTTCACTGAGTGACCATGAGCACACCACTTACGCTTCCTGTTCTTCTGGACAACACCTTCTTAATGCAGCTGTGAAGGGGTAATGGACTTCAATGGTACATACCTTGGCGTAAGTTAAAGCTTAGCTTGTAGAACCAGAACCACCAGCCAATTGACCCAAATAAATTTGTTTATTCAAACAAAAACATCACTTGATCCATTATATTGATGTTGAGTCTATAAAACAGTCGAGTCAAACTCTTTCACTTTCCGACTAGTAACTGAGCAGAATCAGTCATCTAAATAATTAGTGAATCAAGTTTTTGAAAGAACTAAGTAACAGGCTGCAATGCAAAGCATTTAAACCAAAAAAAAAAAAAAAAAAATTGCAGTGAGTTGAATTCAGGCCCCAAAAAGATAGCTCCAAGTCTGAACTTTCAGCACTTATGAATATGACCTTATTTGAATAAATAAATAAACAAACAAACAAATAAATAAATAATAAAGATCTTTCCAGCTGTAATAAGTGAAGGATCTCAAGAAGAGATCATCTTAGATTAACCAGATGGACCCTAAATGACAAGTATTCTGTAGGAAAGACGACACAAACAGAAGAGGAGAAACACTGGGGAGAAGCCGTGTACAGACAGAGGCAAAGATAGTTTTGTTGCCCCAGGCGAAGACAAGCTAGAGCCACGAGAAGCTGGAAGAGGAAAGGGAGAATTCTCCCAGAGTCTTCAGGAAGGAACCAACCCTGCCAGCAGCCTGATTGAAGACTTCGAAACCGAGAATAAATTTATATTGTTCTAAGCCACCCAGTTTGTGGTACTTTGTTATGGCAGCCCTAGGAAACTAATATTTCTAGGTGACAATAGTAAGTGAAATGAATATTGTCTTTCATTTCCAAATACAGTCACTTCAGCTTATTCTCATTAATGGACCGGTTAATTATAAAACTATTATTCACCTTGACCTATGTATGTCCTACAACTATACTCTCCTTTCATCTTAACCTTACTATTTCTCAGATGGCCTTAAGTCTGAAATTTCTAAATTCCATATGGAGGAGAGTTTCGAAGATATTTAACTGATCAAGGAAGATTTAATATTCTTCATAAGTAAACTTATTGAATATATGCACCATATTTTGTGATTATTAAGCTTTGACATGGAAAATGCAGCTTAACAGCTACTGCCAAGGAACCAGGAAAAGTTTTTTTACATAAACAGCAACACAGACAGATTTTCATATGTTAAATAACTTAAAAGATTTTAAATGTGCATGGCATTCTCAACATCTTCCTACTGAATATTAAGTTAATGTAATATTTTTTACAATGAGTTAACTTTTCCATCACATAAATAATAGGTGACACGTAGATCTTAATAAAGCTCGATATTTTTGAACTACGTGTTTCAGCATATAATCCATAAACAGGTAATTTGGAATATAATTGCTAAATAATCCAACATATGTTAATCCTAGAATTGCTGGTGATTGGTATCCAGTTTTGACATTTCAGTATATGACTAACAATGTGTTTCAGTATCATTTAATACAGATTATGGATTAGAACAAATAAATGAAGTTAAATGATCCTCTTTAAGATATCCTTTCAATCTATCACTTTACTCCCAATTATAAATAGATGAGTTTTATTCAAGTAAAATCTTTTAAAGTTTCCTGTGAAACAAAAATATGTATTTTATCGCTAACAAGTATATAAGCACTGATCCGCAGGCCTAGGAATTAAAATAAATAATGCTTTGTCAAAGTAAACACTTCAGTGGGAACTGAAAGTGGCTCACAGTCCCTTGCAAGGCTAAGGAATAAGGATCATATTCCTTATATGAATGGAGCCCATCAGTATTTCCCTAATGCTGCCAAGTAGGGAAAGATTCTGGTGAAACCTCAAGAGACATAAAAAGAACACTGGCAGGTCTGAACATTTAATCTGCCTTCCATCTTTTCTCCAATGTGAAAAATCTTCCAATATGGTCGGTTCTTAATGATTTCCCTAACAGTCTAGAGGGGTACACAGAAATTCCCATTTTAATTGCACTTTATATCCTACAATCTGAGAAATCTAACCAAAATCTGTCATATAATGCCAAGTAGATTTGCTTTCATCATGAAGTGCAACTGATTTCCCCACACTTATCTTGACACAACTCAAAAAAATGAATGTGTGATAGTTAATATATTCCTATCTGTCTCAAGACTTGCGTTATAGCTAAGAAACATTACACAGCCAATGACATGTTTGTTTTTAAAAATCAAAATACGAGGATTACAAATGTAAATTTCATTTTCCCTTCTCAATAAATATATTCTGCAGCTGCTTTAGAAAATATGGAAAGCTGAATCTGAAAAACAACCCATATAAGTTTCTATTTATTAGAGGAAGAATCTCCTTCCTTCATGAATAGGAAGACTCAATATTATCAATATGTCAGTTCTTCCCAACTTGATCAATAGATACAATGAAATTCCAATAAAAATCTCAATATGTTATTCTGTGGATATTGACAAACTAATTCTAAAGTTTATACAGAAAGACAAAAGAACCACAATAGCTAACACAATACAGAAGGGAGAAGCACACAATTGAGAGACTGACACTACCTAACTTCAATATTTACTATAATCTAAGCTAATCATGACAGTGTAGTATTGATGAAGGAACAGACAAATAGGTCAATGAACAGAGTAGAGAGCCCAGAAATAAACCCCCATAAATATAGTCAACTGATCTTTGACAAATAGAGCAAAGACAGTCTTTTCAACATTGGTGCTGGAACAACTGGGCACCTACATGCACACTTCACAAAAATTAACTCAAAATGGATTATAGACCTAAGTGTAAAATGCAAAACTATAAAACTCCTAGATGAGAACATAAGTGAAAATCTACATGATTTGGGGCATGACAATGACTTTGTAGATACAACACCAAAGGCCATGTTCCATGAAATAATTAGTAAGATGGACTTCTTTAAAATTAAAAACTTCCACTCTGTGAAAAACAAGTCAAGAGAATGAGAAGACAGGTCACAGACTGAGAGAAAATATTCACAAAATACACATCTGATGTTATACAAAATATACAAAGAATTCAAACTCAAAAATAAGAAAACAAATAACCTGATTAAAAAATGGGCCAAAAATCTTAACAGACACCTCACCAAAGAAGAAATACAGATGGCAAACAAACACAAAAAGATCTTCCATGTCATATGTCATCAGGAAAGTGAAAGTTAGAACAATGAGACATACTACACAACTATTAGAATGGCCAAAATCTAGAATATTGACAACACTTAATATTGGCAAGGATGTGGAATAACAGGAACTCTCATTCATTGCTGGTGAAAATGCGAAAGGTATGGCCACATTAAAAATTTTAAGACAGTTTGACTGTTTCTTACAAAACTAAACCCAGTCTTACCATATGCAGCAATCACACTCCTTGTTATTTACCTAAAGGAGCTGAAAACATATGCCCACAGAACAACCTGCACATGGAGGTTTCTAGTAGCTTTATTCAAAATGGCAAACACTTGGAAGCAACCAAGATGTCCCTCAGTAGGTGAACTGATAAATAAAATGTGGTATATCCAGACAATGGAATGTTATTTAGCACTAAAAAGAAATGAGTTATCAAGTCATGAAAAGACATGGAAGAACCTTAAATGTATATTGAAGAAGTCAATCTGAAAAAGCTACTTATGCTAAGACTCCAACCTTACGGCATTCTGGAAAAAGCAAACTATGGAGACAGTTAAAAGATCAGTGGTTGCCAGGACTGGTGGAGGAGCAGGAAATGAATAGGCAGCACAGAGAATATTAGTGAAAATACTCTGTATGACAATAAATTTATCCAAACCCATAGAAGCTACAACACAAAGAGTGAACCCTAATGTAAGCGATAGATGGTATGTTTACGATGTGTCAGTGTAGCTCCACAACTGCAACCATCATACCTCTTTGATGAGAGATGCTGATGATGGGGAAAGCTGTGCATGTGTGGGAGCCCAAGGTACATGGGATATCCCTGTACCCTTTTTCCCTCAATTTCGCTTTGAACCTAAAACTCCTGGGTATACGTGCAAAGGAAATAAAATTAGTATTTCTAAGAGATATCTACACACTTCCCTGCAGCATTATTCACAGTAGCCAAGACATGAAAACAAACATAAGTGTCCATCAACAGGTGAATGGATAAGGAAAATGTGGTGTACACATATACACATACATATACACGAACAATGGAATATTACGTAGCTATAAAAAGGGAAATCCTACTATTTACCATAACATGGTTAGACCCTGAAGGCATTATGCTAAATGAAATAAGCCAAATAAAGTAAGGCAAATACTGCGTGATCTCACTTATGTGTGGAATCTAAAAAAGCCAAACTCATAGAAACAGAGAGCAAAATTGTGGTTACCAGGGGCTGGGGGTGGGAGAAATGAGGATATGTTGGTCAAAGTGTACAAACCTCCAGTTATAAGACTAGTAAGTTCTACGGATCTAACATGGAGCATGGTGACTACAGTTGACAATATTGTATTGTATACTTGGAAGTTGGTATAGAGCATATCTTAAACGTTCACACACACACACACACACACACACAAATGGTAATTATGGTGCGTGATAGATGTTAACTGACCTTATCATGATAATCCTTTCACAGCATACACGCACCAGATCATCCTGTTGTTCACCTTAAGCTTATACAATGCTATCAGTCAATTATATTTCAATAAAATTGAAGAAGAAAAAATTCCAAACCTTCATTTTGACAACAAAGCTCTGGTATCACCTGGTCCTGCTTAACTCTCCAGACCTACCTCCCCCATCTAGCACCTGCTCTGTGTGTTACAGGCCATTTGGCCGCCCCGGGGCCTTGGCGGTTTCCCTCTGCCTAAAATGCTCTTATCCCTCTGGCTACATCTGGCTACATCTTCACCTGGCTATATCTACTCAGTTTAGGTCTCTGCTTATTTTACTCTCTCACAGAAGCCCTCTCTGTCCCCTAATCTAAATCACTCCTTCCATTGTAATTTCTCAGTGCACTGATCAAATTTCCTTCCTAGACTTATTTCTACCAATATATGTTTAATATTTATCTCTTCACTGAACTGTATGCTTTTTGAAGGCAAAAGCGTCTGTACTGCTCACCATTCTCTCCCCAATGCCTACCTAGCCCAGCACCTGGCATAGAAGGTTCTCAGTCTAAACATTTGCTCAATATATTTCTTAATATATAAACAGCAAGAACCTCCATCCCATATCAGTAAGAAATACTGCATTGCTTCCCATGGTCATCCAAAATATGAAGTTGTATACCCTAAAAATTCCTCTGTTATCCCCACTGTCTTCTGAACCTAACCTGGGGGATGATTTTATGCACACTTTAACTTCCGCAGACTAGGTAGCAAATGCTAAACAGAGAGTATGACATGAGAGGGAAAAAGGCATGAATGGGTCTAGGTCTATCTTATGACAAATATCTGACTAAAATATGGTCGGAGGGATACAGAATCTTTTAATTTCTACTTTAATTACCTAGAATCTAGATCATTTGTGTTCAAACTATATATTTGTGTGCCATTTGATAGTTAAGCAAGTATTAAGCAAGTAATTGCACAAACCAAACAACTAAATCTATAATTGCAAACACCTATACATTCTAGGAATAAAATTTGGAAGTGCAGCTGAGAAACAAAAACCCTTATTCATCCATTCATTCTTTCATTCGACATTTATTTATTGAATATTTCTGATATGCCAGGGAACAAGCTGGATACTGATGTTACAATAAACAAGACAAAGCCCTCGGCTTTCCCAGTGAATTTTCACAACAATACCACGAAGAGGCCAGGGCAGACACTGTCATCCCCACTGTACAAATGAGGGCACAAGCTTAGAAAAGTCAAGTCACTTATAAAATTCACATGTAACGGGCCCAGACATTGGTGCCTGGTTGGTCCCATTGCAAACCGAGACTCAGTGTACTCTCATTGTGCTACGTACGTGAACTTCATTCTGCAGTTATTGAAACATTTGTTCTATGAGTGTATCCCCTCAATGAGCTAAGCTGCTCACAAGGTGTAAGTTCTAACCTTGGTAGACTCAAGGGATGAAAAAAGGTAAATCTCCTCTCTGTGATAAGGGGACAGCAAAGAGAACTCTCGATTGGAGCAGATGAAAATAACCATTTACACGTGGAATGTTAAGACATAAAGCAGCACAAGTGGCTTCACTCACCACCCCGCCAGCCCAGGAATGACAAAAAAAAAAAAAAATAAGACAAAAAATTGTGTTTTTTCGAGCATAAGTGACTCAAGTCCCTCTGCAAGCTGCAAGTGGATTTCACCAGAGCTGCTTCTTTGCAGCTGTCTTAGCTGCTGCTAATGAAGCTCCTTCCTGGCTAATAGACCATCTGCTCCATTCCGTCTCCTGGAGAGGGGGGACATACATTCTCCCCGAATTTAGTCTCTGATAACTCCAGGGAGACCATGGCTCTTCTGGAGCTGACAGTTTAAGCACAGCCTCTGACTCCTTTTTTCCGCTTGTCTCGGAGAGAAGCACATAGAGATGGTGGAGGAGTCGGTGAGAGGTCACTGCTTCACCCAGGGAGATCACTCAGGAACACAGGGAGCCCCTCAGGGGAGTCAGGCATCTTTCCAGCATTCAGAGACAGCATGTGCAGCCCTGTCCGCCCAGGCTCAGTGAAGTGGGAGGTCGTGAGGGGCTTGTTCTTGGGACCGGGAGGTGCTGGAGGAGGTAACTCACAGAGGTGGTGTGGGCAGCAGTAAAAAAAAGTCAAAAATGTTGGCTTCAGCAAAGAACTTAAGCATATCTGACACCATTCCTTTAGTGTTTTCCAAAATGAGTTCCATCAAGATGTTATACTAAAAAAAAAAAAAGGCGATGGTTACCTCAATAGATGTCAGAGGAGAGGGGGGCGGGAAGAGAGTAGAAAAACAGCCTTCATGGTTAAAAGGAGGGTCAGCAAACTTCTTAAAGCCTTTAAGTTGCTTTTGTGCTCTATGATACTTTTAAAGAAATAACAGTCAACATTTCCCTGATCTATGTAACCATTTTCTGTAGGACACCTGCTGAAGTTGGCATGATGCTGGCTGTGAGGAGCAATACCTAGCGAACAATGTCTTAAACAATAAAAAAAAAAAAAAAAATTAAATGCCTCACATATCACACTGTACAGAGAAAGGCTTCCCTTATTTGGTCCAGAGAGTCAGGGAGGTCACAGTGCTGCGTGTGAAGCTTTGTGATGCTGTTGGCCTTTCCCCCACTGGTAGCAGAAAACTGGAGCAGCATCCAGCATCACAGTCTCACTCCACCTCATCCCAGCAGCAGAAAAAAATCTCTCCCCACTGGCCTCTTTCTCCTTTTACCGGGGAAGAAATCTTTCCCAGAGACCACCAGCTGATGTCCCTTTACATCTCATTTTCCAGAACTGGGTCACATAACCACTCCTAACTGCAAAGGAAGCTGAGAAATAGGGTAAGTCTGGTTTTCCCAGCCCCTGTCGTAGCAAGTGGGCAAAGAAAAGGAAGGGCAAGTAACTGTTGGGAACACAACCAATAGCCACAGCACATGTACACAGGGAGGATGTCATGGGAAGATGAAGGCAGAGATTAGGGTGATGCAGCAGAAGCCAAGGAACACCCCTGATTGCCAGAAAACCACCAGAAGCTGGATGAGAGACAAGGAACAGATTCTTCCTCATAGCTCCCAGAAGGAGCCACACCTGCCAACAGTTGGGCTTTGAGCTTGGGCTTCAAGCTTCCAGAACTGTAAGACAATAAATTTCTGTTGTTCAAGCCACCCAGTCTGTACCTTATTACAGCCACCCTAGCACACTAATGCAAGTCCCACCTTTCCCAACACAGGCCCCAGTGCTCTGGGTGACCAGGGCCTCCGGGCTCACTGGCATATAGGAACATTGAAGGGGCTGTTGCTGACATGCTGTGAGGGAAGGATCAAGTCACTCACAGGGGCATTTCTCCTGCGACATGCTGGCTCCTGCGAAATGGAAGTCTCTACCTGATACTGACAGGAACAGCAACACCTGCAGTTCGGCTGTTCATGCCAAGCGTGGTGATTCAGGCTCCACTCATGGACTGCCCAAGGGGAGGCTGAGAGAGATCAGGAGACTGAAACCGACTCTGACCCACACCTCGCTCCGTGCTCAGACCCTTCCTCCCCCACTCCCTCATTTCGCATCCTTCTCCTTTCACTCCGCCAGATGATTCAGAGAACTCTGGCATTCCAGTTATCTTTGGGAAACTCCAGTTCCAAGAGTGTGATCTGGCCAGTGGGTATGTCTTTCATGCGATAACACAGAATTGCCTAGGGAAAAGTGCTGATGTACTAATTTAGGTTGATGCTCCTTATGTTGGACACATCACTCAGGATGGGTCACAGCAGACCTGTGCGTCTGAGCTGCATGCGTAGGCCCCTTCTACGCTCCTCGCCCGTCTACCTGTCTGTTTTCTGACCAGGGTACTACTTCCAGTCTACAGCACCCCTGTGTGACCTCCCCCACCCCCACTGCTGGCTTGCCACCCCACTCCTCCCACTCCCCTGCCCACAGGCTCTGCACTACCTGCCAAGCAGTCCCTCCAACGTGGACGTGTCCTTCTCCAAGCGGTTTCAAGACAACTACTCTGCAATGCTAATAGACCTTTCTGATCTGTGTCCTCACTGACATACCAGCTTGGTGCTAAGCTATGTCTGATGATAAACAAGCATTCCTTGCTCACATGGGAACCTCTTCTCACTCTGCCCACAGGACCCACCCTTATCCTCTCCATTTATGATGGCTTCAGACAGACCGCAGTTAGCTGTGGTGGTGTGAGCAATAACAGCACTGCTACCTTTTCCTGGTTGTGGGAGATATGAAATTGGTCAGGAAGAGCCCGTTTAACAATAAAGAGCACAAAGAGATGGTTTCTGGATGTGAAGAGGAAGAGCTGGTACTTGGACACTACACTGGGCCTTCGCTGGCAATGACTGGACAATAAGCCAATATGTAAGTCAGTGCCACCTCTCTACCCACTGTTCTAAATCTTAATTGATAAGTCACTTACCTTGCATGACCCATGAATTTTATAAAACATTTTAAATAGACTTGTTTTTATAGTCAGGGGCCCTGCAAAATATATTTTTCCAGGTCTATGCAGAACAGTATCAAAGTTGTGGACTTGATATCTCTGGCTTTGGCACCCTGGAGGCCCAACCATGCCAAAATGGAGTCTACTCACTAAGCACCTTACTGCCAGCCCCTAAAATGTTCAGCCAAAGCTCCAGCTTTCAAGTGCTGCTTGTCCTGGGCAGCTCTGAAGTGGGGTAAGTTTCCATTGTCACCTCACAACCTCACTACCTACATCTTGAGCCATCCTGTGCTTTCATACTTTGGGTCTTTCAAAAATTTCCTGTGCTAAAACCAAATTTACGGTTCCTCCTAGGTCACATCACAAAAGATTCAGAAATACTGAATCCATTCTAAGAACAAGGCTGCCTCATATATGCTGGATGCTGAAGCAGACCAAGTTATGTCATTTAAACTGTACTTTCATATCAACTCAAAAATGTTTTTTCATTATACAAAAATAACTCTCCTTTTATTCTGTCAAAATGTCTCTTTATTAGGTTATGCTTAATGGTTTAAGAAGTAATTTGCAGTGAAACATGTCAGTGCATTTTACAGCTATCAAAGAGAAGCACAAAGATGCCATTTTCAGGGTATCAATGTCATTATCCTAGGACCTGCCTTCCCTGTGGAACTGATAGGCGCAACAAAGTAATTAAGTATCTCTTTCTCCTTTAGGTGTTGTTGCCAAGTTCTTGACTTCCCAGGTGTCAGATCTTAGCTTCTGGCCTTTAAATAAGAGCAGCAGTTCCAAGGAGCCAGGCATAAAGGAAGGTGACTCCACTTAGTGCTTAATAATGAAGCTCTCCCTGTCCTTTTGTGACTCTCAGAAGTACAAATCTGCCTGCTTCAGGAAGACTGGTCAAATTATCTCATGTTTATTAATTATCTCATTATATTTGTTGCAGGAAATAAATAAGCTTGGTAAGGAAAAGATTCAGTCCTTCTATAGCCCAGAATTAACTTTTCTTGAAGTCAGTTTTTATGGAGATCAGGCAAACAGTATTTCCATCAGTCTACTGGAATTATGAAAATGTTCTGTAAATCCAATCACGAAGGGAACTCAAAGATTGGGGATACAGACCATCTTCTGTATTCATCTCTATTTCTAAACTGCTAACGGTATTTGCATTGACTGAGATGATTCAAGACCAAGCTCAGAGATCGTTTGCATAGCCACACAAACCTCAGCAGAATTAGAATGTTGCCTCCAATATGCACCATGTTGTTTTGTGTTTTGTTTGCCTGGAGCCACGAGAGGAGTTCATATCACAACAGTCAGGGATTCTTACACCTTTGCTTCAGGGTCAAGTTTTCCCAGGAGTTCTTCCCCTTGCACACACTCAGACACATCTGACAAATTTGCAGATAGAAGAACTTGAGATGTTGGCATCCCCCAGCCATGTTCTCGGTGGTATAATCCCTTGCATATTTAAAGTACATATTCTCTGAGAGCCTACCTCTGAGTCTGGGGCAAAAGGGAACATAGCTAAGTGGAGTCATAGAGTCTCAAGTTCAAATCCTTCACTAGTTGAAACAAGGTGGCTTGGGCAGGTAAAAAGTGAGTTGGGCAGGTAAACAGTGGGTTGGGCAGGTAAAAAATGGGGATAAAAAGATTTACATTAAAGGGCAGGCATGAGGATTGAAAGACACATTTGTACGTGAACTGTGTAGAACTTGGTAGATATTTAATAAATGCAAAGTGCCCTTAAGATGCAAACTTTTTTGCCTTTGTGACTATCATCAGAGAATGAGAAGAATGGAGTTGTCTCTTTTGGCCTCGAGTGTGGCTGCCCTGAGATCGACAGCATCTGTGGAAACAATAAACCACCAGCCTAAGGTGGGCCAGGTTATAAGAATACCTGTTCCTCCTCTCTCCTGTTTCCCCTTCAGCTTTTGGCTCTTTACTCAATAACACTGTGTGAAACATTTTTATGTGGTGAGTACTGAGAGGTATATAACTTCGTAAGAAAGGTATCATATTATATTCTCATTATAATAATAGCACTTTTGTTTAGTGCTTACTATGTGCCAGGACAGCTTTCTTTTTATTATCTCACTTATGATGAGGAGATAATGATGGGATAACAATAGCTATGAAAAAGGTTACTATTTTTATTCCAGATTTTACAACAAAGAAAACTGATGCTCAGAGAGACCAGGTAACTGGTGAAATTTTTATAAAAGGCCAAACAGCAGGCTTCCAGGTTTTCAAATGCATTACTGTGGCCTCCCAAGAAGTTAGTATACCATAATGAAAAGATAGCTAACTCTTTGATAATCAAAGTAAATTAAAACAAAATGAATGTCATTTCATACACATTAGATGGCAAAAATTTTAAAGCAAGGTAATCCAAGCATCGGGAAGGACGTGGGCACTGAGGGCGGTGAACTGTGGTACAGACTGGAACAGCCACGCAGGACAGCAGGCTGCTATGATGTGCTCAGTCAAGAACACATACGCTGTGGCCTTGCACACCCGCTCCCAGGAATCTGTCCCAAGAAATCCTCCCACATGTCCATAATTCTTTGTTATAGGGCTGTCCTGTGCATTGCAAGATATTTAGCAACACCCCTGGACCCCTTGACCTCCACTCACTAGATGCTAATAGCCTCCTTCCCCAGTCTGACAACCAAACATGTCTCCGGCAGTGAAGAATCATTCTCCGTTGAGAACCACTGTCATGAGGAGACATGCTTGAGGATGTTCATTGCAACATTATTCATGAAAAGAGGAGGTGGAACCAACCTGGTGTCTTTCATCAGAAAAATGAATAGGTAAAATGTGAGCAATGCCCAGTATGGAATAGTATGCAGCTGTAAAAATGCAATAAATTAGATATACACCATGGCAACATGAATGGTGCTTTAAAATTCAGTCCTGAGGAAAAGAAAAGAAACAGAGTGAGACATAGAACACTATCACCTACGCCATTTAAAAATATATGTTCACAGAAAAACAAACATTTTGCAAGAGTGAAACTGCAGGTCATCCGCATCTGGGGCTCAAACCGCCTATGCTGCTCAGCCAATAGACCTTCACAGAAGCTGGGATATTTAGAATAAGTGTTTATAGTCAGAGCACAGGTAACCTGCGAAGGCAGCAGGTGAATCCCTTCAAAACTGCCTTCCTTTATCAGTCTGGCTTAGGGTATTTAATCTGGGCATTATACCAGAGGCTGCATGACAGTTCTGGGGGGCTGCTATGCTTCACAGAGCCATTCCTCTGGCAACTCAGTCCTCCAGGGGCGTGAGCAACCCAGGAACAAAAAGGTGGGTGTAGTCTGGAAAGAATGCTAGACCAGAAGGATTGTGGTCGGTGAGCCTAAGGGCATTAATCACAAGTTTCAGGGCAACCTTCTATGGCAGGGGAAGTTCCAAGCCCTGGGTCAAACTGTTGGGGACAACTTATTGTTAAGCTGTACAGCAAGGAAAAGTGAAGCTGGGGACACTGTGAGGTCTCTACTATGGGGGTCCCAACCAGGCCCTTCTTCAAGAATACATATGAACACAAGGATATACACTATAACATATTGGAATGGTTTCTGGAGGGGAAGGGACAGGGCACGGGGAGGTAGAAGACTTAAAAGTAATAAAGGAAGAGAGTCGTCTCACTTGGACTAGTAATACAGGAAGTGAGGAATACGATAAACTCTGTTCTGGAAGACAAAATGAAAAAACAAAACAGCCACCCTTGCTGGATACAGATAATAGGGGTCTAGGCATTGAGGCAGGAACCACTTCAGGTGGGTGTGATTGGGAAAGAGGTGGCAATTTCAGCTGACCCAAGGAAGACAAATCGACTGTTAATAGATGACAAGGAGCCCGGTGGGGGAAGTGACATTTCCGAATGTTTAATGGCAGTTACCATCCACTAATCACGTTCATGTATCTACCTCATTCTATTTTGAGGGAAGTTTGAATTTCCTCACTGTGCATTCTGAAATTTAGAGAGGTTAAGTAACTTGTCTCCTCCGTGACCCCAAAGACCATCCTGCTTGCACTACACAGAAGAGTTGTTCTCTTTTGGTCACAAATCTCTACCTGGGCTTAAACCCAAAATGCCTCAGGCCAGCTTCACATCCCTATCCCAAAGTCCTATAAGTATGTTTCAATATCTCTAGAATCTATGTCTCCTCTCCTTTGTCACCACTACTTACCCTGGTCTAAGCTACCAGGATTTCTTAGCAGGACAACAGCACCTCATAGATATCCCTTATTCACCTTTGCTCATCCATGTAGATTTATCTAGAACAAACTGAGTCTCAAGTTCTGAATATTACCTTCCAGGACTTCCATGATCTGGCTTAAGGCCCTGGTTCTTGCCAAGAAATAATGGGATTTGGTTAGCTGAACTTTCATTCCACTCTCAGCAATAAACAGTCTATTATTCTTTGTTTAGGAGATTTCACAAGGTATTTAAAAATTCCTGGCTGACCCCATTAGCTCTTAAAAATTACCCAGGTTTTATGTAATAATTATGGTGAACAAAGCCAGATTATGCAAAGTAAATAAAAAATGGGATAAAAACATTAGAGTGGGGGGTATCACTTATAGATAAATAGTAGCAGCATTCGTGGCTTCTGAAAACAGGGTTAATCAGGAAACAAACACTCCAGGTCTACGCTCCCCTCGATGCTGCGATGCATGGTGGTGAAACGGAGACATAGCTTAGCTCCTGCCTTCAGGGAGCTCACAGCCAGGTAGGGAGACAGGTAACTACAATGTAACTGTAATGAAGTAGGTTGTCTGCTGCAAATGGGAGAAGTACAGGTTATGATGGGAGAAGATGGAAAGACAACAAGTCAAGGGAGACTTCTCAAAGGAGTGAAAGTCGAAACTAAGGTGAGAAAGTGAACACCAAGTAGAATGTTAGGGTTAAGGCATGTGGGTTGGGAGGAGCCAGGGAAAGCTATCACAGAGGGAGGGCATGGCCAGCGCAAAGGTTCAGGATGAGGGAGCAGGGCAGTCAGGGAAATGAAGAAGTTCAGAATTATTTAAAATACTTAAATGGCTTTCAAAACATTTAAAATAGAGTGTTATGCACCATTAACATAAATCGACTGCATCTGGGAAAACCCTAACGCTGTGGGAAGATCATTAGACAAAGAGTGGGAAGACATTTGTTATAGTCAGAAACCAGCCACCTGACAGTGAGAACCTCACTTAATCAGCTGGAACCCTTCTTTCTTTATCTAAAAATGAAAAAAAAAAATTGTTCTCTGCCTTCATAAGATTTTAGGGAGAACAGAATGAGCTGGCATACATGAGGGCACTTTAAACAAAACTAAGAGACCAGGCTAATGTTGATACTTTCAATTACTGATCAGAAAATATTCATTTCCCATTGATGTTGGGGCTGGCCATGTGACTGGCTTTGGCCAACGAATGTTAGTAAGTGTGACACAAGCATAGACCTCAGATATTTTTCTACAACTCTGCCTGGTTCTTGAGCACCAGTGAGCCTGCTGCCCTTTAGCTTGTTCTCTTGGACCAACATATGTAGAGTAGGCCTCTACATGACCCGCAAGCAGGAGGGAAACTCAGTTGAGCCCAGCCTGCATTAGCTGTGCGACATACACCTGCAACCTCGTCAGCATAAGAATAGATATTTATTATTATAAATGTTCATTGGATTTTAAGGTGGTTTGTTATACAGCACTGTTGCACCAATTGCTGACTATGTTAGAGTCCCACGCTGCATAGCCAATTACTACAAACACTGCTTAAAACAACACACAATTTCTGTGAATCAGATGTCAGGCAAGGCTAGTTCTGATCACAGGCTTGACTAGAAAAGGGTCTACTTCCAAGCTCCCTTAGCTTGCTCATAGAAATAATTTCCCTTTGACTGTAGGATTCATTGCAGCTTGCTTCTTCGAAGCTAGCAACTGGAAGAGAAAGATTCTAGAAAAGTCCGAGCGCAAAATGTAATCCTATTACAAATCGTATAAAAACCATTTAAGTATTTTAATGTAATGTCATTATGGAAATGACAGCCTGCCACCCTCACATACTCTACAGGTTCCATGTGACACTCAAGAAGAGGAGATTATGCAAGGGCATGAACACCAAGAAGCAGGGAGCATGGGAGTCAACTTTAAGTTTGTCCATAAAGGACCAATGTGAGACGTCATTTTGCTCCTTCCTCCCATGCCAATGATTCTACCACGACCCCATGAATGATGTAAGCTATCAAAAGCCTCAATATCTGCCTGATTTTCAGTAAGTCACACCTCACATTCACATATCCATTGCTTGGGCCCAAAAGAAAGAAGGATGGGGGATGGGAGAAGACACATACATTTATGGACTGTCCTCCACAGATTTTAGAAATGGAGACTGTCAGAGTTGGAAAAACCTAAAAGATTATTCAATCTACATCTCTGAGTTTATGGATGAGGAGATGAAGGCTGAAAAAGTTGATGTTCCACGTCCGTAAAGGTGGTTACTGGCAGATATTCTGATACCTAGCCAATGCTTTTCCTGCTCTCTGCTCCTCCTCAAGGGTCCCCTAGGAGACTTCCAAGTTGGCCCAAGATAAGGATCACAAGGGACTCTTGTTAAAAACCCACAATCCTGGACTTTACCCCAGACCTGCTAAATCAAAACCTCCAGGTAGAAGAGCCCAAGAATTTGTATGTCAGCCACGTTTAGAAAACCCTGCTCTTATTTCATTCCACTATTTGACAAGTTATTTACTGAGTACCTCCTCTATGCCAAGTTCTGGGCAAGATGCTGGAGCTGCAGCAGTGATGGAGACAGACACAGTCCTTACCCTCTTCAACGGTGACACCTAGAAAGGAAAAGAGACATTGAGAGTGTTGAGTGAAGTACAATATACCCTGAGGGGTTAGTAAAGGCTGCTAACCTGGTCTGGTCTTGACAAGATTACATAAACTGGGCCCTGAAAAGGGCATGAGAGCAGGATAAAAGCATTCCAAGGAGGACATAGCAAGTTCAAAGGACCTAAGGCAAGAACATAGAGCAAGATCCCACCAGGATGTGGGTGGTAAGTTGAAAGAAAACAAGAGCCCAGAAAAACAAACATATGCTTCCACAAGGGCCTCAGGGACAGTGCTAGCAATCTATAAAGAGTGCCACTATGTAAGGAAATCTGTACCCTAGTAAGTGGGTAGCCCCTAACAAGTGTGAGCTATGGTTTTTAAACCTCTCCAATGCACTGATTTACAGCCAACTTCCACACCATGACAGATGGCTGTTTTTATTTCAGATGTTCCTGGTGCTCTATTTGACGTGGCCTTGGGGAGCTTAGCAAAGAAAAGCACTTGCTAAGACGTTTTGACTGAGAGGCCACTGTCAAACAAAAAAAGACAAGAAGAAAGAAAAAACAGCCGCAAGAGCAGCCGTAGCTTAACCAAGTGAATGGCAGTGGGAAAAGGCAATTTCTGCATGGTCAGAAAAGGCCAACAAAGACGTAAGAGATTTCCTTACGTGATGCTCTGAGTTCACAACTCCGAACTTTGGACCTACTCACGAAGATGGTTTCCTGCAAGGGAGATACGAGTGGTCTCTCAAGTGTGACAGAAGAAGCAATTACATTTCTAGTCAAACTGGGTAAAGAAATTCTCTCTCTGTCATTATTCAGACTTTATATTCCTCAGGAAGAGATTTTTTTTTCTTCTCTAAACTCTGTGGGCCTTTCTCCATAGAAAGATAAACACTGCCCAGAGAAGTTGGATTAGCAAATCCAAATTATTAGCAGAGGTTACATGGGATAGGAAAAGGAGATTAGGAGTGAAAGGGAAGTTTTACCATGTAGTTTATATACTCTGTCATTGTTTAAATTTTATGAAACGACTATGTTCTATAATTAAAATTTAATTTGAGGGGAAAAGTAAGCATATTTACTAAAAACCGAGCTAATCAATTTGCTCAGTTGTTCAACATTCACACTGCTCTTAAAAGATGTGTGTGATTAACTTAAATCTGCGTGTCCCTCACCATGATGAGCCTGAACACACACCTAAATTAACGGGAAGCCACGTCCCAGAAGCCCGGAAGATAGGTGGAATTCCAAAGTCGGACAGATGCACGGAGCGGGGGGTGGCAGTGAGGAGGGGAGAATAACATTCCACTACTTCTTCGCCATATCAGAATGGTCCCCATCCTCTCGCTCCCCTTTCAAATCTCCATCCTGCACTGACTCACCGTCTCATTTCCCCAACACCCTTTCTTTCAGACTCCTTGGTCGTTACACAAAGGCTAGGAGCCGCAGCAATAAGGGGGCTCCACAGAATGCAGGACCTGAAGAGAAAGACTGCCATGTATCTGATACCTCAAGTGTGTCTGTCCCTGTCACTGATGATCCTGGGCATCTGGGGAACCCCAAGATAAAAAGAGAGAGAGAGAGAGAGTGAGAAAAAGACAGCTCCTGCTTTCGGGAGCCTTGCAATCTGAATGGGGAGATGAGGCATGAACGTAATCGTTTTAAGGCAACATGGTATGTGAAAAAATGCCACAAGAGAGAAACACATGAAGAGCAATAGGAAATTACATGGGTTTCTTAATAATCTTGTACACGTGAATGGATGCCCAGCGCCATGTTGAGGACAGGTCTGGGACCCCTTAGCAACCCAGAGAGCAAAAGTGTTGTGAGGGTCATGAGTTTTTTCCTGCAGAAAATGGGTTTTACCCACCCTCCAACTTGTTGAGAGGATGTGTCAGAAGGAACCCTTTCCCAGAGTTGCTGCATGTTGTGAAATGTTTGCCCATAGACTGCAATGCTGAATTAACACCTAACATAGCTAACCACAATAGTTGGTGTGTGGTTAGAAAGAGAAAACAATTGAGTAGGGTTCTGAGGGTCATTTAGGAAGGATTTTGGCGTGATCTGGGGTGTATGACACTAGAATGGATCAACAAGTTCCTTGGATGTTTGTTGAAAGCCCCGGGCCTTCTGCCCAGAAAAAATGAGTACACAGGCCAACAAAATTATGCCTACTATTTTAGGGATAGTGAATCTCTGTATTCCATCCATTGCCTTCCCAGGAATCCATGGGCTGCCAGACAAAACAACTTTCGGAATCAGACATGTATCTGAATACTGGCTCTCCCACCGTCAGCGTAGGCCTTGCTTGAACTTCACTTCGTTGACTCTGGGAAGTCACTTCTACCAATGCAGAGTGGTGATAGATCCCAGAGTTGCTATAAGGACTAAATTAAAATAGAACTAATATGTAAAGCACTGACATATAGTAAGTAATCAACAAATGCGAGTTTCTATATAATGACTGTTTCTTTGAGAAATGTATTCTTGAATTTCAAGCCACTGACTTAATCTCATTTATAAATTGTAAAAATAAAAAGGAATTCAATTCCACTAGGACTAAGAAGTTTCAAATTCCCATCTTAAACGTACACACCACTTGAATCATGGTTAAAGCGCCAAGTAAATCCATTATAGTTGGACGCATTTTATATAAGGGATAAATTACTGAAGACCTTGCATTAATCAAAACTTGCATAATTCACAACTAATTTTCCCATTGGAATAAATATAAAGTATGAATATGCTGCTACATAAATCTACAACTATTGTAGCATATTTTGCTTTAATGTAGTCTTTTATTTCCTCAGCCTTATCTATAATATTTCATAAAGTGCTCTCTCTCTCTCTAAAATTAACAGCACAGTGTATCATAGTATGTGTTTGTCTCAATAGTGTTTTATCACATCCCCCTTCCTTTTCAGTTATCGGTTTTCGGGCACCAGCACCAGTGACATTATTTTATGATTATAAAAAAGGACTCAATTATATTGACAGTGAATATTCAGAGAAAGGCACAACGGTAACCACCATCACTTGCAGAAGTTCCCATTCTGACGAAACCTGGTGAAACTGCCCACTTACAGCACTGAAGTGGGGCCGTCAGGAAGGGTAAACACAGCTACCATTTCACTCAAGCTGTCATTTTAGCTTCGAAATGACACGATTCACTATCTATTTGAAATATTTGCATGATTCCATTTACATGTAAGGTGAAATTTTATTAATATTTCATAGCCATGCTTTTCATATGTAAATAAAATGTGACCACCCAGAATCTGAAATAAGAACAAAGGAAATGCAACCTTACAGCCTGGCCCACAGCTTTAATTAGGGAATCTGATCAGCAGCCGACTGTATCTGTTATGCCTGCCGGCTCTGGTATCCCAGGCGTTATCTACTTTGACATTAAAGACTAAAAACCAACAGATGGCTACAGTTTCACAGCAGAGGAAACAGTCTCTGACTTTATTTCACAGGGGCTCCGGAGAAGATTGGTGCTTAAAATCCTGAGAATCTAGAACTCGCACCCCTGTGCAAAGACAGTTGGAACGCTGACCTCAGGGCAGCCTTACTCAGCAAGCAAGGCTCAGCTGAGGAAGGGGACAAGCAGGAGGAGGGCGGTTGATAGAACAAAGAAACATGCCTGAAAATGCAAACCTAGAGCTTCCCAATAGTGTGTCTACAACATCTGTCTGGCCAAGGCAAATCAAAAAGCTTAAAATAAATAGATATTGAAGGGTGGTATCAATGCCAATTTCCTGATTATAATATTGTTTAAAAGTATGCAAGATGTTACCTTTGGGGATGACTGGGTGAAGGGTATGAGGAGGGACTCTGTACTATTTCTTAAAGCTGCATGTGAATTTACAATTATCTCAAAAAAAAATAGAATTGGTATTATAGTGGAGAAGGTAATCAGCTATTTGGTCAAGGACTTAGCTACAAGGATGTCTATCACAATGCAGTTTATTCTAGTAAAGTACTGCACAAATACCTAAATCTCTAATGACAAGAAATTTGTTCATTATAAAAACTGGTACGTATATACAAAAAAATACTATGCAGCCATTAAAATGTCTTTATAGGAAAGCATATGCATTTTGGAAATTTTTTCCCAATATATTTTCACAAAATCAGACTATAAAACAGCATGACCTCAGTTATGTAAATTATAAGAAAGAACTGAAAGGATAAACATCCGTAATGTTAGTTATAGGTGATTAGGTTAGAGGTGATTTTGCTTTTTTCTGAATTATATTTGCTAGAATTTCTTCCATGAATATGAATTCCCTCATGTACAGGTAGCTACCGAGCCCCCACGGCATGTGAGGCACTGTAGGACAAGTAAGGGACATGTGAGCCCCCCTCCTCCTGGAGCTTCCTGGCTGACAGACAGACAAAGCCAAGCCAGCAGGACAGCAGACGATGGTCAATGCTGTGTTTCCTTGAAGCATCGTGCTCCCTTCTGAGAAGCCTTGCCTTGCATCCAGTCTCTTTGAGAAACCAGCTGTCAGTCCAAAGAGCCCAGTCTCTGGGTGACCAAACCATGATCTCTGATTTTCATCTCTTCGGCTCCAATCTCTGTAGCATGGTTTCTGACATAGTTAGTGGCCCTTTTCTTAGAAGAAGAGAGAAATGGAGACTGGGCATTTGGAAAGTATCTGCCAAGTGCCAGGCATTGTCACAGGCTTTGCTTACACAGTGTCACGGAGTCCGATCACAGCCAAAGGAAGAAGAGATCTGATAGGCAGCATTTACAGAGGAATGAAACAGAGACACGGCGATTAAATGATGTGCCCACAGACAAACAGCTGACACGAGTCCGGCCTTCAGACTCAGGCCTGACTCCAGAGTTCACACCCCTTCCACACACGCCTGGCTGCTCTCTGCATCCACCTGTCGGGACGCCTCCCAACAGAGCTGCCTCTTTAGACTTCCACCTACTCCTTCACCCCTTGTGTTTACCCACATGTATACCCTCTGGGATGTCATACTCCCAGACTGTGCTAAAGAATCAAACGCTCTGGAAAGAGCTGCTGAGGTTGGTGACAGAACCCGGGGATAAGGTTTCAAACTGACTGGCTGCCAGCGCAGCTGGAGAGATCGAGCAAGGGGCTTCTTCCCCAGGTCAGGAAGCAGCCCCCTACCCCCTCTCCAGATGCTTCCAAGAACACAGGCACCAAATGGCATCGTGAGCAGTCTGTGAATCCCTTCTCTCCTCAGAAACACAGCCTCAAATACTTGGGTTTCCTTGACACTGCTCACCTAAAGGTTCCTTTTTGCTCTTTAGTATTCAAGAGGTCCTTGCCAGAGTGTACCCTATAAACCTGTCTGGGAATAATTGTTTTTGTCCCTGATCTTTTGATCTCCTATACTCACTACCAGTCTCGATAAATAAAAACCTTCAGCAAAGGCCTATATGAAAGTCCAGAAGCCAATAAGCTCAGCAATATTGAACCCGCGAAAATCAATTCAGTGGATAAAAGTAAAATGCAGAGCAATACAGAGAGTGTAATCCTATTTGTAGTTAAAAATATTTTTGTGTGTGCATAAAGGCGTTTGTCTTTTAAAAACTTATCATGAACACTTTCAAACATCACAAAAATAGTACACTGAGGCTCTCAGCGCCGATCATACAGTGTCCAACTTCAAGTGATGCTAAGATTGATCAGTGGGCTCAGGTGTTCTCGGCCTGATCCATCCATCATGAAGTTCTGCATCTGCCTTTCACTTGGTGGTTTTACCACCCATTGATGAACATGGCCTAGATCCATTTATTTATCACTTTAGAATTCCTTCTGGATTTTAGCTGAAATTCTTCTATAAGAAACTTTTCCCCCTTTAACAATGGTTAACTTCAAATACAGTGCATACAGGGAAAGCAGAAAAATGCTGGATTCTTTTCTCAATATCATTCTACTATTTCAGATTAATGAGTTTGTGCCTTATCAATCTTAAATGGTGACCAATGAGTTTTAGTTTTCATTTTATTCTTAGTGCTATACTATAAGTCCATGGGTTTGTTTATATTTTATGTATTCATTCAGTTGAAGTCTTGCAGCCATTTTTTCTACACACACACATATATACAGAAGTAAATTGTTTTAAAAAGCCCCACCCTGATTCCTGTTCCCAGAGGTATAGAATCCTTATAGCGAAATTCTCATCATTAAGAGTCACATGAGCGAATCTGTTTCTTGCAATTTAGGAAGCTCATAGGATTACTCTCTTTAAAAACAATAGTTTAAGAGAGAAATTATTCCAGTTCCTTGGAAATAACAACTTTGAAAAAGAAGATGAATTATTTAATTTAACACAGAGCCAAATTAAGGGTTAAGAAATTAATCATACAAAGTTTACAGAAAACATTAGAAAAAAGTTTTTAAGGAATAAGAGGAGATCTGGAAATAGAATTTCGGAGCATCTTAATTTTTTTCCCATAAGAGGATGACCCGCAAAGACTTGTTTGACCTGAGCTAGCGAGGTGACAAAAGCATTCAGACTAGAATCAGCAGCTCTACGCAATACCAATCTCAGTGCTGCAACAGAACTACAACTTGCTTTTGTAAACTGGTCTAAATCAAATTCCTCAGCTTTAGAGCATTGTCCTTGCCCTGCTTCCCACCTGCCTCCCCACCTCGTGGTATTCCTCATCCCAGTTAACTGCCACTCCATCTCTCCAGCTGCGCAGATCAGGAACCTGCCTTGTTCTTGATTCTTCTTTTTCTCCCAGTCACCCAGCACTCAGCAAATCCTATTTGCTCTGTCTCTGAAATATACTGAGAACCTGACCCACCTCTGCTTCTGCCACTCTGGTCCAAGTCACTCTACCACTCCCCAGGGATATTTGCAACAACTTCCTAAAGGGTCTTTCTGCTTCACCCGTGTTCCCGTAGAGCGTAGTTTCCACCAACCACCATGATGATCCTTTCGAAATTTAGTCATATCTCCTGTACCTCAGCTCAAAGGTCAGCAGTGGCTTCCTGTCTCACTCAGAATAAAAGCAAAACTCCTTGCTGTAGCCTCCCAGGCCCTCCCAGACCCCTTGTTATCTCTCTGACCTCATTTCCTACCATGCTTTCCTCTTCTCTCCATGCTATCCCCACAGGCTGATGATTCCGCAGCTACTCCAAATATGCCCCTGCCTGCCTCAGGGCCTTTCACGTCCTGCCCCATATGAAATCCTAATGCCTACTTGATTTATCCCCTTTCCTCCTTGAGGTCTGTGCTCAAATGTCACCACCATCACCCCTACCCATTGCCACTCCACACACAATAAAGTCTGTCCTCCTTTCAGTCTTTATTTTTATCCATAGCAATTATTAAATCTATAGTCCTATATAGTTAGTTTGCTTAATTCTTTATTTTGCTTATTTTTGTCTCTTCCACTAAAATGTAAACTCCATAGGGCAGGGATTTGGATTTTTTTTCCCCACTGCTTGAAACAGGAGCTTGTATATTATAAAGCCTCAATAAGTACCTATTGAATGAATATAAAATACTGTGATGGCCATACTGTGTGTCTCCCCGACCCCTACCCCTAAATATACAGGCACCATTTTTTATCCTTAGCTAAACAGCTCCATGGCCAATGGAAGACGAAACAGATTTTACTATGTTAACAAGCTTATCAATGGGCATTGGGATACGGTTTGAGAACAATTTTTAATAAACGATTTCATCTCTTAATAGATATGGTGAACAATAAATACAAAGTGTCATAACATATTAGACTTTTATTTGCAATATAAAACCAAATTGGCAGCTGTGCTGTAATAAAAAGTTGAGATTATGAGCTGCACAAGGAACAAATAAAACTGGGTTTGGAATTCTCTTGCCTTTCATACTAGCTGCCCATCGCTGCTCTGGCTAATAGTTCTTCCACATGCTCCTGGAGTAGGAAATGTCACTGCCCTTAGTCACCCTACAGTGCCTCATTAAAGAAGCCACCCGTCATAAACTGCAATGGCTTTGGTTTTAGACTATTTCACCTTTCTCTTACCCTAGCTCAGTGATTCTTAACCAGAGATGAAATATTAGAGTTGGCTGAGAAGCCTATTTACAGTATGCATTTCTCGGTCCCATCCGAAGAGATTCTGATCCATGGATCTGCAGGGGAGTTGAGGGAGGATGGATGAATATTAGGCAGCTGTACTTTAGGAAAACTCCTCAGTGATTCTGAGATGCTCCTTTTGTTCAGAACCACTGTTCAAGTTGATAAGCACACTAAATAATTGAAGAGAGGGGGAACCTGGAAGGAACCCTCAGTATTCAAAGACAGACAAGTCACAAGTTTTCCAATAACCAACATCTCAGTGAATACAGGCTAGCTGATCCCAAATAGAATAACCCACTGGTCCCTGCAGTGATGGGAGGGAAGGGATTGTCAAACATTTCCATGAGGAATAGAATTTCTGCAATTTATTTAAGCTTTACTCATAATAGATATTTCTAAAATCAAGTAGGAAGTGTCTATACCTTTTCTCCCAAGATTTGTGGCCACTTTTTGACAATAAAATCTTCCAGGCCTCTCAATGATCCAAATCGGTCTTCTTCCCTAAGTTTCCTCAGATCTCAAAAGGTCAAGGGCACAGCTCCTAAAAAGCGAGCTCTGGTGTGAGAGATGAGAGGGAGGAATAGTCAACGAGGGCAGTGAACAGCAGCAGGAATCACAGTCAAATAGTGCAAGAGGTTCAGGGAGGTCTTCCTGGAGGAAGTGACACTCTGACCTGTACCTGAAGAATCTGTAGGAGTTATCCAAGGAAGGAAAAGGGGAAGGAGAGTTAAAGGACTTTTACAGGCATAGGAAGTGGCACATGCAAAGGCACAAAGGTGAAGGCGCCTGCCTGTGGAAAGACAGAAAAAAGCCTAGTGTGCCTGGGGCAGACAGTACAAGAAGGGCAGTTTGAGTGAATACTATGGAGAGAAAGGCTACTGGTAAGAAAGGCTAGGGCCAGATCACCAAGGGCCTTGGAACCCATACTAAGGAACTTGGACTTTAATGTTGAAGAGGAGCCACTGGAGGGTTTTTAAGCAAGGGAGGAACTTGATAAGCTTTGCACTGTAGGAAAAAGTACAATGGCTGTCCTGGGAAGCACAATGACAGGAATGAGGCCGGACACAGAGAGACCAGGCGGGAGGATGCCTTAATCATTTGGGTGAGAGGTGAGCAGCTTAGAGCCCCTTCTTCTACTTCCTCCCACTATAATGTGGGAGGGAGCACCAGCATTTCTGAAAATAATATCCTGAGGGTCAGAAAGCTTTTTTTTATTATTATCCAGTAATATTAGTTTTTAAATATGTTTATTGAACATCTATTATCTTCCATACCCACACTGTTGGCTACAGTAGCCACTAGCTACACGTGACTATTGAGCACCTGTAATGTAGCTAGTCTGAACTAAGATATGCTGTATGTCTGTATAAAATACACACCAGATCCTGAAGACTTAGCATAAAAAGAAAAAAAAGAAAATCTCACATTAATAATTTTTATCTTGATTACATGTTGAAATGATAATATTTTGAATATACCAGGTAAATAAAATATATTATTAAAGTTAATTTCACCTGTTCCTTTTTGCTTTTAAAAAAATATGGATACTAGAAAACATTAAATTATATATATGGCTCATATTTATGGGTGGCATTATATTTCTATTGGACAAAGCTGTTCTTGGCACTATTCGCAGCATCAAGAATATGGCAGAGTGCAAAACAAAGTCCCTGCTCTCATGAAAGCTTACATTCCATTAGAATGCAATCCCAAATCAATCTCAAAAAATTAATGTAAGCATGTTCTTTAACATCTGTATAGTCAATCCTTTTATCACAAAGAAATGCCAGACTACACTGGTACCCAAGCTTGGTTCTGTGGTCACATCACCCAGGAGCTATACAGAGGCCAACCTAACTCATGGATAACGTCTTTGCACCAGTGGAGGCCAAAGGACATTATGACCCATGTACAAAGGCCTCGTATGTTTGCCCTTCTAGACACATGTTTCAGAATTACTATAACCAAGCCATCCCAAGACATGAATTGGAGGCTACAATATCTAAAGAACCTGTACTGTCAGTGCCACATACATGTCGTAAGTTGTGGCTATTTCAGCAAAAATAAAAATAAAAGTATCCACCTCAATAAATCAGTACCACTAATTGAGATATTATTACTGTTATGATTTTGTTTCTATTTGATTTTGCTAAATAGAGTTGTTTTAGTCATAGTTGTCCAACAACTAAAAGTATGAGGAATTTGTAATTAGTTTTCTATTTGAACATATTTAAATAATACTATAATAAGGCTAATATCATTAAACACTGGAGATATGCTGTAACACTTTCCCCAAAAAAGGAATCCTTATACTACTCAAGTTTTAGAAATCCTGCCCTAGATCATGGTACCTATTCACTATACCTCTGCTGCCCTCCATCCATTCCCTTCCCCAAACCCAGGGGCTTCCCAGTGGCCTACAGTTTGCTACTTGTCATAGCACCCAAACAGCCCAGTGAACAACCAGCCCTTTCCCTGACCCAGAAAACAACCATATAAATCAGGGGCCTATCACCAAGCCAGCCATGGCTCTCAAGAAGAGGAACATACACCCTGGAGCAACATTCAAAACATTAAACAACAGGTATGCTGCAGAACTGCCCAATCAGAAGGCATACTACCCATGTTGAACTGTTTGCCTGAAACTTATCGGATTTTGTTAACCGATGTCATCATAATTAAAAAAAAAATCAAATAAAAAAAAAGAAAAAGAATGGATGCTACCTATAAACAGCGAGTTCAGCTTCACCACTGAATGCCAGCCTGCATGACCCACCACCACCCCACCCACCCCCAGCTCTCATTTCTCAGGTGAGGGAGGGCTCCCCAGAGCTCCCAGTCGTCTCACTACCAGACTCCTTAATTCTCCCTAGGCAAGTTCGTCTCTGTATCATCCTCATTTATGATTCCTAGGCCAGCATAATGGAAGGGGGAGCATAAATCCTGCTAGAATGGAAGACAGCAGAGCATAATGGTTAAAATGATAAACTCTGGAGCCAGACAGTCTGGGTTTGAATCTTAGCTCCAACAAGCTGCAGTGGACACGGACAAGTGTTCCTTACCTCTATTTCCTTTTCTGTAAACTAGGGATAATAAATTTTCAGTGGAATTTACATTACATGTAAAGCCCTTAGAATAGTGCTTAACTCTCATTAATAGTTACTACCAGGACACCAAGAGTATCTTTCTCTCTCACAGTGGAAACAAGACGTAGACCTAAGAGGTCCAAACTCTGCAGAAACCCCATCTTCCCTGACTGTAGATTAACATCCCCAGCTGCCTTTGATTTGGGAAGAGTCTATCCAAATGAATTAGTCCACACAAACTCCTCCCATTTACAGCCGCCATAGGGTCCTTAGCAGAAAAAGACTTGAGACCTGCCACAGCAGATGCATTTGGCAGGGAAATGAGAGAACTGCTTTAGCACAAGCCAGTGTATCACCTGCAAATCCATCTATTTGCAGCCTTATCAATAGAACTCCAAAATCCCACAATTCCATTTCAAAGGAAAGGGTGCACGAGGTATTTCTAGGCATGGAGTTTTGGGGAGCCCCTGCCAATTCTAGTCACTCTGTAAACAATATCCTCGCATTTTTGGAATATGAGAAGGAAAATATTACATCTAAAGCACCCAAGTGGCCCTGGGTAGTGCACAACAGATTTTTGCCTCCTAGTTTATTACGTCCAAAATCATTGACCTTAAACACTAAAGCAGATTGATGCTCCAATGCAGTAGTTCTCACACCTTTGTGGTTATCAGAATAACTGGGAAACTTAATAAAAACACAAAAGGCCCAGGCCTTGCTCCAACGAGCCTAAGGCTTTGTGTTCATTATTAGCTCTTTGGATGTTTCCTTATAGCCATCAAAATGCGAGAACCACCCACTCTAAAGCAAAGATTGCTAAAGGGCCCCCAGTCCACTCCCACGCTATAATCCAATACTTCAGGAATGCCTACACTGAGTACCACTAATCACAAGCTCATCATTTCAATACTTTAATGAATAAAATTAATAAAGACATAAAAGTACTAATCATGTTTAAGCAATGCTGTCTCCCTATACCATGACATTTTTAAAAGGTATTTGCATAAGTTTATTTTAGACTCGGGGATTCTTACAGCTCACACGCTGTCTCACTATTACTGAAAGAATACTTTAAATTTATGATGTGAAGACATTTAATTAACTTTTAATTGAAATGGCTCCAGGAAGAAAATTATAAATAGCTCATTTGTTTTCATCATGTTTTCACAGTAAGACACAGAAAGCAACTGATGAATAAGAAAGTACAGTGAAATTCAGGGCACAAAGGGTATAGTCCCCAAAAGCAGAAATGCAAGACTCTCCAGAATAGTGGTCAAGATCAGTCATTCCCAAAAAGTGAGTCCAGAGTTCTAGGAATGAATTACTTGGGTTCTAGCAACCGTTTTTTAAATACCAGAAATGACCATATAACACGCTCTCAGATACTATAACTGATGAGCTCAGAGTTGCTAAGAATAGATCTTAAAATTGCAGGCCATTAGGCAAAATCAAGGATATGATATAGAAACTTAGAGACAAGAGAGATGACAAATTTCTAAAAATACTTTATTGATGAAATTCAAACTATATTAATCATAATTGAGTGCAATTTTTGTTTTGTAATAAAGGTATACTAATGAGAAGATTTGAATTCTTTTTAGGGGACAACAGTTTGCTTAATTGGGGCTCAGAGTTAGTCTTCCATTTTATCATGGCAGAAATGCAGCCTAAAGTGAAAGATTAAGACAAAGCATCCTCTAAATCAGGAGTCCCAACCCCTGGGCCACAGACCGTTACTGGTTCGTGGCCTGTTAGGGACCGGGCCACACAACAGGATGTAAGTGACTGGCGAGCAAGCAAAGCTTCCTCTGTATTTGCAGCCGCTTCCCAGTGCTAGCATCACTGCCTCAGCTCCACCTCAGATCATCAGACTAGATTCTCAGATCATCAGGCCTTAGATTCTCATAAGAGCACCAGTCCCTGGTATGAAAATGGTTTGGGAGCCACTGCCCTGAATTACAGATTGAGAGAGCTGGAGGAGATTTAATAGAGAAATTGTCTCAATTCTTACAGATGAAATGAAGCCCAGATTCCTGAGAACAACTGCCCTGGTCTCACAGCCACATAGCCAAAGAAAACCTTAGTCCTATGACTTTTGTTTCTACTGTGCCTATTAGAATTTTTGCCTTCCCATTGGAAGAGCTGACCCAAGGGCATATTCCTCATCTGGAATGTCGTCACAGGTACCTTCTAACATTAAAAAAAAAAAAACACATCCAGAAAAGTCTCTTTTAAGAGGTCAAATTCTATTAATAAAATGGTCAAAGTAACTACACATGACTTTGCCCACTAAGGCGTGGCTGCTCATCATTGCCATGTTGTTCTTGTTCATGCACATGACTGTCTGTCACCCCTGGATCTTGAGGACAAGAAGTGTCTTATTCATCTTTCTGACATCAGTAGTTGACATATAGTGAGAGTTCAAAAATTTTTGTTTAATTAATCGTTAAGTAATCAATGCCTCTTCTTTTGCAAAAACCTTTCCACTCCTTCACGTTCAACACAACGTTGTTCAGATCATTGCTTTCTGCTTAAAACTCTTAACAGCCTACATTGTACTTAGAGTAAAATCCACACTCCTCATCCTACCCTACAAGACCTTTCTTGGTCTGGCCCCTGCCTTACCTCTCTCATCTCATCTGTTTCTACTCTTTCCCATTCTAGCTACTTTGATTGCTTTTTCTGTTTGCCAGTTGTGCCAAGTTCTTTCCTGCTCTAGTGCTTTGGCAAAGGCTGCTCTCTTTGCTTAGACTCTTCTGTCCAAATTTCATGTGCCTCTTCTTGCACTCCCCCACCCCCTCTGCTCCCGCAACTATCATTTAATACCACCCATATTTCCTCATTTATTTATATGTGTTCTCGCTTATACATGTGAGCTCCATGAGAGAAGAGGCCTTTGCTGTCTTCTTCACCACCACCATGCCTAGTCCCTCAATGTCTGGCAATTAATGTTTGTTGAATAAATGAATTAACTCCTCCAGAATTCTTCAGCCTTCTTTTCAACTATACTCATTTAATACAATAAATACTTGTCAAATAAATGAATTAAGACTGAATGTCTTCCTTTTGGCTCCAGGGTGGGATTTTGGCTTGGATGAAATGTAGTAAGTGATTAGAAACATAGGTGCAAGAACATGATGGGAAAATCAGAAAGAACCAAAAGCAATGGTGCTACCGTGCATATGTAAAATTGCTTAGCTTTCCAATTTGCTTTCATTTTAGTTTATGTCCCTTTAAACTAATGCCCCCCAAATTGCAGCCTCTGACTGGCTGGCATATAAATTTCTGACTTTAAAACCACTTTATTTCAAGCTTGATGAATATCTTTTGTCACTATGTAGAGTAATTAAGGTGTGGTATTGGCTGCTGCTGTGCTAGGCTGACATTACTTTATTATCAGTGCTTTGGTACCTTTCTGCTGGATTTGGCAGAGCTCACAGAAAGGCTCAGGGCTGAGTTATGTATATTGTCTCCTGGCAGGAGCTTTGTCAGTGAGATATATCACCCCCCTCTATCAAGTAACCTCTTTTTTCCAAGACCCACAGCAGGCATGCCTGGCACATGTTGCCAAGCCCCTCTCTTTGTCTCTAGTAGCCACTCTGTCACTAGCAAAGTTTCCAGCCTAAGTGAAATGAATGGAATATTCCCTATTTGAGATATTCATGTGTACTGGCTTTCTTACTGTGTCCTAGCCTTATTCTCTAGATGCAGTATTTTGTTAATAATTCAAAATAAATGTTAAAACAAATGCTTCAGAATGCTACAACCATCGTCCTGAAGAGGAGTAAAGCAAGGGAGCTCAGCACACCTTCCAAAGCACAATTTCCATGGCATGTCCAAGAAACCAAGAGACAGAGAACCAAAGAGAATCATAGGCTATTACAACTAGATGATAACTACATCTTTTTGTGGATGACAAAGCTGAGTCCCAGAGAGTTTAAGAGACTTTGTTATAGCTACACCTCCAACCAACAGCAGAAGACTATGTGTACACTTACTCATTCATATGACTATGTGTACGCTTACTCATTCATAGTGGGAGGGGAAGAAGCTTGACAGCAAAAATGTTAGGGTTTGTATTGTTCTGGACCTGTTCACATCTCAGTATGAAATTGTTCTAATGCCTACAAATGATTATAATGCAATGGGTGCTGCCTGAGATGTTGTCAAGAAATGTGAGAGAGCCAGCATGGGGTCAGAGTTCATCATTAAATTGGGAGGCCATGAAGACAATACTGAGGTGACATTTCACCAAAGACTTCAAGGGAAGGGAGTTGTTAAAAAAAAAAAAATTCAACCAAGTAAATATGAAGATCTAATTGGCTTTATTAAGTGACTCATAAATTGGGCAGCATCCCATCTAGCAACTAGAAGGGCATTCCAAGGGATTATACAAAATAGAAGGTTTTTATAGGAAGAAGGGTAAGGCAAAGAAGCTATTAATAAAAGAAAACATATGTATTTTGGGGCCAGGACATTTTTTCTTTAGAAGAAGAGAATGAGATGAGTTTTTATCATGCAGATTCTCTTCTTTCCAAGGGGGAAACAGAAGGCCCATGTGAAAGCTTACCTTACTGGTGCTTGACCAGAAAATTCCAGACTGGTTGATTAAGATTGTGTTTCTGGAAAAGGACTGAACAAAATGGAGACAAGCAATCTACCATAATAGATGAACTCAGTGAGAACTTTAACAAAGAAATAGAAAACATAAAAATGGAGAATGAAAATACATAAAAGAACCAGTCAGAAATAAAAAACATAATAACCAAAAATGAAGACTATATTATAGGGAATCACTGAAGCAGAGGATCTAATCAGTGTTTTAGAATATAAAGTAGAAGAAAATACCTAATCAGAACAGCACAATGAAAAAAGAATCCAGAAAATTAGGAGAGCTTAAGGGGCCTCTGGGACAACATCAAGCAAAATTATATTGGTATCATAGGGGTACCAAAAGGAGGAGAGAGAGAGAAAGGAATTGAAAACCTATTTTAAGAAATAATGACGGAAAATGTCCCTAACCTGGTGAAGGAAATAGACATACAAGCCAGGAAGAAGAGTCCCAAATAAGATGAACTAAAAGAGATCCATACCAAGACACACCACAATTAAAATGCCAAAGGTTAAAAACAAAGAAAGAATCTTAAAAGCAGCAAAATAAAAGCAATTTACAATGGGGCTACAATGGGGCTCCCATAAGACTGTCAGCTGATTTCTCAACAGAAACTCTGCAGGCCAAAAGGGACTGGCACAAAATATTCAATGTAATGAAAAGCAAGGATCAAAAACCAAGATTACTCTACCCAGTAAAGCTACCATTTAGAATCAAAGGACAAATAAAGAGCCTCCCAGACCAAAAAAAAACAAAAAACAAAACAAACAAACAAACAAAAAAAAAAACAACAGCTAAAAAAGTTCACTAATACCAAACCAGTATTACAAGAAATGTGAGAGGGAGGGAGAGGGAGGGAGAGAGAGGAAGCGGAAGGGAGAGGAGGAGGAGAAGGAGGGTCAAAAATATGAATAATAAAATGGCAATAACTACACATCTAGTAATAATTACTTTAAATGCGAATGAATTAAATGCTCCAATAAAAAGACATAGAGTGGCTGAATAGATAAAAACAAGACCACTACATATGCTGCCTACAAGAAACTCACTTCAGATAAAAAGATACACACAGACTGAAAGTAAAGGAATGGAAAAGATATTTTATGAAAATGAAAATTTTAAAAGCTAGGGAAGCAATACTTATACCAGACAAAATAGAGTTTAAAACAAAGGCTATAATGAGACAAAGAAGGATCCAGTAACCCCACTTGTGGGTATTTATCCAAAAAGATCCAAAGCACTCATTCGAATGGACATGTGAATCCATATGTTCATTGCAGCATTTACAGTAGGAAAGATATGGAGGCAAGCTGAGTATCCATCAATAGATACATAGATAAAGAAGAGGTGGTACATATATACACTGGAATATTTCTCAGTCATAAAAAAGAACAAAATCTTGCCATCTGCAACAACATGGATAGACCTAGAGGGTATTGTGCTGAGTGGAGTAAGTCAGACAGAGAAAGATAAATGCCATATGATTTCACTTACATGTGGACTCTAAAGAACAAAATAAAGAAACAAACAAAACAGAAACAAACTCATAATACATAGAACATTTTGATGGTAACCAGATGGGAGAGGGCAATGGGAGATTGGTAAAAAGGGGGAAGAGACTAAGAAGTACAAATTGGTAGTCACAAAATTGTCATGAAGATATAAAATACAGCATTAGGGGTACAGTTAATAATATTGTCATAACTGTGTATGATGTCAGATGAGTACTACATTTATTGGGGTGATCACTTTGTAAGATATATAAATGTCTAATCAGGTTTTACACAAATATAATATTGTATTTGTAATTATCCAGGAGATTATATATTTTAAAAATCACTTTAGAGACAATGGGAGACAGGAGTGGAAGACAGTGAGACCAAAAGATCAAGATCATTTAGGTGTCTACTACAATAGTCCACCCATAGAATAGCTAAGACCTTCAATAGTTCAGAATAGCATCTATCATCATTTATACTACAACACAATCAATTTTGTAGAAATAATGAACAGATTGAAACTGAGGTCCAAGGAAAGGTAAATTAATAAATAACCCATCAGAGGTACACATCTCGACTTTGCACTCATTTGAGATAATTATGAGTATATTTAACCTATCACCCTAACCCCATGCCGTGTATATAAAGGATGCTCAAAAGTGTACTTTTGGACTTTCCCTCATGTATGAAGGATTAATTGCTACCAGGACTGCCCTCCCATAAACTATTAGAAAACTGGGGAAAAGATATAAAATAACTTTTCTGTAGGCAGTAGGCAAATCAGAACTGTGATCTCTTAAAGAAGAGAAGCAGTGAGAAAGAGCTACCACTGCCTGGAGACATTTTCAAGGCTGCAGCTCAGAGAACAGGAACTCAGAACTCAACAGTCTCATTTAGTTGGAGAGACAAAGGTTACAGCTTAAGTCATTCATGGTGAATAGCATTTGTAGGTCAGAATATTGGAGAGGAGGAAACTACACAGGAAGAGAACTCCAGAGGTCTTCAAAGGTGTCCCCTCGGGTTGGTGGCTAAGTACTAATCTGTGCTTGCATGAGATAAACTTCCATGAGGCTGGGGAAAGAACAACCTGAAAGCATTAAACTGATTTCCTGGAAATCACAGTGAGTAGATAAACTTCATAATACACAGAGCATTAGGCAGAATCTTCAAGAGTCATACCTTAGTATTGGGGGATAAATTAAGCCTGGAGCAAAGACTGCTCTGGAATTACCACAAGAAAACTTAAAAACAAGTTTCAACGGGACCTAATTGATCTGCAAGTACAATAAAAAGTCCAACATTCTTTAAATGAATACAACAAGGTCTGTCATTAAACAATGTAAAGTTCAGTGTCTGGAATCCAATCAAAAATTACCAGGCACATGGCAAAGAAGCAAAATATGACCTATAACAAAGGATTCTATCAATTAATTGAAACGGAACCAGAAATGACAGAGATGATGAAATTTTTAGAAAAAGACACTAAAAGCAGCTGTTATAAATCTTAACAAATATAGTCAACGATGTAAAGAAAAATATGAGCACAATCAACAGAAAAACAGACAATATAAAAACTCAAACAGAAATTCTGAATAAAAAATAGAACATATGACATGAAAATGCATTTGATAGAATTAGCATCCAACAAGACACTAAAGAAAAAAATATTAATGACATATCAATGAAAATATCAAATATTAAAATAAAAAATATTAAAATGAAAAATATTAAAATAAAGCATGTGCACACGAACACACACACTCTGAAAAACAAAACTAAACAGACTTCCAGTTTGGGTTAAAGATATCAATTTATACATTCAAGAGACTCAGAGAATCCCAAACAGGATAAACTCAAGAATTAATACCCAGACATCTCATAATCAAACTGCAGCCAGAGAAAAAGGGCAAATTATATACAGAAGAACTGAGTTGAATGACTACAGGTTTTTCAATAGAAACAATAAAAGCTATAAGAGAATGAAACAACATCTTTAAGTAGATGAAAGGATAACTGCCAATCCAAAATTCTGTCAGAAATAATTCAAGAATAAAGGCAAAATAAAATATTTCTAAGATGAAGAAAAACTAAGATAATTTGTTGCCAGAACATCTGCTAAAAAAAATCAGAAACGTTTAAGAAAGTTCTTTGGATGAAGAGAAAGAACACCAACAGAAAACGTGGAATTTCAGGAATGAAAGAAGAGCAACAAAAATGGTACTCATATAGGCAAATATAGATAAAACTAATTTTATCTTCTTAAATTCTTAAAAACATGCATGACTGTTAAAAATAAAAACCATGTGGGAAAATCCTAAAGAATTTACAAAGAATCCACTAGAACTAATAAGTAAGTTTAGTGATGTCACAGGATTCAGGATCAGTATACAAAAGTCAAGTGTTTTTCTATGTACAGTCAGACCTCCGAATCCATGGGTTCCAAATTTGCAAAGGGGACTTAAGCATCTGCATATTTTGGTATCTGCAGGGAGTCCTGGAACGATCCCACAGATACAAAGGGATGACTGTACTATCAATAAACAACTAAAACTTTTAATTTTTTTACAATAACATCAAGAAACATTAACTACATAGAAACACATTTAGCAAAATATGTTAATGATTTGTATACAGAAAACTATAGAACATTGCTGAGAGAATCAATTGTGATTTAAATAGAGATATGCCATCTTCATGGATCAGAAGCCTTCATGTTGTTAAGATATCAAATCTCTCAAAATTAACCTATAAATACAAATCTATATTAAAACATCAGTAGCATTTTTTAAATTGACAAGCTGATTCTAAAATTCATGTGAAACAAAGGACATAGACTAGCCAAAATAATATGAAAAAGAAACAAAGTTGAAGGTTACACATAGCCTAATTCTATAAGGCTACCGTTTTGGGGGCAATTTGATATTGGTATAAGGACTGACATACAGATCAATGAAATGGAATAGAAAGTCGAGGCATAGCTACACATAGTTTTGGTCAACTCATTTTCAAAAAAGCTACCAAAGTAATTCGAAGGAGATAGTATTCAGCAAGTGGTACTAGAACAATTGGATATCCATATGGAAAGATAAAAATCTTAAATCTTATCTCACACCATAAACAAAAATCAACTCAAATGAACCATAACCATAATGTTAAGAATTAAACTGTAAAATATAGAGAAGAAAACTGAAGAAAATACTTAGGTTAGGAACAGATGTCTTCAATGAGACACAAAAAGGAAAAACCATAAAAGAAAAAAAATGTATAAACTGGCCTTCATCAAAATTAGAAACTTTTTCTCTTTGTGATACACTGCTAGGGAAATTAAGAGGCAAGTTATAGACTGGGAGAAAATATCTGCAAAACATAGATCTGATAAAGGACTTGTATCCAGAATATATAAAGAACTCACAAAACTCAATAATAAAAAAGATCCAATAAAATCAATGAGCCAAAGATTTGAAGAAACATTTCACCAAGGAAGATATGTGAATGTCAAAATACATGCAAAGGTTCTCAAAATCATTATTCTATTTTAAAAATGCAAATTCGAACTATCATAATATATTAGTATACACCCAGTATCTTAACATTTAATAGATCAAAACAATAACCATTTAATTCTATTTCATCATTTTGTGGGTCATGAATTCAGGCAAAGCTCGGAGAGATGACACTTCTGCTCTCTGAAACACTGACTGGTTGTCCAGGGCCATTTCACCCTGAACACGCCTAATCTCGTCTGAAACACTGACTGGGGTGACTCCTGCTGGCAAGTATGCCAGGGAGTAGGCTGGTCCTGAGAGACCAAAATAGTTTCACTCATTACACAAATTGCTTCAGAGAATACAAAGAGAGAAAAGAAAAAAGATTAGTAAAATCTCTCTATAAAAACATGAAAAAGACATTTCAAAAGGAGAAAACTACAAGCCAATCTCTTTCATGAAAATACACACCAGAAAAATGACAATATAGATACAGATACATAAGAGACAATAACACACAAATTATCAAATGTGGTTTATCCTAAAAATGCAAGGTTAGTTTAACATTTGAAACTAATTTGAAAATAAAAAATAATTTGAAAATTGTAATTTACCACATTAACAAATAAAGGAGAAATATAATCTTAACAGATGCAGAAAAAAGCATTTGATAAAACTCAGTGCTGATTAAAAATATAAAAATAGTTCTTAGAAAACTAGAAAGAGAAAGGACCTCGTTTAATCTGATAAAAAGATTCTACAAAAACTCTATAGCTAATATCATACTTAATTGTAACATTTAAATGCCTTCTCAAAAAGACAAAGAAATTCAGTCATCACTTTTATTCATCTTTTTAATGGAGGTCTTAGCCAGTATAGTAAGAAAATAAATAAATACATAAAGTTTGGAAAACAAAATAAATAACTATAGTTAGCACATGACATTATTTATATGCAGAAACTCCAGAAAAAAACTTAGATAAACCTCTTTAATTAATAAATTAATTTAGTAAGATCACTGGACAAATAGTAAATATATAAAAATTCAATTTTAATTCTATATACAAGCAAAAATCATTGGAAAAATACTCTTAATAACAGTACCAAAAAATCACCAAATAGCTGAGGCTAAATATAATGAAAGACATGCAAGGACTTTATACAGAAAATTATAAAGCATTATTTAAATATATTAAAGAAAACGTAAATAAACAGGGCAAGGGTTTGCAAACTGCAGGCTGCAACCTGTTTTTGTACTGCCCATAAATGTTTAAAAAGTTGTGAAACATAAAGGAAGAATATGTGACAGAGACTGTATGTAGCCCTGAAAGCCTGCAATATTTACTTTCTGACTCTTTACATAAAAAATCAGTTTGCTGATTCCTAAAGTGGAGGAATTTATATTTTACATTGATTAGAAGACTCAGTATTATAAAGATGCCAATTCTCTTCAAGTTAATCTGTACACTCAAATAATTCCAATCAAATTCCTAATATGTATTTTATTTGGAAATTCATAAGCTAATTCAAAACTTTTCATGGAAATGTGAAAAGCCAAGAGTAGCCAAGACAATCTTTAAAAAGAATAATAAACTTAGAGGTTATATGACTAGATATCAAGACGTATGATAAAGCTATAACAATGAAAACTATGGTAATGGCACAAACAGGAAGAACTAGACAGTCCAGGAACTGACCCACACATATATAACCACCTTATTTTCAATAAAGTGGAAAACCATAATCTTTTCAATAAATGGTGATGGATCAATTAGACATCCATATGGGAAAAAACAACCTTGACTTCTATTTCACACATATATATAAATCAATTGTAAATGAATCATGGACCTAAATGTAAAAGGTAAAAATAAATCTTCTAGAACATATGACAATATCTTCATGACCTTGTGGCAAGCAAAGTTTTCTTCAACAAGATATAAAAAGCTCTCACTAAATTAAAAAAAAAAAGAACTTACATTCATTAAAAGATACCATTATGAGATAGAAAACAAATCATAGCCAAGATTTTTTTTAACTAATATATGACAAGAACTCATACCCAAAAAGTATAAAACACGGTTATAAATTAATAAATCTAATTAAATGAAGGGCGAAAGACTTAAAAAACACTAAAGAAAGATAACATCTGAACATTAAATTAGCATGTAAAAAAGTACTCAACATCATCGATCATTAGGGAAAAATGCAAATTAAAACCACAATGAGATCTCACAATATATTCACTAAAAAGACTAAAATTTTTTTAAAAATTATATATATATTAGAGTATTGGCAAAGATATGGAGCAACTGAAACTCTTGGTAGGAGTATAAACTCTTGCAAACACTTTGGAAAACTGAAAGGATCTGCTAATACTAAGTAAGTACATATTCTACGACGTAACAATTCTACTCTTAATCACATACCTAAAACAGCCATATAAGAATGTGCATCAAAGACAGGCACAAAAATACTCGCAATTACTCATAATTGAAAAAAAAAACTGGAAGTAATTCAAACGTCCATGAACAATAGCATGAAAAAATAGTTGCAGCTTATTTATAGAATGGAATACTACACAGCAGGGTGAACAAACTAACCACAACCATGCACCATAACATGGATAAAACTCACAGCCGTAAAGTCTGGCAAAAAAAAAAAAAAAAAAGCCAGACACAGAATAATACATACTTATCAAATTCATAAACAAACAAAACTGATTTATGGTGGTAGAAGTCATAATAGAGGTTATTCTGAGAGGGGGAATGAGGCAGAAATAATGACTGAGAAAGGCATGATGGAGGTTTCTGGGTTGCCAGTAAAGTTCTATGCCTTGACCTGAGTGGTAGTTACGTGATTGCGTTCACTCCATAAAAATTAATTCCCTTATAATCTATGAACTTTTCTGCATGTATGTTAACTCTTAATAAAACATGTGCAAAAGGAAAAAAAATATACTATGTACTTGGAAAATTCAACAGAAGAAAAGTCTCCTGCTAGAATTGATTTTATTTGGCCATGTACAAGTTGTGGGCAAGAACGGTTCAGGGCATGTGTACTGAGTTGCAAAGCTCCCCCTCCCCCCACAAAGTCATGATCATGCAGCACCTCAGAATGAGACCAGATTATCTGGAAACGGGTCTTTGTAGAGGTAATTAAGTTAAGACAAGGTCATACTGGATTAGGATGAACCCTAATCCAATGATTGGAAATCTGAACAGAAATATCGAGAAAAGAACATCATGTGAAAACACAGACACACAGATAGAATGCCATATGATGACAGAGGCAGAGACTGGAGTGATGTGTCTATAACCCGAAGAACCCCAAAGACTGCTGGCAAACACCAGAAGCTAGAAGAGGCAAGGAAAGATTCTTTCCAGAGCCTTATCAAATAGCCTGGCCCTGCTGACACCCTATCAGACTTCTAACCTTCAGAACTACAGGAGAATAAATTTCTGCTGTTTTAAGCCATTCAGTTTATGAAAATTTGTCACAGCAGAGCTAGGCAGGTGGGGGAGAAAGCAGGTAGAAGAAGCCAGGAGTGTAAGAAGAAACCCATTTTAAAAACAAGCATCTACGCAGTTGAAAAGGGATGGAAGGATGGATGGATGGATGGATGGATGGATGGATGGATGGATGGATGGATGGACGGACGGACGGACAGACGGATAAACAAACAGATGGACAGACGATGGACAGAAAGGTATAGCTTGCTTGCTTGTCTGGAACCAGGAAGACAAGCTGACGCCTCAATCTCAACCCTTGGATTGTTTGGTGCTCTGAAGAGGACCCATTGATTTTATAATACTGTTGAGCCCTCTTTCAAGGCCCAGAAATGAACAAATCAACTCTATAGCGAACAAAACAAGAGATTTCTTAGAAAGAGAAATAAACCAAGTTTGGGTATTTTTTATGATGAAGAGCTTGGTGTGGTATACTTGTAAATTAAAGATGAAGTGTTTTGCTTATAAAATACCATTCTGCCCTGAAGACACAAATGTTTTTACATAGTAAAAGTAACAGCTGTGTAATTTAACTCAACAGAGAAAATACATGCAAAAACGCCGTCTCAGGTAACCCTAAGAAAGACAGCTATAAGTGGTAAACTTGTGACAGCAAAGGTATAATAATCTGGATAATTCACGGAGTGTTCTGTGATTAAAGAGGGAGGGAAACGACTGTGCCACACGAGCACGCCCCCAGAAATGTCGAATCCTGACACTGGTCATAAATGCTACAAGGATGGCTCTGATTCTTCCTCTTCAGCATCTGACGTTTACCATACCTACTGAAAAGGGGGTAAAGGAAGGTTTCAGGGAGTGAAGGGGATGAGGAACTGTATTTCTTATACTGACTTGCTCCTCCTCAAACTGGCTGTGCTGTTCCACAAATTAGCAACCACCTTAGTGTTCTAAAATAGCAATGGCCATCCAAGCTCACGTTCCCTGAAGTTTGGACCACAACCACCAGATCATACGATTTATATTATAAAGTCCAAGTTTATATGTAAGGGTTACTTTAAAATAGGGTGATAACAAGTCTGGGATTCACTGTACTCTATTAACAGTGTTTGCTTTTTTCCCCCCAAAACAATCACCAAATCCAGGAATAGTGAACTTAACGGGCAGAGCACTATCTTGTAAGTTTAAATACCTTTATTTGGAAATACCCTGCCTGGGCTTGAACTGTCTGCATTTGTTTTGAAACGTGTATTTCCAGCACATTCTCAGGGCACATGAAAGTGCAAAGAGAACACTAACCCTACTACAAAAATCATTTTTTAAGGATTGTTGGATATTTTGAAAGTACTTATGTGATTTGCATATTCTGATTAATTCAAAGAGTTAATTGTAAGAGCCTCGACCATGCAACATTGCTAATTTGCTTATTATTATAGTTTAAAATAAATCTTCTTTTTTTAAATCTACATCCAAGATTTTGCACTTATTCAAACTGTCCTTTTTGTCTATCACTCATCTATGACATCTTATCCCAAACATGTATAATTGCTTAAAGTGAATTCAATATTTGGAAACTCAAACTCACAATGCAGATTCTTTTAAGGCATAATTTTGCCAATGAGATCTTCATTTTAGAGAAAGATTCACTAAGGAAAAAAAATTATAAGAAGTTTTTATAATATGCTTGAAATAGAACTCAATTTACATCCCACTTCTCAGGAATGTATCTGAGTTAAAGGAGACAAATCAACCCCACCCCCTGCTCTTCCAAAGGACACTGGCCTAGCCATTCCCTTACTTCACTCTGGACTTTCAAATGCCCCCAGTCAGTGAGAAATTCCCTGACTTCCTTGCTTAAAATAGTATCCCATGCCCATAATTCTCTATCTCCCCTTACTCTGCTTTATTGTTTTGAGAGTAGTTACCACCACCTAAAATATTACAGTTGTTTTTGTTGTTGATATTTAATTTCGGTCTTCTTGTAACCTACTTGAGGGCAGAGTCTGCTTGTGCTCCAGCTCCAAGAACAGCCCCTGGCAAAGAGCAGGCAATCAATAAGTGCCTGTTAAATAAATTAATAAATACCATAAAGTAAATGAAATAAAGTCTTATACTCTAGGATGAAAAAGAAGTTGGACATTTTCTTTGACGTACTAGATTAAGAAGAAATTATTCCACTTGAAGTATGTTATGAGCTGGCCATCAACCTTCCCCATTTTAAGTCAATAGGAATAATTAGTACAGATTTTTTAAAATAAGAAATTTATTAAAAATCGAAAGTGCTTAATGGTGGCAATAGTTAAGAATCTGGGTTATGGGATAAATAAAATCTCTCCAAAGACAGAATAGCTCCTCGAGTCAGATGCAGCCCATTCTCACTTAGGTATGAGGTTTTGCAGTGTTTTCCTTGCGGGAGTTCTGACCTCTAGCCATCAAACATAAGGTGATGAAGCACTTGTGCTTATCATTATGCACTTTGTGTGAGTAATGGATGGCTTCTTCATTTTCTGGGAGGTACTACTTTGTTTATGAGTCACCTCTGAAATCTGTTTTCTTTCTTGGGTGGCCTTTCATTGTGCCCTGTTGTGGTAACACCTATTCTTCATCCCTGTCACACCTGGAGTAAGGGAGCATTTTAGAAAATGAATCTGTACTGTATTTTGCATCCCAAATGGTATGCGCCTTATAATTTTTCAGTATGTTTGCCCCTGCTGGGTTAGGTGTTTGCGTTATGCTTCAGAGAGCTATTCCTGCCCTCAGACACTCCCCGTATCAGTAATTCTTTCCTGCTCACACTAGCAACAGGGAATGTAGAAGAAACAGGCTCAGAGTGGCCCCCTTCCACCAGAGAGAAGGATTCTGAACCAGTAAAATGGGATCTCTGACCCTAGTAAACTAACTCCAAAGTACTGAGGGCTTAGTTCTGACTCTATGGAGAAACCTCGAAGGACCACTCAAAATCGACAGGAAAAAAATCTGTCACTTATAAATGTTCCAAACCACAGGAAGTTCATTACACTAGAGTTTCTCAGAGTGCCCTGATGGATTCTGAATGTAATTTTGACTGCCACCTGCAGGATCAGTCAATTCAGGCTGTCCTGCTGCCAGCGGCCAAGAACCCCCAAATCTCGGTACCCTGCAGCAGCAGGGTCTCACGTAACATGTTCAGAAGTCAACTTCAACTCTGGCGTCTTCACTCCTAGCCCACGCAGTAGAAGCAGGCCCTCTCCGGGGCCTGTCAGTCTTGCGGCAGAAGTAAAACAGTAATGGTGGAATCGTGCAATGGCTCGTAGAGCTTTTTCTCAGGAGTGCCATGTGTCACCTCCACTCACATTTCATTGGCCAAAGCTAATCCATGGCCAAATCCAACATCAGAGGGTGGCACTTTAAACCTTCTAAGGGAAGGGGACAATCGGGAGGTACGGTACAGTGAATAGTTTCGAATACTAATACTACCTACCATCCCTGGGTTCTAAAATCCTAAAGGTTTAGGACATAATTGTTTGACCAGATGGGAGTGTTCACATACCTCTTAAAGAATCTAACAACGACAAAAAAAAAAGGCACAGAACCTGTCCCCAGAAAAATGTTCACACATATAAACCCAACCCCAGAAACATGCACATATAAAAATACCTACCAAAGTTTGCATGTAATTTCAAGGGTCAGAGACCCCTGTGTTCTACAAATGAATTCCAAACCCAGAACAACAACTCTTGTTTTAGAGGGAAAATTTCTCCACAGATAATGAAACAGACTGACATTTGTCCACATGTGGTCAGTTTCCTCATTCCACCTGAAATTAGAGAGGAAAGACCTCATCCGGGGAGGACATCTAGGTTTTCTGTGAAGTCTGCTATTTCTGCCCTGAGGAGCTGGGCCCTAGATCACTGCCCTCCATACCACTTGGTAAAGTCCACTGAAAGGGAACCACATTGTTTTTACTATGTGTTTTCTTCCTGTTTAAAATGTCCACTATTGTCCCATAGTACTTTTTCTTTTGACCATTTTATAAATTATAAATACACACACACACACACACACACACACACACACACACACACACACACACACACCTGTGTATCTGTGGCTCTCCTCCGTGAAGCTGAGGATCACAATAAGCAGCTTCTTTCTAAAACCTAGCAAAGTCCTTAAATGTGGCCATGAGGAAGACTGAAGAAGGGAGCTCAGAGAGAGGGGGCAAAGCCATCCTCACCTTACCCAGAAAGCAACATTACCAGTGGAGCCTGACACGAGTGCGCGTAGCCTACCATAGATGTAGTGACATTTTAACAAGTGTTAAATGAAGTGGAATCAGCCACCTACTAATGTAACAAAAACCTGACAAGATTGTCAGCTGGCTCCTTGTGGAAGCCATTTTTGTTCATGCTGTGGTTTGAGTTCCCTTGTTTTTTAAATTTTTTGTAGTAGATTTATTTATTTTTAGCTGTGTTTTAGAGCCAGAAACCCAAACAAAGTAAAATTTTTTTAAGAAAGTGCATGAAACCAAGGAAAACACCAGTTGGAGGACATGGCATGGGTCATCTTGAGTGAAGTTGGAGATTTTTTTGGCTTTCTGACTTGCAGGTCTCTCTGTGGAGATGGGTAAAACATGGAGCAAATTTAAATGTTTTATATAAAGGAAACACCCTGAACACTTTGTGACTTCAAATTTCATCCTGGAGTAGCCATGATCAAAAGTGCTGCTCCTGGATGTGGAGGGACAGGTTGAGCAAGTCACAGGCCCATGTCCAGACTGGGTTCTGCTCAGCTCCATGGTACAGGCTGCACAACTCTGGATATCCACTGCCCAGGCCCTGAGGGCTGGAAGGGGCACAGAGTTCTCAGTGCAAAGGTCACTTCCTGTGTTCTCATCTAAATAGGCTCTCACCTTCAGATTTATTTTCTATTAGGAAAAAAAAAAAAATCACTCTAATGTGCTATAAAATCTCAATGAGAATTAAAACAAAATAACTTCACCATGGCTTGGAACTTATCCACAGTCCCAAGTGCTTCCTGTTGGATTCTAAAACTCTTTGAATTTTACATATAACTTCATGCATTGCTTTAAGTAAACCCAATACATAAACATCCTGATTAGGGGATGAGAATTTGCTTTACAAAAACCCTTCACTAAGGATTCCTTTAAATAGCAACCTTCTTTGAATGCATTTAAAAATAAATTTTGACAACATAGTATACATTTTGGTACATAGCTTAGATATTAGGAAAGCACATCATCCACGCATTGATTTAGTTATATCTTTGTTCCTTGAAATTTTGCTAAAACATGGGTATCAAAACAACAACAAAAACCCTTCAAGTATAAAGAATAGTCACATGCTATAATCTGTAAAATAAATAGCTGTTTAAGATAATAATAAAAGGAATAATATTTGTGTAAACATATAAAAGAATAAATGCTATTGTTTTCCAGGAAATATAGATTAACTACTATTAATTTTATTTTAATGGATTTAAGTATCAAAACTACACAGCATATTGCAATTTTTATTTTTTAATAATAATTGTGAAATGAATCAAGACTGAAAACATATCTAACATTTTTCACATATGGTTTCACTCTAAATCCCATTTTGACCATTCTCCCTCTCCTCTTTTTCTCAATGTTCTAAAAATATTTCATACCAGTTATAAATGCTATGCCAGCCCCAACCACAGTACCATACCAACATCCCTTTGTCAGGGCTCCAGGAACGGATAGCTATGGCACAGGCACTATAGGGCATCTGTGAGCTTTTATAGACCAATGAGAAAATGGGTCTCCAGATAATGAGCCATTTTAATACTCCAGTGCCTCAGATTCAGAAATTCCCATTATAGAGATGCCATGATTAGGCAACCCAAAAAGGAAAGTCATTTTACATGATTTACAACTATTCCAATATTTTAAAATATCACATAGCCCTCCCTAATGTTTTATTGCTTATGGCAAGACATGCTACATGCTGACGACACCTGAAAATTGGGATAAAATACAAAGAGTGAGAGGAATAAGAAGACTTATCAGGGAGAAAATGGAGCCCAGAAATCTTAGCAATCATCTCCACCCTGTAATGAGTTTCTGGACCAATGGGTGAAACTGCAGGCCAAAAATCACAATGTTATTTTCTGTTTGAACACAGAAGACATATCGCCCCCTAATTCCAATGAAACTTGAACTTATCAGATGTATTGCTAAACAAAAACTGGCCCTCGTTTCCTAATGTAGTTGACTGTGCTGGATGATTGGGTGTGGATGAAGGCTCAATAATGTGGATGATCAATGACACCACACTGACCACTGGGCATGCAGCACTATTATTATAGAGTCAATCAATAAACATAGTCTTTTAAGAGACTCTACCAGTAACACACTAATTCAAAAGGTGGGCCAATCTACAGAATAACTGCTTCATGAAGTCACAGCAAGGTACCTTACTTGCTATGTCTCTTCCTTCAAGTTACATCACATGGTACTGGAGTAAGCTATGTCTTCTGGGTGTTTAAAAAAGGTGGTTAACTTTTTTATCAAAATGGTTCAGAACATTCTTGAAGGCAGGTTTTAAAGAAACCATTTCAATGTTCCTACATATATTTGTCAATATCTTCATTCCCCTCTCAATCTAGCTTCCGAATAGGAGGATGCAAGTATGATTAACAGTCCCCAACAAATGCCAATTTCAAAGAAAATCAGATGAATAGAAAAATGGAATAAAAAGAAATGTAGATTTCTCTAAGTTTCTCTGCTTCAAATTCTTAATAAATATGAGCCAGGATATAAGTTTGTATTTATATACAGTTTAATAAAAAAAAAAAATAAATAAATAAATAAATAAATAAATAAATAAATAAATAAATAAATAAACCTTCCTGATATTTTCTCAGTCAACATTGTTAGGCTTATCTGTGTACAAGTAGTTGTTAAATTTCATTCATTCATTCTTTCAAGATTAATTCAGCAAGTGTTGACTGAGTTAAAATGTGTGCTAAGCTCAGTTCAGGATGGAAAATACACAATAAAAGTGTTTATCATTGCCGTTAAGCCCAGCATAGGGGAAGAAAAGAAAAAAAAAAACATAGTAGAGTAAGTACAATGAAGGAGATAGGTGCTGCTGTTATCTCCTATGAAGCCGACCTGAACAGAATGAGAAGTCCTCAAGGGAGACTTCCCCAGGGGTGATACCTGAGTTGTCCTAGAGGAGAATAGACATCACTTCATGCAAAGTTTGAAGGGGATGGGCTAAAGGTACAGCCTGAACAAAGGAAGGAAGACCAAAAGAAAACTACAGTTGCTCTGCATTATGGAATGTGAAAAAAAGTGCCAGGTAAAGAGTAGCAAGAGACTGAAGGAGAGGTAGGCATGCTAGATCAGAGAGTCTTGTGATAAAGCCCAAAATGTGACTTTATCCCATAAGCCACAGGAAGCCACAGAAGAGGTGTGGCCTAGTATGATAGGCATTTTTAAGAGATCCCTCTAGAAACTGTATGAAAAATAGATCTGGGTAGGATGAACAGTGCCCAATTAAAAATAGTCCAGATGCGAGTGGCTGAGGACCTGAACTATGGCAGAGGGGAGAGCAGATTAAAGACATGGGAGGCCAAACTGCCAGAAGCCGGTGCTTCATTGGATGTAAGTGTGAGGGAAAGAAAAGAGGGCATAAGGCCCCCGGTTTGGGGTCTTTCTTGGCAACTGAGTGAAGGGCAATGCTGTTTAAACAGATGGAGAATGAAGGAGGGGGAGCTAATGCAGAATGTAGATGATGAGTTATCATCTGTGTTTGAGGACCTGTGGTGGTACCATCAGCAGTGGGTGGATTTTTTTAAATCTAGAACTCAGGGTAGAGACTTGCTGGGATATAGAGATAAAGAAGTTGTGTCCGATTATAAAACAGCTGATATGAAAGTATGCATGATATAATCCACAAAGAGTCTGTAAAGCGGTAAAAATAATGGTGATGCCAGAACCTGGAGTCTGCTTGATATTTAAGTGGGAAAAAGAACAGGAGCACAACTTTGAGAAAGGAAGGCTAATCAAAGAAAGAGGGGAACATGTCATAATTGAAAGGAAGGAGCTGATGAGCAGTGCTGAATGCACTAATCCAACAGAGAGTGTTCCATAAGGATAGAGACTGGAAAATATCCACTAGGTCTGGAGACTAGAACATATCATCATTGACCCAAGCAAAAGACATAATAATAGTATGATAAAGGTGAGCCTGGACAACAGTGGGCTGAGGAACCAACTTGTGACAGTAGCAAGAGGAGGCTATTCTTTCACAAAACTTGAATAAGAAGGGAGGTAAGAGAGTATGCACTAGTTTGAATGTTGTCAGCTTTAGCTTCAGCAGACATGGGGCCTACCCGCTTCAAGTGGGGATGCCTTCCGCTGCACTACAGAGATGGCTGTGCCAAGGAGGAGGGGGGTACTCTCCTGATCACAGAACTGTGGTGGGCACGAACCAGGCTTATGATCTAGATATAAACACCTGTGAGAGCAGAGCCAGGATGCTGGCAGTAGGGAAATGGACTCTGTGGGAGGTGGTGATCAAGAATCTTGGCTATAAGAAAGGATTCTGGGTATGATGACTCTGGCAGAGCCAGCAGGCCATTCTGGTTCTCATAAGATCCTGCCTTTACTTGCCGCTCAGCACACCCCCAGGTCCTATGGGTCAGCCCTTTTCTAGCTACAGCCCTCACCAGCAAAAGTAAATGGTGTAGGACCTCACACCTCATGGTGCTAAGTAAGAAGACTCCAGTCTGAGAAGGTCCTACTGATAGGGTCCTGGGAAGCAAGGGGGCTTCTCGATACAGCCTCCAAAACTGGGAGCAGCTGCATGTGGGAGGTGGAGGGCTGAGAAGAGTTGGTTTATGTCTTTGTTTTATAAAGATGAGGGTCTTGAATGTGTTTATAAGCTGGAGGGTAGAGGCTTTGAAGGTGAGGAGGGTTGAAGGCTCCAGATTCAAGAGGATAAGATACTATGCCTGGGATCAAGAAGGAGGTGGGAGGGGGTGTGCTAATCCTGATGCCAGAGTTAGCATTCCAAATACCATGCTTTCTACCACACTCGCTTCCAACTAATTAAAAAAAAGAAAAATCACGGGGAGAGTTGCTGCCACAAGAGAAATAATGTGAGGCTTAGTGCTGACTTCAGAGTCCCTAGTGACTAATGACCACGTAAAATTAAAAAAATCCACAAAACCAGCTACTTGCATTGATAAATAATATATTGACACATAAAATATAAGCATATTCATTAAAGATATATAAACTTCTAAACAACTTCTTACAGTAAATGGCTGTTTAGGTCAACAGCAAAATGACTTGAAAAATACATGAAGTCTTCTATCTCAACGAACATCTCTGTGACCTCCTCAAGAAGTCAGCCTCTACTCCAAGGTCTAGAAAGCTTGAATGTAAATAATATGCACCATCAGCCTCATATGTACCTTGGGTTTAGTTCCAGCTCTGTTAAGGCCTCACCACATAGACACACGTGTGTTCTGTGCCTGCTCATTCCTTTCTTCCTACAGGAGGAATACAGGCTAATCCAATTCACTTTTGGGGTAGGAGACCCTCTTAGGAACATTCAGAAATTAGATAAGGCAACAAAAATCAAGAGAAGCCTGGGTGTGAGCAGGAAGAAATTGGAGAGAGAAACAACCCAGGAAAAGGAAAATGTCAGAATTTACCACTTGGATCCTCCAGAGTGCCTTTCCACCTGCTCCCACTGCTTTAAAAACTTCTCATGCTATACTAAAACCATCTTACAAAGTACTGCCTTGTGAGATGACTAGCTAGCCAGCCAGTGGGAAAAATAAGAATGTAGGGTCATTACCTATGCCTTCTAATAAAATTAATTCTAAATGAATCAAAGACATAACCCTGAAATATCAAACCATAAAAGCATAAGAAGAAAACCCAGGAGATTTTTTTTTAAGTATCAGAGTGGGAATGGCCTTCCTAAGTATGATACAAAATCCAGAAGCAACAAAAAGAGCAATAAATTTGACCAATGATTTAAATTTTCTGAGTTATTTGAAAAAGTGACAAACCGCAGAAAAATATTTGCAACTCATAGGTAATTGATTTCTTTAATAAAGAGGTCCTGAAAATAATTTTTAAAAAGTCAATAAACCAATAGAAAAAGAAGCAAAGAATGTGAACAGATATCTCACTAAAAAATAAATAAGAATTGATCTTGAAGATATGAAAAAGATATTCAACTTCATTTGTAAAAAAAAAAATGCAAATTAAACCCATGATGAGATGCTATTAAACCTATGAGGCAAAAATCAAAATATCTGAAAAAAAAAAAAAGTGTTGACAGTGTGGGAAGAAGAGAGCTCCATACATTGCTAGTTAGATTGTAAATTGACACAACATATATGGAGAACAATTTAGCAATACCTATCAAAATTTAAAGTGTACATACCCTTTAATTCTGTAGCTCCACTTCTAGGTATTTATATACATAGGATACCTGTACAGAGATCTTTTGTGGAATATTTTTTTGTAGAAGCAAAAGATTAAAAATAACCTAAATGTCCACCACGGATGGGGAACTAGTAAATGAATTCTAGTTTATCCTTACTATGAAATACTACGAAACCAGTTTTTTAAATGAATAGCATTATACGAGCAGATGAAGAACGGTCTCCAAGATACGTTAGACAAACAGACAAAAGAGTAAGATACAACACAACATGTAGTGTACTATCATTGTATAGAGATTAGCACACATACATACCTGTGTTTTTAAATTGCATAAATTCTCTGAGGAATAATAAACCACAAAAAAAAATAGTGATTACTTTTGAGCAAGCAGGGATTGGAAACTGAAAGAAAGGGGAAGGTGCAACACTCACTTGTAGTTGCATGCCATTTTATACCTAGAATTGTGTGGTGTGTACAGGCATTACCCATTTGAAAGTAAATTTCAAAATCTATATTACAATTATAAAGACTTTTTGCTATAGTCTTATGATATCATCTGTTACGAGGAGATATATTGAGATTTATTGTGAGGACAAAGACCTTTATTTCTTCGGATGAATTTTAAAGATCCTGTATCTATTTTCATAATTCATCACCCGTAGATGACAAGCATATGTGCCTGGAAGTTTAGAACAGCCGTCTGCACCACTTCTAATAAATGGGGCTTAAATAATTCAGATACAATCCACATCTGAAGCTAATTAAAATAATTTAAGCCTTCTTAAATCCCCCTTGGAACAGTGTGGGGTCTGAATATATTTAAATAAACTCTTTATTAGCAAACTATAATTTTATAGATTTGTATTCAAATTAGACAAAGAGACCCAAGAAGACAGAACTAGTGTAATCCCAGGATCTATATAGCGTCTAAGAAATATATGGGCTTAATAAAAACCTGTTGAATAAATGAGGGAACAAAAAATTTAAACAATAAAATGTTATTTTAGTAGGAAAAGTCATAAAAGTAGTATAAGATTTAGGTGAAGTCCTGTCTACTTCAATGCATTGTCTTTTTTGTTCTTTTTTGGGGTTGTTTTGTTTTGTTTTGTTTTGTTTTGTTTTTACAAACTCTAAATATAAAGCCTAATTGTAGTTCTTACCCTTCCCCATTCATTGTCAACCACCGACCCTCTTCCCAGCCTGTGCATCTTTACTCTAAAATTTATTTAAGACAGTAGTTGTTAATATTGGCCTCAAGACACTATTTGGCAATTAACAACACTGATGTAACTATCTTTAGCTTTATTACCATCCTGCTGGAAAACACTGTTTTTGCCTGCTCTGGGAAGGCCTCAAGGATGCAACTAGGATCTGGGTGGATTATCATCAAGTAGGAGATATTATTTCACAATCTGGATGCTGCATACTCTTCTCTATTCCTCCAGGCTTTCTTAGTAGATATCAGTACCAGAGATAGCAATGCCCTTCCTACCTAATCCTAAAATTTTCCCCCAATCTCAAAAAGGCGCCCAGTGCCATGAGGTTCTATGTTGGATGTGGCAGACATGCCATGCACCCCTGCCAAGACAGTTTACAAAATTCAACAGTTCCTACTGAATTGCATTGGCCACACCCGATTTTCCTCACAGTTCAGATTGAAACTATTTTAGTGTTTTCACAATTAACAAACTTAGTTTATTCTGCCAGGCAGCCCTGTGGCAGAGCTGCACACCCTCACTCTGAGGCAAAAGCAGACTTCAAATGGAAACGAAATCGCTGCCTTGAATCATCCTAGGAATACTGGCAGAAGGGCCAGGCTGCAGCACCTTCAAGAGATATTGCCTCAACCAAGGATTTTGGTCTCAACTAACAGAAACGCATTTTGAACCATCTTATAGAAAAGGAGGGAAGGGAGGAGAATTTACTACACTACTCATGCGCCTCACAGCATCTTTGGGAAGGATGAGGATCAGAAACTTGAGAGCAATCGAGAACCAAAGTGGTAACCTTCCCCTCAGATTCCCCCCTCCCCCTCTCCTTTCCCCTCTCCCTTTCTCCTTGGCCTGCGGCACTCTGCACATACTTCATGCAGCTTTCTCCGCAACTGCTGTCCTCTGCTTCTCTGCATACAAGGGCCCAGCAGCTCCCTGGTCAATGTCACCTGTCACTTTATCAGCCAAACCTAGAATGAGAATTGGACTGGCCAAACAAGTAAGGTCAAGGGAGTAGTATAAATCTGGTGCTCATCCCTGTGGGCAGGAGCGAGTGTATCATAATGAGCCTGAAATAAACCTAAATATCTACCTATTTCTTTTCAGTGCTTCCCAACGCTAATAAGTAGCTTATATCTAGAAGGGTAAGCTGGGCTATGCTGTAATAACAACCTCCAAATTTCAAAAATCCTCAAACAACAAAGGTTTCCCTCTCGTTTACATTTCATGTCCATCGCAGGTCAGCAGGGGTCCCTTCTCCTTGTCATCCTTACTCTGGGATCCAGGCTGACAGTGCCACTAGCCTCAGAAATGTCTCTGGTCAGATGGAGGAGGACATGGACATGGCAGTCGCACATAGCTCTCATTCACTTAGCCCAGAAGCAAACGTGTCACTTCCATTTATATCTCATTAGCAAAACAAGTCACATGGCAACATCTCATTTCACAGGGACAGAGAGGAATGATCCTGAGATGTGTCCAGCAGTGGGAGAGATAGACTGTCTGTAAGCAGCAGTGATGTACCACAAGGGCTCATGACAAGGATACATGGGTAAAAAAAAACACCTTCTTTATTCAGTTATTCCACTGAGCAGCATGCCAGGAGAAAAGCTAGAATCCAGCTTTACCCATTTCCATTTGCTTTGAGTCCCAGCCATTTTTTTTTTATCTTGTTTATTCCTGAGTTACTGGGGATAAAATAAATAACCAAAATAATATAATTATACTTTTATTTATGTTAGCTAGCCTTAAAACTAGATAAAAATAAAAAAAAATATTAAAATTTTCAAGTTACAGTAAAAACATCATATATATACCTAATTTCTAGAATTATTTCTTTAAAAGATTGGTTTGAACTCAGTCACATAGGTGACATATAAATCTGTGGGACTGTAGTCCATTAAATCAATTACTTCAGTGGCATAAACAATAATCTCAACTCATCTTATCTTCTTAAATGAGAAGATCAAGAATATTCCATTAAATAAAAGTTCTGCCATTTAAAAACCTTTACCAAGTATATAAAATCTCATGACTTTTGGTAATATTTACATTTAGAAAACTTGCATTTACTTGAACCACAATAGATAGATAGATATAGATAGATAGATAAATAGATAGATAGATAGATCATAAAACAGCATTAAATCAAAAGCAAATTGATTGTGTAAAATATAGGTCATGCACCTGGAAAAAGCTAAATTAAAGAAATACATGAACAATAAATATACAATAACTTCCTTAAAGTGTTTAGATGATGGACTTTGTTGTTTACAATTAATAGTGTCAACAAAAGTTTATCATTAAAATTCTCCATTGGCTACTATGCCCAGTAGTGTCCAGTAATAAAAAAAAAATACCTTCCCTGGATCAGCTACAGTTTAGAAAATACAGGATTAAAAACTAGTGAACAAGGTTCATTAGCAAACAACATTTATTATATGAATTTCAAGGGCAATTAGTAAAAGAAGGTGCTGGTGTAGTATTGAGAGGGTGTGTCTGTGTGCACACATGCACACTGTTTAAAAAGCATATCTCATTTACTATTAAATTATGTTAGTAAACTGGATGTATCAAATATATATGTTGGAGCTTGTGCTTTAAGTATCTCTTCTAGTATGCATGAGCATTTGAGATAGAATAAAGGTAACATTTAAATTTAAATGGGAAAAGGTGATTTGTTTATAAATGTGCTGGCACAACTGGTTATACACATGGAAAAAAATGGTGAACTTTTACCTCATACCACTTAAAAAATAAATTCCAAATGAGTTAAATGTTTAAATATAAAATTAATCTATTAATCTAAACTCTAAAAATTATATCAGAAAATATTTTTATAAACTTGGAGTGGAGCAGATATTTCTAAGCTAGACTAGAATCTAAAAGCCATAAAGGAAAATATTTTTCATGACATAAAAATTAAGCATTAAAAAACCCATACGATATGCAGTGGAAAAGACTGCAATCCAGACAAACAATAAAAGGTTATTATTCATAAAATATGTAAGGCTCCTGCATGTTGATAAGAAAAAAAATGCAGTTGATCAAAAAAAAAAATGGGAAAATGGAAGAAGAACAAAATAAATGGCCAAAGAAGAGATGATCACTCTCACAGTTAACCAAGAAAACGCAAAAAAATACAAAAAAAAAAAGTAAAAGCAAGATGCCCTTGTTCAGTAATCAGATTGGCACAAATTTGTAAGAGCAATATCACCCCACATGGCAAACTTTGGGAAAACACCCCCTTAGACTCTATTATGAGAACATACATAGTCACAAGTACAGCCCAAAAAGCCCATGATTTGACTCAGTAATCCTAGTTTGGCTATTTATGCTTAAAAATAGTAAATAAAAGCACTGGTGTATGAATAACAATATGCTAATTACTGGTATTCTTGAAAACAACCACATTTCTTTCAATAGGAAATAGATAAAAGCCACATCAAATCCCTTTCTAAAATTAAGCAGGTTATGAATAAATTAATAAAATACTTTTAAAGTATTCTCATATGTGTGTATACATGTCTATATAAAATTTGGCCGAATCTTGCGTAAGCAAAAATAAGGCTTTTATATCTTGTTTAACCTGTATTTTTTTAAAATTCAGAATATTACATATTTATGTTAAGAATGAACTAAAAGCACAACCTTTTAAAACAGAGTTTTGAAACTAAGGTGATGCTATTAACTTGCTTCAAAGGTCATACTTCCTAACACAATAGAAACCCTCTCCCTTCTCCATTTTTCTCTTTTGTTTGTTTTTAAATCCCAAATCAAAGTTTTGATGAGGCAGGTTTCTACTATAAATTGTAAGACATGTTCGCTTGATAGAATCATGGTTAGTAAATTACTCTCTGCAGTAAATTAAGCATTTGATCATTTAACAGTTTCAGCCATTTTGGGAAGCAATGAGAGTAGTGGAGAGGAATTTGACACATTTATGAGGAAAGTAACTGTCTTCCAACTAGCCTAATTTGTGCAGAGGAAACAGCCTCCTCAGCTGGCAGAATCGGATTCAACATGATCATATCTAGATAGCAAAATATATTTTACACACTACAAAAGAAATTGATGTTTATAACAGAAAATTTAGAAAGTAAACAAAAAAGAAGATAATAAAAATGACCCGGAATGCTTTTATTTGGAGAATACCACTACAGACTTTCCGGTGCATTTCTCTCTGGTATCTATTCCAGGCATGCAGTCAATAATAACAGGGGTCTGGGAAGAAGGAAGTCATGGTCCATCCCAAATCACAGTGAAAAAAGAAAACAAAACCAGTCAACAGGAGGTGCACTTATTTAATAATGAAAAAAATTTTAAATATTTACTATTCTATGGTTGTTCTTGTATAAACTTGCACTGCTGCTCAGTTTGACAGCTGATATATCCTTGTTTCAAATGAAGCCTGTGCAGCATCAGTTTATTGATGCACAAGTTATCTTCCCATCGTTCTAAAGGATTCAGCAAGATAATTAAGACACTAAAAGCTAGCATTAAACATGACTGTCTCTACACACTAACCACCAGGCGTCCCCACTGTCATGAACCCTGCCCTTGCCCTTGACCCCCCATCAAGAGCCCGCCATAGTGTCATCCTCGTCTACTCGCTCCAGGCCAGGACCACTCCAGGCCAGGGATAACAGTACCGTTATTCCCTCAGGACCTCAATCCTCAATTTACAGCCATCTCTGTCAAGCCGCTAATTAATGTTATTTTCATCAACCAGAAAATTGACTTCCTATCATAGAGTGTCTGGGCTACTATGCAATTCCAAAAGGCAAAACACAAGGTAATATGTGTTTCCATAGCATAAAATATATGTTTTCACTAATTTTAGAAATATTACTCTTTAACTAGTATACTCTTTATTATTATTTCTATAACTGTTATTCAAAGCTCAAACATTCCCAGATAATAGATTTTATTCTGCTTTATTTGCAAAAAAAATAAAAAATAAAAAATAGAAGCAATCTGTTTTAAAGTGTAGCATTTGTAACCTACTTTATTCTTTTGTTGTTCTTTTTGCAAAATTATGATCATTACGGTTCTGTTTATTTTTTTGTAATCCTTTGAACTGGTTTTTATGAAATAGAAGTAACTGAAAAAGATTAGAACACCTTTAAAAAAATCTCTTTCACCCATCGAGGGTGACCATTAGCAAAAATTTTGAAGGAACTTGAATTCACCTTTAGTAAAACTCTTCCTATGTAGTTTTTCCTTCATTTTAGAGTTGAGAGAGAGAGAGAGAGAGAGAGAGAGAGAGAGAGAGAGAGAGAGAGAGAATGTGTTTCCATAACATAGAATGAATACAATTTGGAGGAACTACTTCCTTCTATCCTTCTAAGGTTTATAGTTTTAAAAAAAGATTAGCCAAAGAAGACAATGATTAATCCAAAGAAGTATCGTAAAGTGAAATTCAGATACCCTAGTTACGGGAGAGTTTTCTGGGCAGGACTCTCCTACTGCCTTTATATATCTGCAAGGGACCATCCATAATGCCTACACATAAATCAAATCCTGCCAACCAGGACCCTAACTAAACTGAGTGAAATTCTAAGAAGTGCACATTAATCTCTCTGACCACACTGTAATGACAATCAATAGTAATACATTCTGGAAAGCCAGGCTTTCTCCTAAAAAATGCACAGGAACCCAAATTATGCAAAATCCATCAGAAAGCCACAAATAAATACAAGTTCCTAAGCAAGAGGAATGTTAAAGAATATTGACTAAATTTTCATTGTTTAGCACAATTTAAGAGATCATTGAGGCTTCAAATGGTGATGTGTTATAGCCTGGATGAGAAAGGTGGGTATCCGAATAATTCAAAAATTAAACTATGGTTCAAAAGAATGTTTTATATTTACTAAAATTCTTCATGATGCATCTAATGTTCAGAATTACAATAAAAATCTGTAGAGAGAAACTAGTTTTTAAAAAAATGTTCGAGCTTATAAAATGTTCCCTTTGCCCTTTTCCACCTAGTGCACTTATGGCTTAAAATCCAAGCTAGAAAAAGTATGTGAATGCCCAAGTGGTTACTGCAGAGATTCTGAAGGCATTAAGCTACGATTTCCTCAAGTGGAAAGTATTGTTTGATAGCACTTACGAAATGCTACAAGCAGAAAAGTGGAAGGTCTGAACAAGCAATCCGCTCGGTCAATCTCCTAGACAAACCTCTTTCCTTCTCAAGGTAAGATTATTTGTCAAACCAATAGGAAGTTCTTATTCATGCCTCTTAACCTGTTCAGTATTTTTTTGGTAGTAGTGGTTCGATGTTCTTTAGAAAATTAAACTTTTTGAGTAGAAGAGAAAAAGAGATTTGGATCTGTAAAGGACATTTTTTCATCTAGTTGCAAAATGCAAATATTTGCAAGGAGTTAATTATAGACATGTTCTCCACCACAAATGGCATCTGGTACAATAAGTGAGAATAACAGTAACATCTGTAGCCATCAGGTAAATACAGCATATAAATAGGACAGCGCTCATAAAACTCTCCCAACATGTTCTGGTTATGGCGCAGTACAGCACCATCCTTGTTTCCATTCCAAGTTATCTGCTCTCATTTCTGAGAAGCTGACAGAGAAAGGAAAGATTTAACAAAAGGTAAATATATATACAAATAAAGAGATGTTTAATATCTGTTCATTCTGAATACTAGAGTTATATTTATCAACATAGTCTCTGTCGATTCTCAGACACTCCAGGTCTGTCTATAAAATAACAGGCTTGTTTTCATTTGAAGTGTCAGTCAATTTTTTTTTAATCATCATATGATACGTCTTACAGTATTTCTCAGGAGATAATGCTATATAATGAAATGGAAAGAACATGGTTAAATAACTGAAGAGTGATCAAGTAGGATAAATACGCTGCAAATACGTTTTATTTCCACCAAACGTTGAGTATATTTCAGTTTCTGTTAAATTAGACTGGGAAAAAATGAAAGAACTAGATTGTGGTTCTGCTGTATCACTGCAAGGGCATTTCAAATATAAAATAGAAGGATTCTCTGAGGAAAAAAGAATCATATTCTTTCACTGTTAGGGAAACATAGTTCAATACACGTTGTATCAGGATATTTCCCAGCACATCCTTGCCAGTCCAAATCACTGAAATGGTCTCGTGTTTGAGAAAAGTCAGCTCCCCATAGACTTAAAAGGAAGAGCCTACTTGTAAACTTCCCTTTATTTGCTCAAATTCATTTTCAGTACCATTTTCCAGTATCCCTGAAGCACAGTCCTACTGCTGGCAAACGGAGCAGAGCCACCCTTGGGGGCAGGGCCTGGTTACAGAGGAGCTGCAAACTGGGTGAAAGAATAAAAAAATTAATCATCCCTTAATTCTGCTCCAGGAATAGATGTCAGGTACTCCCAATGGAAAGATAAACTTTTCCATGAAAATTATTCCTATTGCATGAAATAGTCATTCAATTTTAATATTTTAATTGCACGAAAAAAAGCTGAAAGGATGGCTCTCTGTGGTGACTAGGACAAATTCAGAATTCTTATTTACCGGTTATATTTATGCACATGAAAACTATTCGAAAACAATGCATCAAACACTGAATTCATTCAAATCTTTTGTTACACAGTTTTCAAAGGAGACGCTACAATTCAGTTATTTCAGCGCCTCTGCTTGTTAAGAGTCATTCTGGTTAGAGGAAAAGAATAAATATTTGTTAACTAAAAATGATGCACTTAGTACTAGTCATTATGGGGCATGCAAAAGAAAGGTAAGAGGGCCTTCCTTCTTCTGTTACTGATCCTGCAGAAAAGATGGGGAAATAAAATGGAACCAGGCATTATTGAGTCCCAGGCCTAGTCAGTCCAGTCTAACGGCCTAATCAATCAGTATGTTCCATCCCCCCTTATCACCAGTGACTGATTTATATAAAGCACATGAACAGGCTGGGCCAAACTGGAGTCCATCTGAGACATTATCTGTGGGGACTTTACCCAAGGTTACTAAGCTAGAGAGCTCATTCATGTATGCATGCAGCAAACCTTTGTTAGACATTGACCCTGTCAGGAACCCTTCCAGATGGCAGATGCAAGCCACACAGAGAAAATCAAAAGGGAGGGGAGGAAGAAGACAGATGGTTGGAGCATCTGGATTTAACCATGCCTAACATCAGATCAATCCCTGGACCTTATAGTTTCATGAATCAATAACTCCCTAGTTTCAGGCACTTTGCAACCAAGATTCCTGACTAGCACCACACCCCAACCCCCAAAGTCTAAGAGTAGTAATGAAGTAAAACCTCATCTCCTTGGTGCCTTGCCTGCTCCCATTATGGCCCTAGCCCTAAGCCAGTTGGACCAGCTTTATGGCCCATTACTCACCCCTTTCTAGCATTTCTATACCTAATTTGGAGTGATTCTCTAACTCAAACTGGTCCCAAAAATTTGGAGGTAATCTACCCTCCAACTCCACCTTAAATTGGTCTTTTTACTTTTGGGGAAAAAAGAAAACCTACACAGTACTCATATTCCCACATTAACAAATGCATGTTGAATTAGATGTACTCTACCAGAGCACCCTTTTTATCTCTTATCCAATGCAGGAATGCTAACTAGCCTCTGCTTACTAATTCCAGAAACAGGAAGCTCACTATCACAAGCACCATGTGTTCCATTGATGGACAGGTTCAGTACCTGAGAAGTGTCGCTATTTACCAAAACAAAAATTTCTCTCCTTGAAATTTCCATTGCCTCATGCTATTTCTGCTAAGCAACGCAAAAAGAGTAAGCTTCCTTCTCTACATGTCAACACTTCAAATATTTGAAGACAATTAGCACATCTCCCTTTAGTTTTTCTTTTTAGCTATTTCTTAAAATACACAACTTCTAGATCTTTTGACATCCTGATTCCTCTTATCTTGGTATATTCTAGTTTGTCAACATCCCTTTTAAAATGTGTTATCCCTCCCACTCACTCCATTACTGAATGACCCTTGTAGTGGTCCAAAAGTGCAGAAAACTGTAGGCAGGTCACTTTCAAAGGGCTGAACATTGTATTTATCGCAACAAATTCTGAGATTTCATTGGCATCTTTACTTGTAACAAACATACCACCTGCTTAATTGACAATTTTAGTACAATTCCTGACACATCAGAAAGTTTGTGGCATTGAAACTAAAGATGATCAAAAACTTCCAGAATTTTTTCATAAAAACCTATTTCATTGAGCATTTTTCCCTTCCTTTCTTATCCTACTTTTGGGTAAGGAGTAGTTTGGTCTTTGTCTATTTATCTTAAGCCCCAAAGCAGGACCCTAGAAAGTTTGTTCATCACTGCATGGCCAGTCCCTGGAATGGTGTCTAGCACGTGGTAGGGACTCAATAAGGCCTGATGAACTAAACAAATCTTAATTCAGGAACCTCCATCCATTGCTGTTTACTTAATTTTTGAATCAGCTTTGATATTCAGTTAGTTGGGGTCATTTGCAGTTGAAACTCAGCATTTAGTTATACTTCTTAATTCATGTTCCCTCTAAATTTAATAAGTCTGCCTTGTTCAGCTTTACCTATAACACTGATGAAAACATTGGACAGGCTGGAGCCAAGGTTAGAGCCCTTTAATTTAGTACTCAGCGGGAGATACTGGTCAAGGTGACACTGAACCATTATCCATACTTAGAAGCTGAAGCAGCTAACCCAGATTAGATTTCATCATTTCATCCTTAAAAGGCTTTTAAAAATGCTTTGTTTAAAAAAAATCAAAACACAGTATTTAGTAGATTGAATCTTATGAAATTGCCATTTTCTAGGCCAAAAATCTTCTATTATTGGTAATTTTATGTGAGTCAACCTAACTTCATAAAACCCTTAATTGCTAGTCAATGTTTTGTTTATTAAGTTACCAGAAACTTCCTTAGATAATCAATACTAGTTCTACTCTGCTATGTCCAGAATCTACTATCTTCCATCTTAGAAATTAAGACATATGTCCAAGTCTTCAACTCAAAGCTCACCTGTGCAGGTCCTTCTTCATTTAGAATACCATTTGTTTGAACCTGGAAACTGAGATCTGGTCATTATAATTGAGGGGTAGTCTTGTACCAATGCCTAAGTGTATCTTAGGCTCTCCTCTCACTAAACTGAGTTTTACCATTTATGGCCTAAAGACTATTCTCCTTATAGAAACCCTTATACAAACATAAGAGCGCTTCTGAATAAAGCCCTATTCTTCCTGGAACTGGGTAAATGGCATTTTATAGTGCCTCAATAATTGTGAATATTAAGGCATTTCTACAAGTAAATAGCAAGGTGATAATTTATACTTCTGTAATACCTTCCACACACCAAAAATGTCAAATGACCATACTACTACTAAGCTGAAAAGAAGAAATTCCACAAGACAGGATTGTATGTGACCTTTAAACAATAAATGTAAATTTTAACAAGTAAAAAATACCATTGAGATAGACAGGTTCAAAGCTGTTGAATATATGAATTTGAAATGAATAAGCCAATGCATGAAATAATTTGAAAGCTATACATTATAGGCAGAGATTACACAGTCATGGGTAAATCTGAGGTAAGGAAAAGGTAAAGATTAGGAGAAAACTTAAGAGTAGAAAATTGTCTCTGTATAATGATCATTTTCAAAAACAATAACTAAAGCCATACGTCATAATATTCTATTGTGATCCTAATTCTTAAATATATAAATGGGTTCTTAAAATGTGACATCCTATATACAGTATGTCATAGAATTCATCTTCCTAGCTTTGTTTTTTGTTCATTTCTTATTTTGCAATTAGTGATAGTGGTTACAGTTAAGAGGAAAGGGAAAAATTCCCGTAACGCAACATCACCAATATCTTTACTATTTTTAAGTACAGGCAAGCCATATCTAAGTTTTAATCAAATAAAATATCTAATAAGTATTAATATTTTATTCTTAAATTAGAGAAAAGGGGTGAGGAACGGGGAACCTATGCTTCTAATATTACCTGAAACTAAAATGAAATTACTCTTAAAAGAGGTCTTAGACAAATGAAATTGGGCAACAAAGATTTCAAATGGGCTATTTTAAATATGTTATTCTCTGTAACAGGCAGCCCAGTCTGCACTGTGAAAGCTTCTAGTGCATAATTCAAAGGTTGCTTTTCCTCCTAGGAAGTAATGCTATGCCCTCTGTACTTGCCGAAGCAGGCTTCTGAATACAGCTTGCGTGGGCTGCCAAAGTGTCAATTATTCGTCAGGTTTTCTGGTTTGTGGTTTCTCCAAAGCTTTTGCTTCTAGCCCAACTTTGAGCCATGCTCCTGCTCATTAGCGGTAACTGCACATTCAGAAAGAGAAGGGTGACCCTAAAGCCAAACTGACTGTTATTTGTTGAATTAGTAAAATAGGCAATGGGGAAGACAAGTGAAATTACAGTTTTCAACTGGGCTTAGGTAGCAAGTGTGGGTTTGAGGTTTTCCCTAACTTGGCAACATTTTGGAGCATCTTGCTCACCTTAAATTGGTCAGCTTTTATGTTTAAACTGGCTAGGCTCACTACTGCTTTGTCTTTTCAAATAGTCGGGAAGCACATGCTTGGTCTATTGCCCTCAGTTACTTTTCAAAGGCAACTTGTTGGAAAGGATTTGCAGCTAGAGCAAAGGTGACAAGTTGACCTTTGCTGGCTGCAAAGCATTTTGTCATAATAACCAGCGGCTTTCTGGTCTGTAAGAGAATGATTCTCTCAGCTTTCATTTATTGTTTCTAATATCAGTTCTGGATCATTATAAATATTATTCCACAAGTCTGTAAAGATCCAGGGTTTGAGTGATGATGTCCTTGAAATGGCCGAGACTTTAATCTCAGCTGGAAAGTCAGGCAAATGTTTTCTTCCTGTGCCACATCTTTTGGAAGAAATGGTCACCATGCTATTTGATAAATTAACCAATAAAATGGAATTTCAGATAAAATTAATTCTTGTATATTTCCTAGCTATTTAAATTTGTGATAGAATTTACCTAAAAAAAGAAAACTACAAGTTCTCATTAAAAATATTTCTCCAAGTCTTCCCCTAAAGGATCTATTTCCTAGAGTGTCTGTACAGTGGGACAAAGGAAATACCCAAATCTTTCAGCCCAAAAATACTAACTCAGAATTGACACTGATTTCTAGGAAACAAAAATATCACTAAGATCTATGTGGGGCTTACAGTGCTTAGGCAATATATAAAGTTTTATGTCAATTTCAAATTACAGTGGGCCCATCTGGTCTATGGACCTACCTTGCAGTCACTCCCCAGTTTCTGAATATATAATTGGAACAGACACACTTGGAAACTGGAATAATCTCTATGGGGTGAAAGCTAATGAAATTTCCCCCATCCTCTACCAAAAAGTTAGACCTGGAGAAATTTTAAAAATTAATGCTATCATCAAAGAAGCCAGGACAATAACATGGGATACCTATCACATGGCCATTTAACTCACCAATTTGGCCTGTGCAGAAATCAAGTGGATTTTGAGAATGACCATGATTATTACAACCTCCACCAAGTGGTGACTACAACTGCAGCTGCTGACCCAGACAGAGTATCTTTACTAGAGAAAGTAAACAAGGCTCTCGCACATGGTATATAAGTAACGCCTTTCTCTCCACAGTAACTTGCAAGGACCACCAGAAGTAGCTTGTTTTTACCTCACAAAGACAGTATATCTTCACAGCCTTGCCTCAGGGCTATATCAATTCTCCTGCTCTCTGTCATAACATGATGTGCAGAGATCTGGATTGTCTTGACATTCCACTAAGTTCACACTACAGTGACAAGATTATGCTGATAGGATCTAATAAGCAGGAATGAGCAAGTACTGAATGTCTTAATAAGACAAACGGAAGGTAAACCCACAAAATTTCAGCCCCACACCTCCCACCTAAGTGGAGGTTCTAGGGATTTAATAGTATGGAGCAAGTCTAGGCATTTCTTCCAAAGCGAAAGATAAGTTCCTGCATTTTGTACCACCTCCCACCAAATGAAAAGGCACAGCGTTTGGGAGGTCTTTTGAAATCTTGGAATAAATATATACCACATTTTAGTACGTTACTTTAACTCTTCCAGAGTTACCTATGAGTCTACCATCTTCAAGTACAAGAGAAGGCTTTGCAGTAAATTCAGGCTGAAGTAAAAGCCTCTCTACCACTTGATCTTTATTATTTAGCAGATTCAACAACACTTAAAATCTCTGTGATAAATAGGGATATTGTTTAGAACCTCTGGCAAGTACAAATAGGAGACACACAAAGCAGACCACTAGGATTACAGAGAAAATTTATGCCCTCTTCAGCAGCTAACTATTTTCCTTTTGAGAAACAGCTTCTGGTTTGCTACCGGGCCTTTGCTACAGAGATTGAATTCCTAGCCATGGGACATCAGGTGAACAAGAGGCCTGAGCATCCCATCATAAACCGAGTGTGTGCAGTAACCGTCTATCATAAAATGGAAATGAAAGACCAGGATCAAGGAGGCTTGAAATGTATGAGAAAGTAGGGTTGAGAAAGACAGCTTCATACACAGTTTTCCCATCTCCGTTCAGACACATAAGAATAGACCTTGGGTCTGGAAGACATCCTCATGTGAGATAAAGAGCTCACGCAGCCTGTGTTGGGTTTATCACCTTTTGTGAGAATATCTTCTCCTGATTCTGGTTCAACGTGTGCTCCTTTGTGCTGCTTAAGTATGTGTCAATCCTCAGCTTTCAATTTTCAGACTATAGGAGAGGAAGAGAGGTCCTTCTGCTGCAGCATGACAGAGGTACACATAGGCCAATTGCCCTGTGTTGGCTGTAGAGGGCACCCACTAGCCACGAGGGACCAGCGCACACTACTGGAGCTGTTCTTGCTCTGTATCTTCTCTATGAGAAAAGCATTGCTCCGTCTAGTGCTTGACCATGTTGTGTTTTCTTTGGTGGCTCCAATACCAAGGTTCAGTGAACAGAGTGTTTGACTTCTTTCCCCGTTGGCTGGTGGTATGATGGTCTTTGTTATTATCAATATAGTTGGAGTCCTCCACTGGCATTGGTTAACAGTGCAGTGCTACTTGACAATTGCAGAGGAAGGTCACTCAAACTTCAACACAACTCCAATTGCATCACCTACTCCATCTTTATCACCAGTGACTGAGGAAGATATCTGTGTTCCACATGAAACCCTATAACCACTACAGAGGAAGCTCTTACTAATCGGATGGATAAAATGATGCACTCTGTGGATGTCAGCCTCTTTCCTTTCTCCCTTGGCCCATGAACGAAGTGGCTATGAAGACTATGTGTGGACACAACAACATGGAATTTCCCTAGAAACAACTTGGCTAAGTGTGACTAATCTGTCAACAGTTGAGACCAGCACTGATCCCCAGATACAGCACTATTTCCTGGAGGTACAGAACACCACCAGGCAGCAGGTTGATTACACTGGATTCCATCCAATATGGATGCAGCATAGATTAATCCTCATCGCAATAGACACATTTTCTGCATGAGTATTTGCCTCCTGCTGAAAAGGAAAGTGGTAGCTGAGCAACACCATCCATATACCGATAGAATGCTTTATCCATCATAATGGCATTCTCCATAATGTTGCTTCTGATTGATGAACCCACTTCACAGAGAAATAAAAGTAGCAATAGGCTTATACCCATAAAATAATCTGAAGAGCTGAAAGGACTTAATGAAGAGTCAGTTATGATGCCAGTTATGACCCTGTACCCTAAAAGGGTGTTCTGTCTTACAGGACGCACTATCTGCTTTGAATCACGAGCTATCTCCCCAATAACCAGAATTAAGAGATTCAGGAGTCAAGAAGTAGACATGAAAGTAGCTCCTCTTATTACTATGCCTAATAAATCGCTCCCAGAATTGCTGCTTCCTATCCTGTCAAACTTGAGCTCTGCTAGTCTGGAGGTCTCAGTTCTCAAGGGATCAGGGGCCTATCAATGGTTCTACTGAACTGGATGGCAAGATTGGCCCTTTTAGTCCTATGCCACAGAACTGACCAGTAGGGGGAGGTGGGGAGGTTACTCTTCTGACTGGAAGTAATTGATTTAAATTATCAAGGCTAAAATGAGACTGCAGCTACAAATGAAGGCAAGGAGAACTATTTCTGGAACATAGGAGATTCATGGGGGCGTCTCTCAGTATTTCCAAGCACAACAGTAAAGGTTAATAAAAAAAACTATAGCAACCAAAAAAAAAAAAAAGCAGGACAATTGAGGATTCAGACACTTCAGAAACGCTTGGGTTACTATATTGGATAAAGAACAACTAGCTGAGGTTCTAGCAGGAAAGCAGAGGAAATATGATAAGGATGGTGGGAAAGGGAAGCCACTGATATCAGTCACAGCCTTACAATCCATTAGAGAAACAAAGTCTATAGTAGCATTGCATATTTTCTATTTGCTTGCTGTATGTGCTTGTTTGTATATGATAACAATTTTCTTCTACCTCCTCCTCATCTTTATTTTGTATACAAGTTGTTGAAGATTAACTTTATAATTTAGTTTGCAAGTAACAAAATATTCCATGGGCCTGACAGGATTTGATGAGCGATTAATATAGCCAGTGATGAATGCAGTGGCTGTTGGGATGGTATGTCTCCTCATTCTGGGAAGAGGATGAGAACTTTGCTTGTAAAGATAGCTGTATCTTATTAGGGAGAAATACAAAGTTGTTTCATTGCTGAATGGAAGTTCAAATGTGCTAAAAGAGTGTATATAGAAGCTGAGCAGCCAAAGGGTTGGATTATAGCAATTACTGGTGTATTGCCTGTGTCCCAGATCCACCCCTTATTGCCTCCTCTGTGGTACTAAGATCTGTATACATTTCTCCTTTGCTAGCTAGCATGATAAGCTTCATCCCTAGACAGTGCTGCAGATGCTCAAGAGGAAAAGAAGTTTCTCTACTGGTTCTAGAGTGCTCCTCTCAGGAGAGTCCTGTAGCACACACGGCCTCAACAGCACCCACTCCTGCAGCATGAGCAGCTTCTCTAGCACCCAGCACCTGTAGTGCACAGCACCCAGCCATCCCTAGTGGCCAGTGGCTTCCACCAGCATCCCTTGAGGTGGTTTCACAGTGGAATTCCACCAGCAAGGCGTCTCGCCATGCATGGTTTACACCAGCCTCCCCTTGCACAGCCTTGAAGCAAATTCCAAGGTATGGCACTTCTTATGGATCCCTCCCCCATATCCCAGAGGGCAGATATCCAGCAAATTTTGCCAGCACGGCACCTCCATGACTTCTTTAGCATACATTTAGCTATGGCCATGCTCTCTACAATGAGATCTATATCTCAGTCCTGGGACAAGAAGGGGTCTCCCTTAGGTATTCTATCTAAGCTCTAGACCTTGTGATTATCTTTAGACATGCTATTCGCATATTCTTCAGAGCTCTATTTACTTCTTATTAACCAAGTCCTCATTACTCCAATTGCCTGTTATAGCTCGTAATTCTTTATATTAAATTTGTCTTGCTCAAATTACTGTTGCTTCTGGCTCCTGGTTGCACCTTGCCTGAGCTAGCCAGGCACAAACACATGCCATATCTTTTAGGGGAAATGTTCATCATCCTTTTTAGTATTTAAAGAATAAAACCTATTTTCAGATAAAAATGTGCTAATCCTTATATATTTCCAAACTACTTAATTCTATTCATAGGAATTCAGTACTTCTAACATTTAATTCTTATTTTAAACTTTCTCTTTAAAAATACTCTACTTTTAAGTGATTAGGAAAGCTACAGATTGAAAGCTAAACAACTGTAGTCGATATTCCTTTTCTCATTCCCAGTCATTTCTTTCTGATAGGTAAAAATACCATACTTCTTTAAGCACTTTTTTTCCTTAAAAGGATTTATCCCTTGTCTGTACAGAAATTTATTAAGCTTAATTAGGGAAAGGAAAAAAAAGTGTTCTATCGCCTAAGCTAGCGTTTATTGTAGGAATTAGCAGGAAAGGATGTTTGCATATTGTACTATATTACTTAAAATATTGCAACATTTTACTTATTCTTTATGCATTTTTAGTAGATTTCTGACTTTCTCAATTAACCCTCAAGCTATCAGTTAACTGGCTTGTAACTTCTAACATCCAAAACACTGAGTATCTATTATAAAAAAATGAGATTGTTCAGAAGTCAGTTACTACTTTATTGTTTGTTAATGTATTAATACCAGTTTTATAATTTTTATTACAATTCATTAAAGTGAGTCTTATAAAAATGGCCTCACAGCCAAAGGACATGATTCTGATTATTTCCTCATGCAATTTTGTTTCTCATCATTTTCAGAGGTTCATTTGCCTTCTGAAAGAAATCAACCAATGTGCAGTAAACTAGTATGTCTAACCATTTGGCTGCTTTCTAATTATTAAGTTCTTTGGGTAGTTTTAGTCAAATAATTAAATAACATGATTTTGATCTCTATTGTGAATTTTCATATTAGAATAAAATTTAAAGTGTGAAACATATATCTCAAAACATGACTTGGAAAGCATTTTTGTTGTCCTCATTTTTGTTGTCCAGCCAACCATCACATCTTCATCAGCTCTGTACACTCCTTCAAAAGAGAACAATCCTTGAGCCCCTAGCAAGAAACAAGCACTTACTCCTCAGAGAAAATCTATTATCACTGCCATTTCATAGATGAGAACAAGAGATTAGGGAGCTGTCATTTGACAATATCAAGTAGCTAATAAACATCAGAGTTAGAATTTGAAGCTTGATCTTTACAGTACTAAAGTCCAAAAATCTAGCACTGTGAAAACCAAATCAGAACAGAAAAAAAGGAAAACAATTTAGAAATAATACTCTAAGTCTAAAAATGAGATCTGCTTCAACTTTTGTCTGTTTGTATCAGAGTAACCTTTTAAAGTGGCATGATACATTTGCCTCAGAAATTTATATTAAGGGATCCATCTAAGGGAAATCAGTAAGGTTGCAGTCAAATATTTATGCACCAGACATGTGGGCAAATCCCAAATGTCTATATGTAGGTTGGATAAGTTATGGCCCAGACACAATATCAAATATTATGCAGTCAAAACTTCCCTAACCTGGTGAAGGAAACAGACATATAACCCCAGGAAGCTCAGGGATTCCCAAGAAAAAGGAACCCAAAGAAGCTCACACCAAGAGACATTATAATTAAAATACCAAAGGTTAAATACAAAGAGAGACTCTTAAAAGCAGCAAGAGAAAAGCTGTTAGTTACCTACAAGGAATTACCCATAAGGCAGCTGGTTTCTCAAAAGAAACTATGCAGGACAGAAGGGCTTGGCACAAAATATTCAATGTGATGAAAACCCAGGATCTATAACCAAGAATACTTTATAGAGCTATCATTTAGAGTAGAAGGACAGATAAAGAGCTTCCCAGACAAAAATATGCTAAAGAAATTTATTAACACCAAGCCAGTATTACAGGAAATGTTGAAGGGAGTTCTTTAAGAATAAAAAAACATGTATCAAAAACATGAATAAAGAAAGGTAACAACTACATTCCTATCAACAAGTACCTCAAATGGAAAAGAGTTAAGTGCTCCAACCAAAAGACATAGTGGCTGAATGAATAAGAAAACAAGACCCCTACATATGATGCCTAAAAGAGACTCACTTCAGATTAAAAGACACACACAGACTAAAAAGAAGGGGGATGGAAAAAGATATTGCCTTAAGGAACCTAGAAGGTGTTGCACTAAATGAAATAAGTCAGATAGAGAAAGACAAATATCACATGATGTCACGTACATGTGGAATCTAAAGAACAAAATAAATAACAACAACAGAAATAAATTCATAGATATAGAGAATATTTTGAGGGCTACCATATGCGATGGGGTTTGGGGAGGTAGTGAAAAAGGGTAACAGGATTAAGTAGTACAAATGGATAGTTACAAAATAGACATGGACACATAAAGTGTGGTATAAGGGAAACAGCTAACAATGTAATAAATATGTAAGGGGGAAGAGGGGTACTAGATTTAGTGGGGTTTTAACTTTGTGAGCTATAGAGATCTCTAATCACTATGCTGTACAACTGAAACTAATATATTACTGTATGCCAAATATAATTTTTAAAACTCATTGAATTGTTAAATGTAAATACAACCAACTATCTATTATATTTCAATGAAGCTGGAAAAAATAAAAAATAAAATAAATTTTTCTAGAAGTTACAATAAAATGGAAAGTGAGAAAAATGCAATGCACTGTAGAGTGTAAAACTAATTATGTAAATACACACATATTACACATCATTTAAAAAAAAAAACAGATTTATAGAGATTAGCTCAGCCTGATAGGAATGCAAAGGAAGTTTTTCTTTACAGTTGTCTGTTTTCTAAAATACATATGATGAGCATTGTTTTATTTATAATAAGTGTAAGTTATTTATAATAAAGTATTTTCCACACTTTCCAAATTGGCAAATATTTGATTTCCCAAAGATTTAGTCTGTGGAAAATGACTTCGGAGATGTATAGCTTATATTCATAAGGACTATTCACAAATCAACATGCGAATGTTATTTTATTCCAAGAAGAGGCAAAACTCATATTTTCGTATGCAAATCATGTATAAATTTATGTATAGCCCTCCTGATCAGTTTATATATATGGATAACACCCTAGAAAATTTGATCATAACCAATGACACAATTACTTTAAGCTCCACGTCTCTCTTCTTTAGTCCATTTCTCCAAGTTGAATTTTTGTTATAAAAGACAAACCAAGAAACTATGCCCAAATGCAGCCCTTTTACATTTCCCTCAAAATGGCATTCAGCTCAGGGCAATAGATCATGATCACTGAAACCACACCCTTATTTTATTTAATTTTCACATTTGCATTTGCCACCTTGTCAGGACAGTCAGGATGAGTCACAGTGAACAATAAGTGCACTGGAAGGAAAGATGGGCAAGGCTGAATGAAAGCCTAGTTTGGTCTGTTGCTCAGGCCAATGCTGTGATGATTCCAACAGTACCATTCCCTTAAGACCAAAACCACCAAATTATGTTGACTTGCTTCTCATGCAGAGAGAAGGTCTACTGATTTGACAACCAAGACCTTCCTCTCACTATCCCCAGGTTCCGGAGTAAGGACACAAAGCCAAGCCACGTACAAAGGAAACTCCTTCGGGATTAAACTGGGTTGATTCACTCGTACATCCTCACATTGCCTAGTGTAGCCCTTGCACAAAGCTGGTACTCATAAATGCTGGGCAGATTAACCTACATGAAAAGCTCATTTAATGAGGGAGAAAAGCTGCTTTCAGCAGTCTGGGGTTTCCTCCCTGCTCTCAACAGTAAAAGATAAATGTGTTTTTTTTTTTTGCTAGCTGGAATATGCTATTGCCAGATTGACTAGCAGTGTAGTTCTAAGAAAAAAAAGGCTTTGTTCCTCAGGTTTTCTCAACTGACATAACTTCTGTTTTTGCAGAAACACAGGACCATTGGGGCTTTTCTCTTGGCTTTCCCTTGATTCAGGAATCATGGGTAATAGGATTTTTACTTTGTTAACATTCAGGATTCTAAATAAGAATTGGACACGGGCAAACAACAACCCCAAAGTAGCATTTGAAGGACGGCAAAACCCTCCCCACTGAAACTTTCTCTTTTATAATCCTTCCAGGTTCCCAAAAATCACCCCACTGTTTATCACTCTGAGCTCAGTCCCTGAGGGCTTCTGATAAAAAGACAAGAGTATGATCTGGGAGAAATAACATATGGGGTCAAACTTCTTTATAGTTTAGTTCTTATAACCTTATAAATCCCTTTGAATGTGTTTTAGATACATACATGCTGGTTAAGCTTGGATTTGTTACTAGGAAGAGGTGTGACCCCTATAAGAGAAAATTGTGTTCTGAACCAAGTTTATGAGTTTGAGCTTCAGTGAAGTGGTTAATCAGTACATTTAACCATTGTACTTAAATTATCAGCAAATTTCAAGTAGCACCTGGCAAGGTGGAAGACAGAAGGAGATGTTCTCTCAGTTGCTAAAAGGAAACTAGAAAATTATGCTACTGATTGGGAAAAACAGCACCTGGGAAAGACAGCGACCAGGGAGCCACCACTGTTATATCACCTTTCCTTCTATCTTGAAAGAAAACTCTAAAGAGAACTAAGTTAGAATTATGAGATAATGACTTCAGCAGCAGGCTGTACAAAAACACAGTTCATGAAATCATTCACTAAGCTGAAACAGCTATAGGTGCTACAACATGTAAGTTCAAGATATTTTAGAGCTAGGCCCAAAAAAAAAAAAAAAAAAATAGCAGAGATGAACATCTGCACCAAAAGTGGTTTCAAGTGTGGCTATAACCTCAAAACTGGGGTTTTAAAACCAGAGTTATATAAAAAAGAGATTTATAAACATTAAGCAAAAGTGAGGAAAAGAAATGACTAACAGCTCTAAGCTGGGTCAGCACGTTTGGTTCTTTAAGCCCTGTGTGCTACATGTCAAGTCTGACACTTCCTAACAGGGTCACACCAGGAAAGGGTTGAAAAGCCCCTATGTGTCCCCTCTCCACCCTCCAACCTTACCTGGTGAGTGCCATCATGTGACTGTCTAACTCATACCAGTCCCCCTGTGAGACTGATCATCCAAACTTTGGATCCCCCATTGTCAGAAAAAACAACACCCCCCGCCACACACACACACACACACACACACACACACACACACTCACTCACTCACTCACTGGTCCGAATTCTTCTGAACCAAACAGAAGCCCCAAACCATGAGACAAATATTTGAAATATTTCAAAACAGCCATCATATTCCCCCTGAGCCTTATGTTTTTCAGTCTAAATATACAAAATTCCTTCAGCTATTCCACATGCAAAATAGTTTCTGGTCTTTTCATCCTTTGGTTATTCGCTCCTGAGTGAGTTCCACACTAATTCTTTTAGTGTGATACCAGAATGCTCATCCCTGGTGTCCTGTCTTCAGCATATCGTAGAAGAAAACAATCACCTTCCTTTTTCTGAATATTATTCTCCTATAAACACAGGCCAGAATTTAAGGCAGACACACATACTGTTTCCCAGCTCATGTGGCGGGAGACCATCTCATCCTCATTCTGGGCCATGAACTTGGTTTTCCAAACCCCTTAATAGGCCCTCCTACTCATCCTATTAAATCCAGAGCTTACTAGAGCCTCCCAAGATCTCTCGCACTCACATTATGTCACCTACAGGTCTCTCCCCTCTTCCACCAGGTGAGAACATCACAAGAAGACAGCTGTATATGAGCCATGGAGAGAACATTCCCAGACACCGAATCTGCCAGTGCTTTGATCTTGGACTTCCCAGCCTCCAAACTGTGAGAAATAAATTTCTGTTGTTTAGAAGCCATACAGTCCACGGCATTTTTATTACAGCAGCCCAAACACACTAAAATAGTAAGAGATCAATAGCTGTTTGCAGAATATATAAATTGACAGAAGCTATCAGAAGCTTTGTCTGATGCCTTGCTTAAGTCCAGGTGTGTACCATAACTACCAGACTCCTCTTATCTATAGTCCAGGAGCCTTTCAGAAAGAACACAAGATTTATCCAACATGAACTCCTGCTGGATCGTAGTGATCCCTAACTCAACTTCTAGACCAACTCCATAGTCCTGATTGAAATCAACATTGAGATTGCTGGCTTCTATTTTGCAGACTTCATCTTCTGGCACCCCTAGTTTGAATTCTGCAAAATGTATACACTTGCCCACCTTAAGTCTTCTGGGACTTTTTTTATAATTCCTCAAAATTATGAGCATTGGTTAAGAAACTCACATGGCCCTGAGTGTAACACAGACACTTTTAAAAAGCCAAGAGTTCTCTTATAATACCACCTCCCAGCTCTTGTTCTCCAAATCTTTACCACTGTCTATTCTGCTTTGACGTGACAGTAATAACAAGTAAATATATTTCTGCCAATATTTATGCAATAGAGCAATAAAAAAGTGAGATTAGTAAATACACTTTCACACTTTAAATAAAATTAATAATATACCTATTATCCATATCAATAAGTGATAGTTTACTATTTCCATCATTAGGCCTTTGTAGGGGGTTAATGGAGGTTAGTGAGAGGTACCCCCAAGGCACCCATTGGTACCACCTTTGCAGAGCTAGAACTGCATTTTTCTGAGCTTCTCATTCTTTCGGCCATCCTCCCTCGCTCGGTATCATGCCACTGAAATCCCAGGCCTTTCATTTCTCTGAATGTGTTGACATTTGGGACCCAGTCTGATTGTGCTTCCTTTGCCTGGAAACATGAACTCTTTGTCAAGGGCAGCCTCTTCCTTCTGACCTCATCTATCCTTCCCAAGGCATTAACCAGTACTTCCTTAATAGTCATAACTAGACCAGCTGGTAGGCTCCTTTTAACTTTCCTCTACTTTTTCAGTAGAGAAAAAAATAAGTTAAAAGTACTGGGGATGTTCTTGTCTTAGCCAAAAGTAGCTTTAGCAGAGAACAAAGGTTCCCTTATTACCTTGTCTTAGGCTATGACAAGGGCCGAGTTTTTCATAACCTAAAGCAATATCCACTTCCCAAAGTGTCATTTTGACCCACAAGAAAAATCCCAGAAATAGATAAGCATGTTTCAGGAAAATATCTGCTGCATATTCCAGAATAACATATTTCCCAACTGAACCTGTCAGATGCCATGCTAGGTACCAGGGCAGCCAGCTCTGAGCTTCTTCAAGAGTACATTTTCCATGCTCTATCAGAACAATTCTTCTAGTTCTTCTCTTATTGTTCTACATCTTCTTCTTTCACTTATTCTCATCCATTTACTTTCTCCAAAAAAAGAAAGTCTGTCTCCAAGTATATCCATATCTATGTAGATATGAAATGATTTTCCTATTCTTTTTCTTCTTTTTATTGAAATATAATTGACACATAATATTACATCAGCTTCAGGTGTACCACATAATGATTCATACATGTATATATTGTAAAATTGTCACAATGACTCTACAGTGATTTTCTAAAACAAACCAAATCAAAACAAGGAAAAAAATAAAACCTGACAAAATAACAACTAACATTTGGGCATCCTCACTACTCACACAAACAAAATTAAACATTTCACTAATATCATCTGATACTCTCAAACATTACGAGTTTTTTATTTTTTAAGTGATTGGGTTGACATTGGTTAACAAAATTATATAGGTTTCAAATGTACAATTCAATAATACGTCATCTGTATATTTCACGTGTTCACCACCCAAAGCCAAATCTTCTGTCACTATACATTTGACCTCCTTTACCCTTGTCTACCTCCCCCTCGTCTCCTTTCCCTCTGGTAACCACTAAACTGTTGTCTGTGTCTATGCGTTTTTGTTTGTCGTATTCATTTGTTCCTTTCAGTTCTATATCCCACATATGAATGAAATCATATGATTCTCAACTTTTTCTAGCCCTGACAGGTTCTGAGGACCGCTACACTGCCCTGTCTCACATAACCAATCCTGCGATGATACTTCCTTCCCCTTCCAATCTGGACTCCTCTTCCCTGCCACAGATCAGCTTGTATATTCTGGTGTGTGGCCACCTGCCCAAATCCCAACTAGCTTTCTCGATTCAATCTTAATACCTGTCTTTTACCTACCTGAGCCCAGACAGGGCCCCAAAAGGAATAATTTTTCCTCCTCAAGATTATTAGCCCTTGCTCAACTCCTGCCACCTCCATGTCTAACCCAAGCTCTTCTTTCTCCAGCTCTGTGCTTTCAGCATTTATCCTCACTCAGCTGGAGAGACCCTCTGCCTTAGTTGGGATCCCAACTGAAACCTCTTTGAGAGCTATGTAGAAATGTGTTAAAGTACAAGAGAATGACAGAGCCTATCAGATTCAAGGAACTTTAACAAAGAAATAACTAATTAAAGGAAATATTTTATATGTGCATAGCACTTATCACTGTAACATATGTTATATTTATTTATATATAAGTATGAAAAACTTTATTTATATATAATTATATAAAAAATTATATATAAATAAAAATTAAATATATAAAAATATATTTGTACATTAATCTTATGTTTATATATTTATATATAAGACAAATACACATTTTAACTTGTTTACATTGCATGTTGTCTATCTCCCTCTATTAGACAGCAAATTTCATGAAAGCACAGATTCTCGTTTGTTTTATTCCCTATTTCCCAGGTGTTGAGAATAATGCCTAATACTTAGTAGGAACTCAATAAATATTTCGTGAATGAATGAATATTCACAGTCCCTATCAGAAATCCTGTTTCCTGTGTGTTTGCAGATACCCATTATATCTTAAGGATTTTTTGTCTCATGCAAGAGAAACCACTTCTGGTTTAGTTAAACAAAGGGGGATTTTCTGGGATGCTATCATGGATCTGGTAGAATTGCCACGGGAAAGAGAAACAGACTTGAAAAGCAATTGTCACTCAGACGGCCAGAAAAAGTGAGTGACCAGAACATTCTCATCAAACTGGTAACGATGGACTCCAAACTTTTCCAATGTTTGTCCCTCTACTCAAGAGTCGAATTCCAGTCAGGTGCTACTTCAGGTCAGGGGCTAGCCCCTTGGACAGAGAAGGATGGCATCAGACTCCAGATAATGAGAAAGGGGCCTGATCACCCATGGAATTTCTAATGAAGAAGAAAGTAACCTGAACAGCCAAATCCAAAACTCTATAATCAAGGCATCAAGCAATTAATTTGGGTTTAGCAACTCCCACACTAATCCCAACACAAACTGCTTTCCCCCTAAAAAGAGGATTTTCATATGTTTTCTTCTTCCAGTACTGTATGCCTAGATAAGCAAAACCAAATGGTGTTAGAAACTTATTAAAAACACTGTAGAATGATGTTTTAAATACAGTTTCAATAAACTTTAGGAGCCAATACTATAAAGACTGAAAATATACTGACTCATTTTAAAAACTCTCTCTTAGAACTTTCTCTAGTGGCCAATCACAACTTTGGGCTGCTCTGATTTACGACCTTGGTCACTGTGGCCCAGCCATTTAATCTGGTAATCAACATCAATCACCAATTTTTATTACAACGTTTTGCAAGCTGAGCAAAAAATATTTCTCCTGAGGACAAATTAGGCACCCCAAAGTGACTCTTGCAAATAAATATTGTTGGCCATAACATGTTGTGCTACAGTTCATTCACAACAATTCATTCTATAAGTGCCACTGAAGCTAAAAGCAATTGTATAATTTAAAAAAATAAAATAGCCAGAGAGATTCATATAATTTAATGGCTATCTGGTGACTAGATAAAGATTTTCAGTGGTTCAATGACAACATGTACTTTCATTTATGCCTCCAATGGTTGCCATCCAAAAGATATTAAGTGTGTCCAAATATCCTTCAAGACAGATCATAATTCACCATTAAGATGATGCAAGGCCCTATTAGGTTGACAGGCAGACTTCTCATTGGTTCAAGGTGCTCATCCCTGAACTTGCACTCAATAGTGAAAAAATAATGGCCAAACAGAAGACACCATGCAGAATGGCTAATTGCCAGCTATACCACCAATAAATCAGCTGGACCCCATTAATAAGTAATGGTGCTCAATTTACTGTTAATTCAGATACTCCCAGCAAACCCAGGGAGCGCTTTAAAAGTAACTGCAGTAATAATTCCCCTTTATGTAAGTCAAATAAAATTAGCATTTAATCCTGGAGTTGTATCCTGTAGAAATGATCATTATGATAAATTATTTAAATATAGCTCAGCACAGAGTCCAGGATTCCAGCGTTCATTATTCCATCTGGGCTATCAATATACCAAGCAATTTTTTGTCTCTGAGTCCCCATGTTACTGCTGGTAAAATAGGAAAGCTCAAAATATTCCATAAACAATGCCTAAGTCCAGATTTAATCACTATTGACTATAATAACAAAATAGTCTGTTTCCCCTGATAATCTGCTTGATTCAAATCTACATGCTTGATTCTACATGCTTGAATCAATCTACATGCTTGATTCTTTATATGTTATTATGAATGGCATAATATATAGAAAAGTATTTTTAAACAAGAGCTATATAGAGAAGTATTGAGTAGGGAATCCAAGGGTTTGCTGCTAATTTCTATGAAGTAGAAGCTAGTTTTCTCTCTTATTTTTGTAGTTCTTGCTCCAAGAAAGTACTTATATATTTTGTTCTTTTTTTCCTCCTATTAGACAGAAGAAATTATGATATATGGTCTCTCCCTGGCGACTGACATGTTCAAAACCAATCTGAACACTTGCTATCACACTGGTCAAAAATACAGTAAAAACAAAGCTTTTGTTTCTACAACATCTTTTCTTCCCCCACATTACCAGGACTTTATCTCCAGCAAAGGACTTCAGTGTCAACCTTGAAAACGTCCCAACTTTCCTCCCAGGTTTGTTGTGAGGAACAAACGAGATGATGTACACAGCGTACTCTGTAGAACATTAAATGCCATACACATGCTGGACGTGTATAGGATATTATTACTAATACAATTTAGAAATAACTATAATATACACTTAAACTTTCCATTAAAAACAGCCCTCTGCAGTCTATTCATTCAAGCCCTGTCTCCAGCCTGGTATTCATATGTGCAGCATATCCACTGAGAGCCATTCTGGACAGAGTGCACACATTTAAAAAATATAATCTCTTTCAAACTACAAATTACGAGTTAGTTTTCAGAAGGCCACAGTGACTATTATAATGGGTAAACATTTAAATAACAATATAAGCTTTAAAAACTGTATTAAGAAATGTTATACAGTGATTGTTTTTTTGGTCTTCAAAAAGTTGAGCTAATACATACAGCAAGCAAGTTGAGCTATCAAAATTCTCTTCTCTCCAAGTAGCCCCGAGGGCATCTCCCAAGGTCTTATTTTCCTGGATCTTGCAGAATGGTCCAACCTTCCCCTCCCAACATGAACCAGATAGATAACTCAGTAAAGTCAATGCCTGGGACGGCACTGGCATCCAGGCAATCTGAATTTCTATCATATAAACCACAAGAATTTCCGTTGGTTTTAGTGTTGTTTTCAGTATTCAGATATTTCCGAACAAATATATTAAAATTTGCTCACTTTTCCTTCAGTACTTGAAATCTATTTTTAAAATATCAAGACCTTTTGTTCAAATTAATAACTAGCTTATGGCGTGCATAAATTTAACAGAGTTCAAAAGGCTCAAACTCAAAGTATACAAAATAAATGAATTAATGCTACAATTCTAAAGCACATTTAAACTGAATATTCAAGATATGAAGAATATTCTCCTACCATCTCTAAACCAAACAAGTTAACATCTTGGATTGGATAAAATAAATATTCATATGACAGTTCCTTTTGTGAGCTCTTAGAGATGGAGATTATCAACCAGGGATGAACTTAAATTTCTTCACAAAGCAAGGTGAAGAATGCAGTTCCCCAGTTTGGGGGCAGGATCACTATGAACACATGAGTCATTATATATGCCCAGTGCATCCCATATCTGCCAAAGCATCAGCTTTGCCCATCGCCACATGAAATCCTAGGAAGACCCAAAAGATTATGACAACTGCGCAGATGTTGCCTAGTCCCCCGATGATTTTGTTCCATGACTGTTGTAATATACATTTCCAACACTGAGCCAGGAAAGCTCACTTGTGACACAAATATAATTAGCCACAATTTGCATGTTTTTTCCATCAGAAGCAGTTTCCCAAAGGATGGCAAATGTGCCATAATTTTAGGTAATACACGGACATTTAAAAATAAAACTACTAGACCAACCTCATACTTTTATTATTATTTAAGATGCATTCTATTCTTAAATTTTTTAATTCAAATTTAAATTGTTACATTATGTCAATGTATTATATTCTTAAATTTGTAATCCAATGTATTATTGTCAATCTATTACTATTGATATGTGTCAATTTAAATTTGAATTAAAAATTTTTAAGACTACTATAGTATGTAGATATAGTAAAAAATAAAAAAGAGTTATGATGGTTTGCAAATTTCTGAAAATTTAGAAATTTCAGGGTCTTTTTTTGTTCCCAAAAATGTATTTATTTTTAATATTTAATAGTTCAAGATTCAGAAAATTTTGAGAAATTTACTGGTGTAAGCAGTATTGAGGATTTTTCCTCCTTGGGTTCCCTGAACGGTTATGCAGCGATAGGGTGAATATGAGTACCCTGTTTCCATGTGCTAAACTGTGACTATAAACCTGTAAAAGTGGGGATTATTATTGTCCTTGTTTTGCAGATGAGCCCCAGAAATCAGTCACTTATCCCAGCAGGGCCTTAAGAGCATATACATGTAAACATTCACACTTAAGAGCCCATATATATATTTTTGTTTGTTTGTTTGTTTGAATTTACTCAGTGTAGGACCCAAGTTTAAGCTTAAATACAAATATATATATGCTCTTAAGGCCCTGCTGGGATAAGTGACTGATTTCTGGGGCTCATCTGCAAAACAAGGACAGTAATAATCCCCACTTCTACAGGTATGGTCGAATGATTTATAAGAATGCTTTTTAAAAATACATATATATAATAATTGTGTTATCATTAAAACTTTTATAATGGTGAAAGCCAACAGTTCTCCAAGAGGATTTAAAACACACACACACACACACACACACACACACACACATTCTTCTCTGCCTCTGATTTTAGACTGCAGTTGAGCTTACCTCCAAGGAGTTCGGGAGCAAAGCAACCAACTACAGGGCCAGACCCATGTGTCACAGAACTCAGACCCAGCACATGGCCCCAGCAGGCTGGGATCTGTGAGTAGATCCCCAATAGTCACCTAGGGTGAACATCAGCTTCCCAACTCCTTCACCTGTGATAAAGCACAGAGCTCTTCCCCAGGAAGAAAACGGGGGGCTGCTGTACAAGATCTGTTGCGGTGCAACAGATGGGACAGGCTCGCTGAGAGAGCTCACGAAACAGCAGTGGTAGCAAAGAGAACACTGAAAAGTTTGGGAGCTAGGGACAAAACTGTGTCAAAGGCCTCACATTCAAATGCCTTCCAGGGCAAAGCAAATAATGAATGAAACTGAAGAAAGTGAGTCATGGTGAACAAGTGAGCGAATGCCTTAACTAAGAGAGTCAGCATTGCCCAGTAGCTAGGTAAAAGATGGAAACTGACTTTTCAGAAGTTTCTTACATGAAATCTCCCACTTATTAACTAAGAACTTCTCCCCCCAAAATGTTAAATCCTCTGCAATTTGAAAAAAATATCTATGGACCACACACCATTCTACGGCTGCCGTTTTGCATGCTCTGGTATACCAACCCAGCAGGTGGGTGGAGAAAAAGCAAATCGCAGTGAGAAGGCCATTTTGTAGCCATTTTCTAATGTCATAACAAAATAAAAGATGGTTGGCCTGTAAACCAGAGCTAAAAACTCCCTTGCCAGGGTGTTGAGAAGCCTGACCAAAATGCAGGTTTTTGTAATCCTCAGAGAAAGTACTTTACCAGTGTTTGTCTTTGGCCCATATCAGTGTGATAATGCTACCTCCTGCCAACAGGTTCCTGGATTTTGAAGCATCAGATGACAAACTGTTGACAGCTGCATACATGACCCTATTCCACCTGGCTTCCTAATAAAAAACAGGTTTTCTGCCACTTCCCAGCCTTCCCCTCAACCTTTAAGTTCTCATTAAAGACCAGGCCCTAAAGGTGCACAGGTGCCGCAAACACAATCATCTCCACCGTTTTCTGTGACGCGAGGCGAACCTGGGCAACTTCAAATCTTGCTCTCCAAATTTCACCACAATTTGGGGGACTTCGGAATCCAACAAAGAACAAGTTCGGAGACTGCCATGTTCATTTCACACCTGACCTCAATACCACATCCGTTCTCAGGGGACCCCACATTTCTGAACAGAAACTCGATCACCTGCCTTTCCATCCTGGAGGACGCCTTCCTCTGGGGAAACTGGAACACGGGACATGCTGAAGCCACCAGCTCCTTCCAAAGCAGCCGCAGTCACCTGACTGAGGCGTTGTCCGCAGGGCGTGGGGCCTGAGAGCAGAGGATGCTGCCTGCGTCGCTCCCACAATGCTCTGTGCTGATGCCCAGCCCTCAAAGGCTGCTGCTGTGACTGCCCTGCTGCCTGGTCCTAGTCACGAGCTGAGGAGCCTTCACGTGGCACATAGAAATGACCACCTCCTCTAACATTTCATATTTGAATATATAAAAGAGGGAGTAAGATTCTTTGTGTGCACTCTGACCCAATGAAACAGTAGAGGTGCTTGAAAAAATCATGAAATTTTCTACTAGTTCAAGGCAGTAAGGTCTAAGGAGTGAAACTCAAAAGCGTTTTTCCAAGTATTTGGGGGCCAGATCTGCCCCCAAATCTGTAAATCCTACTTAATCCAGTAAACACATAAGAAGATGTAAGGTACCCTTCATGTGTATTTCAGCTATTAGGTGGTTCCCTATCCTCTGTATTTGAGGGTTTAAGGATATTTTCTAGTTTAACAATTCCAGTAACACCTTCAATTATACTTTTCAGTTGTTTTTTTTTTTACTAAGTGCAAGTTAAGCTGCTTTTTTATAAATTGGAGGTCTAGACTAACTGTATTTAAATAATATACCCTTAACTCAAAAACTAATAGCACTGAAATAAATATTAGCGTACAGTCTTCTTAACCACTTCATTAAAAAAAGAAAGGAAAGGAAAGGAAAGGAAAGGAAAGGAAAGGAAAGGAAAGGAAAGGAAAGGAAAGGAAAGGAAAGAAAAGGAAAGGAAAAAGAACAGATAGCCAACATTCACCTGGGGAACCTTAGGAGTCATGGGTAGGTAGGCTTGGAGGAAGGAATATATTGTCACCTATTAAGAAAGCTTTTGAATAAGGAAGTAAAAATTTGCCCTACTGGGTAAAGCATGTAAAATTAAAAGGCCTTAATGAAATAGGTAATTACAGTGAGGTATGGTCCCTGTGTATGCTGGCCTCTGAGACATGCCACTGTGGAGTGTGGTACAAAAATCCAGCAACACTAACAGAAGGAAGTTGGACAGACACATTCACTCAGTTCTCTAAATGGAGACAAGGCTAAGCATTGGGAATAATCCTCAAAATCAGTCCTTTTTCAATTACTAAAAACCTCAAATCTGAGCGCAACAGTTTTTTTTTTCTAAAGACCAGCATCTGGAGTGAAATAGGCCTCATCTCATTAGTGTCAAGGACCTCCTTATTCTCAATAAAAGATTTTCTTTAGTGTGTCTAAACTCCCAAAGACCGCGCAAGCAGTCTTTGTACAAGCCAAACAGACATCGGAATAGTGCCTACTGTGCCACCCACGGTCAGCTGCACAGACTCCTGTGTGACTGTGCCCACAGCCCATGGGACAGCTGCTGGACAGGCTGGAGGAAGGAAAGTGTAAGGAGGCCATCTGAGTGTAACGGAGAGTGGCCAGTCTGTGAGCTCCACACGTGACACATGTTGCACTGACACAGAAATCCCATCTGAGCAGCAACCAGGAAGCAAAGAGTAGCACAACTTTATCATAAAGTTGGTGTTACCATGCCAGTCCTGTGGTTATCAAAAGAGGAGGTGGGGGACCCTTGCAAACCCAGCTTGCCTGCCCCCAGCCCTAAACTCTGATCTGTTTGCCACCCCTCCCCTGAACCCCAGACAACAGAAGTAAGAATTCATGTTGGCAAAACTCGGGATTCAGGAGGCAAAGCTAAAGCAGGGCTGAAGCTGTGTGGCTGTGACCTTCCTTCTTAGAAGTGGCCATAGAAACAGCAGCCTGGGAATAGGGAAGGGACACAGTGGCTAAGCAGCAGTCAGAAGGCAACAAAGAAGGAATGTTAGGGGCCACATTCCTCCTTCCCTTTCATTCTTCCTGAGCAGTAGCTACACAAATAACTAGCTCGTCACTTTCCTCAAACAGTTCAAGTCGCCGAGTACTGCTCAGTGCCAGGTTTTAGGATACTGAGGAGACAGTTGTTTCTGAGAGAAGGGAGAGAGTGTTGAAGAGAGGCTTCAGAACAGAGGCAAAATTTGAGCTAGCCAGTAATAATGATGAAGATAACAGCTGAGTATAGGGCATTTACACAGTTTAATTAACTGTGTTAAGTGCTTATGTGGGTTATATAATTTAATGTAATTATAAAATTAACTAAACAAGCAGTGAGATATGTAGAGAAAGCATTGCAGAAGAAACAGCATGAGAGAAGGCAGGGAAGTGTTGTCATATTCAGGAAGAAATGAGGAAATGAGAGAAGAGTCAGACTAGGATAGCATATTCTTCCAGGAAGCCTCCCCCCATGGCGATTCCCCATTCTGATCACCACTCTGCGTACTGTCCCTTCCACACTTAAAGTGTACACTCTGTAGGATATGCCTGTCAGGATTATATTTGGCTGGACGTATCAGGCAGATGGCAGTTTATTGCTCTCTCATGTGGCATCCCAAGGGTAAGCTGCCCAGGGCAGTATGGCAGGTCCACAAATGCAGAGCCCCCAGGCTCCTTACAGACTCCACACCTCCATTCCTAAGCGAGGCCCTCATCTGCTTGGTCCAACATGGTCACAGGAGTTCGTCCCAGCAGTTACACCCACATCAAGTGAGCAAGAAGAAGTCGTGATAAAGAAGGACCAAAGGAGGTATATATAGCTGACATATGAGGAAGGTTCTCAGAAGTTGTTACAGTTCCTCTTAACTCAGCATCATCAAGATTTGACACTGGCCACACCTAGCTGGAAGGGAGGCTGAGAGATGCATCAGAGGTCCATGTGCCTCGCTGAAATCTGAAAATTCTGTTACTGAGGAAGAAAGAGAGAATAGATATTGGGAGACAACTACTAGGCCATGTCCATAATAATGTATTGAATCTCTTATTTCTAGAACAGTTTCTTTGACTCAACTAGATTACAACTTGCTTAAGAGTAAGGACTGCCTTCTACTCTTTAATGCGTTTTATGACATCTAGTACACACTCGGTGTCAAATAAATAAAGTAGGAAAAGAATTGATGAAGAACAAATAAAACAAGCAAATTCTTCAAACCTTAGTAGTGTAGATGAACACTATCTATTTTCATGGCTGAGCTACACACAAATAGTGTGACCATAAGATAGCAAAACTGACTTCTTTGCCAGTATATATCATAAAAGATAAGGACATTTTAAAAGCCATGATTATAACATTAGAAAAGTATTTTTTTAACAAACAAATCAGACCCTATGTATTCAAAGGAGAGTTTTCAACTTCTATCTTCATAGCCAACTGCATGTTCTTTTTTTATAATAACCAATGGTATTGAATCTTCCGTCTTCCAAATGTGTTTAGAATTTGAAAACATGGAAAAGTGATCCGGAACCAAGTCTTATGAATAATAAGCTAGATGATCCAGCTGTACGGTGCCATTTCAGTTTTTTTTAAAGTATAATGATAAAGTAACTGGCCTAGATTCCTTATGTGTTTTTTAAACGCCTGGAGGAAGTAATTTCAGGAGTATAATTTCTAAAATCTTTCAAAATGGTGAGTTAGCTAAATGTCATAATTAGTAGTTATTTATTATGCCTATTATTTCATTAGGATAATAATGCAGACATAGATAAGTATATTAGCATGATATACATGCATGCATGTGTATAAATGTGTGTCTATGTCTCCACATGCATACACATGCATCTGTGTGTGTCTTGCTATTCATTAATCCTATTGATGAATAGGATCATTCAAAATGGATAAGCAAAATTTTTACAATCCAGACCTTTCATAATGTAAAGGTTAACTGAGCTCAACATTATCACAGATAGTTACTGAAAAGCAAATCAAAACAAATAAGAAAATACTCTGAGAGGCAAGTAAAAATACAATAACAATATAATCAGTTTCAATCATGTAATAATGTCTTTTCAGAGAATCTGAAGGCATTTTATAGACATCAATTTTCCTAGGGGAAAACACAGGCCACATCTCTTCTGCCAGCAATTCTTGACTGTTTATGCAACACTGAACCATTATCTGATATTGAAGAATTTTATATTAACCACAAGGAAAAAAAAATGAATCAATAATGTTTCTTAGAATGGACACAGCACTTTTCGACTTCCTAGCACTTCACCATCATTGATGAAATAAGCCTCCCATGGTCCCAGTGAGACTAAGAAAGTCATATTCTTTCACTCAGAGAAGGAAACAGAAATAGGAATTTAAGTCAACTGCTCTTAGCTCGGTGAGGGCTCAGGGTCAAGAACAACGCTGAGGTGAGAAATCAACTCAGCATGTGGAGGAAAAAGCTCTACACCCTTCACACTCCAGCTTTCCACCTACCTTTTCACATCATCTTCAGAGAACACTGGTATGGAAGACCGGGTGCCCCACTGTCTGAGGCAGTGTGGAGAATGTATTTTCAAGTCAAATATCTATCAATCAACACACATTGATTTTCTTTAATTATCTCCACACAGCAGACTTGATTCTGAAGAGCTTATGTGATTTGAAAAATGTATCACCTATTTGTCAGACATGTATAATTTATGAAGGTCCTTTCACTCAAGGTCTGTAGTCCAAAGCCAGCAATTTGTGAGTTATTAACATGTTATTAGACATACTCTACTAAGATTCGCAGATTCATCCTCTTACACAAAAGCAAGAGAGACACTGCATGACACTACGTAAGTCTTCACTTGCACCATCAAGCTCAGAGGATTCTGATTCTAACACTACCCCCATGAATCCCTTCCAAGGAACTGCCTGATACTGCCAAAATCGAACGACCAAAATATTATCCTTACTTTACTAATTAAACTCTTTGGTTTAAAACAAGCCTGATTTAGATAGACTTGTACTTTCCTGAAATGTGTTTCTGTGACTTTTTTCCCATGCATAGTGCTTGCTAATACTGATATTAAACTCACCAGAAGGTCTTAGGAATTGTTATTGCCAATATATGCTTTGAAGCCGAGGTCAGATCATCTATTTTACAGGTAACTGAGTTAAAAATAACTACTAATTCTGAATTCATGATTCCCTTTACAGTAGGTGCCACTTACTAATACTAGGTAATATTAAATTCAGATATGTCCAAAGAACATATGGTAGGAATTTCTATTAATCTGATAAATTAACTTTATAACTATTATTGTCTTATCTATAGCAAAAATGAAAGAAGAAAAAAATAGATATATCACCATTTATAAAGAGGGACAAATGGGTATTAGAGGATGACCTGACTCAATTCTAACCTCAGGTTAGTTAGTGAAAGTTAAAAAATATGTATTGATCATGTGTCCCAGGAATCATACCCAGCACAAAGGATACAGAAGAGAATGAAACAAACACAGACCCCAGGCATGGGGATCAGGAAAAACATCCTTGAAGAAGCACTTAGAGCTTAGAGCTGAAGGGAAATGGGGGATAACAGTAAGCCAGGCAGAGCTACCAAGTTCTGAAGACCCCGATGGCAGAGAGCAGGGCGTGTAGTAGGAGAAGAGGCAGGGGAAAGCCTGGGTCAGATGCTGCAGAGCTGCAGGCCTCCAGAGGCTGATTCATTCTGAGGACAACAGGAGATGACAGAGGGGTTTGAGCATGGGATCGGGGTGGCAGAAGCAGGGGAAGGGCCTCAGGGATTCATGAAAAAATTATCATGAATGAAAAGGCCCTGAGACTCTAGCTCTTCTTAAAAACCTATCTCAAATCTGAGTGTGAGGTGATGTTTTTAAATGAAAAAGGTCACCTCCTCAAAATCACATGAAGTAAACTCAGTCTGCTGGAGGTTGTTTTTCACATTCAATGTTACTGCATCTCTCTGAGGTTGATATGAGGAAAAGGCAAATAATGGGGAAGGAAAATGACTGTTTTGTTCTTAAATATTTCCCATATACAAAATGCATAAAGAAACCATAACAAATACCCTAGTGCCCACTAGCAAGATTCTGCCAAGGTTAACATCTTACAATACTTGGTTTGAGTTTTTTCTTGTTTATTTCTTTATTTTTTTAGAAATAAAACTTTACAGATATAAACTAATCCCACTGAGTATTTCTTCTCCTCATTCTCCAGATGTAACTGTTATTCCAAAATTCTTGTGTATCCTTTTTCTACATTTTACTTTTATTTTTATTATAAATGTATCTCTCTATATAGCCTTGTACTATATGTTTTAAAACTTTAAGTAAATGATTTATACTGTATATACAATTCTTCAACTTGCTTTTTTTCACCCAACATGTTTTTGAGATCTATTCATGCTGGTACATATAGCTCTATTCATTTATTTTACTGCTACATAAATACCATATGATTATAGCACAATATATTTATCAATTCTACTGGTGACTTTTTAGGCATCCTTTTTCTTCTGATCACAAACAATACAGCAGCGAACATCTTTGCAATTTTTAATCTCCTGATGCACATATGTGAGAGTTTCCCAGAGAGACAACATTTATGTAAAATGTTTTTTCACACATTAGAGGAAAGTAGTCCGCTAAATTGAACTAATCTAATTGCTAGTAGTGACAACAATAGTAATGATATGTTTGGTTACAGGGAATAATTCCAAAGCCATCATTTACATGACCTATGTTGAAATATATATGAAATCGCTTACATTGAGATGAAGAATGGGCATGTGGAGGTCAACCAGAACTTGGTCAAGTTTTTAATTCAGTGGCTGAAGCTCTGCAGGGTCTGATCCAAGCTGAAAATCTGTTTGAAAGAGTTTAGCATTTCTAATTTAAGATATATGCCAAGAAGACCTAAAAAGCAAGGGAAAACAGGAATAGACGTACTGAGAGAAAGAAAAATCTTGACAGGTTCAGGTTAGCATTTCACTGAACAAGTTTTTCGAAACCCTGAGGTTCATCCAATATAAAGAATTTCACAGAATTAGCTACAGACTGATGAGATTTTCAATCTGACTTTTTTCCTTAATTTTCGCTTTCCAAAAACTAACAATTTAGGGCCAGGCTGGAGACAGGATTTCCATTCACATTTTACTGCTGCTTTTTTCATCATCACTCATCAACAATACTCAAACAGCCACCTTGTCAGAACTTGCCCTTTGGCTAAGTGAACTGAGAATGAAAAATCCTTCTAAACTGAATAGCAGTCCCATGTGGGTGAGTGGCAAGGCTTCAGTGGGAAGAAAATAAGTACAGGATCCATCGCCTCTAATGTTGCCTAAGAGTAAAAGTCTTAGATCTCCCTGCCAGCCTTCAAAGTACAGAGCAACACTTTCTAATAGCCCACAGAGGCCCTGCAAATCGAACCCTCAATACTGCCACCACTGGACTGTCACTCAGACACACCACCCAGCATGTACTTGGAATCAAAAGAACATAGATGTTTTTGATCTATAATGAATTTGGAGATTATCTAATGTAAACCCCGTGTTTTGCAGAAATGGGAGCCCAGCAATTAAAAATGTTTTGTCCAAGCTCGCGCGGTAAACTATCAGTATACAAAGACTCCACATTCTCCATTTCGTGCCCTTTTTCCTGCATTATATAGCTTGAACATCATGAAAATTACAAATGTTCATTCTTTTAAATTTTTATTCATTAGAAGTTGCCAAAATTTTCAGCAGCAGTACTTTTAGACCACCATTGTAAAGTTCCTGTGGAAGATTATATTAACATTCTCAATCATTTGTTCTGCCTCCCTGGATTAAACTATCCCATGGATGAAGCCATGTGAGTAGAAGTGAATCATGCCATTCATAAGCAGAAGCTTTAAATGGCATTGCATGTTTTCTCTGTCTCTCTCTTTTTCCCTCTCTTTAGACAAGTGTGTCCTATTTAGAGACCATTTCTTCAGCCTGGAACCCAGGATGAAGGAGAGACATGGAAAAGAACTGAACCTCACTCACATTGACACACTGTGAATGAGAAACAAAATTTTGCTGTTTTAAGCCATTAAGATTTTAGGAGTTTTTGTTTGGCAGCATAACCTAGTAAAAGCTGACTGATACGAACAGCAAAGACAAAAAAGAATGCTTGGTCAGTCATCACAAAACAACTCATATAAAATTGTAAGTAGAGAGACTAACTTAATGTGTTATTTTTGAAGATGAAGATGAGCCATGATCTATTTTTTCCCTTTATTTATTCACTTCCACATGCCACAGAACTTCCTTTCCAAATTCAGTGTGAAAAGTTGGATAACAGGTGCTTTTCACTTATCCTCCTCAATAATATACACCTCATATCAAAGGAATCAACACTGTTAGCACAAAAATAAGATGTTCTATCTTACCCCCAATGGCTCTTAGACAGGAGGCTGAAGACAGGCCACAGAGAAGTCCAACACACCAAGGGCCAAGCCCCTGGGGGCCAAAGGTTCAAACTGTTTGTCTCTATACCCATCTGTGATCTATTACCCAACAACTATCGTGTCAGAGGCCAGCCTATCATCGTCCATATGGATCCAGTAATAAAGTCCATCCTGCTGGAGTAGGAGAGGCAGCACGGTCCCTAGCAAAGCAAGACCCATGCCTCCAATCCCTCATTCAGCTAAGCAGCTAAGATCTGTTGAGTGTCCACTCTGTGCAAGTCACTGTTAGGCCCTAGGATATAAACAAGATCCAGACGGACAAGATCCCTTACCTCAATTAATTTAGATTTTAATAGGAGGAAGACAAAAATCAAACATGGCAAGTAAATAAAGTGCTACAGTAAGGAAATACAGCACGAATTCTTTTAGATAGTAAAATGCTCTCTTGGAACATGACATTTTAGCTAGGATATGAAAGATAAAATGAATTTGGACATTCAGAGAAAGAGCTGGGGAAAGGGCTCCAAGCGGTGGAGGTGGAAATGGCAAAGACAGAGACATGAATGAAAGTGCCTTGTTCAGGGAACACACAGGCTTTCAAGGACATAGACTTCAATTCATAGACTTGTGATTTGAGTCCTAAGACCAGACTCAGCATCAGGATAACTCAGACTAAATAAAAGTCAAGAAGTGGATGCTGGGAAATAGGCTTTCTATAATGCTTAAAGGCTAGAGGTAGACATATTTTCCAGGCTTAACTGAATACATTCCCCCTCACCTACCATCGACAGTTCTATTTTTCTGCAGTTTCAGAAAGTGATCAGTTAATCAAGATCGAAAAATATTAAATGAAAATTGCCAGAAATAAACAACTCATAAGTTTTAAATTGCACATTGATCTGAATAGCATGATGAAATCTCTTGCCATCCCACTCCACTCAGCCCAGGACATGAATCTTCCTTATGTCCAGCATAACCACACTATAAATACTACCCATCCACCAGTCAGTCACTTAGTAGCCATCTCAGTTATCAGATCAACTCACATACTGCAGTGATTATGTTCAAGTGACCCTTGTGGTCAGAAGGGCAATAATAGCCTATGCTATGTCATGATGCTACATCATTCACCTCACTTCATCTCATCGATTAGGCATTGTATCATCTCACACCATCACAAGAAGAAGTGTAAGTAGAATACAAGATATTTAGAAAGACAGAGAGACTATATTCACATTATTTTATTATAGTATATTGTTACAATTTTTCTATTTTATTATTAGTTGGTATTGTTAAATTTACTGTACCAAATTTATAAATTAAATTTTATCATAGGTTTACATACACCAATATATGTATGTATATGTAGGCATATGTATATTTATATGTGTGTGTGTATATACATGTATGTGTATGTGTGTTTGTGTGTGTGTATCAAAGGTAAAACATGGTATATAAAGAGTTTGGTACTATCCATGGTTTCAGGCATTCACTAGGAGTCCCAGAACGTATCCCTCTCAGGTAAGAGGAAGACCATTTTATTGACATGACTGGGATGAGGTTGTGGCTTCGCTGATGATGAATTTGGTTCAAATCTGGGAAATTTAAATACATAGTAGACAGACTATTAGCCTAAGTCTTGATGCAAGTCCTATGTGTAAAAGACTGGTCATGCAGCAAAATTCTGGCTGTTTTCTTAGAACTCCCAGGACTCTATCCTGTCCTATATGGATATCACCTTGGGGGATGAGCAACGGGGGAAAAAACCTGACCAGTATGTATAACACCTGCTCTTCTCCTCTGTGATCAACCTTTTTCTGAAAAGTTACCTATCAGGAGGGTGTGTGTGTGTGTGTGTTCTCCTGTTTCCAACCCATAATCTACCTGACACCACACATGGCTGGTGTGGCCATAGCCCCATGACTGAGGAGTAGAGTAGATAAGACATTGTTGAATTGTGAGCCAGCAACAAGACCATGCAGGGCCTTGTAGTCACAGGAAAACATTTGCGGTTTATTCTGAAGAACAGTAGGAAGATAGTGGAAAGTCTTTTGAAGGGCACATGGTCTGATTCATGCTTCATGCACATCACCTTGGCTGCTGTGCATGGATTAGGGTAGAAGGAAGTGTTGAGATTTGTGGAAGGGGGATATAGCTGAAGTGGGTAAGGCAAGAGATTACAGCAGCAAAGAACAGGATGATGGAGGTGAGCGGGCAGAAGTGGATGATTTGACAGATATTTGATCGGACTTGGTGATGAGGTATGTGGGAGAAGGAAAAAGAAAAAGATGAAGGATGATTGCCAGGATTTTTGCTTGAACAACTGGATACATAACAGTGACGAAGAATGTTGAGCAGAGAGACGTTTGGTGGGAGAAAAAAGAGAAAATTAGGAGTTCACTCTTGGCCACATTAGGCTGTTGAAATCTGTATAATATTCAGGCAGTGTTAAGTGGGCAGTTAAATATACAAGTCTGGAGCTCAGAGCACAGAATAGAGATATAGAAATAGGGCAATGGATATAGATTAGGGAGTTATCAATATATGAGTGGTGTGAAGAAAACAAGGTTCACATAGTGTTAGAAATTATTCTTCTAGTATCACTAATTTATTTTTCTCAAATAAATAAAGAGAAAGCCAAGACAAAGGATCTTATGGTTTCTGACTAGAAACTGGGTTTATGAATTTATGTAGAAATGAAGTTATAGAATAAAGTTAGTGAGGTCATTAACTGTGCTGGTGAACACAATGCCAGCTGAGGTGTATAAATTCAATCCCTACCTGGACATATTCTAATACACAAAGTTTCTTAGCCATACAATGAAGAAATGTGGTTCCCCAGAGCAAATATGTAAAATAAGTTCTGCAGTAACCATGGCCTCGAGGTCAAAGATGTATTCTAAATGATTACAATAAACCTCTGTAATAAAGAAGGGAAATATCCCAAAAGATTTATTTACCTTCCAAGCAAACGAATCACCCAGAAATTCAATTTCGCAAGGAGAAAAACAAGTATATATAGATCTAACCTTAACGGGACTTTTAACCCACCTGGCTGGTACATTTTATTCTTTGTGCCTTTATGGTAACTATTTGTAAATGTTCTTCAACTTTGTCCCTTATCATTGGAGCAAGGATAAGGAGTAACTCAGTGCTTTGCATTTTCGTATACACTTGTGTCAACAATCTTCTTTCCTCTCAAGATTTCCCATTAAATACTTTTTCTCTTCCAGTTCCATGGCCTACCGTGTCAACTACCATGTTAGCTAGGATTGACTCAAAGTGCCTTGGCTATGTTAATCTTATCCTTTCACTATAGATGGGATAGGCTCACTTTGAGAGCAAGTATAGTTCTGGAAGGAAAAAGGGTCTGAGCTGGGCCCTGAGGAACCCCAACGTTAGAGATCAAGGTGAGGAGGGCAATACAGTGAGGAGAAAATAAAAAGAATGAAGCAGGTGGCACATTAGGAAAGCGTGGTGTCAGAGAAGTTGTGATGGGCATGTGCTGTTTTTGCTGCCCAGTGTTCAGTCCCTTTCATGTGGCAACAGCACCCCAAACATGCTTTCAGAGAACCACCCTTTTTTCACTCTAAAAGCAAGGAACTTGAGTGAAGTTAATTCTCCTTTAGGTCCTGAGGTGGAGCATTTAACAAAGGTCTAGGCCAATCAATGCATTCCACCTCCTTGGCCACAGTGGTTGGTTCAGGGATGAACGCAGAGTTTAGAACAAGACATAGGACCAATCAGTGCTAATCCCAGGTCTTCCTGGCTGAGGCATAATTGTTACTACTGGATTTGCACGTAATTAAATGAAAGAGTGGAGTTTATGGTAGCCATCATGTCACTAGAAGGGGAGAGTATATGTGAGAATGAAGCCAGTTTGGAGAAAGTAGAGCCAAGATGTAGAGAGAAAGCAGTCAGTAGCATTAGCTAAGCTTCTGCATCAGACCATACCTAAAGCCAGCCTCACCAGGTCAGTGATTACATGAACCAATAAATTATCATTTGGCTTTGTCACCTTTGGCACAGGTTTTTCTCACCAGCAACAAAGTCCCAGCTAATGGAGAAAGCAAGAGAAGAGATTGCTTCAAGGAGTGCTCAACTGTTGCATGTCATGATTAGAGGTTTAAAATGAGTCAGAAAAGTCTCCCCAGAATTTGGCAACATGGAGGCCATTGAGAGCCTTAACGTGATCAGTTCCAGTGCAGTGGCAGGTTGAAACCAGATTCAAGTGGCTCCATGGACTATCTTCTATGCACGTGCATTATTAGTCATGGTTCCTAATTGATAAAATGGAGAAGAGCCACAGAACCAGGAGACAGAGACTCCAGATACAGCCACTATCCAGCTGAGTGACCTTGAACAAATAGCTCATTTAACCTCTTGAGGTTTAACAGCTTCCTTATCTATCTAGTAATTACCCCCTGCCTTACACCTAAGGCCCCTTAGCTCTAAAATTATCAGCATTGTGTCGTTTTTTAGCAAACTTGTTCTGTTCTGAAACTTAGTAAAAGAAGAACTCATCCAAATCTCATTAGCATTCTCTCCTATGCTGCTAAATTAAATTCTCCTTGGCTCAGTTTTCATTTCATAGAATGATTTCATTGAAGGCCATATCACTGCTGTATTCCAGACTGAGTCTCTTTTCTGTGATCACGCATGCTGACACTGTCCCCACAAGTCCTCTCTGTTTGGGGCCCTTTCCTTCACTTCTATTCTCATTACTCTCATTATTTACCTAAGACACAAGTTATGGCCTCCACAGTATCTTCCCAGAAGAGTTGCACAGGCCTTTTGATCCTCTTAAAGGAAAAGGTGTTTGCTGCTGATTTGCTTTCGCTTTTGGCAGAGTCTCTTCTGGAATGCTGACTATGCACTACTTTTTACTTCATACCATGGGCTAGTCCAATGCGAACAGGACAAGGGCCATGAAGCAAAACACAAAAGGTTGGCAGCAGTTAAAATGCATCCTTCTTACTTAGCTCAATCGGGAGCAGGACAGGAGAACTTAATTTTTCAACAGGGTAACATACCATACATATCAGCCCTAACAATGAGGTTTTATTTCCCTGAGTCAGCTTTAAAAATAATGTTGACTTTTATGGTCAATGCATTATAGATTACAATATTTATGTCAGAACATATTGGCATGAAAATAAATCAATAAAAATATTAATACATGAGCCTGTGTTTAAATGAAACCTCTTGCAACTCCACACTTTCCCCTCATATTTCACTGTAGCACTTTCTGAGCACTCACTTCTGACATGTTTTACCAAACATGACATCAAGGCCTGTTTTCATTCTCTATAACTACTGTTTTTAATCTGTCTTGTATATAATGAGGTTCAAAAATATCCACTTGGTTCTTTTGCCATAAACATACATAATTGAATTACATCATTAATAGGACTGTCAATTCAAATTTATGGTTTGTGCATGAACAAAATACCTCAGAGTCAAAACTCTGACTGGTAGACTATTAATAAGTGAAACTCTGTATTGGAGACCAGCTTCAATTATTATATTTGCTACCCACGATTGTTTTAGAGTTATAAGTTTCTCTTATAACTATATGTTTCAGAAAACAAGTTCATAATTTAAACAATAAAGAAAAATGGGGCTTGGTGAAAAAGAAAATTCATTCTCTCAAGTGTGTCTTTTCTTTCTAATATTCTTCTGCACTCATAGGATACACTAAGCACTAGCTGCTCACAGCCCCCTGTCGAGAAAAACTGTCTCAGAGCCTCTGCAGAAGAGCAATTTTAAATGTTCATCCATCGAACATGCAAAAAAATAAAACTGGACCACCTTCCTACACCATATACAAGTATAAACTCAAAGTAGATTAAAGACTTAAATATAAGACCCAAAACTACAAAACTTCTAGGAGAAAACATACACTGTAAACTCTAACATTGCTCTTAGAAATATTTTTTCTGATATATCTTTTCAGGCAAGGAAATCAAAAGAAAAAAGTAAGTGGGACTACATCAAACTAAACATTTTGCACAGCAAAAGAAATCATCAACAAAATGAAAAGACAGCCTACTGAATGGGAGAAAATATTTGCCTGTGCTACATCTGATCAGGGGTTGATATTGAAAAATTATAAAGAACTAAACATCAAATAAACAAACAATCCACTTAAAAAATAGGCAGAAGACCTGAATAGGCATTTCTCTAAAAGACATACAGATGGTCAACAGATATATGAAAAGATGTTCAAAGTTGCTAATCATCAGAGAAATGCAAATTAAAACCACAACGAGATATCATCTCACATCTGTCAGAATGGCTATCATCAATAAATCAAAAAGCAAGTGTTGGTAAGGATGTGGGGGAAAAAGAACCCTCGTGCATGGTTGGTGGGATTGCAAATTGATACAACTGCTATGCAGATTCTTCAAAAAATTAAAAATAGAACTACCTTATGACCCAGCAATTCCACTTCTGGGTATTTGCCTAAAGAAAACCAAAACACAAATTCAAAAAGATATACGCCCTTCTACATTCACTGCAGCTCTGCTACAATAGTCAAGGCATGAGAGCAGCCTAAGTGCCTGTCAATAGATTGTTGGATAAAGAAGTTGTGGTACATATATGTGATGGAATATTACTCTGCCATAAAAAATTAAAGTGTTACAATTTGTAATGATATACATGGACCTAGAGGATGTTATGCTAAATGAAATAAGTCAGAGAAAAACAAATACCATATGATTTCACTTATATGTGGAATTTAAAGAACAAAATAAACAAAACAGAAACAGACTTATACGGAAGACTGGGTAGTTAGGTGAAAAAGTTTAAGAGATTAAGAATTAGGAATTGGTTCTTACAAAACAGTCACGGGGATGTCAATACAGCATAGGGAATATAGTTAGTAAAATTGTAATAATAGTAGAGTGCCAGGTGGGTGCTAAGCTAATCAAGGTATCACTTTGAAATTATATACCTAATCATTATGCTGTACACTTGAAACTAATATAAAGTAATATTGAATGTCAACTCTAATTGAAAAATATAAATATAAATTTATTTATATATATACACATATATATGTATATATGTGTGTGTGTGTGTGTGTGTGTGTGTGTGTGTGTGTGTGTGTGTGTGTATTTATCCATAGGATCAGGTCCTGCTCCTAACTCTGCAATCCCGTCACAGCTACCGCAGGCCATAGTGAAAGGGCCACCCAGCCAGCCCGTGTGTATGCATACAGGAGTAACTGTGAATACCAAGGTCAATCAGAGTCTCTTGGAAAAATTTCTATAACTCTGTGTGTAGAGGTAGCCATTTGCAACAGTTGTGGAAGTCAGAGCATGTCAGGAAGGAAAGCTGAGTCAGGAGATGTAAGGAAGAAGTAGAAACTTAATAGAGAAGCGATGAAATAGAGAGGTAATAGAAGGGTGAAGGCAGTGGTTGGTAGAGGCAGAAAAAGAGTCACTGTGGGGTCATCTTAACCCCTCTTCCTCCCCCATATTTAATTCATCACCAAGTCACATTAATTTGCTTCCCAAAGGCCCACTGACTCCACTCATTTCCCTCTGCTGCCAGCCTCACGACTCGAGTCCAAGCTACCATCATATCCCTCCTAGACGGAACCAAATGCCTCCTAACTTGTCTCAGTGTTCCCTGCTCTCCACTCGCCAAACAGCCTCTAATCTAATCATGTTTCTCTATAACTTACACACACACACACACACACACACACACGCACACACACGCTCACAAACATTAAAAACTTTTGTAGGACAAAACCAATTAGATTTAAATGGGAGCCTTTCACATACTAATATAGAAAAAAATCTTTATGACCTTAAGGTAGAGAAAAATTCTTAAACCAGATACCAAAGCACAAACCATAAAAGGAAAATTGATTATTTCAACTATGTTAAAATTAAGAACTTTCATTCTTTAAAAAAAAAAATTACCTATGTCATTAAACCAGGCAAAGTCACAGAGCAGGAAAAAATATTTGTAACATGAGTAAATAAAAAGACATTTATCCAAAAGATGTAAAGAACTCCTAAAAATCAACAACAGAAAGACAGACAAATCGATAAGAAAATGAGCAAGAAGAAACTCGAACTACTTCATACAAAAGGATTTGGGTCCAGATACAGCAGGAGCCCCCACACGCAGAATCAACGCAGAAGTGGAGGGAGGGGAACACTTTACAGGGCAAAAGAAAAGTGGATTGAGGTGAGAAAATGCACTCTCTTCAGTGTGATTCCTCTTTCTGACAGTCCCCCGTACTCACACAACACCATGCATCCACAGTGCGGCCTGGCCCGTGGAAGACAGGAGCTGGTGGACAAATGCCTCCCTCTTTCGGTCTCTGAGAGGACTTTCCTGAGACTCGTTGATTCAGGTGCTCAGAGGACAATCCCTCGGAATGGGACACTCAGTTGCCTTTTGTAGACCAACTCAGGAGCATACCTCCATTTCATTTCAGTCCTTCCTTGTTTGCCAGGTCACTTCCATGGCCCCTCCTGCTCCCTGGGATTGCACTCCCAAAGAAAACGGTAGCACAGGGAGCCTCAGCTCCGCTTTCTGGGGGGCGGAGGCTAAAATAACATCATTCTCCCTCATTCCCCATGTGCTGAGTGTCCAGAGCCATTGTGGATTCTTCTCACCACCACCATCACCACCCTAGCAACACCCTAGCAACAGGAAAGGCTGCGATAGTGGACAACATATCCATCAGTGTGTAACTACTGTAAACGGCATTTTAGGGGCAAGCTGTGAGGGAACTTGCTGCCTGAGGATAAAAGGGGATTGAAGGAGGGGTCCCAAGATACAAGCCCTAATCTCTGAAAAGGCCTTGGGCAACTTACCACAAGGCGTAGAGCCCCAGGCTCTCCTACTGATCTCCTGTCTTGCCCCAAACCAAACCGGCTTTCTTCATTTCTTCACACAGCACACAGAGAAAGAGTCAGTCAAGATGCACTTAAAGGTCACTGTCTGATGCTAAATGAAAGGAAAAGGAAAAAGTTTAATAAAGAATCCCTTTCTGGGTTGCAAACCCGGAGGCTTCTACAACCAAGGGACGATATATCTGGTTCTTTGACTGCGTCATTAATTAATGTTAAAAAGTCTGATTTCAAAGTCAGTTTGGGGAGATCACACATTTGTACAGATAAAGTAAAAGACTGTTTTTTTCAGCAACGACTTTTCCAGTCAGGGTAATATCAGTTGCAGAGCAGCCACCTTCTCTGTTCTGACAATGCAACGTCAGAGCAATGTTTCCCAGTCACTCCCCGTGTTTACACTAATCTGAAGCTGCCAATTATGTCAGATCCTTGTCAACAGAAAACAAAACTGTGCAAGCTGCTATTTAAATTAATTATTGAAATTAAGTATTCCCTGTTTCTACATAGTCTTCTAAATTATTTAAAGGATCCAATTTGCTTCCTTTCTGAAAAATATATAAAAGCCCTTGGACTCTGATGTTTTGGGACAATTCAAACATGGAAGAGGGATCCAGGTGCACAGCAGGCATAAGCCTACGGTAAAAATAGAACAGATTTATTAAAAAGCTAATGTCAGTGCTGTTTATCTTGACTCACAGAAGGTATAGTTTAAAAACTTGGTAGACAGTTGCTATGTAAGTCCTGTTCTTGACAGTTCTTTATTTTTAGCTTTATTTTCTGTTACCTCTCGTTACCATTCTCTCCAGATCATGCTTTTTGAGCTTGGATTCTGTCATCTATAACGAAGGCAGCACATCTAGAGATGTCAGGGGCCACTTGCTCTCTTATTTCCATGACTTCTTTCTTTCTTGTATGATTGGGGGGAAGTGAGTAGGTCGGTTAGAAAAAGTTCCCTGGATATCTGGGAATTTTCTGAGTCTCAGCTCTGTAAAAGACGTCCAGGATTTCCCCAGATGATCGCAGGTAGGACCTTGGTTTGCCCAGCTGTGAAATGGGAGAACGCCTGCCATGCTTACCTCACAAGATCTCTCCTAAAATCCATCTCAGGAACAGGCAGCTTTGGGCTGCCTGTAACGCCATTTCATTGTGTGAACTAACTGTAACTGTAGTCAAAAGACCAGTAAAAGCTGGTTCCGCTGGTGGAATTTCTTCTATGTTCTCAATGAATCATATCTCCTCTGCAGCTGCTGTTCTTGGACCTGAGCCCAAGCCCAATTCCTGCTTCCATTTCCGAGAGAATTGCAACCTGTCTGGCGGTCTTCATTGCCACCCAGTGGTCGGTTGGCAAAATACCACCCAGTTATCCAGTGGACGTTTAAGATTTAGGAAAAGTAATTCAAAGTAATTCAAAGACTACTTTAATCTACCACCTAATTAAATATACCTGGGGGCCTCATTTTTAAAAATCTGATGAAAAATCAAATAAGTTATGATATGAATAATAAATTCTTAATTCATCTTTGTAAATTAAGAAATGCATATATTATTAATGAACAGTTTTTCAGAATAACTACTAACACAAGCTTTTACTGTCGTAAGGCATTTATGAGACTCCATTAAATAGCTTACCTGTTTAAGAAAGGTCTCCAAATACAGGTAAAATCTTCAATTTTAAAATCAATTGATAGATTGCAACATATTTATAATACAATAGTGGCATTTTAAAATGAAAATGAGCAATGTCCATTTTGCCCCAAAATGTTAGCCCCAAATTTTTCTTAAAGGAGATCCTATTTTCTCATTCAACGACCACTCCTCTACAACTGAAAGGCAGTAACATTTTGCAGTTACTTAAATTTACCCATAAGTTTGATGACCTTTTCTGAACCCTAGAAATATGTATCATAAATACTTGTTAAAGAAAAGAGAACAGCTCTTTCATCTTAGCTGTGTCATTTCTCTAGGTAGCGATAACTGTTTCGGAACATTAAAATGACGAAGACCTCCCTGTCCCCTTTGGAAGATGTCCACCCATGGCACTCAGAGATCAATGCCGCTCCGGGACGACTTGCTGTTCAGCGGGAGGCCAGAAACAGGCCCAGGCACTAGGAGACTCACAGCGGGAAGAACACTGAGCTCAAGGTCGGAAGCCATGGTGCCCATTTGAACCTCACTTTGGGGATTCTCGCTTCATTCTTTCCCCAAGGCCCATCTCCATCTCCCCACTGAGCTCATTTTAAAGAAACAAGGAGGAAAGGAGCGAGGCAGAGAAGGGTAAAGGGGGTCAAGACATGGTGACGGAAGGAGAGCTGACTGGGTGGTGAACACACAATGCAGTACACAGATGATGTATTATTGAATTATATGCTGGAAACCTATATAATTTTATTAACCAATGTCACCCCAATAAGTTTAATAAATAAATAACAAATTCTATCTCTTATGTCAGACTTTTTAAAAGCTCTTAAAGTAATGGTGACAAGTGGAAACTGCATTATGTGATACACACTCACTTTCTAGTCGTGTAGACATCTCTTCTCCTTAGAATTCCATTTAACATGGCAACTGTCCCCACATTCTCTTCTCGTTAAATCTCCAGCCTTCCTCTCTTCCACTCTAGGTCTTTTCCTTTATCTATGAATAGCTACATAGCCCTTCTGCATCCCAATGAATGGAGGAAAGTAGGGGTTCTAGGGAGGCAGGAGAAAAGTCAGGGGATGACAGGCCAAAGAGAGGCTTCAAAGAGGAGGAGATGATCAGCATTGTCACAGCTTTTGGCAAGTGAACCGACCCTTTATGGCCTGAGCTTCTCTCTCTCTTCCTTCCTCCATCATAGCAGCCTCAAAGATGCGCTGGTCTGAACACTGTTTAGTTCCTAGACTCATGTTTTGACTAAGGACGGCCCTCCTCTCACTTAAAAAGTTATCCCTCCAGACTGGCTAGGCCTGGAAGTGTATGGAAGGTATCTTAGTCTGCTCAAGCTCTATAATAAAACACCACAGATCAGGTGGTTTAAACAACAGAAACGTGCTTCTCACAGTCCTGGAGACTGGGAAGTTTAAGATCACGAACTGCAGGGTTTAGTTCCCGGTGAGAACTCTTCCTGGCTTGCAGGCCACCTTCTAGTTGTTTCCTCACAGGAGGGAGAGAGCTAACTCTCTGCTGTTCTTTATTATAAAGATACTAATTCTACCGAGTTAGGGCCCACCCTCATGACCTTGTTTAACCTGAATTACTTCCCTTTTCTACGTGCAGTTACACTAGGGGCTAGGGGTTCATCTGTATGTACCCCTATTTCTAGGGGACACAGTTCAGACCATAGCAGAAGGAAATAGCCAGGAAGAAAAGTGACCTCGTTCAGCTTTCAGATAGCAAAGCCACATTTGCCCTCTTATCTTTCCACATAAACCAGAGAGCTCGGGTTTCCAAGGTACCAGAGTCTCTAGGAGGGGTGGGAAGAGAATTAAAACGTGTTGGGTATCTCACTTGTGGCAGGCCTGTGGGGCCTGTGCCCTCTCCTCACTGATTCTCAGAGCAGCCGCACAGGAGACCATCTCATTCTATAGCTGAGGAGACTGTGGCCGAGAGATAAGGCGACTTGATTCAGACTGTCCCAGTGGTCTCTGGCAGAGCCAGATCTGAGCACTTTTTACCACACGACAGCACACTGTGTGGGGACAGACATGCACAATGCGCAGGAGGAGTGAGCCCACTAGATTAGAGGGTGCTGTGAGCCCTCACTAGGGTGTCTTCTCCGACCCTCAGCAATGAAATGGAGTAATAAAGCTTCATCCACAAGGTCGTTCTGAGGATTAAATAAGATCACGGTGCGAACCTGTGGGCCCAGCCAGAGCTGAGAGCCCACACTGAGCTGGGAGGCAGCTTTGCCGGAAATAATTCAGCATTTGCCAGCCTCCCACGTGAGATTACAGTGAACAAAAAGGAATGAAAACTGCATTCCCTTTACTCACCCAGCCAAAAAGCTTTGCTCTCCCAGTCAAGTGGACTTAACGCCAATCGCAGAGGTGTCGAGCCCCTTAGCAGGCTGCAGCACTGACGGCCATTGTCCCCACCACCTCAGGACACCAGTCCCAGCCTTCAAGTTTCAGGCTCTGGCTCTAGAGCTGGGCTCACCACCCACCCTGCTGCAGGGCCACCCTCAACTCCTCCTCTGGCTCATGTCCCACATCCAATCGGTCCTGTCACTCTTGTCGCAGCGGTGTCTCTTGGATTGGGCCCCTCCTCCCTGTCTGCCCTGCATGGCCCTACTTAGGGTACTGAGCATCTCTCACCTGCAGGCCTGCTACGGCCCCTTTACAGTCTAACTGCTCCAGGCTCAGTTTCATGCTGCTGCCCGGTGCCTTCCTGAAACACAGCTTTATCCCATCTCCATCCTGCTTCAGGACATTATCCATCTTCTTTACAGCGGCATCCTCGATTTCCAGGGCACTGCACCCTTCACCTCCACTCCTTGAATGTGCTGCCGGCCAGAAATGCTCCTCACCCTTCTCTGCCTTGCAAGATCCTCTTTGCTCTTCCCCCAAGCAGCTCAAATGGTACCTAGTCTAAGAAGCCTTCACTCCACACCCCCAGGGGAGAACTAATACATCTTGCTGGTTTTCACAGCCGCATCTGTCTTCCCCACCAGACTGTAAGTGAGATCCTGGAGAGCAAGGGCTGTGTTTTATTCGTCTTTGTATTCCTTGTGCCTGACCCAACAGATGCTCAATAAATGTTTGTTGACTGACTAAATGAGGTCTCTGTTCCATTTGTTGTGAATAAAGCTCTATGTGCTATAGTTTATGGCCGACACTTAAATTATCTGAAAATTACCTATCTTAAATTTTCCTCGGGAGGTAGACGGGAGAAAAGTTTAAATAATTTCTTCAATTAAAATAATTAATTAATTTAAAATTTTTTTTCTCTCTTGCCCTCTGTTAAAACCCGCAGGCTCCACACACAGCTTCCTCAGCTATGTAGATCTGTCTTTTGTATCTGCTTTGTCAGCGGGGTTGGGAATAAGGAAGAAGCTGCACCTGGCTTCATGGCTCAGATTTGTTTTCTTGGATGCTGAGATGGTTAGTAAGCAAATCAGCCTCAGCATTCAAATACGCAGTTAATAAATCCTGAAAGAGATACAAATTAAAATCCTCCAGCACAGCCTGTAGGCAAAACCAGTGCTTTCTCTAATCCACCAAGGATTTTCTTTTCCACCATGGTAAGTGGGGTTAGGACCAGATGGTGGGCAATATCGCCCTCTGGGAATGCGAGAGCTTCTCCTGCTGAAAGATCTCCCCGTGGAGATTTCCTGCCTCTATGCAAAGGATTTTAGCCAGAGGAGGAGCCATAGCAACTGGAGGTTGTGTGTACCCTGTTTAAATGACAACAGTACCTACCTGACCCCAGGAACTTGAGCTTATCAGAACGCAGCCTGGAGCAGAGAGCGTACAAGTCAGTGGGGCCATCCCTTTGGACCTGGTAAGTCTAGAAGCCTGCTTGTTTAAGACTGCTGTGCCCTCTGTTGGGTTTAATTCTTTTTTTTCCAGGGTCTCTCCCAAATAACTACTCTGACCTGACTTTGGGAGAGAGCCGAACCACACATACCATACAGAATTGAATACCAGATCAAGGCGGAGGCTCACACCCAGCTGAGGCCATGATGCTCTGTTGTCCTTTTTGTTTCTTCCCAGGGGAAGCAGAAACAGGAGCAGCTGTGCTCCCAGAGGGAGCCTCCCAGGAGATGGAGAAGCCGGACACTAACACCTCCAAGGAACCAGGACTCTGCCAGTTCTCAGAGGACTACAAGCAAATCTACCTCTCTCTGACCTACAGTATCATCTTTGTGCTAGGGCTGTCCCTGAATAGCACCGTCCTGTGGCTCTCCTGGTGCCAAACCAAGCGCTGGGGCTGTGCCACCATCTATCTGGTGAACCTGATGGTGGCTGATCTCCTCTATGTGCTGACGCTGCCGTTCCTCATCATCGCCTACTCCCTGGGTGACAGATGGCCCTTCGGGGAACTGCTCTGCAGACTGGTGCGCTTCCTGTTCTACACCAACCTCTATGGCAGCATCCTGCTGCTCACCTGCATCTCAGTGCATCGCTTCCTGAGTGTGTGCCACCCCCTGAGCTCACTGCCCTACCGGACCCGCCGGCACGCCCTCCTGGGTGCAGCTGCCACCTGGGCCCTCGTGGTCTTCCAGCTGCTGCCCACACTGGGTTTCTCCCACACAGACTACATCAACGGAAAGGTGATCTGCTACGACACGACCAGCCCGGAGAATTTCGATCAGTTTTTTGTGTACAGCATGGTTCTGACACTGTCCGGCTTTGTCTTCCCCTTCTTTGTCATCCTGGTGTGCTATGCACTGATGATTAGGAGACTGACCATGCCGGGGGACACCCTCATGAGGACAGGCAGTGCGGCGCGGGCCAAGTCCATCCGGACCATCCTGCTGGTGTGCAGCCTCTTCACCCTCTGCGTTGTGCCCTTCCATGTCACACGCTCCTTCTACTTCACACTCCGCTTCCTGACTTCTCAGGACTGCCATCTCCTGATGATGGCCAGCTTGGCCTACAAGATATGGAGGCCTCTGGTGAGCATGAGCAGCTGCCTCAACCCAGTCCTATACTTTCTGTCGGTTGGGAACAACAGAGTCAGGCTCTTCCAGAAAATGAAGCATAACGATGTGGGTGAGCACCCGGCTGGAGCCCAGGGAGAGAGGCCCAGGGGTGGGCAGGTCTGGGCACTGACAAGATGAAGTTGAGGGAAAACGACAATGACTTGTTTGAACACAGGTGTGAACACAGGAGAGAGACTCAAGATGTCCTAGGTTTGCTCTGCTATAAAGGATTTTATATTGATGTTAAGAGCTTTTAAAACAAGAATTTGGAGAGAGCCTTCAACGCAAAGAAAAACTGGTATTTTAATGGAAGTTGACATTTATCTCCTGTCATTCAGGTCTTGGCTCAAACATCACCTCCTCAGAAGCCACTCCAGCCCACCATAGCTAATGCTGAACTCTCTCCCCATAATCCGTGGGAAGAGTTCAGCAATAGCGTCGCTCTCTATTATACTTCCCTATTTATTGTCTAACACTTTTTAGCACCTGGACTTGTTAATTACTTATTTCTGATCTGTCTCTGCCCCCTATGATATAGAATCCTAGAGGACAGGGACCTTCCCTGTCTCACTGTTGTACCCCTAATGCCAGCCTCCATAGCAGGGCCCAGAACATAGTGAGTGCACAGTAGATGGAGAATGAATAAGTGAATGAATAAAGGGATAAAGTGAATGGAGAATGAAGCCCTGACCATATACGATCACTTCACAGGGAGTATCTCATTTAATCCTAACAGCCCTTGGAGGTGGGAGCTACTGTTGGGCCCCTTTAGAGAAATAAGGGAATTGTAGCACAGAGCTTTTAAGTAACTTTTCCCCGGTCGCCCAACCGGAGAATGCTCAGAGCTTCGTGTTGGACAGAAACTTTGAACCCAGGAACTAACCTCTGAGGTACGTGCTCCTGAGATCGAAGCATATGGCCCCATCTAAAGGCTGGTCAAGAGCCAGGGCCAAGTTTCCCTTGACAGCACCAGCTCACTTGTCTCCATGACCGCTACTATCTGCAGACCACCGGGCATGCAACATGAACTCTTCTACTGCGCTTCTCAACCAGTGTTCTGGTTAAGGTGAGAAAAAGCTCTGCGAGACAAAGTGGGAGATACAGGCTAAAGTGACTGCAGGAACTATGACCACATGCTGTCCCAGTTTATAACAACAAAAAAAAGTTTTATCATGGTCTTAAGTCATGTTCATTCACTAAATATATACACACGCAAATATATATATACATAATCGAAAGTAATCTAAGAAGATAAGCTTAAAAAAAGAAAAATCTCTCATTCTTAGACAATGGTAATCTTTAAGGAGTTCTTAGATTTAAACTTATATTATTAAATAATTCAGTATAGTCTATGAAGAGGTAGATAAGCCTTTTTCAGAAACCGAAGTGGAACCTCACATCACTACCCCAATCTAATTACAGGAAATGTCTGAATAAGCCATGTATGTGTCTAAATTATAAATTTTTATTCTAAAAGCACAGTTTATTGCTTCCAAGGGCACACAATAATTAGAGCTAGACCAAGCGTTGCCTAGCAGAATTCCTTAGGATAATTAGTTTAATGAATAGGCAAAGATGTTTTCTAATTAGCAGGTCAGCTGTTTCCATATAAGTAAGTGCTTCTTCAGTAGCTGAGAGAGCTAAAACTGCTTGCTCTTTTGAACATTCTATCAGCTCACTTGCTCATCTTTTAATTTTAGTCCCTTTCTTTGCAAAAAACACAGGGAAGATTCAGCCAACTTACAGTCCCTTAGAAATCAATAAAGGTTAACATCACTGGTGACCTGGTGTACCAAGCTCCCCGCAAAAAGCTTAAAGCCACCCCACATGCCACGCAGCCAATACTTCTAATGCCTAGCAGCCTGCCAACCCTGGTGGTGGGGGGAAAAAACTAACCTGGGTTTAGAGTTATCTGTCCGGGCAAACAGTCAAAGCTGAAATGTAAATGGTATTGCTGAAGAAGAAGGGAATGGAAAGAACAGAGGACCTAGGAGATACAGGAATTGTGTAAAATTATGACAGAGAACACAGGGAGAGGAGGTGGGGCTAGATGATAAAGCATTGGGAAATCAAATGAGGGACCAGTTTCAAGACAGTAGTCAAGGAGAATGTAATAGACTAATCAAAGAGACTAATATCAAACAGATTAGTCAAAGAGGATGAACAGTTGTCCTTCAGCAAACAACTCAAATGCCACCCCTTCTAAGACGCCTCCCCTGATCACCCACCAGAAGGCCCTTTCTCTTCTCTGTCCCATCATCCACACCTCTTAGGGGACATCTCCCCTTCCACCAAGTTGAGCAGCCTTATTTAAAGCCTCTTACCACATACCCCCACAGAATCCAGCAGAGGCTTGAACGTATGGGCACTCACTAAATTTTTGTGGAACAAATGAATATACAGCAAAGGATTCTCCTGTGGATGCTTTTCTGGAATTACCGCCTAAATCCATTCATGAATGCGTGCCTAGAAAACGAAATGACAAGTTGCTTGGGATTTATTTGTTCTGACACTAACCAACTCCAATTCAATGCAATTCCAGCACACACAATACCTGCAAGTATTCTCACTGTTTAGCCCACATTTCCAAGACAATAAAGAGCAGAAATGTTTTACGAAGTTATTTGCAATTAAGTATAACCTAAGCTTATAAAGTTACATACATTCATTATCTTTTACTTTCTTGTAAACAGGCCAAATCTCTTTAGTATTTCTATCTTTCAACTTTTGCTGAGTTTTTTTGTTTTTTGTTTTGTTGTTGTTGTTGTTGTTGTTTATGTACCAAACAACTTCAAAGGTAATAACCTGAAGAAGAAATCCATAAGAGCAGAACTTACGTTCTTGCAACAAGCTATAACTGGGCATTTTTATAGTGGTTAAATCATGAACAAAAAGCAAAAAGTGCCACTCCAAGAAAATTAAAGGACAGCAGAATCTGAGAATGTTCCACTCTACAAGTAGAAAAACACATTAACGAGAACTTTCTAAAGCATTAACCCAGCAATCAAAGAAAAAGCCCCTGAAGAATCCCTCCGATTTTTTTTATCTAGCCTAGTTTCTTGCAAGAATAGGTTACACCTTTTACTGCAATTTCTACCTTGGATTGATCCCAAGTCATCCCAAGCTGGCTGCTGTGCATCCTACTGAAATTGGGATGCATCAATGACTTGCCAATTACAAACTGAATGGATACTTACAGGCCCTATCCAGCTTAAGATTTCAGGGCAATTGCCACTATCACCCACACCCTTCTTAAATTCCCCTCTGCTTCCACAGAACGCACCCTCTCTTGCTTCTCTCCTCACCTCATCCTGCTCCCACCCTGTGCGGGTGGGTGTGCCCTAGAACACTGTCCTTGGCACGCTTCTCCTCCCATTCCTACACTCTTCCTGGGCAGTCTCACTGACTCCCTGAGAGCCCTACCAATGGCCTGGAAATCCTCTCTCACATTTCAAACCTATGCTTCTGTCCACACAACAGTCCCTCAGGCACTGCAGGCTGCCCCAAACCAAAACTGAGATCATTTTCCTTCAAAATCTGCTCTTTCTGGTTAAATTGAACTACAATCCATCCAAGCCAGAAACCTGGGAGTCACCTTACTTTCGGCCTCTCCCCCAACCACACATTGTCATGATCACGTTGTCAGTTCAACCTCCCAAGCATGATTCGGAACTTGTCCCTTCCTTTCCATCTTCACTGCCACTGCCTGAGTTCAAACTCCCATCTCTCTTGAGCTTCACTGCTCCCACCTATTAGCCGTTCCCCTTACTCCAGATTTGTTCCCCTCAACCCCCAATTCATCCCCTTCCTTCTGCTCTTAGGGTCATCTTCCTAAATGTAAATTTATTACAGTCCCCAACAACAACAAAAAATCTTCCAAAAGCTCCCATTTGCCTTCAGAATTAAGATCAAAATGATGAACATGGAATGAAAAGCCCTCAGTGATCTGCCTCATACCAAAGCTTAAAACCTACACTCTCCACATGCCCCCTTCACTCCACCTGCATTAGCTTCGCAGGCTCTCTCAGGATTAGCTCTGGCACCTCTTCTCCTCCCCACTCTCACCCCACCCCTTCTCTGTTTATGTGAATCAACCTATTCATCCTTTACAATGCAGCGCAAAGACTATCTCCTCTGGGACTCTTAGGCGTACTGGAGGTTCTCTGAACCTCATTAGCCATTGCTCTGTGACAGTGCTCATCAATCACACTGCATCACAATCCCAGGGTTACTGGTTCTCTGTCCGTTTCCCCAACTCACATATCTGACCCTTGAGGAAGGCGGTCCACATTTTCCACATCTCCAAACCACCCCCTTTGCTAAAGAGCCTTAGGTTCTATGATGCCAGAAACAAAGGATGACACAGAACTCTGTGCTTATCCTACATCATCATCATTACAGCACTATGCTTGGCTTTCCCCACTATTAAATTTTTTGAATAGCAAGATGCTGTCAAAGATAAGATATATCCCAATTTCAGAGGTGTTAAAGTAACATCACAAAAACTATACGTATTTTGCCATCAGATTAGAAATGCATTTTAAAAATCAAAGTGCTGGAATATACACCAAAACTGAAATAACTCTTAAAGGGAGTATATTTTTACACACACACACACACACACACACACACACACACACACACACATAATGTTATCTTAAAATATTACAGTATTTTCCCTTTGAAATATTCAATAAGGAACTGTTTGTTCTCTATCCCAACTGTGAGAGCCAGAACACAAATCTATTATCTACTAAAATTCATAGAACTGTAGAACCATGGAAAACATTTGAATGTCCGTTAAATATGCCTGTACTCTTAGGTTCATTCCCCTGGCTCTTCCATCCACCAAGTCTGGACTCCACCTCCGCGGACCCCAATAGAACCTGAAGAGGACACATACTTCTGCACCTCTCCATTTCATGGACAATAACTCTAAAATGTGAGATGACCTCTCTCCAGGCCCACCTTTTCACTACCTCCATGTCCCAGCCCAGGCTTCTTGTTGCTAATGTAAGACCCTGTTCTTTCCGTTGTTTCTCATCCCAGCTCTCCCAGGTCCATTGCTGCCAGCTCAAAACTAGCCTCTCTCCTCTCTCATCCTCCTCCCACCTCACTCCATTGACTGTCCATCTCCTGTCCACTATACCCTCTGAAATCGGGACTCTGTTGGGGTGGAGAGGGAGAGGGATTTGTCTTTTGTCCTAATACTTTAATTTACCTCTCCCCCAGGGCGGATAGGGTCTGCTTTGACAGGTTAAAAACTACCTGAAAGTAGTAAGACATAGAACCCCCAAATAATCATATTTTCTTTGGAAAATTGAATAAGCCTCAATATCGCGGGAGGCGGGGGAGAGCAATGGAATGAGCCTTGCAAGAAGCTTGAATGTGTCACCAACCCCATACTTTCAGGTGTTTGTGAAACCATTATCCTAGAAATTTCTGGACATGCTTCATTTACTTTCTAGAGAACCCAAAGGAATCTAAATGCAATCCTAGGGGAGGGTCCTTATTGTCCAACATATCAACTAATTCACTAAATGCAAGGAATGGATAGATATTTCTCTAGACAACATTTTAGGTCATCCATTAATGACTACACATCTAACATATGGTAATTAACCATATCTGTATGTTTCATAAACTAAGAAAGTGAGTGTTAAAAGGAACTCTAGTGATATTCCATTGTTAATGAGGAAATGAAAGCACAGAAAGCTACCACCTAGTAAAACTTCTGAGACAAGCACGGGAGGTGATCTCCTTCAAAGAAGACAAACTCCTGCAAAGCACACGCTAATCCCAAAGTGAATGGTTCATTGGTCCAGTGATTTTCATTACACAATTAATTTGCAGTCTAACCTAGGGGGAAAATCAGTTTAGGGAGTAGAGTAAGTTTGTCAGGAAAGCTGCCATGATGTTGGTTTGAGTGGTAGCAAAGAACAGCATTATTGGTAGGGCCAGTAAAGACCTACCAAGGAGAAGACCTATCACTTGAGTAATGACTGTATATGCAAACACCTCAGGGGAATAAGTGGTAATAAATGCGTAATAAGTTTGGCTGTCTGGCCTGCCTGCATGATGTCAAAAACTTTTCAGTATTTCTTAAAAAACAGCAAAGTTTTCCCCCATCAAACTCTAGGCAGCAAATCCCTGCTCAGAGTCTAAGCTCAAGCATCCCTGCCACCCCCTCCACCCTCAGGAGGACACTCCAAGAACTAGAAAACAGAAGAAGCCAAGGGGTGTGAGGCTGAGGTGAAAGGATTCCAGAAATCTAGGACAATTTAAACTGTTCTTTGCTACCACTGAGACCAAAAAATGAGTGCATTATTTCATTTAGCCCATACCCCATTCTCCACTGTTTTCTCTCCTATGGTTCCCCTCACATGCAAGTTTATTCCTGTCAATGCAAACTCCATTTCTAACTCCAGGCCTTGTTTAACTCCCACCTACATCCTCAAAGTTTTTTGGAAAACACCACCTGTTACTGCCTCCCTTCTGAACCTTAATACCATTTTCTTCAAACAGTAGCATTCAAATTTGTGTCGAACTTCATTCTTTGTGTATTTTTTAACTTTTATTTCACAGCATTTATTGTTGAAAATTAGAAAATATAAATAAGCCAAAAGAAAGTCATCACCCAGATATTTATGTACCTATCCTTCAGACATGTTTGCATTTTCACAAAAATAGCAGCAGCACTCTGAATCTTCTGCATAATGCCATTGTTTCATGTCCGTATGCTCTCTAATGAAACCATTTAATGACTGCTTAATATTTCACTATAAGCATATGGTACGATATACTTAACAAATTTCCTATTCATATAAACGTGGATGGCTTCCCACTTCAGGCTATTATAAGCAATCTTGCAATGAAGAGACTTCCTTAAAGAATATTTATGTATTATATGTCTAATGGCTTCCTTAGGATAAATTATTAGAAATTCAGTTGCTATGCCAAAAGGCATGTGGCCCACGCTTTTAGGTCTTGTTATTTATACTGCCAATTTATCCTTCAAAAAGTTAATCTAACTTATTCTCCTTATTTATGTATCATTCAAAAAATATTTATTTTGTGCCTACTTTGTGTGAGGCACTAGCAACACAATCAAGATAAAAGACACAGTCCTTGCCCTCAAGGAATTTACAAAGAGACAGAAACCTACATCACCACAAATTCTTCATTACAAGTAGAGGTAAGCTAAGAAGGAAAAGTATAGGCTTTTTCCAAGATTACAGGAATTTTAGAAGAACCTGATATAGCATGAAGGGTCTTGAAGAGTTTCTACAGGAATAATGCTTGTGAGCTGGGACTAAGGTTTCCTATTGGAAATCAGGTAAAACCAGGTTACAGAGCATCCTGGATAATATGTTTTAAGCAAAGGGATCAGTGTGGACAAAGCCCCCCAGGAAGGGAAGGAACATGACCCATTTGAAAAAAATCTAAGCAGCTCAATGCAACTGGAGCAGAGAGGTAGCGGAAAGATTAAGGCAAGGGCCAGACCACACAAGTCCTCCAGCGGTGGACTTCCTGCACTTCCCCCTAAATGGAGAGGCCAACATTTGACAGCCATTAAAAGTCATGCTGCATTCAAAGCCTAAAAATCGGAAACACAGAAATAAATAAATTTACGCTGAATAAAAAAAAATACATCTTTAATTTGTTCCAGAACTTTTAAACATACAGTGCTATTCCATGTACTTTAAACAATACAATCGGCTATATTCATTAGTTTAATAGTTGTTGTCTAAAATATCTGCATGCCCACAGAGAACAAAACACATGAAAAATTCCTTGACTTGAATATGCTAAGACTGAGTCAATTAAAAGGTGTTTTGAGTCTGTCGGAGAAATTTCACATCTGTATTTTATTTAAGGTGAAAAATGTAAATGTTACTTTAAGGACTTTGGAGAAAAAGCTAATACCATAATCTTTCAATGACAATAATTAGACAAATTTTCTTTATTCCAACACAGATTTTCTTATAAACTGCCACATAAACAAGAGTTAAAGTTAGGGTTTTAAGATTTTTTTCAAAAATTAAAAGTTAGAAGACATTATTCCTTTTATACTGCTATTATTTGTCCACATAGATATGCTATTATCATACTTTAAAGGACATTCTAAAATAATTAACTATAAAAAAAAACCTGTACAGAATGTTTGTACCACAAAATCATGTTCCCAAGTGATAAAGGTGCTCAGCACTGGAGAGATAAAGCTCAAAAGGGTCACTGCTCAGCAGCCTCTCCTAACTAAAGAGCAGAATACAATCTGCTTGCAACTTGCAAAAATGAAGAGACTTCATAAAAATAACTTGTAAACATTCCCTGTCATAAAAGGAAATGCCTATAAAATTCCATAGTTTATTCTGTGTGAAACATCCCTCTACCCCTCAAAAGCTTAAAAAATATTTTTTTTGCTTTAAGATGAAAAGGCCATATCCCTAAGATACACTTTGTGAAAATGATCTCAATACGAGATCCAATGATTTCTATTATTTACTGTCCTTATTGAAGTTCGCCTGCTTGTTCCAGAGCAATTTTCTAACTGCATTGTTGATTAGCCTATTCCAAAGTAGAATTCTTCAGCAACACACAAAAGACAGAGAATAGTCCTCACGAATATACTTTGAAATAGGTGTATTTCCAGGCCATTGTTTTTCCTAATGACTATACTCTAGATTAAAAAAAATTTTTAATAAATGGAGGTTTTCAAACCAATGATGTGTGCAGCTCATTCTTATGACAGTCATTTAAACTTCTCATCTGCAAAACATAATGCAATAAATTATCAAAAAAGGGGGAAAAAACACAAAGCCCATCTGGTTTACAAAATGAAAACCATAAGCACTATAAAACATGTAGAGCCAAGTATTAGAAGTTACACATTTTGCTGGATAATCTTTTAAATCCTCTTGATCATAAAAGCAACGATCAATGTAAGAAATTTGGAAAATATAGAGATAGAAAAGCAAAAAGAAAAGTCCTGTAACCATACTATTTAAATGGAATTGTTAACATTTAGAGGTTTTTCTTTCAGTATTTTTTCTATTGTATACAAGTAATAAATAGGTTTAAAAATATACATGCATGCATACATTTTTTAAATTTAATTAGAATATTATATCTACATTTTTGTCTTTTGCTTTCATAATATATGGCATGTTACATATCTTTGATTTTAAAAATCCTTCTAAAAATGACATTTGCATTGTTTCCAATTATTTAACATATTAAACAAGACATAAAGATATTTAAAACTTGTAACACTTCTGATTATTTTCTTAAAATATATTTTTAGAAGTTGAATTATTATGTTAAAAGGGAACCTGAGATGGCCAAGCATCACCCACAAAACAAGCCTTGTTCTACTAGATTTTAAACTAGGTATATATTTAAATAATTTATACCTAGGTAAATTATTTAAATATATACCTAGTTTAAAATCTTGAAATATAATCACTATAATGTTTTAACATACAGTCATGGAAAAAATTTAATTTAAATTAAACTCCAAACTATATACTCTAACCTGTTCCAAATGATTCAGGGAAGATGAAAAATTATCTCAACTAGTTAAGAAAAACAAAATATCAGAGAAGCTAGACGGTGAGTCTAGCACAGAAACAGGACAAACACCTTTCTTTCAATAAATTACAAATAGAACAGATCTCTCTCTCAGAAGGCAATTTAAACCCGAATATCTTTTCCCCTTCATCTTAACCCTTAATTTTTAAATTTTTAAATTTTCTGACACAAACAAGAATTTTGTTACAGCATATCTGGAGATAACTGTTAGCTCTTGACAATCAAGAAAAACATTGATTTCTTAAAAGTCCAATCCCAATATCTTGAAATAAAATGCTAATGTTTAAGATTTTCAAAATAAGGACAACTCTTCTCTTTTTTAATACTTACTCAGCATGGGAAAGTTTTGTTTCTTCTCTTTGTCTTGCAGAATAATTTAGGTTCCCACCTAAAACACAAATAAACATAGAATCTTGTCAATATAACTATTATAAGTAAAATTCAAACAGCACACACGTACTCTTGCATTGAAATACCCTAAAGTAACAGAAAAGGGTATGGAAGATGAAAAGAAATAGCTTATCTGCTGGAACTTTCCCAAGGGGAAAACAATGTTTTTAAAGAATCTTTATATGGTACAAATAACCACTCCTTAATTTTAGCATTCTTTTAAATTTGGACTTATGTATTATTTCAGGTTTTGCTAATTGGAACATTATATTAATATTCAGTGATAGTGAAAATTAAGAGAAATTAAAGGAAATGACCTAAAGCTATTTAAACATGTGTATACATTCTTCTAAATGCATAATAACCTTTCTGAGTAAGACAGTTAGAAAGATTGATAAAGGTAACATAAAAATCTTAGGATAAAGAAAAAAGCACAAATGTATGTAGTACACATTAGCAAAGGAAAAAATCTGCAATTTCTCATTCTATATCGTGCACGTGGAACCATAAAGTACACATTTCAGCTATAAATATAAAACAATTACACAATGGCTTTAAATTATTTTAAAAATCCTTCTCTATGCTAATATACTTTTTGCTAGCATAAGAACATACAAAATTTTACATTACAAAACAAAAAGAACATGACAACAATTTCAATAAATATGAAGGTCCAGAATACATAATTATATATTATACAATGGATGTTTCCATCACTATGAACAGAATGTTACTGTTAAATGAACTAGAGCACTGGCCTCTTAGAGGCATTCAGATAATCCAGTGACCCCACAAGATGATCCATCAGTTTAAGAAAATACTTGTTGAACTTCTATTTACCTCGAGCACGATTCACCAAATAGAGTAAGACCACAGCTAAGAGTGACACTGGAAGTGAAAAAAACACAGGGTCCTTAAAAAACAAGTACTTCTTTCCAATGATTCCTATGTAATTATAATTACAATGTAAAGCTTAGACAAATCAAATAAATCATTATTAACTAGCATTTAAAAATAAAAACACTACTCCCATTATTTTCCAAAGAGCACTAAAAATAAGTTACATGCCATTTTCTCCAGGAGCTACCTGAGCCCAGGGATGATGGCAAGGCCAGAAACAAAGAAGCTGAGACCCCCACAGGAGAAAGGGCTGATTCACCCATGGGTCATCCCCACTGCTCTTTTCTCTCCCTTTATAAGTGCTGGTCCTTCCTGGCACTTACCAAAAAGCTGTGCAAGCCCCTAGACTGTCTACCTTTTCCAGAGAGTCAAATAAAGTAATCCTTTGAGAGTTTTAGGTCTGAAAACACCACATCTATTTTACAAACACCATAACATGGTATGAGACTCCCTGAAGCCATGAGCCAGAGTAAACCTCAGAAAATCAAAAATAAGACAAAAGCACTTTAATGACCCAGTATTTTAAGTTCTTATATGACTCACTTTTAAAAACAATATTTTCAAATTTGATGTGCTTATTTCTAAAATTATGAGATAATGAAATGTATTTAGGCTATTCATAAACAATTATCTAAAAGTATAATTATACTTCAAGTATAGATAGTCATTATGCCCTCTAAATAAAAATGAAGTCTGATAATATCATCACTGGGGTATGCCATTTTAAATACATGTTACTGAAATATAAAAGGCATCTTAATATATGAGAATTTTTTTCAGATGAACACAATTTAGTTTTCAATAGTTTCCCAATGCTTCCTATTTTTGACCAACAAATCATTACAAGTGAAAATTAAATAAAAAGACTAAGAATAAAAGCAATTTAAAATTGCCTAATGATCTAACTATAAGCATTCAGACCTAAATCACACCAACATCCACACATTCACACCAGGAACATATTCAGAACCCTTCAAATAGTTCTACTTTAAAAGGAGAAATATTTTTTAAAACACATAAATATTTAAAATAGAATATAAAGCAGATTCCACTGCTGCCTTTAAGGATAAAATCTGAAAAATGCCTGTGAATCTTCAAGGAACTAGAAAGTTAGCAGTTGGGAAATTGATGCACAGGCTAAGAATTATGCAAATCTAAGACACAGATCTTAGAGATTTGGTTGAAAAGAAAACAACAATGACAACAAAAAACTAAAAGGATAAATAAGCGCATTCTGCTACATATTAAAAGAAACTAAGTAAATGTTGCCACATGAGACACTTACAAGAAACACAGGCAATGAAGAAAACTTCCAAAAATAAATATCCCTTAGTATCCAGTATCATGCCAGCAATGATGGAAATGACTGCCAACCCAAGATTCTGAATGGACTGCATGCTACAATAAAAGAAATATAAAAACACATTTCAATTTCAAGTCTTCACATACAGAGTAACAATTCACTATAAATATTAGTATTTATAAACCACATACTATTAGTGTTAAGAGATATTTTCAACCAGGGGTGACCTGATAAAGAATGTTTTTTTAATCCCCCATCTCCTCTACTAGATTTCATGCTCAAAAGTAAGGGAGCTTGCCTTACTAAGTGCAGTATGAACTCAACATCTTTCTGCTGAATAAAGAAAAGGTAAGTGGATACCAGTCGCCTTTCCGCCAGAAACCAATACTCAACTTTTCACTGAAAAGCCCTTAGATAAATGGCAGTGGGATGATAAATGTCACATTTACCTCTTACAGGTTAACTTTACTCCAGCTCTCTTGCTGGAGGCTTGGAGCATTTCTGTTGCCACAATAATGTCATAAATAGATTAAATGACTTTTCTAGTGATATCCAGGTTAAGAGCTACCCCAGAAGCCTAAACATGACTAGATTCTGGAGACCTGGAATTTCATATAATAATGAAATTGATACAGCAGAGAGAAACATTATACAAGCCACAGTACAAATACTTACAAGCCATATGCAGTTCCCAGCTGATGTTCTGGAACTACAAATGCAACCATTGGCCACAATGCACAGGCAAGCAATGAATAGGAGATTCCCAGGAGACACTATAGGAAGCAATACAGAAAATGGTAAAAGGCTTATATTAACCAAAAGGTGACTTTCTTTAATGAGATTAGCAAGAATGATAAAACAGCTAATATACGAATATTTGTGCAAATTTAACTGCAATCAGGCTAAAACTCATAGTCAATACAAAAAAGTTCTGACCCTCGCAAACAGTATATCCCTGTGACAAAATATATGCATACTGTCTTAACCATTTTATATCATATGCATCTTTAACTGGCTGGCCCCAGGGTGCAATCAAGAACCAAGGAAGAAAACAAAGCTAATTTGCAAAATGTTATTACCAATGTTTTAAGGAACCCTATTTTCCACACCTTATTAGAAATTATAAATTAAGCAACCAAGGCAACATCATGCCAATAGTACATTATCTTACCTCTGGGTCATCAATACCCGTCTGGAGAGTAGGGAAAATAATTAACAACCACCACTGCTTGTTAAACATCACCTAATGCTAATTTTTTCTTCAATTAAAAAAGAAGCCTCATGATTTAAATTAAAATAAAGCCACTTATATCTACTATCAGATGGGCAAAGATTAAAATAATGCCAATGTCCAACAATGGCATGGATACTAAGAAAGAGACACATTCTTCTATTATTAATAAAGTTATAACTGGGTAGTTATTGGAAGAAAAATCACAATATCTATCAACATGTTAAATGTGCAAAGCCTTTATTACAGCATTTCTACTTCTAGGAATCTGTCCTATAGAATTCTCACCAAGTACATGAATATATATGTTTTAAGATATTCTTTTGTTAAGAGGTAAGAAATGCAGTACTTCAGCCTGTGTTCTTAAAAATGACATTCTGAAGAACTATAACAAAAGCTTGAAGAATTCATTAACACTTTTTGACTTACTAAAAGTCAATGATAAAAAGATGTGAAATAACAGTTATTGGGGCTGATAGTTTTTGCCACCTATGACGAAATGACTTTTTTTAATGAAGTACAGAAAAATAAAAGGAACTAATAAGCATTCTGGCTTTTGTAAGACTAATTTATTTCATATATTATTTTAGCATTGAGGTTACTCTATTAAGTAAGTCAAATGAAATTAAAAATACGCTAAGCATTAACAATTAATATTTATATACTTTAAAAGTTACTTTGTAGAAATTGAAATCAAGTCATTGTTTTCCCCACTGTCACCAGCATTGCTTTCTGAGGAGCTGAGCATGGCCCCTGACATGCACTTTACAGAGTCCTCCTCCTTGCCCCCTGTGCCCCCCAGAAGTTAACAGCAACATTACCATAGCAATCCAAGGGTTCCACAGTGTAAAAGCCAGTAGCATGTGCGAAGCAAGAGTGGTCACCACTGCACACAGCACCCAGATGATGTTCTTCCCCGTTTTATCCACCAGGAGCCCAAATATTGGGGACATGGGAGCTGATATGACATATACAACACTGCCCAGAGAATATAAAAGATATTTAATGACATCTATCACAGCTACCAAAAAAAAAAAAAAAAAAAAACTCCAAGAAGCTCCCAAAGCCATCAGGCAAGCAAACCCTAGCTCATTCAGTTTAACAATTTTCTAAAATGGTCATCTGTAAATAGAAATATAAAGATATAAAGAGTGGTCCAGGACTCCTTTTATTTTCCATTAATGCAAAGACAGCCACTCAGGATCAAGTCCCAGTACAGTCTTGGTTATACACTGTCAGTGTTACATCACACGTGTTTATAACATTTGGTTCTAAGATCCGCACTAGGCACACAATAAGCACTTACAAAAGTGATAAAATACCTGTTAATAGCACTTGCTGCCTGGGAAGAAAACCCAAATTTCTCTGTAAAGAAAACCCTAAAATAAAGAGGGGGAAAGAGAAATGAGCACTTTAGAGAGAACTACTGTTTTCAAAAAACAAAGGCAAAATAAAACTGAATACAAATAATTCTAAGTTTAGTCAACTTTTTCTTGATACTGTTTTCCCATCTTATCTGACATTCATCTTCAAGTCAGTGGCTAAAGCTTTAGTGTTTATATAAATATTTTACAAACTAAATAAAATATACTGATGCCCTTTTCCTTTTTTACATATACAGCAAACAGTATATATGAATTTTCAGAAAACCAAATGTATTACCACAGGGAATTAAGGCTGCTTCTTTTCCTTAAAAGCAATAATGGACAGGTTCTTTGCTATATAATGCATAGCATTATAATATATAATAATTTGTCTCAAATTATTTAAAATGAAAGCCTGAATTTAAATGTTATAATTACAAAGACACACCCTACAAAGACACTCTCACTCACACACTGCTCTGTTTAAGCAGCTGCCAATGAAAGAAAAATACAGTAGTAGTAAATAAAGCAAAGAATTTGATTTGAACCCTGAATCTGAATCTGGCAGAATTGCAGTACTGGCAAATATAAATGTGCCCAGTTACTATAAGCCAATATACTGTCCACCTTCTGAATAAGAGGCTTCCTAACCAAAGAATAAAGAGGAAATAAAAATATTACTAATCTAAAATCAAGCATTAAAATAAGTCAATTATTTTGAATCAAAAACTATTATTGGATAGTTCTTCAAAATATAATCAAAGTATTAAACCAATACTAAACCTTAAGCTAAGAAAATAAGTTGTGTCCCAGGATATAAAACAATTCCTGTGTAAATATAAACTATAACCAGAGAAGCAAGATTTACAGCTAAAAAAAATATATTTATGTGACTGAATTCTCATTATAATTTAGTCAACAAGAATGGAATGCTAGAGAATACTCACTTCCCAAGTCCAATAAAAGGGAACACCGCAACATAATAGAAGACACAGATGATAAATATGAGCCACAGGGGTAAAGAGAAGTCCTTCACATCAGTTAACTTAATAACTTCACCTTCAGAAAGAGAAGAAGCTATCAGCATAATCTTGCATAGTGAAGTCAAAAAGATCTTTCTTTTATCACATGATTAACCTTTGCCATTCAGTTAAAAGAATATTTTTCTCAGTAAATTACTGGAACATACTTTCTGGAATAACTTTAAAAGACATTAGAAAAAGCAGAGTCTAAGATTAGCATCTACCTTTCAACTTTCTTCCAGGAATACTCATCATTTTGCACATATACAAAGTACAATAAAGAATATAAATTATTCCAAAACCTTAAAAAGGGGAAAATGTACCCCAAAATTTTGACATTTGGCAATAAAAGATTAAAAAACATGTATTAAGTCTCATGGGTTTACAATATTGCATTAGGAACTTGCTTCATTGTAAATTATCTCAAAAAGGCTATAATTCCCCAAGGTCTCACTTTTCTTCATTTAGATTTACCTGTTTTTCCTTGTTCTTTATGAAGAATTCTTTCTGCTCTCTGATCCAAGTAAGCAAGGGCCAAGGCACAAATTAGTGAAAGAATACACGTTATACCTCCTACAATAAAAAAGAAAAAAAAAAAAGATTTTAAAAGAGAACCAGACTGAAAGTTCCTTAAAAGGCGGCATATCACATTAAAGCCAAAAACTTAGCAACCAAAAGGGACTGTATTTACACATATAAGAAAGCCTACAATTACTGAATCAGGACAGAAGGAAAGGAAAAGCAAATGGTAAGCACTCAACAAACAGAAGTCACTGTTACTATATTATTTCCCAGTAGAAGGCTGAAGATTAGAGGGAAAAACTAGAACGAACTAGTCCAGTACCATAATGCAAAATACAGACTGAAGAAAGATGACCGGCTAGCAAATTAGTCATTTCTTAATTCAGTCTAAGCACCAATTATTAAAAGGTGAAAAAATTACGAAAAAATTACGAAAGCAATGTCTAATTCTGTGATTACCTCATCTTCCTTCTGATTCCTTCCCAAAATCTGTAACCCTTGCTGCTACTCTCTGCCAGCCCCAGGCCCCACCCTCCCACAGCACAGCTTACTCAGGCTCTCTCTGTGCTGAGTATTCACATTACTCACAAATGGCTGACCTCATATAATTAAAGTAAACTGTATGAATAGTGAAATAAAGTTTATACTTATGAAGACTTTTAAAAAGAAGTGTAATAAATTAATTGAATCTTTAATTGGCTGATGTAATATATAGTTCAGTTGAAAAATTACTGAAAGTCAGTACACACAAGTTCTGCTTTGGCCACTAACAAGCTGAATGATCTTGGACACAGAACTTAATCTCTCTGGGCTTCAATTTCCCCATCTGTAAAATAAGAGGCTTTGACTTATGATGGCTCTAAAATTCTTTAAAATTCTCAAACTCTCCATTGTGGAGGAAACTAGAAGGAACACTGAAGAGCATTTGAGAATAAGAACGAGGTTTTAAGTAAGGCAAAGACTTTGAGAGGGAAGAAAAACAAAGTCTCCAGGTACAAGTCACTTGTTCAGGATTACTACTACACTGTCTTGTTTTTATCAGGCTGTACCAAGCAAACATAAGGAATAAAAGAAGGCACAGAACATTCACCCCAGCCCACGGGCTCTGCAAAAAGCCCTCTACACACCATGGAGCTCAGTTAGACAAATTCACTCCACACAGAAAAGGCATGGGTAGTGAATCCAGAGGGTCTTATTCAATTCTCAGTGACCCACCCAGCAACCAGCACAACGGAGCCTCAGCTAAGAGAACTTAGGGCCAGGAACGACCTACACAGTTTTGGTCAAACACCCACAATTTTATAAAAAACAGAGACAAGGATGTTAACTACCTTGTCCAAGATGACAGAACTGTTAGAGCTAGGACTAGAACCTAGGCTCCTGACTCCCACTTAGCAGATTTCCTACCATATCACATTATCTCTGACTTCCATAAATCTAAGCTCTAGAGGCATACTAACTGAATTTGAGCAAAAGAAAACAATCCTCCCTTCTCCTGTCAACAAATAATTACCATCTTACATATATAAACTTCTGATTATCCTCAGATACACTCTCTCATTTGATCATCAGGATGATGCTGAAGTAAACAAGAGTGGGACAAAACCTTCCATTTTAAGAAAGTGAAAACAAAAATACAAACGAGGTGAATGAGTCACTATTTCTAATTAGGTCAAAGAACTCGTGAATTGTGCAGGCAAGTTTATAACCAAAGTGGTCTAACTCCAATTCCAATATTCCTTCCCCTCTGCCATGATGCTTCCTGTGACATGCTTTCAGAAGATACAAAATGTGGGATATCAGGATTCACCAACCAATCATAAGTGTGACTCCAAGGGTTGTGTGACCAGCAGAACCCAACGAAGCTTCAACCTTAGAATACAGCCATCCCATGAGGTTCATGTTTACTGTACTTCCCTGAAAGAGGAAAAAAATAAGTCAACATAATTTTTATTTATATCTCTGCCTTGTTCGAAAAATAGGATGTAAGGTGACTTACAGAACAAGTGCAAAGGATTCAAATTAAACAAGAGATAATTTTTTTAAAACACGAGAAAGAAAAAACTAACAAACTAAGATAAATCCACAGATAAGATTACCAAATAAAAATGCCAATTTATAGAAAATGCTAGTATTCAACATAGCACAGCACATTTTAAACTTTTCAGTAACCAGAGCAACAATGAAACACAAGTTAAAAAGTTCACAGGGTGCCTACAACAAAATAAACCTTAGCTCAGAACAAGCACAACTCTTCCTGGTGTTGACATCTGAAAACGATTCATCCTCCAACTGCCCAAAAGAAGACTGTAAAAATTATAGTAGAAATATCCTTGTTCATTTATTCATTCATTTAGCAATTATTTAGCCCTGAGTACATACCAGTCACTATTCTAAGTATTGGAAATATAATAAAGAACAGAAAAATTTCCAGCTGTCATAGAGCTTTTAGTGGGATAGAAGAGGTAAAAACACGTGGTATAATAGTGTTTAAAAGAGCTTTAAAATAAGAGAAAAATAAGCAGAGAAGGAGAATATAAAGGGGTAAAGAATATAAAGTAAAAAGCTGACGGAAGCTAGCTGTGAGGACATCTGAAGAGCATTCCAGGCAGAAGGAATAACCAGTGTGCAGGCCCAGGGAGATAGGCTGCCTGGCATGCTCAGGGAATGGCAAGGTGGACAGAGGCTGAAATAGCATCAATGAAGAGAGATGAGATGAGGTCCCCAGAGAAGAAAAGTTAAGAAGCGTGGCTATACAGCATAATAAGGATTTTGGCTTTTACTCTGTGTGAGAACAAAAGTTGTTAGGGTTTTGAGAGAAAGGGGCATGATTCATGTATGCTTGAACAGACCCACTCTGCTGACACATCCAAAACAGTCTACAAGTGGGGATAAAGGCAGAAGCAAGGACATTGTTAAAGGACTACTGCAATAATCCAGAACAGGGATGATAGGTCTTGAACTAGAGTGGCTAGAATGGGCAAGTGATAAGTGGCTGAAATATGGGTATATTTTTATGCTAATAGGATTTGCAAAAGAAAAATATGTGGAGTGTGGAGCAAAAAAAAAAAAGAGGAGTTAAGTGTGACACCAAAGTTTTTGCCTGAGCAACTGGAAGACAATAACTAAGGATGAGAAAGTGACAGCATGATCTAGTTTGGAGGATGGCAGGTAGAACAGCAGAGCTGGGTTTGGCCATGTCAGGTTTCATGTGCCTACTAGACACCTAAGTGAAAATATCAAGTAGAGAGTTGTATATATAGGTGTAGAATTCATGGAAAGCCCTGGACAAGTGATATAAATTCAGGAGCAAAGACACATTATTTAAAATTTCAAAACTAGGTAAGATCACCTAGGAAATGAGCATCAAAAGAAAAAAGGAGATGCCCAACGACCAAGCTCTGGGGTACTCCCACATTTACAACTTGAGAAGACTGAGATGCAACCAGCAAAAGAGGTAGAAAAGAAGTAGAGAGAGGGCAAAAGGAAAACTGTGACACTGTCATGTCCTGGAACCCAAGAGAAGAAATCAAGGAATGGGGAATGTCAACTGTGCTAAATGTGCTATTGACTAAAACTCTGCTATCAATAGGTCAGACCCTGAACACTGAGAAATGAGGTGGCTGCCTGAGATCTGGCTCACTCCACCTGCTCCTATCTTCCCAACACTCCAAGGACCCCCATCCTGCATCCTCAAAGCTTCTAAGCCCTAAAAACTGAGGGCTCCTCAGAACACAGTTGAATGGATTCTAACTAATATGTAACCACCCAGAAAAGAACCTGAGAATCACTAGGAACCACAGTGGTGTCATTGCATATGAGTCTTACTCAACTGATCCTGTATCATTCTTTGAGAGGTTATCAGACAATGAGATCCACGATCTGCCACAGATATATCTTGACTTGCACAAGATACATAATCAAGTACTCAAAATATTCTTATAGATAAAATTAAGAAAACATGGGAAACCAAACTAGTTATCAAAGAATTACAAATTAAAATAATATTTAGACGTCCCCCAAATTGATAAAAAGACTCTTTTAAAAGTAATAATAGCCTATACTATATGAAAAGGATCCTCTCATATTCCACAGATGGGGATGTAAACACCTCTGAGAGAATAATGTAAAAACATGTCTCAACAGTCCTAAGAATCCCTAACAGACTCCGTGACTCAATAATAATTTCATTCTTAGCAACCTAGCCTAAGGAAATGAGATGTAGACAAGTTTTATGGTGTCACACAACAGCATTATTTCTAATAGTATAATAGACAAATTTGAATCCATATTCACAAAAACATGTTATACATTTCCCATGATGAAATATTACATTAAAAACTTTTTATACTGGATTTCTTCTTAAGAATGTCATAAGAATTTTTTTATGTCATTTATTAGTCTAAAACCTTGGTCTGATTGGTAAAAGTTTTGTTTTTTACAAAAAAAAAAAAAAAACCATTCATTGGCATTTACAAGTAAAAAAACCTAATGGGGTATGGGACGGTCAAAACACCTTACAGGCTGCATTAATAAAAGAATAATGTTGTTCCCCTGAGTACCCTCTGTCAGATCAAACCTGAAACACTATGATCATCTGCAGGTTTCAAATGCTAGGAGGTACACTGGTCACCTGTGTTTAAGTCTAGAAAAGAGTGAGCCCATGTTCAGGGAGCTGAAACCTGCATAATGTGGCTTTAGACAACCACAGGAAAGGAGCAAGAACTTAAGAGCTCTTCATAAGCAAAGTGCTGGTCCACATTTAAGTGGTGAACTACAGAGGGCAAAGCAGGAGCAATGAGTAAAAGCTACATGTGCAGGCAGATTTCATCTCCAGGTGAGGCTGAGCTTCATAAAGTTAACTGAAGTAGATGGGTTGTCCCATCACACAGTGAGCTTCCGACCATGGAATGTACAAGCAGCGCCAGGATTACCATATATGAAGAACTTAATAGCTGGGATGCCAAAATGAATAAGAAATGAGACAATGAAATCTGTAAGATCCATTCCAATGCTCAGATTCTTTAAACTAATGAATGCTCGTTTAGCCATTTTAGACTGTTTCCTAAGTGACGCAAGGTTAGAAATGCCTTAAAGTGCTATACTATGGTCTAGTGGAACATATTTAAAAATCAATGCCTCCTTTATCATACTCCTTTCATCCTATCATTTTTAAGAGACAATTATAAGATTCAATCTTTTGCTTCCTATTTGGCTTGATTAGGTTTGCCATACTTACAATTCTAGCCATACTAAGCTGTAGTCCAAAGACCAGGTTTAATTCTTTGCCTTTAAACCAACTCACAGCATACGTATTCTGAGCAACTGCTAAGGACTCTCCACCAATACTAAAAATGAAGAAAGAAAGAAAGAAAAATCAAGCTTGTAAAGAAAGACCACAGTTAGCAATGCAGCAGTTTTAAAACTCTGACACTGTCTCTTCCCCTGAATTTAGGTGGGCTTATGACTGCTTCAACCAATAGAATATGTTGGAAGTGACACTGTGTGATCCCAAGGCTGGGTCACAAAAGGTGACATTTGCCTTTTCACTCAAACATTCACACTTAAGATCCCTGAGCCACCTGTAAGGAGTCCAACTATCCAGAGTTTACCATGCTATAAGAAAGCCAAGCCACACAGAAAGGGCTACACTTAGACACTCTAGCCAGCAGTGCTAGTCTTCAGCAGTGCTAGTCTTCAGTGACCCCAGCCCAGGTGCCAGACATGGGCATCAATAAGCTTTCACAGGATTCCAGCCCCTAGCCTTCCATGAAACTTTTTAGGTGAGGCTCCAGACAACAGGTGCACAGACAAAGCCGTTCTTGCTGTACTCTGCCCGTAAGCACAAGGAAATGTTTTAGACTGGTAAGCTTTTGGTGATTTGATATGCTGCAATAATAATCATGACAGACAATAAAAGAACTCTGGGTTACAGCACCATATATGCTATAAAAAAAATGATCACGTAGAGATAGTGGGCCATACTTTGTAAAGACTCAAAAATTCACTTTGCAGGCCAATAAATACCTTCGGTATCTGACATTGTCTTATTCCTGAGTTTTAATTTTCCTTCTGTAAGTTCTACATATTCACCATTCCCCATCCAAGCCTTTAGTTAGTAGCTTCTTCTCCTCCATATCCCAACACTGAGCCCTCTTCACCATGCCACCCCAGTCTAAAAATAATTCTTCCTTTTTACTAATCCAAATTCTATATTGATGTTAAGGCCCACTTCGTTTGTAATGCTACTTCTGACCACACTTCCATCTCTGAATCCCCTTCTATTTTTATATACATTTTGTTTCCTTCACTTAGAACACTTTTTGGAGTATGTCACATGTGTCTGCATGTTCCTGGTACCAGTGAAAAGACTGAGTGAGTTATACTTTTAAGTTAAAGACTGAATAAGTTCTACCATCTGCATCCCCTCAGGTCAGGAAGCCCAAGACTGGACTCAGAACAGGCTTACTGAACAAGACACTAAATTTCATGAAGAGCAATTCGTCTTTGTATTCTACTTTGTATTCTAGTCATTCAAGTCCCTTCAACAGCAAAATGTCCATGAATCACCAACCTAGAAATTGGTGGTCTATACTACAATACTATAAATGAAGTTTAAAAAGGCTTCAGTACAACATAAAGAAAAACCCCTAGGAAAAAGATTATTTCTGGAGAACTACCTAATATCAAAACCCCAAACAGCATTAACTATGACCACTTAAAATTGTTGCTTACTTTAAAGGAAAATTAAGACAACTAATAGCCAAGAATATGACTAGATTTCTAGGACTTAAATTTTCCAGAAGAGACAATATATTTTTTGTATATCCTTACTAAATTGATAGTTGAACACTAAAACAATAATATATTAAGATAAATGAAATTATGCATAACTTACCCAAACACAAACCTTCCAAATTCCATCAGCCAAAAAGCGTTAACTATTCCACCCAGAGCAAAAACAACCTATAACGTGGAATACAATGTAGAATTAATGGAAAACGTAAATTCAAGGTATTCAAGAGAATTAAGTAACTTATGATGAATCATAACTTCTACAGCAGTTTTAATATTCATTCTTAGTAAATCTGTGAAATTAAAATATTAATGTTCACCTGTCTCAATGCTTAAAATAGATTATACTTAATTAAAAAGGGCATTCATTAAACCCATCTTTGCAGGAATCAGAAGAGAATTCAAGTCACTATCAGGAAATCAATGAATATTTTGGCCTTTCTTACCTGTCCAATGCAAACAAAGCAGCTAAAAATAATGGTGCCCCATCTGTTAGAAAGAAAGTGAGGAAATGAATTAAGGTATGTCACCAAATCCTTCAGTAATAATTCACTTTGGTTTCTTTGACAAATCTGCATTCCCTTTAAGGAAAGAAAAATGAAGTGCTGGTCTAGGTCTGACGTCAGCAGCTTTCCCGAGCTGAATGCTAATCTTCAGATGACTTGACTTCTGAAGGAATTCCAGAGGCTTTAATAATGGCATATGTGAGTTTAAACCAGTCATCTCTTAAACAAAACTCATGAAATAATCTTCAAGAAGTACCCAGGGTTCCCATTTAAAAATGGACATTTTTTAATAAACTTTCTATCAAGATTTTAAGATTGATTCCAAGGCGTGCCAGATTAAGTGGTTATAATTCTTGATAACTAAAATCGATTTTTAAAAGGACAAATATCAATCATGTTGAAATAAGTCTGTTTTACTCTAACATTCTAAACTTTGAGTATCTGATTCATGTTCCCCAGAGTAATAAAATGTTGATATTAGAAGAGTCCTCAAAGACCACAGGAGTAAATCGGACTTCTGAAACTCAAACACCTCTCACAATCCTTGTGAAATGGCCACACCACATTCTACTGAATGTCTTCTAGCTCTGGAGAACTCACTATGCTCCCAAGGCAATTCATAGCACCTCCTGTCAACGTGACAGAGAAAAATCTTCAACATATGAAGTGGAACCAGTCCTCTTGAAATGTCCAGCTAATTCTATGCCTTTAGACGAAGCAAAATAAATTCCTCCATTAGTTTCTAACTCTTTAAATTTTAAAAAGTTAGTCCCCAAGTTTAAACACTTAAGAGTTTCTTCAATTCTTTTCCACCAGTTATGGTTGGGAGACTATTACCTTGCCCTCTGCCTTCTGAAAATATTCCCAGTCTACAGGCCTCTTAGTTTCCACTAACATCAAACACAGAATCATAAAGATGAAAAGTGACAAAGCTCATAGTGTTATTCCTTCCTCAGTATCTAACAGATGTGATCACAAAAAGTTTGACGCCTGAAGAGAAATTCTCATTGGGGAGAAGCAAATACTCCATATATGCTAAATACCACATATCCAGCTCTCAATCCTCATAACCACCTTGCAGGAGAGAAATTATTTCCCATATTTTACCAATGAGGAAACTGAAGCTCACAAAGCTAGGAACAGCTCAGAAGGGCAAGGAAGTTGAGCAAGTGGCAGCAGTAGGATTCGGACCGTGGCCTGCCTGATTCTAACTAAGTGAGGGCATAATTTACCTTTAGGTAACTGAGTTACCTATTCCACAAACAGCATTTACTAGTCCCAGCCTTAACTGAAATACCAACCAAGTCTCAAAAACCGATTCCAGAGATACAGAAACCATTTGAAAGACAGAGTTTATTTATTCAGTTCTTTCCAGAAATACCTTAATTTAGTTCTGTGTTTTCCTAACGAACAGATTTTACCCATAGGTGAGATTTTTTTTTTAAGCTTACCGTATTCCAAATACTCGGTCTATCAAAAAGCCACCAAGGAAACACAAAACTACATTGGGCCAAGAATACCAGGCATACAGCAGCATGAATTTCGTGGTATTCACCTGCATATCCTACATGGAAAAAAAATAAAACTATTTTTCCAAACAGTTAAGTTTAGCAGTTAATAATCAAATCATTCTAGGTAGAGCAGGAATTTCTTAATATTTGTAGTCACTTATCACTTAACAGCTTTGGGAACCTCATGACGGCTATGGCCCCTGCCCCAGAAAAATGGTCACACCTGGGAACTTCTTGAGTCCACATGCCATTTCAGAGGCTTCATGGAGTCCAGCATCAATCAGATCCCCCACTATGGGGACCACCTCCATTTGCATCTGTCTATATATTCTATATTTTTATCCCCCCTATATTACCTGCATTGAGGCTCCCTACCACATGGAAAAGAATATGTGTAGCTATCCCTACCCTCCCTCCCACTAACTCCAACTTTCTTTCCCTCCATTCTAGAATGTGGAGGGCCAATCTATGCATTTCTCCCTGTCCAAATAAAAAGCTTACAAGAAGATTAAATGCACAGGAAACTGTAAATATCAAATATATTTTTACAGAAGCAGATTAAAAATACTGACATGTACAATCCTCTTCAATCACTATCCATATTCAAAAAAAACAAAAACATATTTAAACTACACAACCTGAGAGCTGATGAAGCCTCAACAGCTGCACCTGCTCTTAAGCCAACAAAAGAAACAAAGGTAAAAAATCAACTTACCTGTTTAACCTGAGTCTGAAGGGCAGCAGGATTATCATAGCAAAAATAGCTGCCTAGAAAAAGAGCAAATATTTTCTAAGTAATAACACTATGTAAAAGTTTCAAGCTGAAAATACTATTCAAATGGTACTAGGTGCCTGAGGACTGACACTGTGAAAACTTTTTTGAACCATTTCCTTGTCCATCATTATTTTCTAAATGACAGCCAAATAACCCAGAGGGCACATGCCAAACCATTTACAAATCATTAGTGTGCATATACAGCAAATACCGGGAACCTGGATTAAGAAGTTAATCAACAACTACTTGTTCTTCCATTTTACTGCCATGCTTCATATGTATATTATTTTATCAGCATCTGCATGAAGCAGCTATATTTCCTTAAAGTTACCAAAATGTATGCCCGCGCGCGCGCACACACGCACGCACGCACGCACACACACACACAATTTCACAAACCTCCCCAGCAGTTCCCTGGTAATGTGACCTGAGGTCACCACTTATCCTGAGAGTGGAGGATGGAGTTTAACTACTCTGTCTAAACCAATATTTGAAATGAGAATTCTAATTCTACAAACAGAATGTCTGAATCAAATAATTTAGCAAGCACAGTGCCAAGTATGAAGAAAAATACAGTTCTAAAGAATTAAGCTAAAACATAATGTCTGTTAGCAACTAAGAACAAGTGGAAAGAAGTTGACATTCATTCATTTTTATTTTTAAAGTAATAAAATTGACAAGATTCATGGTAAGCTTCAAGATAACACTGCCTCCATTTCTCCACTAATTCTTTCTATAAGTATATTTTGGAAGCTACAGATTCAAAACAAGAAAACTGTCATTAGAAAGGTAGGAATCTGGCTTCTGAAAGTCTGGCATCATCATTTATCAAAAATGATCTGTCTGCTTGGATAGGGACATTTTAAGTGTTTTATGTTGTTCTTTTTCATTCCTAAGCCAGCAATTTGTGGTTCCTGCTTTAATGGCTGTACCAATGTCATGATTTAAAGGTAATGGATGGGCATCCTCTTTCCACAAAGGGATTGGGGGGAGGGAATCAAAAAGGTCTGCAAGGAAACCAAAGCCCAAAGCGTCCTTCATGCCTACTTATGTATCCCACCAGTGGCATAGTTATCCACATAATGTTCCTAAACTTGCTGATTTACACCGGTTTCTGTGAGCCTCTGAAAAACACACTGTTAGTTTCATACCAAACTAATGTCGACGTTAGAATGTTCCTGAATAAATTAGTGGCTGAAACACTGGAAGATGCTTTAAAACTTATCTCAAGACATTTTCTCCGGGGTCATCAGATTTCATAAGTGGAACCACTGCCATAAGTCCAACCCAGTGGCACAGCTGAAGAGTACTCCTCATCACTGAAACCATCGGCAAGGCACATTCACACATTTTTCCAAAATTGGGTGAGAAACTTATAAAGACTACCAACAAAATGAATGGTTCAGAAAGAAGAGCCCTTTCACGCGGCGGCCGGGCGGCTAGCTAAAGCTTTCTGAATTCCTTCTGAACGAAGTGCCAAGAGAAACCCGACGACCCAGATTCCTTCATGTCTATGCCCCCAGGGACTCAACTGCCAGCCTTTGGGGCTTCTGGGAGCGAAGGCCCAGGGACAACACCCGCCCAGCTCAGTCCCCTGCGCCCCACCTTCGGGACGCCACAGGCTTGGATGGGGACCCAACGGGAAAGGGAGAGAGAGGTCCGCCCAGGAGCCGAAGCTGGAAGCCGCGCTGAGGCCTGCTGGCAGCGGCGAGCTCGGCTCGCATCTCAGGATTTCAGGACAGAGTCGGGGAGGCACTGCCTGATTATCCGCCCCACCCCGACCGGCCGGGCGGCTCACCAAAGCCGAGGAAGCACATCAGCAGCAGCACCAGAAGGCGGTGCGCGAGGCGGCCGGGGTCGCAGAGGGCCGGCAGCGGCCGGGCGCCGGCGGGGGCGTCCGGGCTAGGCTCCGCGCGTCCGCCTGCCAGAAGGGCCCGCGTTTCGTCCTCTTCCTCCTCCATCCGGACGGCGGGAGACGACGGACACCAAAACTGACAGCAACCCCGACGCCCCGCAGGATGCTCGCAGGCCGGAGCGCAGCCAACACCGCGGTCACATGACCGCGGCCGCTCACGTGACGCCGCCGCGGCAGGTCACGCAGGGCCAGGCTCACGTGATCGCGTGGTCGCGCCGGGCTCGCGGGGAAGACCGGGACGGCGCGTCGTGCTTTGGTGTGGACCCACTGGGCGAAGTCTGCGTGGTGCTGAGGTCCCCTAGGGGCCCACCCGCGGCCTCCCGGCTGTCACCGCTGCGTCCTTTGGTTTCCTGACCCTATAGATGCTCTGGCTGCACCCCAGGCGCAGCGCCCCGGGAGGAAGCGGCCCAAGGCCGGGCTCCTCCCGCGCTGTGTGGCCTGCGCTGAGCACGCGGAAACGGGCACCGCCCTTGTCGCAACCTTGCTTCCCGCAGACGCTTAGGTTTCTGTCAGGGACACTCACTGTTTAAGCTCTCTGAGCTCGGAGTTCACCGGATAGTCGGAGAGATCGACAGAAACTGATAATTTAAGGAAAAACATGATGCACGGATGAAGGTGAGAATAGCGACAGACGTAAGCCCGGAGGGGTATAGAAATGCCTGGGAAAGGGAGAATGGGTGACTGGTTTAACCAGCCTTGGGGGAAAGTGGCAGCAGACGGGGGCGGCGGGGGAGCGTTGACGGTCCTTGAAGTTGGTACCTAAACCAGGATTAGTAAGAATGAGCCAGTCTCGGTTCTGTTTGAGAAGGTTATTTAGGGGGACGGGGAAGAGGGATAAGAAAGACGCAGGGTTGAAACGCCTGTAGGTGTACGTGTTTACATGGGTCTGGGAATGAGAGTGAAGGAACTGATGAGTAGAGAGAACACTAAACCTGTCCCTTGGGGAGTCATGCAAGGATTTTGAGCAGAGCAGCAGGAATGAACGATTTACGTTTTTTACACACTCAGTCTGGTGACACAACCTGACCCCCCCACTTTCTAGGTGTCTCCAGGTTTGGCCAACAGAATTTTGAGGATGACAAGGACAGAGGTTGAATAACCAAAGGACTATTAGATATTAGGAAGATTGGAGGTGGCAGGGGCCTACTGAAGAAATATGAAGCAAAGAAGACAGAATAAGTGATGAGCTGAAATGAAGATAACAGCTTATGATGTCTGAAAGAAAGGAAGGATTTGAGAATGTCTCCCAGACTTCTAGCTTTGGCCCCCCAGTAGAGATCAGAATACAGGAAGAGAAGAGAGTGGGGGAGAGTGTCAGGAGACAGATCAGTTTGGAACGTGCTGCCTTGGAGATGCCTGCGCATGACTTCTCTGGTTCCACCTCCCACTCTCTCTTCAGCTCCAAAGGAAGCACCCCCAGTCTGGTAAAACTTGTCTTGCCAAAATGAATAACAACTCCATCTTTCAATTATGTGGTCACTTCTCTGTCCCCATCTTACTTGACTTATCAGCATCAGTTGATGTAGTTAGCAGAGCTCTCTTTCTTGGCCCTCTTGGCACTTGTTTCCCTCCTAGTTTACTGGGCTCTGTCATTTCCTGTCACATTTGTCAGCTCCTCTTCTACTTGAACTCTCAATGTTTAAGAGCTCCAAGGCCCAGTCCTGGGTTCTCTTCCACTCATCCAGTCCCATTTCTTTAAATATTGCTATCTCTGCTGTCCAGTAGGTAGCCATCACCATGTGTGGCTGTTGAGCCCTTGAACCGTGGCTTGTCCTAATTGAAATATACTGTAATGTAAAATACACACCAGATTTCTTGTTAATTTTTATACTGATTACATGTTTAAAAGTTAATATTGGGCCACATAGGATATATTAAAATTAATTTCACCTGCTTTTATTTTAATGAGGCTACTAAAAATTTTTTAATTATATATGTGGCTTAAATTATAATTCTGTTTATCAATGCCGATTTATATGCTGATGCCTCCGAAATACCTTCATTCCAAATTCCTTTCATGAGCAATAAAAATTCTTGTTCTAACTGCCTACTTGATATCTCCACGTGGATCACTAATAAGCATCTGAAATCTAACACATCCAAAACAGAATCGAGTTCTCTCTTAAGCATGCTATCCCTGTTCCTCTCTAAGTGCTCTCCTGCAAAGTAAATAGCACATCTCTCCACCTGCTGCTAACCATGAGCCTAGCAGTCATTCTTAATGGCTTACCTCATCACCCACATCTACTCCACCTTTGAAGTTGTCATGTCAACTTTCCTCCAAAAACTTATGCATGCTGTCCACCATTACTGTTCTTAACTCACTGGTATCACCTGGACAACTGCAACAGACTCTATTTTTTTTTTTAATATTTTGCTTATTTTTAATGAGAAATACACCTAGAATAACATTCAAACAGTACCAAAGAGACTAGAGTTTAAAGCAAGTCTTTTCTATCTCCGTATCCCTAGAACTCTTGGGAAGTAATTGTCATTACTGGATTATTTTATATCCTTTCAGAGCTATCCCATGCAGTTTTTACTTTCAACATGACAAAATAGCCTAGAGAAAGTCTTCAGTTTTTTTTGACAGATGCAAATGATTCTGTTGTATGGATGTATAATACTTTATTTGGCAAGTCCCCTGTTGATAAGCATTTGTTTCCAAACTACTTTATATACTACCATATAGTATGTATTCTAATAGTATATCTATATAATGTACACTATTTTCAAAACCACTGTTTACAAACTACTATACACAGTACTGTAGTGAATTGCCTAGACAATGATCATTTCACACATATTGACTTTACCTACAGGATAAACTACTAAGAGTAGAATTTCCAGGTCAAATAGGTATAATTTTAAAACTCTGTTAGTGTCAAATTATTCTCAAAGTTGTACCAATTTACACCCACCAGCAATGCAGGGAAGAGCCTGTTTCCTACATCATCCCTCATCACACTTATTATCAGATTGTTGCTCTTTGTAAATTTAATAAGTAAAAATTGGCTATCATAGTGTGACAAATGTGTGATGTCAATTTGAACTTCTTTTTATATGATTAATGGCAACTTATATTTTCTAGAAATTCTCTTTATGACCTTTGTACATTTTTTTAAAATCACTTACTAGCTTTCTCTTATTGATGAAATTGGCTCTTTTGTCAGTGGTATGAGTTGAAAATACTTCTTTCAACTATGTTTATGGTATTTTTTCCATATAGTATTTTAGTGTCAAATGTATCCCCTTTTTTTTTTGATAACTCCATAGGTCTGCTTTACACACAAGATTTTCAACAGCCTCCACTGGGTCCTCTTCTTCCTCTGTTGCATTTCTATATGTGTTGCCCACATAGCAAACGGAATGATCCATTTAGTTAGTTTTGGTGTTTGCTTTGTTAAAAGATGATGAGACAACCATCCAATATCCTAACTAAAAAAAAAAAAAAACCCACAAAACTGGATTTATTGGTACTCTAGTAATGGAGCGGTATGCTGGTAAGTACAACCTCTTTAAGCAGAGCAGAATATTGATCCTACACAGAGTTTTGGGGAAGTATATATTTCAGAGGTAAGTCCATTTGGGAGGCAAAGGGGTTTGACATCTATTGTCTAATTGCACTAGCTGATACTTCAAGTTTAATATTACACAGCAGTGGAGATAGTGCACATTCTTGACTTGGACCTGGGATAAATACTAAACAAACAAATGGGGAAGAAAGGAAAGCTTTTTCTTACAGGGGAAAGCCATCTAACAAATGTAGAAGGAGTTATGGAAGCAGAACATGGCCATTTGGCAGCCACCATAATAATTGATTCAGGCAAGCATCAACAATGGTTGCTGAAGTTAGATAAAAGTTTGAAGAATGATAAAATATGTGCATAGTCTCAAAGTATCTCTTCACAAGACACTAATTATAAAGAGAAAAATAATACAGAAACCTGGAACACACTACTTTAAATGATCAAAGTTTATATTGCTGATATTGAGACAAACTGACATCATTTGCCTCCTGATATCATGCACTGAAATGAACAAAACTTTGTGGTATAACCACCAAAAGTTCATACCTAAACCTCATCATGAAGAAACACAGACAAACCCAAATTGAGGAACATCTTACAAAATAACTGGCCTCTACTCTTCAAAGAAGTCAATGTCACAAAGAACTGTTTCTGATTAAGGGAGACTAAGGAGACATGACCACTGAATGCAACACATGATCCAGGATTTCTTTAGCCATAAGAAATATTATTAGGACAGTTGACAAAATGTGAGTAAGATCTATGATTAGATAATCACTATTTATTTCCTGATTTTGACCATTGTACTGTAGTTATAAAAGAGAAAATACTTCATTTTAGAAAATACCAATATTTAGAAGTCAATATATGCAAGTTACTCTTAAATGATTCCTGAAAGTGTGTAGGTATGTATGAACAGACATACATATGCATATATGTATACAGAGAGAGAAAACAATTATGGTAACATTAGTATTGGGGACATCTGAGTATTCTTTGTACTAGTCTTACAATTTTTCTCTAAGTCTGAAATTATGTCCACAGACTTTGATGTCCTGAGAACCTCATGCATTTTGTACCTAGTACAAACAGCTAGTACAGGGCCCAGCTTGAAAAATGCTTAAGTGAAAGGGTGAGTTCCTTAAATCAAGAGAGAGTTGTACCAGCAAGTGGTATAACAAGGAAAGCTCATGGTCAGGGAAAAACCCATTTCTGCCTACACAATAAACTTGCTCATTCCAACTGCATTGACCTATTATTAGTCAAGCAAATTGTACTGTAATTATCAAGCAATGGAAAAATGAGAATGACTCAGGTATATGTATCGACTTTATCAATTGGAACATACAGCCACCGGATTGACCAGCTGATTTCACTGGTGTGGGGATGGCCTAAGCCTCTGGAGCAAAGTTAGCCCTGCAGACAGAAAAGAGGGTAGGGTTCTGTCAAAAATCTAAGTTCTAGATTCAGCCTTCATGTGTCTTTACTTCTTTCCACTCCTCCTGAGGGTTGTGTGAGTCAAAACATCCTTCTTATCTCCATTCTATGCAGAAGCCAAGCTAGAAACCTCATAGTCCTCTTCACTGCCTTCTCTCCCTCCCTCATCTGCCCTCACACCCACCTCTCCCCACCAGCAGGGTAAGTTTCTAAGTAGGGCAAGAGAGAAGTGTGTTGGATTCTGCTTGGGAGCCAGAAGCAGTGATAGTGAATTTGATCTCTGAGAATGAAGAAGACTGAAGAGATAGGAGGAAGGATGGGGGAGCGGAACTGAGGGTATTTCAGGCAAAGGCAACATCATATGCAAAGGCTTAGAAAGATACAAAACCACATCAACTGCAACATCAGCTTCATCCAACTCTACACGGAAGACACAAAGAAAAGCTTTGGAAGTCTGGCAAAAATACTATGTTGATTTGAATTATAGAACTAGAATTTAAGTATGTTTTTTTCATATAACAACCCATAAAAATTATTTTATAGTCTCTGGTCAAGTTTATATAATCACAGGAATAAAAATTTTGTATGTTCTTATTTAAATAAAGTACCAGTTTTAAAAGAAAAATGTGCTTTAGTAGTATAAGATTGCCTTATGTTTTAGAATTGAATTGGCAAAACTACAGGCCCAAATAATAGGAAGGCATCCTCTAGGAGGTCTGGGAGCTTGCCTAATTTATCTACTAATCATTCTTTAACTAATATAGATAGATGATGGATAGATAGACAGACAGACACATATATGTTGACATTACCATCCATGACCTGAGAATCTGTGTCTCCCACACATTCTGCCTAGTACCTTGCCTTTGACAGTCCCCAGTGTGAAGAAAGCACTTCCTTCACCTCTTAACTCTGGGACTCAGGTAAAGGGTATTACTCATTCATTAGCATTTCTCTCAGTGATATGTTTGCAAGGAAGTCCAGTCTGAATATCTACTTCCTTTGCCCAGAATATAAAGTACACTCATTCATAAAGAATTATAGCATGACATAAAGCTGAAATGATGTCTTCATAAGGCATGATTTTAAAAGGTGCTTGAAATAGAAGTGGTTTTTCAATAAGAAAAGATACTATATAGTTTGGGCTCATTGCACATTTCTGAACCTTCATTTTCCCATCAGTAAAAAACACATTTGTAACCCATATACTTTTGTGGGATGCCAAGGTAATTGTAGGAATTTTAAGGGTGATTGTGGAATTAAAAATATGTCCTCATATGAAAAAAAATGGATGTATATATTCACCTTTAAATCTATTTCTACTTTTCTCTTTCTGTATGTGTCCAGCTATGTATTCATCCATATGCCTTCCTCTTCCTATACAGTTATCTGTCTACCTATCTATCATTTTTAGGGAAGTCTGTTTTATAGATAAATTGTAAAAATAAACTCACCCATATTTTTTCTTCCTCAAAACAGGTGAAGGGGGTCAGGAAAGAACAGTCAATATTACATTTTCTAATTGGAACAATTTAAAGGAAACGTACAGCCTGATAAAAGAAAAAATATATGTATATACAAGTATAGGGGTGTGTGTGTGTGTGTGTGTGTGTGTGTGTGTGTATACACACATTAAGCAATGGAAAAAATGTGCACATACTTATGAATTGGATATTAAGGAAGACAAAGACAAAAGATGAGAAAATTTTTTTTAAACATTCAGTTGTTGGAAGAACAGCATAGGAAGTATCTATAGACACTCCTCATGTAGGTCTCAGATCCAAGTTCATCATTTTCACCTCAGTCTGAGAATTTTTAAATGTTTCTTTGGCCAGCTGGGATGATGGTAATCTTCGTCAGAAGATAGCACAGGAGAAACATCTCAGGCAGGATGGGTTTTGCCTCCCATTCTGTGCTTGCTCCAGAGCTTTGGCTGATGCACACACAGCCTCTCCAGCACCTAGTTCCTGTAGTGCAGGTGGCATTTTTTTTAGAGAAAAGTATTAAGAAACCCACAGCTTAATAGAAGTAAATCTATAAAACAAGTTCTGCAACAAAATTATACAATACATCTAAAATTCAAAGTGATAAAAAAGGATAAGAAAAAAATAGCCAGCCTGCTGGAAGAACAATAGTAGAAAGAGAAATATGAGCATACCTCTACAGAGGCAGGGCAGATACAGCTTGAGAAATAATAAGTTATTTCCAACTCTAAGCCTGAAATTTAAATCAACATGCACCCATGTTGAACAGATCAGTGTAAAACACTGGGCTGAAAACTTACTAGATTCTGGTCCACCTGCTGTCAGCTACTCAAGTGTGATCTGTCTGTGAATACTACAGCATGGCAGTCAGTGTGTGGGTCAATTCCTATACCTAAACCTAGACACGCGTTTTTATTATGTGTTTCAGGTTATTTATTCATCTATCTATCTACCTACCTATCTACCTATCATTTATCTAAGTAATCTGCTCCAAATTGATTGCATTAGTATGTCAAGAGGTCTGGCCAGTAGAAGGCAAAAACAGGTATCATACCTAGCTTGAAATGTCCTCCTCATTCATCTTTACCATTCCTGATTCACCACAAATTTCTAGTACAAAAAAATTAAATAATCTCCTGATTTAGGTCAAAGACTGCATTGATAAAAGTCATTCAAGTTGTTTCTCTCTGCCTAATGACATGTCTTGAAAGGTGTTCCATATCAGTTCATATAGACTTTATTCATTCTTTTTTTATATACCTGCATTGTATTTTATGTATGTACCATAGTTTATTCAACCACTCTCCTATATTAACTAGTAAATTTTCACTATTTTGTAATTATAAATCATGTTGTAATAAATAATCTTGTGTGTATTTTTATATCGTCGGATGTTTGTTTTCAGTCTAACATGCAACTGTTGGGTCAAAGGACAAATGCATATATGGTTTTGTTACACATTGCCAAATTCCCCTGTAGAGGGGTGGTAACATTTTGCATAAAGAAAATACCTGTTTTCCCACAATCTTACCAGAAGAGCACATTGTCAAGCTTTTGAATTTTTGCCAATCAAAATTGACATAGATTTATAAAAATTGGCATAGATTTATAAAAATAACATGAAGAATGTATCCAATAATGGATAAATATATTCACTCTTTAGAATGTCTTTCTCCGAATGTCTTCCTCTGTCACTCGTTAGAAGTACACTCTTTCTCACAGAGCCACTAAAGCTTCTTGACCAGTGGATGTCACTCAAGTGCTACTTTAAGGGACAGATTGCAGCACAACCCTCTCAGTTCATATATTTTAGGACAATGACTCTCTTTTCAAATCCATTCCATGTGCTCATTACATAAACTAGTCAAAAGTTTTCAAGGGATAAATCTTTTTTGAAAAACACAAGACTAATATATTTAACAGAAGGGAGCTTTTTAAAGGGCTAAAGAAAATCAATTCAGCATGTTCTGATTTAAATAGTGCATGGCAGCTTTAATCTGATAACTAAAATTAGCTACATTTAAAACAAAATTCATGAAAAAAATTCATTAACAATGGAAACAAAATCATGATTATGTGGCACCTTGATGTATGCAAATATTCACAGTGTGGCATTTTTGCCATTAATGAAATGGGTCCTACACAGGTCATAGAACTAATTGGAGGCTTTACCTACACTTCAGCAGACCCCTCTCCAGCCAAGGGCAATAGCTTCCTCAACTAGAATAGTCTCCAAACATGAAATGCAAACAGCTTAGCTCTTATAGTTTCTCTCTAACACTACCTTCATGAAACCGATCTTTAAACAAATTCCTAAAGCATTTATACATTTTTTAAAAAATTAGTAAGGATGATCCTAAGGACAAGAAAATCCTTACAACAATTATTTCGTGGATTAAAGGGAAAGAGAAATCATAGAAAATCAAGGGTATTAAACTATAGACATTTAATAGTCATTGTTTACTTCAAAAATCAAGTAATTTTCAAATCAAAAAGAAAGTTTTAGTTCATACATTAAAGCTGTGTTATCTGTCATCACTAGCAAGCCAATTTGTTATCAAAATTAATTAAATGTTATATAGATGATATTTTTAAATAGATATTTTATCAATAGAGTACCAAAATTATAATCAAATTAAGACACACCAAAAACAGTTCTATGAGTCTTGATAGACCACAAAAGATTAGTTGAGAAGAGGCAAACTCCCCATTCTAGGAAATGCTCAATTTTCAGTAAACATAACCATGATTGATGACAAATGATACACACTGAGTTCTGATATCAACAGTTAAATCTCTCATGCCAACCCTTAGCCAGCTGTAGCTAAGAAATCATCTCTATTCTGAATTTCTCTCTCTGCACTGGGATGTTCTGCGAAACAATGTCATCTGTTGGCTCAGTCCTAGTTGAGTCTTATAGCCTTTGTTCCAGTGCCTAAAAGTCCCAAGTTCTTGCTTATGCTCTTGTTCCAAGGTCGTATGAAGTGGTCTTCACAAAGAAATTCCCAGGAATGTCCTCTTCCTTCTACTATGTTTGTTAAACATTTGTTTCTAATCTCTCATGATCACAGGACTGGCCTGTCTCTTTGTACATGCGAGGCCCTGTGACTTTTGTGTCTCTAAATTGAGCATTTTGAATTCTCTGTCCATCACTTCTGTTTTCCCCATAAGCAGTTATGGAGAGAGAGATTTTCAAACCTGCTCTGTAAATATTGGGCTATTTTTTAAAAGGGAAGATTAAACTGTGTGGATAGTAGAGAATGAAAGTGAGCTTAAAAGAGTTACCACTGTATTACCTTCTATTTCTTAACCAAGAATTTCACTGTCTGCCTAGCAACCTTGAATTCAGGAGCTGAACAGGTAAATCACTTGTAACTGTTTGAGAGAAATAGTATTTTACCTAGAACTTCCGAGACTGAAAATCAGCTAAGAGTTTCTATTGCCATTCTAGTCCGTTTATACATTACAAAGGGCAGGTTGAAGCACTCTAGGCATGCTATTTCTTCTTGTAAATACACATCTGTCAACTAATTATAAATAGGTAATAATAGTTAACACTTTCGAGTGCTGTGTGCCAGGCCCTGTTTTAAGTCCTTTACTGATATTCTCTGACATAATTCTCATTACAACCCTATGAGGAAGGTACTTTTAATATCCTTATATTACAGATGGTGAATTTCTAGTTATGTAAGTAGGAAAGGGTAGACTGAGGAAACAGTAGGTAAGCCAGAGGGTCCTGGGGCTTGTAGAAACTCTACCAAGAGCAGGCAGGGTGGTTCAGCTCCAGTGGATCCACACAATACCCAGATAAAGAGGGCATCCGTCAGTACTAGCCTGACGGAGGAGCCATATGTCCTGGGAGGAGAGCCAGAGGCTCAGACTAGGTGCCCCTTCTGTGGGAGAGAAAGCTTCCTATTGACCTTACTAACTAGACTGAGCTAGTAAAAAGGTAAAACAAAAGAAATAGTAAACTGAGACAGGACTCGAAGGCAAAGAGGGGAAAAGAAAGACCTTATCTCTACCTCGCTTAAATAAGGCCAAATCCCCCGTGCCTGAGTGCACTGAGCCAGGCTGCAGCTCACCAAGGATTCTCCTGGGAGGCAAAAGCTCCCTGGTGGCATAAGGTGCAAGTAATTCATCCTCTCTGTGTTCCTAGGAAGGCACATGAAAGGACTGGGCAATCATCCTATGCTCATGTTTGATGTCATGCCTTTTATGGGCTGTGACAGAAGTCCCCACCATATCCCTGCTGTATGGAGACATAACAGCATTTTTGTACATTCAAGCTTCACTTCCAACTGCAGCTCTTGACTTCAGGCCTGGCCGCGGCCACCAGAGCCCATTCGGCCTGTGCGTAGGGTAGGCTAGGAGTTCCGGCCAATTAACAGAACTTAGGAGTTGGTGGCCAAATAACCCATCCCCTTTACCATTTGAGTGGATAACTCTAAAGTGCATGTTCTACACTCTTTCCAAGTTGCCCAGAAAAAAAATTTCCCCAATTGCCCACTACAGTAACTTATTTGGTAAAGCATCCTTTTATGGGCCATCATCTCTTCCCTTCTTATAGGCTCCTGGAATCACCTCCTGTGTGAGGGGGTCTCAAAGACCACCCCCTGATTTGACAATTTTCTAAGAGGATTCACACAACTCAGCATATAGTCATACTCACGATTTATTAATATAGCTAAAGGATATAAAGCAAAATCAGCACAGGGAAAGGGTACATGGAAGCACAAGCCTCCAAGAGTCCTCTCCCAGTAAATCACGTAGGGTGCACTTAATCCCCCCAGCAACAAGTCATGACGGCACGTGTGAAATGTTGTCTACCAGGGGAACTCAACAGGGACATGGTGCTCAAGATCTTTAATGGCAGCTGGTCACACAGACACCCTCTACCGGGCATGTACCCAAATCCCAGACTCCCAAAGGAAAGCAAGTATTTAGCATAAGCCACACTATCTGCATACAGTTTAGGCACAGCAAGCCTTTCTTATATGGGTTTAATATGAGAATCCTCCCCAAATCTAAGTTCCCAGCTGCCAGCTAAGGCCTTGCAAGCAGGCCTAAGGATAGCAGTCTCGGGCCTGCTATGTTAACTCTTTTCTCAGCACCCCCCAAATGAATTTCTTAGCCTCAAATATTTGTCTCAGGGTCCACTTAACCCAAACTAATTCTTAGCTTTACCCCTCCTCTGTGGCTCCTAGCCAGAAATCATGTTGTAAGCGTAACACACTTGACCTTGAAACTCCTTAATGTTTCACTCTTTTTCACAATGCCTTGGATCCATACACAAACCAAAAGGACTGAGAACATGGTATAATGGCTAGATCTCTATCCTGGGAATTAAGAGTCTCGGCTTCTAGCCCCTGTGAGCCCCAGCTGGCTCACAGTGGTGGATTTCAGTCGGTTACCACCAGTAATTCCTTGTTAATTCCTGTTTTAATCCACTTGGGCTGCTATAACAAAACAGCACAGACTGAGTAGTTTGTAAGTGACGAAAACTTATTCCTCACAGTTCTGGAGGCTGGCAAGTTCACAATCAAGGCACCAGGAGATTCGGTCTGCTGAGGCCCACTTTCTAGCTCACAGACTGCTATCTTTTCGCTGTGCCCTCACGTGGCAGGAGGAGGAGTGAGGGAGTTCTCTGGGGTCCCTTTAATAAGCGCACATGTAAGTAGAATCATGTGATATTTGTCTTTCTATGTCTGGCTTATTTCACTTAGCACCACGTCCTTCAGGCTCATCCATGTTGCAAATAGGATTGTCTTCTTTTTTAAGGCTGAATAATATGCCACTGTGTAAACACACCACATTTTCTTATCAGTGCATCTACTGACAGATACTTAGGTTGTTTCCATATCTTGGCTACTGTGAACAATGCTCTGATATTTAATTAGGAAATTTAACTAGGTCCATATGATTCCTTCCAGTTTTAAAATTCTATGACCTAAAACAGTAGTCACTAAACCCTTATTAGTAAAACAGTTTGAGCATATTTCCAAAATACATACATATTTAATTTCAAAATGCTCACATGTACCACAGTATTAGAACACACACACACACATACTCAGAAATTTTAAAGGATGAGCTTTTAAAATGAAATAAAACCAGTATTTCAAATGTCTTATTAATTGGGATGCTCCATATATCATTATCAATATTTTAAGTCACTATATATGTTATTAACCAATGTCACCCCTAATAAATTTAATTTAAAAATAAGAAGAGAAGTGAATGCGAATCCATTTTTCAGATAATACTCAATCTTAAAGTTTTTTGCATCGGCTTTTGTTGTTGAGTTTGTTGTTGTGTATTATTTTTCCTCATGTTAGGAGAAAGAAGTATGTCTGCCTAGCCACTTTCTTGTTCATTCGTCCCTGCCATATTGTTTAGCTGGGAGTCAATAAATGACACTTGTCTCTTATACAACTATGTGCTAAGACACAGTAGTCAGAGAGATGGCGATCAAAATGATAGGTATTATGCTAAATGGGTGCATGTACAGAAAACGTTAATGTAGCAGGCCTAAGCTGCTCTCCTTGAAAACACCAGCTTGCAAGGTTGGTCCTTGGCTGGCATCTGGAAACTTCGACTTCAGGAGGGTTCTCACCCATCAGCTGATAAATGTGGCTCATTGTGCCAAACTATACAAATGATGTGGTTTATGCTGAACATTTGTATATGTGCTAGATGAAGAGTGCTATGTGATCAGCCCCCAAAGAAAACCTGGGTGCTGAGTCTCTAATGGTCTTCCCCAGTTAGCAACATTTCACACATATTGTCATGAATCGAGGCTGGTGGCATTCAGAGGGTCCTGTGGGACTCTCCTGGGAGAGGACTCTTAGATGCTCTTACCTGGTTTCCTCCAGGCTTCACTCAATGCACCGTTTCCCTTTGCTGAGTTTTCTTTGTGTCCTTGCTCTATAATAAATTATAACCACAACTACAACTTGTGCTGAGTCCTATAAGTCCTTCTAGAGAGCCACTGAACCTTGGAGTGGTCTTGGGGCTCTCATGACATGGCCTGTTAATAGTCCCTGCAGTAAATTTACTCCAAACTGCAGACCTTCCTTTGCTGAGGTATTTGAAAAGAAAGAGGCCTTGTCAAACTTTCGGTTTATTTATAAAAACAAAATAAGCCAGCATACAATCTCTTAAGAATAATAGCAAGGAACACACTAGCTAGTCAAGGGAAGGCAATACAAATCTATGCCTTTGGCTCAAGCAAATTTTGTTTTTCCATGACTTTGGGGCTTATTGTGTATACACAGGATGAATTCAATAAATGCTTGCATATTTAAAAATATACATTATGTAAACACAAAAAGAATTTTCCAAATGTTTAACTAAAACATCTCTTAAATTAGCATTCATGAAATCAGGTGTTTTTTAATTATGTTGCCAACCACCTCTTAGATGAACTAGATGCATTTTTGTCCAGAATTGCTCTAACAGTGTCCAAAAATAAACGTAACTCATTAATTAACATGGACTCAATTATAAATAATGTTCCCCTATTATGAAATTATTTTGAATTTATGCTCTCATACTTAGGTTTGTATTTGAAGTAGTTCTTAAATTAATTGAATTATGCCATTCTAGTTATAACCATGCTGGTGAAATAAGCATGAGACAATCTTCATAAAACTAATCAGACCTCAAGGGAATTATGTCGAATGAAAATAAGCCAGTCTCAAAAGGTAACAAATGGTAGAATTCCATTTATACAACATTCTTGAAATAACTAAATTATAGAGATGAAGAAAAGATGAGTGGTTGCCAAAGTTCAGGACAGGGAGAAGGAGGTGAGTGTAAAAAATAAGAAAAATAGAATGTGATTATTAATCGGGAATGTAGAAAGATGAAATCCTATATATCATTTATTTGAAATATATATATCATTACACATTTGATCTTTTTCATTTCCAACCATATATGGTTTTCACCTTGGGGATGACCTTGTTGACTGGGAAACATAATATCTTTAATACATGAGTTAAATCTAAGATGATGTACAAATGGACTGCAGGTAACTGTTTATGTCAATAATAAATACAGTAGATTACTTTTAAAACCCATATTTTGGACTTTTTATTACAGATGCAATTGCTGACTTACCATAAATCAATGTGCTTAAAGTGCCATATGATGTCAAATGTTTAGTTTAACAGCATAAAATTGAGCAGAAACTGTAAAATATGTTTTATAGGCACTATAAAACCCTGGGCCTGGAGGCCCCGCTTTTTTGCATTACTGATTCATCAAGTCCACTAAAAATTCTAGATAGCCAGTACACTCGGGAATTTAAAATTGGCTCTCCAAGAGTTTTCCTCACTTGGTTATTATAACCTCCAAGGACAGCATCCTCTGTTTCCTAATATGAAGAGAGAATCACAGGCTAGTATAGGCCCCAGAGAGTTAAAACTTTACATTCTTTTTCTTTTTTTCTTTTTTTAACTTAAATAAGACACATTGATTTTCTCAGTTCTGGAGCCTGAAGTCTGAGATCAGGGTGCCAGCATGACTGGGTTCTGGTGAGCTCTCTCTTTTTGGCTTGCAGATGGCCCCCCACTCATTCATTGTTCATATGCCATTTCCTCAGTGTGTGTCCTGGAGGGAGAAATCTCTTTCTTTTTCTATTTTTTAAAATTATATTGCTTTAAAAAATCAATAAATTACCTGACACATTTGAACTATTAAGGGAAAATCAATTGTTCTGGCAAAGAGTTAGAGTAGCATTAATAGGTATAAATCAAAACATAAGATAATCTTGAACTCCAGGGGAGGAAAAAAGTTGTATAACAAAGAAAACAGTGCGTGCTGCATGCTTTAGCTGGGAAAAAAATACCTACAATAATCACAACAATATTAATTTATGATTTAACTAATAATTATGATCTAATTACTTTGGAATAATGGAGAGAAAAGGAGTGCTAAATCCTCATCCTTCATGGGAGACAGTCGAGAGTTTATATTTTAATCTGAAAAATCAATACAGAAGAATATTTTTAGACACATGGAAGAGACATCCAGAAGCAGCAGCTGAGCCAATTGAAAGCGAGATTTTCAATTCTGTTATGAGGGCTGTGTGGGAAATGGTAATCTGTCAGACCACAGGGGATTTTTCTGGTCAACAAACCCCAGACTTTTGTGATTTTTCCCCCTAGTTCACTGGGTTCAACCAAAGTCCTCCCTTGAGAACTGCCAAATGTAAGCTCTAAGGAAACACAAACACGCATAATGAACTTCACTGAACTTTGTTCATCCTAAGCCAAAAGTGTCATAACAAATAGAGAAGCAGCCAGAGCCCAAAGGGATATGTGGGGTATTAGTGCAGAGGGTCTTGTATCTACATTTCTTACCAACACGAAGAGCTTTGAGCGGCCTCACTAGTCACCCAATGTATCAGGCACTCAATACATGTTTGACTGAGTGAAAGAATCAATGAATGAATAACAAACCCATTAATTTGTATACATTATGAATGCTTAACAAATTCTAGGACTGACAGACACAGTTTGCCTCTACTGCTTCTTTCTGATTCACTTAGAGGTTTAATGGCCTCCTATGTGTTTGGCCCATCATTAAGGTCTAGGTCCCTTCTTTGGTATCTACTAATTCTGGAATTCTGTGTCTACACTCTTGTGTCGTCAGGAATCCACCAAGTCCAGTGTCAGCCCCACCAATTCATATCATAGCAGCCCCTTTCTCATGTGTTCTAGGAAGAATACCCTACTGGAAGAGAATTCTTGGTTTCACTCTGCACTTGTTCAGACTTTGAAGTGTAGAGTCTTCACCAAATGCATTTTTTTTAACTCTGGCTATTTTGCTTTGATTTGCTCTTGTAAAAATATCAGGAGGTGCAATACTCTTCCAGTTTTGTAAATATTCCTTTTTGAGATAAATGCCTGCCCTTGGCATTTAAATGTTCCTGACTTTGGGAAATAAGATACCTATAACAGGAGTGCAATCTTTAAAAGGCTTCTGCACTCCATGGGATGGCTCCTTATAGGGATCTGGTTGCTTGTGTATGTTGAAGTGCTCAGTTCTAACTATGTTTGTCCAGAACAGGGCCGGCATAGAATAGTCCCCCCATGAATACTATTAAATGAATGAAAAATTGAAACCTTGTATCTGATGGCCATATGTATAGACCACATTTTGCTTATCTATTCCTTTGTTGATAGATATTTTTGTTGCTTCCATATTTTAGCTATTATGAATAATGCAATTATGAATATAAGTTGTTTGTTTCCTGTCTGCATAAATACCTTCAATTTTAAGAAGAGCTGTGCACTCCCTCTGGGCCTGGAGACCTTGCCAATAGCCAGCAAAAATGGCCTTAGACTTCAGCCTCTCTGACATAGTTATTGCTTTATAAACCTTATTCCCAGCAGGCATCTGCAGGCTCCAAAATGGAAAAGAGTGGATTTTATCTCTTTAGATAGAATAAGAATCTCTCTCTAATTAGAGAAGAATGAAGTACTTTTAAAATATAATCTGTCCTCAAATAAACCATTTGATTGCTGATTCTAAGACGTGATACATACAGTCCTAAGTCTTATTTGGAGTCCATAAAAATAGCTTTAATTTCCAGAAGGTTGTTACCATATTATTTTGTTGATACCATTTATTATTTTTTATGAAAAGTTAACACTACAAAAAAGTAACAGTTCCACTAATAATTTCACCAGAGAAAAATAATTTCATTTCTCCCTATTAAGGTTTGAAAGATGGCATATCAGTTTACACGGCATTGCCTCAAAATTCATAATTAGTCCCCAAATGATGTAAGTTAAAGTTCCCTGCAGGTCAGTGAAGAGGGAGATAGAAAATGAATTTCATGAAGTATTAAGATTGCTCAAGGGATGGCCCAAAGCCATACCCCTCGAGCTTTGTAGGATCATGTTCCCAGGGAAAGTGGAGTTAGAGTTGGAGAGAACCCAAACCAAACACCAGCAAAAAGCATGTGGGGTATAGCAGGACGTGGCAGCTTTGATTTAGGAGGCCTAATGCCCCTTGAGTCAGTAATCACAACAATATTCTGCACTCCTGGGGTGCTTTTGAGAACTTGGAAGCCCCACAAAGCTCTACCATAGGCCCAGGGCACTGGGTTGCTAAGAAAGGCCATTGCTACAGATATCATGTAACCTGATGTCTTTCAAGCTGGTGAGCAACCAGCATGCGGGGAGGGAGGGAGAGAAACCAATACCGAGAACCGAGTGTTATGATACCATCCTCTTCACTGAGCTGCCAGCATCCACTAGGGCCTGTTCCCGTATGTTCATAGCAGGGTGGCCAGCATGACCCCTCCCAGACAGTCTGGTCACGTCCCGCCTCTGCTCAAAAATTCAGACCTCATGTCAATCTTAATGCAAAAACTAAATCATACTAGGCTCTTCGGGACTCGGTATCTAGTGTCAGACAACTCTCCACTATCAACTTCTACTTCCTGCCCCTGCACACTGGCCTTCTATAAGCATCTCAAGAATTCCATGAGGGCACATTCCCACCACAGAGAGTACAGGCCATTCCTCCATCAGGATCTCTCTGTACAGACTGTTTCCTCTGCCAAGAACTCTCTCTCCTCCCTGTCCCTTTGCCTTGTCTCGCACTCATATTTCAGACCTCAGATTAGAGGTCTATTCCTCAAAAAACCTCCTGTCCCGGACTAGGTTACCTCTCCCAGCACCAAGTGTCTTTCCTTCAAGAATTTGTCACAATATGCTATTATGCAGTCACGTGCCCGATTGTTTGATTAACATCTTCCTCCTCTACTTAAGCTGTGAACACCATAAGGGCAAGGCCAACATCTGTATTGCTCACAGTGTTATTTCCTAATGCATGGCACAGGTCCTCACAGGCACTCAATACATGCTTGGTGCATAAATAAATGGGCATGCTCTCCCATCCTTTATAAATGTAATATTTGGGTTCACTCCCACCATTCCACCACAGGGTATAATCAGCATGGAAATTTCTATCCCAAATACAATGAAGGTAGTCATATCTTATTCCATAGAATGTAATAGTATTTTGATTATTTGAATTTATGTATCTCCATTCTTCAAAAAGAAGGAGAATCATCATAGACTCACAGTGCTAAATAGGACTCAGTTATTTGAACTGAACAGTTTAAACATTAGGCAAGTATTCAGCAGTGTGGTCAGTATAACTGAGCTTCCAATTTTTTTTAACTGTTAGAGGTTAGAGTTCTTTTCTCAATGTTATAATGAAATGATGTTGAATGAAACAACATTATTTGAGGACTTATTGTACACCAGAAGGTGAAAATCTTGGGGACCTTTTTTGGATAATGCCTACCATAACATAGAAAATCTGAGATTCTTAAAAACTATTACTACATATATCAGTTTAACAGGTTGCTAAATACAAGATCGATAGAAAACAAACAACAAAAGTATATCAGAGTCAACTAATACAAATGTAATAGAAAAGAAGATTCTAATCTTAATAGAAAACCAAACCAAACCACCAGGTACCTAAGAAGAAATCCTTTAAAAGCAGTACAAGATCCAGAGAAAATTATCAAACATAACAAAGGACATGAAAGGACACCTAAACAAGCGAACACATTTACCAGTCACAAGCTATAAAACTTAGTATTTTAAATAAGCCATTTCTCTCCAAATTAATCAATAAATGTAACGCAATTCCTTTCATGGAACTTGTCAAAATTAACTAAAAATTAATAGCAAGAAAGGAAAGGAAAAGTACAGCCAAAAAAAGAAAATTGAACAAGAAGGAGGAAGATGGGGGAAGAGAAGGGGACTCATACTTCTGGATAATGTACCTTACTATGAAGCTGGAAACTCTAAAATAACGAGTGCCAGGTATTTATAAAATAACAAACCCAGACAGACAAATAGACCAAGGAACACATGTAGGTACAGGTCTTCACATATATGAAAACTCCATTTATGGCAAATTATAATTCAGATTAATAAATGAGGCTATTGATTTGGGGCAAAAAAAAAATCTCTTTTTCATTTACATATATAAAATGATGGATAAAGACCTAATGTGGGAAACATCTCAACAGCTTTATAAGAAAATGGGAGGCTATTTTATGATTTTGGAGTGAGAAAGGAATTTATTAAGATGTAAAAGCCCAAACCATGAAAGAAAAGATTGATTTGATTACATTAAACTGTAAAACATATGTAGAAAAAAGTCAGTATACATGAAGTGAAAAAAACAAGCCACAGACTGAGAGAAGAAATGTCCAATACATATAACTGACTACGTCAAGAGGGCTCTGTTGGGTTTCTCAGTGGGCATCCTGAGAGATTGGAGGTAAGTAAGTGTTACGAGGGTCAGAGCACCTATTCTCCCGAAATCCGTGGATGTCCCCATTACTAGCTGTAACTACCAACCACAGACCATAGCTCCTCTCCCCATAGCCCCACTGTCCCCCAGTTCCTCCTCTGTCCCATCAGCCTAGGGACACAATGGCCCTCACTGTTAGCAGCCGTTATGGTTTCCCTACACCTTGCCCACACCTTTATTGCACTCACCTCCAAATGCCCAAATTAAGTTTACCACCTATTCTCTTATGGGACACTGAGGGGTACACCTGATACAAATTCTGCTTTTAACACAGTGTAACCCTAATAGGCAAGTTACTTAGCCTGTCTGACTCCAATTGCTTCATCCGTAAGTGGTGCTGCTGCGGTGATTAATTAAGACGATCTCCATCAGCCCCTCAGCACAGCATGCTGCACAGTGAGCAGGCAGTGAATGGTTACTGTTGTTATCATGATGTCAGGGGTTATCGCTGTCACTGCTAACATGTCTTCATCACTCCCCAGGGATCTGAGTAGCGCCTAACCACAGCTGGGCAAAAACACCACAGCTGAACCTAAGACAGGACAGTTGAAGCATAGAAGAAATGTTGAACACTCTTCACCAAGTTCAATTACAGAGTTGTCTTCTGTCCACTTATAACGAATAGGCCAGACGAGTTCGTCTCCTCATTATTTTTAAAGCCAGGCTGCACTGATCACTCACATTCCACACCAGCAGGTACGTCAGCCCCCGCAGTCAGGGATGTGCTTGCAAACGCAGATCCCCACCAACAGCAGCCTACATAAACCTGCAGTGGAGGCCGGCCACCGCCCACCCCTGCACCTGTGTGCATCTCTGCGCGCTGCAAGCCTCATGGGTTAACTTTGCCGGGGGATGACCATGACGTTGGTCTTTGTATATATACCTAACAACCCTCATGCCCAGGCAGATTGTCCATGTTTACGTTCAATTTTATACACATAGTTTCAAAATACTACAAGTTACAACACACAGTCAATGCTTTAATTAGTATGACATGCCGAACTATTTGAAGAAAATTATGCAATGGGAATTGTGGGAAAACAACGCAGTAAACATTCGGTCACCTATCGCATGGAGAGGAATGGAAAATTTTAAGCTGTTAGGTATTTTCAAATCGTGTATATCTGCCTTATTTTATTTTTATAAGATATTCCAACCCAATTATAATTGCATAGAGTGTTAGAGCCTTAGGTAAGAGCAGGGACATTTCTGGGGTGACAGACATGATCTGTATCCTGACTGGGATGCTGGTTACACAGATCCATACATGTGTCTGAACTCATGGAACTAGACATTTAAGACCTGGGCATTTTTCTGTTCATATAAGCTCCACCTTAATTGCAGTTACAGCAACGTGCAGAGGAATAAAAAAGCTAAAACAAGTTCTAAAAGGTTACACTTGAAGGTAGCTGTACCCACTATACTCATTTCTTTGTGACAGAATACCAATTTCTGTACCATTTTTTACATGACGGAATAAAATCTTGAAACACGAAGCAAATTGATCTGAACTCCCCAGGAGTTTGCTAAATGACTGCCAGTGAGAGGAGCTGACTCAGGACGTATGAGTTGCAAAAGGGAGTCAATTAAAGATTAGGCCTTTGCTGAGAGTTGACCACCCACATAATTATAAGGTCAACACCCCAACTATCTATGTTCATTCAGAGTGGGGTTGACTCTGTGACGCCCTAGCCTTCTGGAAAAGACTTGAGGGATCTTGAATTTTCACAAACATGTGCTCAAAGCCTCTGGGGTTGCCCCCGAGAACCAAAACACAATTAGGTCTATTCCTAGGTGACTGAACGAGAAAACTATGGATTATTGATTAACCAACAGCTTGATGTTAAGCTAAATGTATGTCTCCAGCGGTGTGCCCCACTGCTCTTCCTAGAACATTTTAATCAAACGATTTGGATGAGGGCCTAGAAGATGTGTTTACCAAATGTTCAGAAGCTACACACACAGGCGAGACCACCAATAAGGTGGCCCACAGGATCACAATTCACATCACCTGAGCAGGAATAATGACTGGGCCCAGGACAAAAGTTCAGCTAGAATAAATTGTTCAAAAAAAAAAATTGCTATGAGGTCAAAAATGCCTATTGCTAAATCTAGGGTGGAAGTGGGAAAACCTGACTTAACAGAAAAAACCCTGTGGTTTTAATTGATTACACATGCAATTCTAAGCCCATCACATGTGATACAGTTGGTTTAACTCTGATGCATTGACCTGCAGGTCCACTAAACTTAACATTGACTTTCCCCTTTGGTTTCAGGTGCTACCTTTGAAGAGTGACACTGACAAACTGGAGTGTATGCCAAAGAAGAGGACCAGGCTGGAGGAGATGGAGATGGAGATGGAGATGGAGCTACCGCCCTCTATCGCAAACACTTTAGGAAATGCACTGCTGAGCCTGAAAAAGAGTAGCTAGGTACGAATTAGGTGACCAACATTCCTGATTTGCCCAGGACTGAGAGGGGTTACCAAACCCAGAACTTTCAGTTTTAAAACTAGGATAATCCCAGGCAAACCAGGACAACCTGTCACTCCAGGTTGAGGTGACACCAGCATAAGAAGTACCAGGATGCCTGACTGCTGATTTCTAAATGATGGAAGGGCTTATTCCCAGTAGCACAAAAGTGGGTCAGGGCACCAGCCAATGTTACCCAGAGGCGGAACTGAACTCAGGGTAAGGACTGAGTTTCCCCAGGAGCTTTCTCAGGAGAATGAGCAGCACATGGCAGGTCTGCCGGAGGAGGAGCTCATGACTGCTGGGGTATGAAAACCCTCTACACATACATGCACACACGCATGCGCTCTCTCTCTCTCTCTCTCTCTCTCTCTCTCTCTCTCTCTCTCTCTCTCAAATTCATCATTGCCAAACCTCCAAATTCAGTAATACTTTTAAAGGAATCCCTATTACAGAATCACAACAGTGTCTTGATACACCTGGAAAGTGGGAAACATAATTTATTCTTTCTATAGAGAATGCTTGGCTCCTGGCACCATTGAAAGTCTCTGACATCCTCCCCACCCCAGCCCACTTTCTGAATTTGTCATCCTCAGGGGAAGGGGTGAAGCTGGATGATGCGCCAGGTTCCTTTCAAATCCAAGGTTTTATCATTTGTGAATATGGTACATAGTTTTCCTTATAATTTATACGTAACTTGATATTGTTTCCCTGTGGTACATTTACATAAGAGCATCTTAGGTGTTATAGAACCTGACATCAAACAAGAGGAGGAGGATAGAATGCGAAGAGAAGATGTGTTTGCAACTCTGATGAGTGAAACTCTGAGAAGAGGCGGCCCTGTGCCTATTATTCTGACGAGGAGGGCAAAGGAGGAGGATGTTGGGAAGAGGGCTCATGAGCACCGTCCTCTGCGAGAGTGACCACTGCACTGCAGGGACCCCCCAGGGAAGAGAGTATGGAGGTGGGAGGGACGGAGTGGCTCACAGGGCAGGACCACTTCCAGCACAGCCCTGGAGTCGTGGCTGCATCTGCCAGAGAAGGGGTGAGGGAAGCTGAGGGGGAGAGGACCCAGCCTCAGGATGATGTCTTAGCTCAGGCTGCTACAGCAAAATACCATAGACTGGGTGGCTTAAACAACAGATGTTTATTTCTCTCAGTCTGGAGGCGAAAAGGCCAGGATCCAGGTGTCAGCAGGGTCTGTTCTTGGTGAGGATTCTCTTTCTGGTTTGCAGATGGCAGCCTTCTCAGTGTGCCCTCACATGGTGGGGAGGGGATGCGCTCTGGGCTCTTCTTCTAAGGACGTTATTCCATCATGGAGCCCCACCCTCATGACCTCACCTAAACCCAATTACCTCCCAAACATCCCACCCACAAATACCATCACATTGGGGGGTAGGGTTTCAACATATGAATTTGAGGGAGACGCAAATATTCAGTCCATAACCGAGAGATACAAGCCTTCGAAGCCAGGGCCATGAAGTTGGGGACCCAACTCCACACATAGAAGGCAGAGGCTTTAGGAGCAGAGACAAGGGGGCGGGAGAGGTGAGGGAAGAGTCACGATGAGCAGAAGGGAGGGTAGACAGACCCAGGCTCCCCCACTCAGATCCCTCGTGTGTAAAATGAGCCGTCCAGGGCTTGGCATCATGCCTTATGTAGAGCAGGCGCTCAGTGTTGGCTGATGCTTGCTCTCACCATCACTCGTGGTAGGGAGCACCCTCATGTTCTCCCGCAATCACCTCTCTTCCTTCCCAGACCCCTTGCTGCCTGAGGCAGAGCCCTCACGAGTAACCAAAGTAAAGGGCTCGCCTTCTCATCTGAGAGAAGTCTGGAGGCCAGCAGCTGCTCAGCAAGTCATAAAGGAGGCAGGCTCCTTCCTTCTTCCTGCTCCAAGTTTCTCGGTGCATCGTTTTTGTTGTAGCAAAGTAGCTGCTGCATGTCCAAGCCGAGCAAGTCTGCATTCCAGGAAGGAGAAAAGGGAGGGTGAAGGGCAAGGGGTGATGAGAGCACCTCAGCTGAGCCAGACCCCTTTTAAAAGCCGTTCCTGCATGCCCCACTCAGAAACGCCTCAGATGTCACTGGCCAGCAACAGCCAGCCCCAGCTGCAAGGGCATCGGCGCAGTGTACAGTGGATGCATCGTGGACACATCGCCACCCTGAACAACACTGGGGGCCAGTTAGTAAGGGAGAAAAGGGGAATCGGTATTGGGAAGGCAGACAGCAGTGCCTGCCTCAGCTACCTCCTCTGGGCACAATCACTCGTCATCTTTCCAGCGGTCTCCGCTTCTTGGGGAACTAAGAAACCACCAGTCCCACTGGCAGGGCCTGAGTGTGCAGCCCCAAACAGGCGGGCGAGGACGTCAAGAAGTACAGTGCTGTGTCTGGGCAAGGCGCTCTGTGACTCTCAAAGCAGAAGTAGTCGCAGTTTACGTGAGACCCTGGGACTTTTTGTTTTCGAAATGAAAATGCAGAAAGGATTAAGTCTCTTTTTCTCAAGATTTTGGAGAAATTGGCACAACTGTCCAAAAGAATGTTCCACTGTTCCCTCTGTTCTAAACACAAAAACAAAAACAAACTGACTGAACAGTAGGCCAAGAGGAGGCCTTGTGCAGAGTGGGTGATCTAATGTGGTTTATATCATGGTTAAGAAATACAAAACAGCTAGTCCTAGTTGGATGATTTATAATTCTTTCTTGTTTGCTGTCTACCCGTGCCTCTAAAGAGTCAGTGGGTGTACCTGAATTAACCTGGTTGCGTTTTGGTGACCCCCACACAGTCACCCAGACGAGGAAGCATAAGATGGTGTTCCATCATCCCAACTGCCGCTTCCCGAGCTAGTGTCACTTGAAGTCCAGTCCCTGGACCTGGACCAGCAGCACCAGCATCCCCTGGGAACTTGTTAGGAATGCAAAACCTCAGGCCCATCCCAGACGTGCTGGGATTCTGATACACGTTCAGGTTTGAGAACCACGAGCATAGATCAATGTCCAATTGCAAGGAAATAGTCAATAAAAGTAACCAACCAGTCTACGGGTTTCTAACACAGACCACAAGAGAATTATTAAAACCAGTAAAAAGTTCAATCAGTCTTCTGAATTCTGCACTAATGTGTTCAGAGAGAGTGTAAGATATGAGATGAATTAAGAACACCCTCTATAGGCCTGCAGTAAAATTTAAATGTCTTAAATATTTTTTATTGTTCTAATCACAGCATCTCTTTATATGTCTTGAAGGTCCTATCAAGAAATAACTTATTTGCAGAAATGGGTCTGGTTAAGAGTTTTGGCACCAACTATAGGGATGAGATGCATCAAAAAGTTCTGCATATTCCTACCATTGTAATAGCCCCAGTTAGGGAGATAGGCCCCAATTTTAACATGACATCTGTTATGGGCCAAATGGTGTCCCCCTAAATGCATAAGTTAAAATCCTAAACCCAGTACTTCTGACTATATTTGGGGATAGGGCCTTTCAGGAGTGATAAGGTAAAATGAAGTCATTAGGGTAAGTCCTATCCAACATGACTGGTGCCCCTATAAGAGGAAATTAGGACACACAGATGCACAGAGGGAAGATGCACAGGGAAAAGGGGGCCATCTGAAAGCCAATGAGATAAGTAAAGCTCAAAATTGGTTTGCCCTGATCATACAGTCTGTGGCACTTCACTATGGCAACTGCAGCACACGAATGCAATATATAAAAGACTCGTGGTAAGGTTGGGCCTCGCCTGGCAATGACTGCTGTGGTAGGCATTTGTGCTGTTCCAAATATTTCCAGCTCTCCACCTGTAGGGGAACATAACAATATTGCACCTTCCCACCCCCTGAAGAAGTTAGGTGTGACCATGGGGCATGCTCTGGCCAATAAAAGGTAAGAAGTAACATGTCACTTCAAGTGCCTGAGCACAGTACCTCCTGCTCCCTTTTCTCCTCAGGCCTGGCAAGGAGCAATGCTCCTGAAGAGGCTGTTCCATCAGCCTTCTCCCTGGAGACCCACGATGGACTTGTAGTGAGAGCAACAAAAGAATCACTGCTATTTTAAACCCTGAGATTTAGCATTGATTATTATTGCAGCATATCCTAGCCTATCCTGACGGCTACATCTGTCTTACTCACCATTTAAAATATCAGTCATCTCAATTAATCAAATTTCATATATTCAGTTGTTTCATTTGATTCAGATAAGAGGCATATCAACTAAACTATTGATGTTTTTGTGGTTTCAGTTTTTAAAAACCTGAAATATCTGGTAATAAGGCCATGGGTGATCCCCACATGCTGGGAAGAGGGCACAGGGCTTCTTGTAGAAGATGGGAAGATGTCACTGAGATTAGTCTTAAAAAAAAAAGAAAAAACAACATAGCAAGTGTCTCTGCACTGGGTAGGTACAGCTAAAGGAGAAAATGGCCACAGTATCCCCAGCTGGCAGTTCCCTCTTATTAACATCTCATTCATCCCACACCCAGAATTTTACATGGAAGAGGCTAAAGCCAGTTTGGGTGGTTGAGCTGGGACGAGACCTCATTCCTCCTGACTCAGACCAGAGCCCTGTGCCCTGCACTGTACTGATTAGTCCTTCAAGAATCAAAAGATGGAATTTCATTTTAGCCAGCACTATGACCTCCTTAATCTCAAGCCTGGGGTCAGAATTCCGTTCCTTACCAGTGAAATCCATTTTTGCACTAGCATTTGTTTCTGAAAAACGATGTTCATGTAATCCAGCTCACCTCGTGCTCTGTAAACCCCCTTCCGCCTAGCGTGCAGGGACTTTGCGGAACCACTAAGAACAAATGCTCATTTCTGGGCTTCAAGCTCTTCCGTCTTTTGGCTTGACCTCGAGTAGCCTCTGGCACCATTCCTGTCAGCATCACTGCTGACCCATGCTTGATCCTCCCTAGAATTTGTTCACTCAGGCCACGCCTCCTGACTAGAACATTCTTCCCCTTGATGTTCTCACGACTGGCCAACTCTTCTAAGCCCACCAATGTGAAGATCCACCCACTCCATCGCTACATTCGAGGAGCTCAATCAACCTCTGTAGGTATACTGTCCAGGTGGCTGTGTCAGGTATCTATTAGTCAGGAGATTTACTTATCAGTACTTTGTCCTATTAGACACATCTTGTGTTATGTACTCTGTGGGAAAAAGAGGGAAAAAAATAAAATGTGGATTTTCTAATACACCGTCCTGTAGTCTAGCTGCCACACGTGGGCAGATGCCTTCGCTGTGGTGTGTGGAACTGGTTTTGGTTCGCCCTGATCATATAGTCTATGCATTTGGCTGGTGAACACTAGTATCATAAACAGTGCTTCACTAATCAATCTCTGCAGGAACTTCACGGTATATAAATGTTAACACCTATTGGGAACTATTAATACCTATTAAAGGTTTTTCTTTGAAGAACATAAAAGTCTAAGTATTATTGCCAGAAAAAAAAAAATCTTTAAAATCTTTTATTACACTCTGTAATTTTTATAACATCTCCAACCGGAAAGAATAAACTTTTCAGTTTCAAGCTTTACTTAAACGTCCTTCCCTTGGAAAATTAAGAGTCCCGATGTGTAATTTATTTTACATCTCAATTTATAGGTTGCCAAGTAGACGCGTAATTCATTCTTGGAACGGCAAGTCTCATATCTTGAGTGATTGATGGAAAGACAAAACGCCATGCCAAATTCCCCAGAAAATGTATAACTGACCTATCAAGATGCTGTGTTCCTAACCAGCACGACATGCCAACAACGAGGGCTTACTTCGGAAAGCTCCAAAGTCCTTTACGTGAAATACTGACCATGTTCATTTCATTATATTTAAAAGACCATCTGGTAGTAATTATGTGTCAAAACGGGCCTGTCAAGTCTTTGCAGAAGAAATTTTTCCTCGAAGCTACACAATCTGAATTACTTCTAGTGTTAAATGCGAACACATGGTGCATTTTAAAACAACTGCCCACAGGTACGTGGAGGGGAGAATTGCGTAACAGCCCTATTCATCTGCTCAAGCTTAGCAGTAACTCTGCATCAAGAATAGACGAGCAAACAGGCTGTTCACACTTTGTACTTCTGCTGACAACCAGAGTCAAGATCCCCAAATAATTCCAATATAGCCTTTTCTCTTAGACGCCACCCGTTTCTGGCCAGTCGAAATGCTTCTCGTACAGAGTCCCAGAGCCCAGGCAGCTGAGTTCCTTCTGGACCAGAGTCAGCCTCACGCGTCCTGAGGTCCATCCAGGCTCATTGGGATGTGGAGAGAAATGTCCTCATGTCAGAACCAAGGCTTTACTACATTTTTCCATGTCCCCCGTGTCAACCAGAATAAAACGAAGCTTTCACCAGTGGGGACAGAGACGGCCTGCCACTCTCCTCTAAAAAATGATCTTTTACCTTAGTACTAAAGATTAAGTGGCTCCTTCAGCATTCTCCTCTTGAAATAAAATAATCCCAACTTCCCAAATCACAAAGTCTTTTCCTGCCCTCGATCAGCTTTGATGCTGTGATGTGACCCCTCCAGAACACAGGAGACAGCACTTGGAGAAAGGGTGGCCCAGACCTGCATGTGGATCCCTTCCCTGTCCCTTGCTCATGATACAACCCTGGGCAAGTCACTTAAATTCTCTCTGGGCAAGTCACTTACACCTCTACATTGTGGAGATTCGATGCGACAGTTCTGTTACAGAAAGCATCTGGCATCCTGTCTGAAACATAGCTCCCCACAATACTACTTTCCTTTTCTTGCCACAGTCATCGCTGTAGTGAAAAATCAGTTGTCTAGACTATGCTGTCTAATTTGGTAATCACTAGTCTCAAGTGACTATATTTAAATCAATTAAAATTTAATAAAATGAAATTTTCAGTTTTTCAGCTGCACTAACCACATCCCAAGTACTCAGCAGCTAGTGGCTACCATACCAGATTGTGCAGATATAGAATATTTTTAACAGAAAGTTTCATTGGATGGTGCTGGTTACCTTATTTACTTGATTTTCGAGGCTTTCAAAAACACTCCTGTACACCCCTATACACCCAGACTGTGTCATGTGAAATCTCTCCTTGGTGACAGAAATAAATGCAACCACTGTTTCCCATCACGTCCCTATTATAAAGACCTTTGTCTCCAGTTCTGCACCACAAAGAATTCAGTCGCACTGAACTCAGGCTAGAATTGCTCTCTCTTTAACCTCACAGACCCAGAAAGCTGTCATTAGTGGTCCCACCGCTGCCCGGACCTGCATTCTAGGCTCCTTCGCCCTGCAGCCTTTGCCTTGCAGTTGAGAATCCGGTGGGGCATAGGCATGGTGCTGAAAGCTCCAAGCGCTGTCTTATTCCCAAAGCCAAACACCACCTTTGGTGAATTGCTGCAGCCAGCGGGATCCTCAGGGAGCTCACTGACCCAGCGTCTGCAACACTGTGAATTCCCTTCGTGGGCAAGATCAGCAACGCCAACATTCTAGGAAAGCTGCTTGCTCCTCGGAGCAGGGCCTTTCTTTCTGTCCGCTGCAAAGCACCTGCCCTTAGGAGTTTCGGGACAAACATTATCATCAGCTGGGAACACAGCGTGAAAAACGTGTGGGTTCGCAGGGCTTGCTTAACCAAAACAAAAGCCAAAATCACAGAGCAGCAGTCACCAACTTTTTTTGGCACCAGGGACTGGTGCTCCTATGAGATTCTAACGCCTGATGATCTGAGGTGGAGCTGAGGCGGTGATGCTAGCTCTGGGGAGCGGCTGCAAATACAGATGAGGCTTAGCTTGCTTGCCTTTCACTCACCTCCTGCTGTGTGGCCCAGTTCCTAACAGGCCAGTAACCGCTGACCCGTAGCTGTCCATGGCCCAGAGGTTGGGGACCCCTTCTTTAGAGCATGCAAGATGCAGACCCCCAAAAACAGGTGAGCTGCATTTTCTCCACCAGTATTCCTAGTTCCAAGGCCTGGAGATAAGGATCATCTTGGTCACACCTGAGCTTGGTTAATCAGCTTTCAATACTCAAGGACTGATTATTCGTATTCTTCCAGTCCCGTCTACCTTCACCTCTGCCAAGGAAAATAGAAAAGGAATATAGATTCACATGTTTCTGACTTGCTAAAAGCTCCAATAAAAGATTAGATTAAGAAGGCTAATCACAATAGCTAGGATCTGGTTCAGTTGCCTGGTAGTTCTTAGATCCTACCATTCTTTCTCATCATTTGTGAAAAGAAATCCACAGCAGATTGCACTTTTTTTCAAGATTATACCTAATTTTTTTAAAGTTGATAGCAATAATATTGCAGTCGTGTGCACAGCCATCACTGTGCGCCAGGCACTGTCCAAAGTATTTTACACATTCATAGATATTCATTAACACGAACCTCACCAACAACTCTGAGGGAGGAGGTACCCCAAAGGCACACAAATAAGTGTGTGAGTGTGTGTGTGTGTGAGTGTGTGTGTTTGTGTGTGTAACTTGCCTTGGCTCACACTAGTGGAGCTGTACTTGGAGCCAGGTATCCTGGCTCCAAGTACAGGCTCTGAGTCTCTGTGCTATCTGCAAATGACAATAAAAAAGAACCAAAGACTTAACAGTTAGAGTGAGCTCCTAGCCCCAGCTTCCCTCCCCAGAGCCAACCACTGGTAGCAGTTTATCCTTCCGGAGAAAGTCTGCAAGCATCAGTACCGAGGAAGAAGGAGCTGCCATATTACAACCTGTGATCTCACATAAAAAATAGCAGATGTTTCACCTCTGCTAATCACTGACATCGACCCCACAGGACTGCTTGTACTTGAGGCCAGAGGCAAAGGTGTGTGTCCACAGGGCAATGGGGTCAATAAGGGGTGCCCAGGCCTTTTGCAAGATCCACTCCCCTGGATCTGACTCTGAGCTATGGCCCAGGTTCCAGTCTATCTTAGGGATTCCTACTCCTCTCACAGGGTCTTTTTGGTGCTCCTCCTCCCTTAGACCCTGCTCTTTTAAAGATCCTGAGAGTATAGCTGACAGCTATCCAGCCTGAGGGCACTCACTTCTCATATGGACTCACGGCCCGGCCTGGAACCTATGGCTGGCTTGGTTCTGCAGCCAATACTGGGAGTTGTTGGTGGAGGGCACCCCTTCCCTAGCTGGTTCAGCCCAAAGTTGGTGGAATGTGGTCTTCTCAAGGTAGAGACATCTGAGCTTTTCCCAGTTCGAGCACAGGCAGACCCCACCACGAGACAGTCTTATGTCTCTTTGGTGCCTGCCAGTAGTACCTGCCTCAGAAATCCATTAGGAATTTTTCAGCTGATATAACAAAATTATGCTTAAGTTGGCTTAAACAATAAAGTTGTCTTATTGGTTCTTATAACCGAAGTCTATACAGAGCAAGCTTCAGGTAGTCTGTGAGCCAGCAGGTCGTAAGACCCCCAAGGACCTGCCTTCTTTCCATGCCTCATTTCTGTCATCATCCTGAGGCCCACTCTCCTGGGGGAGAAGATGGCACCAGCTGTTTCTGGGACCACAGGGTTCCTCTCAAAGGCTCGACAATGAGACCTCACCTGTTCTTGTAGCTTCAGGGCTTGGCTAGGGAACATGGTCCTGAAGCTCATGGAACTGGCTCCTGAGTCCTCAGCCATGCTTTCCATGAGCCACGAAAGCTGGGGATAGCCATGACAGCAGTGTCACCATGTTTTTCTCCACACACCACAGGCCAATCCCCTCATGCCCAGTCCTCTCTGGCCTCTGGCAAGCGTACTTCAGCAAGCCTCCGTGGCCGTTTCCAGGGAAGACACATTCTAGCCCCTTCCTGAAGGAGGGAAATATATAGTTAATGCCCCCACTGAGCTCTCTGGCCTCTTATTACTCAAAGGGATGGGATGGGGCAGGTGTGGATGCTTGGGGCTCCTGAATGCCTCTGCTTAGCACATGAGCAGTTGCCAATGCCAGAAAGCTGTTGAATCAGAACCCAGGTCTCTAGCCATCCCATGGTTACTAATTGCTTATAAACATTTTCAGAGACATCATTGCATATTTCCACATTTACATATGCCGGCTTATGTGTATTTGCTTCTTTTTAAACAAACTGCAGCACACAATTTGCCCTATGCTACTCCTTGCCATCCATTAACAGCACTGTACCTGAGAGAGGATTAGGTGTCCACAAGCCGGATCTCCCTCCTTCTTAACGGCTGCACAATATTCCACAAGATGGAGGTATCGTAACTATGCAGCCATGGAACTTAGCGTTTCTTCCAGCCTTTGACTCTTCATTCTTTCCCCTCCCAAATATGTATTGGTGCCTGTGGTGTGCCAGGCACTGTTCTAGGGACAGAGGGTGGAAAAGAGGTAGGGATATGAAGAGTGTACAATCTACATGGAGAAACATTCTCATATATATAGCAATTAGCCCAACATAGAAGTTGTATCAGTTTACTCTCTTACCCTCTGCACTGAATATCTCTTCATATGATTAAAAGTCATTATAGTTTTTTATGCCATGGTTTCTCAAACAAAACCTGGTATATAAAATTGCTCACGAAAACCTGCACAATGACTAAGGAACTATGAAACATAACACATGGGACACCGTTGGTGGGGGCACATCTACTTCTGCTTGGAGGCTGGTGGCCAGACTCGGCTATGACCTTCCTTCTTGCCATAGGGAGAAGTCTTTGGAAGACCCCAAAGAGGAAAGACTGGGTGGGAGGTGGTACACGTGATCCAAGAGAACAGGCCTTTGGAGAATGGGGTGTGCAGTCAACAATGCACACGTATCTGGCAAGGTGGTACAGTCCACACCCACAGACACTGGACATGATCTAGGAAAAAAAAAAATTAGTGATACTCATGACAAACCAAAGCCTGATTTCCCTAGTGTTTAAAGAATTTTTACAAATCGATTAGAAATCCAACCACCCCACAGATAAATGGACAAGACATAAACAGACTATTCTCAGCAAAGGAAATATCCTCTTGTGAACCAGAAAATCTCTTTATAAAAGGCATGCTATAATTAAAACGATTTGTAATGTGTGTTCCTGATCAATATCACTGTCCCAGTTGCAGTTAGTATAGCTGTTAAAAACAGCTGACCTCGGAAGGGCTCCCCGTGCTCACACAGCACTTGTCCCCCTGGTCTTTCCTGTGTGTCTGTCTTTCCTCCTGTGTTTAAGGTCCAGGATTTTCACCGCCTCCCAGTACTAATGCTGCTGTCAGCCACTCCCACCCCCTCCCCTTTCTGGCCTGTGACAGGGATTGCTACTTGCCTGCCACTGTCTACTACTTTCCCTGCAGCAACTCCGCTGGGGTTCTGCCTGGATCCCTGAATTCTGCCCCTACCACTGGGCATGTTTTTGCTTCCAACCAGAGGTACCTGTCACTCTTTTCAGGAGGGCTGTCTTTGTGCGACTGCCTCTCTATGCCCACATAAAGAGAGCCTGAAGGGCTTTGTGACCCAGGGTGGCCCAGTGACTGACAGACAGAGAAGTATGGAAGCACAGATCCCCTGCTGGGGGTGGGGACAACTCTAGGGCGCAATTTACATTCCAAAGCTCCCCTGCAGATCTGGTGAAGGTACCTTTCTTGGAACTTTGAGACTCTTGCTTGCTACCCACCTTCTATGTCCTTACTGGTTTCTCCTGGGAGAGTTTCCTTCTTAAATTGTTTGCATACAATCGTTGTCTCAGGGCTTGCTCCTGGGACACCCCACATAAGACACAATCTTTTCCATAGTAACAAAATCCCGACTTCTGTTCTAGCACATGGCTTCCCTGAATAAAGGCTTCATTTCCAGCCTTCTTTGCAACTGAGAATATGACTAAGTTCTTGCCAATGAAATATAAGCAGAAGTGCACTGTGGGATTTCTAGAAGTCCATCGCTGATGGCCAGGACTCATCTTGGACAACTAGGACAGGGGGCACACACTCAGGATGTGGGAGCAAGGATCTAGAGAAAGCATTGTCCCCCCTCATTGTCCCCGGGGGGTCTAGCGGAGTAGGTATCCCATAAACATCTGTAGCAGCAAAGAAAGGCAGACAAGAGATAGGTAACATCCACAGGAAGAAGTAGGGGAGGGAGGACGTCTTCAGAGATGGCACCCCCATCTGTCACCCCTAGCCGTCCCCCAGCATCTCATCCAAAACCACACACGCCAGGCTTCAACCAGTCACTGGCAAAGAGCAGGGATCTCCTTTAGCTCCACAGTGGAGCTGAGGCCCGTGGGAGTTGGGGAAGGGTGGACCCCTAAGCAAATGGAAGAGAGATGAAGAAATGGACGTTGGGAGTGTCCAGAAGTACAAGCTCTGCCCTCGAACCCCTGGTTCTCCGGGGCTTTCTCTCTTGTCTGGGGATGAAAAACGACCATCTCATCCCTGCACTGCCACGTGTCTAAGCAGAGCTGTCAACACCCGCTGCCGCCAGCCCTGCTTCCCCTCGCGCTGGAACCCGGCTTCCACCTCCACCTGCAAACCTGCCCCGCACCAGGCTCCCCAGGACCTTGCTGTTTCTAAGGCTAATGGGGCCGCTGAGGACTCTGCCCTCCCGGCCACTGCGGCCTCCTCGCCAGCGACCCGTCCCACCTCCAAGGTCACTGTCCCAGGGTGACCTCCACCCATGCAGCTGCCGCCAGGCCCCTTGTCCACCCGTCTCCCCCCATCAGTTTCGTCTGCGGGGAAAGCACGGCTCCAAGTGTGGGGAACTGCAGCAGGTTCGCTCCGAAACCCCGAGTTTCGAAACCCCAGACACCGCAGGGCAGAGGCGCTGGGTCGCACGACAGGCTGGGGGCGCAGGGCGGGGGGGGGGGTGCTGCGCTCCCTTTGGGGTCGGAGCCTCCACTCTGCCGTCGTGCGCGAGGCCGGGGCCTGGCACCCCGACCCTGCGCGCCTCGGCGCCCCCCGCGGGGCGGGGCGGGGCGGGGGGGGCCGGGCCCCGCGGCTGCTCCCCGGGGGCGGAGGGGCGGGGAGGGGCGAGAGGGCCCGCCGCGGCCTTATTTCCCCGACGCCGCGTGGCCCGCGCCCAGCCCCAGTGCGCCCCGCGCCCATGCGGCCCCCCCGGAGCCCCGCGCCCGCGCCCCGGGCCCCGCGCGCCTTCTCCCCGCTGCTGCTGCTGCTGCTGCTCGCCCTCCGGGGGGCGACGGCGGCGCCCGGGGACCCCGAGGACCCCGAGGACCCCGCGTGGCGTCGGGACCCCGAGCCCCCGCGCGGGCTCCTGCAGCGGGCGGCGCGCGCGGCGCTGCACGTCCTCAACCTGCGCGCGGGCTCGCCCGGCGCGCTGCGGGGGCTGGCGGCCGTGCGGGGCGGCCGCGTGTGGGTGAGTGTGGGTGCGGGGGCGTGTGGGTGCGTGTGGGTGCGGGGGGGACGCGCGTGGGTGAGTGTGGGTGCGGGGGCGCGTGGGTGAGTGTGGGTGCGGGGGCGCGTGGGTGGGTGTGGGTGTGTGTGGGTGCGGGGGCGTGTGGGTGCGGGGGCGCGTGGGTGAGTGGGTGCGGGGGGGACGTGAGTGGGTGAGTGTGGGTGCGGGGGGACGCGCGTGGGTGAGTCCGTGCGGGGGCGCCGCGCGTGGGTTAGTCCGTCCGGTGGCGCGTGGGTGCGTGTGGGTGCGGGGACGCGTGGGTGAGTGTGGGTGTGTGTGGGTGCGGGGGCGCGTGGGTGAGTGGGTGCGGGGGGGACGTGAGTGGGTGAGTGTGGGTGCGGGGGGACGCGCGTGTGTGAGTCCGTGCGGGGGGGACGCGCGTGGGTTAGTCCGTGCGGGGGCGCGTGGGTGCGGGGGCTCGTGGGTGGGTGTGGGTGCGGGGGGGACGCGCGTGGGTGGGTGTGGGTGCGGGGGGGCGCGCGTGGGTGCGTGTGGGTGCGGGGGGGACGTGCGTGGGTGAGGCCGTGCGGGGGACGGCGCGTGGGTGCGTGAGGCGCTGCCACGCGTGGGTGTGTGCGTGCTTGTGCCACCGTCGTGCGTGCGTGGCGACGGCCACGGGTGGGTGGGTGAGGGCAGGGGAGGAGGATGCGCGCCCCCAGCCGCCCCGCGGCGGGCCCGCGGCCGGGACCGTGCTGGTCCCCGCGCGCCCCGGAGGCGCCCGTGGAGGGAGCATCGTGCGCGGCATCCAGGGAGCCGGGCCGGTTCTCCGCGGCGTGGCCACGGCCGCGGCGCGGTCACCAGGCAGCTCCCCACCCCCGGGGGCGCGGGGCGAGCGGAAACTGAGCACCAAGCCCGAAAGGCAAGGCTCGATCTTGCCTGCGGGCTCCCAGAGCTGGTGCAATCGGCGTGGTCACCGCGGGCGCGACCCACCCGTGGCGACGGCAGGAGCCCTGGGCGAGGGTCCCCAGATCTGGGCCGGTTCCCACGCCCGGCGCGGACGGCCTGGGCTGTCGGTTACGGGCCACCAAGCACGGAGGCGGGATGCGGTGGGTGTTTGCGCCCGGGCCTGCGTGGGCCTGTCCGTAATGCTGGCGTCTGCTTTAGTCCAATGGGAGTGGACAGGCCAGGCCTCATCCTGTGCCAATAGAAGGAACGAGAACGTTGCGGCCTGTTGTTCCATTGCTGATTCCAAGGAGCTGGCTGCCGGCTTCATTCTGAGTCAATGGAACTGCACGGCTTTCTTCATCAAATAGACTGCAGACGTTAAGGAACTACACTGTCTGCCCCCAAAGTGATGACGCTCTTCCCAGTAACTCTCAGACATTCCGCAGAGCCTGCAGACTCGGCCTCGGAGGTTCCAGAACTGAGGAGAGTGTGTAAATAGGTAGTTTTAAAAAGTGGCTGCAGGTTTTCAGTTAACGGTTTTTCTAGACCTGGTGTCAGACGCAGGCAGAGGGTAGGCCTTTGGGGAACTCAGCCTTGGTTCCTCGGAGACTTAATCCAGCACCTCAGGTGGCTGAATTGATCGCAGGTAAAATCAAAAATTGTCCCTTGGAAGAGGCAGCCTGTGTCGTGTCACCTGTTTTAACAATCCTTGCTCTCTTTGGGAGAAGAAAAAGTTTAGTTTTCCTAGCTCAACAGAGAAGGAGGAAACAGAGCTTGGGAACTTTTTTCAAAGTAGAAGAGAGCAGCCACCTCTCAGAGACCAAACAGGGCCTTCCTGAAGATCCGCCCCCTGGTTACCAGACAAAGGATTCCCTATAGAAGACCAAGCTCAGATTTTAAGGTGTACCAGTTGTCAGATTCCAGGAATTTTTCTCTTTCTAAAATCATAAAATAAATAAATTAGTTAAATAAAATACCTTGTATTTGCACACATTGAGTCACCCTCTTGAAAAAAATAAAATCAGCATCTTTGACAAAGTAAACTAGCTCTCAAACCCTGAGTTAAGAAAAAATTCTCTTCTAAAAAGGGCTCAGTTACTGCTTTTCATCTGATATAGTATAGTGATCCTGAATTTTAAAGAGATCCTCCTTTGGGCCCCAAAAGGTGGGTAGGCAGGAATAAGTCAATAAATTAGAGGCAGGTGTACATGAGAGGGTGGCAGCATTAAGTAGAAGAATCCAGGGCATTGGCCCTAAGACAGGGTAAGTTGCTATGGCCATCTGATTTACCTTTACATTTCCTCCAAAAAATGGTTTTAAATGTTTTTAAAATCAAGCAGCTGTGAGTGGGGACATAGGGGGAAAATTTTTAAATCATTTCTTCAATTAAAAAAAAAAAAGTTAAAATCAAGTATCCATGGAAGAGAGTTTAGTGATTTTCAGGGCCAGGAATCCCTGGAGGCTAAAGTGGTTTCAGTGTTCTCTCAGGAATTCAGCAAAATTCTTTTCCTCCATTTTTCTGCCTTCTCCAAATATCCCCAGTAAAGAACAGTTCATCTCCAAGGGTGATCAAGGCAGCTGGGGCAGGGTCTGCTTTAAATTTGCGAGAACAGCCTGCCAGGGTTCTTTGGGGTGACAGAACCAGAGGAGGAAGTGGCTGAGAGTGTGATTCCTTCTAGGGAACTGCCGTGGATGGACTCCCTTTCCAGAATGTGGGAGGCCAGCTGGTGGGGTGTTGCAGGGAACCCAGATACCAGACCCTGCTTTGCCTGCCATGAGCCACATGACCTAGAGAAGGTCATATAAGTCTCTGGCTGTTTCCTCATTTGGAATGGAAATAATCCATGAACTTTGCTAGGTATTGTTAAGAGTCACTCATATGAGGTGACATAAATACCAATTGTAAAGTATAAACATGTTAGTTACCATTATACTGCCTGAGGGGCAGTCCCTTCATCCATTTGTTGTTTCTTGAGCACTTACTATGTGCTGGGCTCTGGGCTAGATATTGTGGCCCTAATTCAGAGTGGGGTGGGATCATCAGGAAGGCCTCTGAGATTCGTCCAGTTTAGCGCTCACTCAGCTGCCTGACTGAGGAGCAGGGACACCACCCGCATGGGACTTTTACTGTAGTGACTTAGGCATTTCTGTTTCAATTATAAGAGAAGTTGTAACACTGACAAGAAGTGAAAAATGATAGATCCCCAAAGCGCAGGTTTGTGCCTTTATCCAGTCACTGCATTTTCAGAGTGAGCACTCAGTTGCTGCACAGTGTCACGCATCCAGGAGTGACCTCTGGGTGAGCAGGTGGCCGGGTGGGTAAGAAGTATAGCTGGTGGGGATCCTCGTTCATCCCCAGGGTCAACATGCCACTTTGCAAGGTGAGAGGCTGGGGCCAAGTCAGAGTTTCACAAACTAATGGACTGCTAATGGGTTATGAAATCAACTTAGTAGGTTGCAGTTGTTTTGTGGGGTTTTTTTTCTTTTTTGGAACTATTAGAGTACATTTCAGAAATTAGTGTAATCGTGCCTCACAGTGTTTCAAATGTGTATGTATGAATTAGGTCATTTTGAAGAATGCAGTTATTGCTGAGAGAGAGAGAGAGGAGAGAGAGAGGTGAGAGAAGATAAAAAGCTAGTGAACTAAATGATTCTAAAGACCTCTTCCAGCTCTGAAATTCCTTGATTCTGTGAGATTTCTTGGTTCTGCAAGAATCCCTCATTTTAGAAACACTGTTGCCCTCTCGTGGTGAAATTCAGTTATGGCTGTGGTGGTAAATGCAAGGAAGAACTGAGAAGAATCGGTGCCGACTGGTGAAAAAGTGCAGGTGGACATTGTTTCGTTTTGCTTAGTAATTATAGGGAGTAGTCACCTACCTGAGCTACTGCTCCTGCCTGATGCCATCTCCTTCCTGGCCTGACCCTATCCTTCCACGACCAAAGAGGCTTCAATTTTTCTGATAGTCACTGGCACATCTCAGAATCAGTGGTGGGCAATTGTGAGTGGTGTTGAGAGTTCTTAGGCTACCCAGGATGTACTAGCTCAGCCCCACTCCCCACTACGCAAGGCTATCCCTGACACTGAGACAAGCCGCCTCTGGCCACTGAGTAAGTCCCGGGACCACTGGCCCTCACCCCAAGCAGCTGGTGAACAGCCAGCCCTTTGCTGACATGTAGAGAGACTGACTGAGATCTCTGTGGCCACACTCAGTGATAAGCCAGCCCATTCAGACATTGCTCTGAGATGGTCACTTGAGGTGAATGCCCTTTGACCTAGACTGGACCAGGAAAGAACATAATTAAAACCACTGACCCCCGAAGTGTAGGGGGAACATCATGTTCATAGCCTGATTGGTTCAATTTAAATTAAAATCATTATAAATGTAACCGTATCACCTGTCTTTTGGTATAGGGCCAAGGACATTTAATTGGCACTCCTTGCCGTCTTTTTAATGAAAAAGACTCACCTATGTTGCATTTGGTTTACTTACGCACTCTTTGCAGAATGAGGGATCATTTGCAAAGAATACAGTGCATAATCCTCTACTTTTCCTTTTCCTTTTTTCTTGCCCAGTCTCGACACACCACACCAATTCAGCAGCAAGAGTTTTAGAGATGACTTTATCAAGTCCTACAGCATTTAACTTGGAGTTCTTCAACACCTTTTTTATACCCACTCTTCACCAGTTTACATAACATTTAATTGTGCAACTAGGTAATAAGTACACCTGGCTTAAGCAAGTTTGAGAGCAAAGAAACTGACTTTCGGTAAGCATCAGGCTTCCCTGGTGCAGGTGGGCTGGCTCCTGTGGGCACCTTGTTGTGTGGCTGACAGCAGACCAGAGCCTGTCAGCGGAGCCACAAGACAGATGACCACCTACCCTACAAAGAAAAACCTTTCTTTATCACCTTTCAGTCTATAAAGCACTAAAAGACAACATAATTCATACAATTACCACTCCTCTTGAAGTCTTCTCTTCATTACAGTCGATAATTCAGAGCTGGTTGTTCACAAGAATAGGAAAGCAGTACATTAAGCAGGCCATAGACGCGAAGCCAGGGAATGGAAAAGGCCACAGTGAAAAGGGAAGGGAAAGATGAGTCATAAAGCACTCAAGTGAAATCATCCTTACTTTCTCAAAAGGAAGGCCCTTAAGTGCCTTTGTGGTCCCCGGAAAGAATGGGGGAGGGATGGGAATTGCAGAGCCCTTCGGTGCTCTCACACTGCTCTGGGGATGAGACACAGGGATCCGAATCCTGATCCCGAAAGCACAGAACAGAGAGCCACTTGGCCTTCCTCCACAGGTACTGCTCCTGCTGACAGCCAAGGTCTCCGCCTCACCTCCTGCCATAGCGCTCACCTGCTCTGCAGGCTGTGATTGCGGAGTCTGGGCCTCGCATGGGGTCGGGAAAGGCCACCTGGCTGCGGGGGTAAACTTTGATCTTGACCTCCTTGGCACTTTGGCATTCACCCAAGCCAGCTGCACCCAAGCCAACTGCGCTAGCAAGTAGGAATGCTTTTAACCAGCTTATAATGAATTGGTTTTGAACCACAAGCATTCTTTACCAGCCCACAACATTTTCCACTGGTCCTGCCACATGTCGTGTCACAGCCAGGGATGCTGCGTGCGATCACAGGGTGTCAGCAGTGCCCCAAACAAAGACCCGTGGTGGCGGGTTGTGAATTTAACCACCCGGAATCCAGCTTGGCTGTACACTCTTTCTTGAAGGACCTAGGCTGTTCTGCTGGAGAAGGAGTACCCAGCCCTAAAATGACTGTTATTAACAAGACACGGAATTTTAAATCCACACACACACACACACAAACTCCCAAATCCAGCCTGACCCTTGATCTCGCTGGATTGGCAATGAATCACCCTAGAGGTTTATGTAGCCTTGGCATTTAATAGCTTTTGCGATGGAGCCGGAATTGAAGAGGCTTTTACAGAGCTGGTCCCACAGTGCGTGGTTGGGTCAGTACCCAGAGCAGGCCTCTACTCTGGGTTGCTCCTCATGGTTGTTCAGGATGCCTCAAGTCAGTAAAGTCAGGTTGTGAGAGGGGGTCCTGTACCGTCGCTGTGCGTGTGTGTGATGTATGTGATGCCAGGATGGCCTCAAGGGGATGTGCCCACACAGGACAGGACACTTAGGATCACAAGTAATTTGGTATCTGTCTTAGTTGCACTGCTGTATCAAGTTACCACAAACTTAGTAGGTGAAAAAAAAAAAAAAACCACGGATTGATTCTCCTATAATTCTGGAAGTCAGACTTCTGAACTGGGTTGGTCTCACTGGACTAAAAAGAGATGAAGGGGTTGGAAGGGCTGCGTTCCTTCTGGACATTCTAGTGGAGAACCCATTTCATACCTTTTTCAGCTTCTAAAAGCCACTTGCCAACCTGGGCTCATGGCTCCATCCTCCGTCTTCAGACCCGGCAGTGAAGCATCTCCTGAACTGTAATCCGCTGTCTCCTCCCCATGAGGACCCTTGTGAGAACAGTGGGCCCACCTGCGTAATCCAGGTTTCTCTGCCCATCTCCGGATCCTTAACTTAATCACACTGGCCAAGTCCCCTTTGCCCTGTAAAGTAACATTCACAGGCTCCAGGACTTAGGATATGGGCACCTTTGCGGGTGATTACTCAGCCTGCTACCATTCCCAGCTCCTGGGGGGCTCTGAACTCCTGCAAATACACTGCCAGACAAGTGACTGTACCCAAGAATCGGCAGCGCTTGCTCCACCTGCTGTCTGGCTGGCCTCTGCAGGCCCGATAATCTTACCTCTGAACGTGCCTGCCCTCCACACCCTGTCCTGGCACTTGACGGTGGGCTGCTTTGTGCTTGCTCCCCAACAGCCAGCTTTCTTTCCACTCTGCTTCTGTATGTCTGCTTCTGCAAGGCAAAGGCCGTGGATCCCTCTGACCTAGCTAGCATAGGGCCCTGCAAGACACAAATATTAAATATTTTTTAAATAAAAACAGAGGGTGCTGGGCCCACTGGGCACCTGGAACAGGAGGCCAGGCCATTCCCAGCCCTTCTGGAGGAGGGAGGGAGACTCGGCTCCTCACAGTGCTCTTATGAGCAGCCTTTTCTAATTAGCCCTGCTCTGAGCCAGAGGCAAAGCAGAGGAGAACAGCACCTCTGGCCATGTCCACTCTGGCTCCTTTCAAAGGGTCAAGGACTCCTACCAGGAGCTGACTAAACAGAGATGAACACGGCGTTCTCTTTTTCTCTCCTGCTCAACCCACTAAGGCAAAGCATCCACATGCAAAGGTCTCCTGGGCCCCCACCGGACAGGGCCTGATCTGAAAGTCACTGACGTTTTGTTCCAAAAGCTGTTTTTGCTTTATCTGTTGTTGCCTGCGAGAAGGGAAATGCAATAAGGTCATCCTGGGGTATAATCTAATACACTGAGGCTCGCTCCCCGCCAGAACGTAAGAACGGCACAGCAATTTTTATCCGCTGTTGAGTTGTTTACTTGTCTCCAACTAAGCCTGACTCATAAAACCAACCTTATAAAATGAGCACGGTTGCTTTTACTGGAATGGCATGACATTTATGTTTTCTTCCCAAATGTGAAGGCTGGAAGGGACATTTAGAAGCCAAGTCTGTTCTGCCAGGGAGGCCCAGAGTGGGAGGGAGGGAGGTTAAAATCCCCTGGGAGCCCTTGTCAGCTATAGTGTTGTGCCCGCTCCCTCCCCCACCTGAAAACATGATCTTCCAAGTTGTCAGCCCCGGCTGGAAGGCAACGTGAGGGGACCGTGCTTAGCGACCAATGTCAGGAACAGGCAAACCAGGGACGGAGTTTCCCCAGAGCACGGGCTTTTCTTCTGTAGACTAGCTTCCCGCAGAATCCAGTTGAGACTCCCAGCGTCACAGTGTTTCTGCGGCCTTCCTGCAGCAGGTGACAGCAAGGCTCCTCTGGAGCATCATCCCCGCTTTGCCACTCACTCCAAGGTTTGAGCTTAAAGGAGGTATTATGTTTCAGAAATATGTTCCTAGAATAAATTACCTATTCTCCATTTCTCGTCAGTTTCCTCCAGTTTGTTTCCAGTCCTCACACCCAATATTTCAACGATTTTACTTCTAAATAAACATCATATCGTATCCACGTAAAGATGGTCCAGACACACGCCTGAGGGAAAATCTTTGAACCATTGACACGCAAGCAAAGCTTGATGTTTCACATTAAACAGATTTTTACTGAAAATGAGCCATAGCTTGGCAGAGTTGCTATTAGAATGTAGTTTTAACTTCTTGCTGCATATATCAATGCCTTTGCACGGCAAGATAGCTGTCCATGCAACGGGAGGCAAGACGCGAAGGTTCTTCGGAAACGACTTAAGTCCAGACTGCCTTCTTCAAATGCTCCTGCTTGAACAGGACCACGTGCTGCATCACCCAGAGTTTCTTGACTGCACCCCCTGAGGCAGAGGGCAGACTTGTCTCCTTAGTTACTAAGGCATCATGGGCTGATTTGCCAGAGACTCCGGGTCACCAAACCTTGAGATACTGACAGGTCCTCCATTTGTCCTGCCTTCATGACGCCCTCAGGCCTTTGGCGGGAACTCACCGTCCTGTCCCCAGTCTCCTACTCGGCTGCATTCTAGTGACTGTCACGGGGGCTACTTGTCACTTCCTCCCCTTCCCTCGGAACTTTAGGGGTTTCACTCGGCATCTAGACAGTTCTTTGACCAGCAGCATCAGTGAGCTCTGGAGCTTATTAAAATGCTCTTTCCAGGCTCCACCCGAATTTCACTGAATCAAAACTCAGGGTGGGGCCCAGCAAGGCCTCTGGGAGATTCTCCTGCAGCTCAAGTGTGAGACCCACTGCTCTGGACTGAAGTCCTGGTACAAACCTTCTCTAAGCTGGCCCCCATCCACCAGCTAGACCTCAGCGCTGAGGATACCTCTCCCTTAACTTGCCTTCTCCCCATCCCGCTGTTCACCTCCCTGCAGAGACTCATTTTCTCTCTCTTGTCCTGAGCACCTCCTCCTTTTCTCTGCACTTGTCCCAACCCTAGTCCTGCCTGGAGATTTCCCCACCTGACTGGCTCCGGCTCCTATTTATACCTTGCCTGAAAGGGTGCAGCCAGGGCCTCCTTCCAAAGTCTCAGATTACCGTCACTTCCATGCCGTTGTGGGTTGTGTCCTCCAGAATGATGTGTTGAAGTCCTAAGCCCCCATGCCCTGTACCTATAAATATGACCTTCCTTAGAAACAGACTCTGCAGGTGTAATCAAGTAATGAGAAGGCCAAAGAGGATTAGCAGGGCCCCTAAATCCTATGACTGGTGTCCTTCCTTATAAGAAGACCATGTAAAGGTGCAGGGAGGACACCACCTGAAGACAGAGACTGAGATGGGAGCAGTGCATCCATAGCCAAGGACTGATAGCACCACTGATGCTAGGAAGAGGCAGGGACGGATCCACCCAGAGTCTCAGGGAGAGTGAGGCCCTGACGACACTGTGATTTTGGACTTTCAGCCTCCAGAGCTGTGAGAGAATCCACTTCTGTTGTGTTAAGGCTCCCAGTTTATAGCAGTTTGTTGTTCAGTCCTAGGAAACTCAGGCATGATACACATGTCCTACCTGGCTGTCTGCCTTCCAGAAGATTTGGGAGGATCTTTGCTACAGACACTGGTTCTAAGCACAGTCTCCCTCACACACGCACCCCAGGAGGCTTTCTCTCCGCCCTCTCTTAGAGGCTGCTGGCTCTGTCTGTGCAACCTGCAACCCCTGTGCCATAGAAGAGGACGGTGGCGGCTTTGGAGCCTGGCGTCCTTACTCGCTAGCTCTGTGACTGGCAACACACACACACACACACACACACACACACACACACACACGCACAGTGATGAGTTCAGTCCTTTGTAGGCGTTTCATTTGAGTCTTTCTCAAATAGGACTTTAAAAGCGACCAGTCTCCCTTCCAACTGACTGCCAGGAAAACCCAAATCAAAGTGTTGATCGTTGCCACGAGGAGCCAGGAATGAGGCGTGGCCTGTGGAAGACACACACAGGGAGGGTTGCAGTGGGGATGGTTGGGGGGATTCTGCCCTTCTGCATGGATTATGGCAGCAAAAAGCAAGAAACCTATAAAAGAAACAAAACACACCAAAAAAAAAAAATCAGATTAGAACGTACACCGTGTCTTTCGTGGTCCACGGCTGTCCATCAGTTCTAGGCTGTCGTCCATAAGCCCTTTTTATACGTACAAGAGTCCCCCCTTAGCCACAGTGCTACTTTCTGTGTTTTCAGTTACCCATGGAATATTCCAGAAATAAACAATTTATAAGTTTTAAATCGAATGCTATTCTGAGTAGGGTGATGAAATCTCTGCCAGGGACATGAATCATCCCTTTATAGCTGTATATGCTACCCGCCCGTTAGCCACTTAGGAGCCGTCTCCCTTATCAGATATTTTGAGAGAGAAGGAGTGCACATTCACATTGCTTTCACTATAGTAGATTGTTATATTTGCTCTTTTTTTATTGTTGTTGTTAACCTCTTATTGTGCCTAACATAGATGAGATTTTATAAGTATGTATATATAGAAATAACACAGACTATGTAGGATTCAGCACTAGCCACGGTTTCAGGCATCCAGTGGAGGTCGCGGGAGAATGCCCCTCGGATGAGTGGGGGTGACTGAATTAAAAAGACTCTGTAGCGAAGAGCTGCTAATTGATTCCTTAAGATTATCCAGTCACATGGGCATTTGCTTTGTTTATTGACTTTTTCTTTATAGAAGGAGCCAGCCTTGTTCTGGAAGACATTAGGACAGTGTGCTGTGCCTCCGGCTGTGTTTTAGGAAACGGAGATGAAGCTTCCCAATCTGCTTTGCAGATGGACGGGTTCGGCAGCAGGGGGATGAGAGGAGCTAAGCACCCTGTTCTGCCTGACTCCAGGACAGAGGACGTGCTTGTCCCCTTCCCCAGCATCAGCTTCAACCCTTTCGAAAATGTCTCTTTAGCTTTTTTATTTTTATTTTTCAATAGTAGCTTTGCACTGTGTGGCTGTAGCAACTTATGTGCAAGCTACAGAGGGAGGACCACTTGACCTTGAGCTTCGGATTCACAGCCACTGAGTGAGCCAGTTAGTACTCCTCAAATCTCATCACGCTGACCATGTGAAGCACACAGGCAGGAGCTTAAGATATGGAGTGGGGGCATCTATGCTGAGTAACTCTGGACTTGACATTTGAAATGATTTTCTTTTTAAAAGCTCATTCATGTGCTTGTTGGTCCAGGAACAAAGTTGAGGGGGCAATCCTGGGTTCGGGTAACATCCTCTTATGGGCCTCCTATAACCAGCTCCTGTTTCTCTGCATCCGTGCCCCCATCCACGCTGCCCCCAGCGCCCTCCCGCCAGGCACGCAGAAGTCTTAAACAACTCCTAACCCTGGCCAGCGATGGGCCCTGTCCACTTTCTAACGTATCGCCAGTCTAACTGTTGTACAGGGACACCTCGTTGCTTCTTTAATTTGCATTTCTCCCATTACTCCTGGGTATGAGCGAGGCTTCGGAGCTCGGTTAGCATGAAGACATGCGAAGTGCTTAGCACAGTCCCCGGCACAGGCCCAAATGGCTGGCTGTGGTGGTTCTGTAAATACAAGCATCACTTAAATGTGACTGATTTAATAATATTGTCTTAATAGGAACCTTGTATTCTAGTGATAATGTCTGGTCTTGAAATACATAACTCCTCCCTGTTTCCCTTCTAGTAGGACCCCTGTCTGTCCACCACATCATTCTCTCCATTTCCACGGTCCCCACCCAGATGCACCTGGCCAGTCAACAACTAGCCTGCTACAAACAACATTTGGTCTGGACTCCTCCTCACTCCAGCACCAGTTCACTCCAGCTAGAAGGATCATTTCAAAATCGTTCCTTCTTGCCCACAACTTCCCATTTCTCTTAGGACGAAACCCTCACCATAGCCTGCAGGGCGGCTGCCCACCCGTCTGCCTCTGTCTGCCTCCTCCTGACTCTCTGGCCCTGATGGCTGCTTCCTGGGTGGCCCCTGCTGTCCCTCTCCATCATCCCCAATGCCAATTCCTTCCTAATCTTCAGAGTTCAACTCAAATGTAACTTCTCCAATTCCTAGACTGGATCAATTCTCCAGTTATACGTGCAGTCCTCCTCCCCCACCTGACTGCCCTGAGGGCAGGGCTGTGCCGTTCTGTTCCTTATACTCCTGAGCACAGGGCTCAGAAGGGTTAGATGTGGAACACATCCTAAAGTGAATGCGGAATGACAAAGACCTCTTTATCGCAGCATAATTTTAACTGAAGCGAAACATGATTCTAAAGCTGCAGGATCACTAGACGCTTTGAGGAGGCCGAGCTGCCTCTTCCCCGGGGGCTGTGGCCTGTGCTGTGGCTGCTCTGCTTATCTCAGGAGACCCAGCAAAGCTGCCTTGAGGGATCTGTGACTCAGAGGAAGGGAGGCAGGGGAGGCCTTTGTGAGAGATAAAAAGGCTGCATCTTGATGAATGATATAGTACAACAACAACAACAACAAAACACGTAAAAATCTTATTTTGAATAAAATGCAGACACTTTGAAGATTGCCCAATTAAAACAAAATAAGGAAATCAAATCAGTGAAGAAAATAACATTTCAAAAGGACAGGCTCCATTTTGACTCAGCTCACAGGATGTGCTGTGGGATTCTCTTTCCCTGCAAAGAATAGGATCGGCACCTCACTTTGCCTCCTTGTGTTTCCAAAAAAAACCCCGTTGAGTCAAAGATTATCTCAAGGACTCTACTTAAAATGAGCACGATTATATCAATAATTAAAAAGACTATTTTGGTTGTCCACATAAAAAACATCCCAACCCGTAGAGAATTCTTGCAAGTTTATTTATCAATTTATTTTGAGCCTGAATGACTGTTGGAAGCAAGATCTCAGATACGCCTGAGAGTGACACTTTTGCAGTTTCTTGTATGCGTTTGAAATCAAGGAGGGAGAGTAAGCAGGATTACATGGAGGTCAGAGAAAGCGAGGCGGGAACTGGATGGTGGAAGTGTTCCCCCAACCTTTCCAGCACCAGGGACTGGTGCTCCTGATCTAACCCCTGATGACCCGAGGCGGAGCTGAGGCAGTGATGCTAGCGCTGGGGAGCAGCTGCAGATACAGATAAAACTTCTCTTGCTCGCCCTCGCTCACCTCCTGCTGCGTGGCCCTGTTCCTAACAGTCCACGGACCAGTGCTGGTTCATGGCCCAGGGGTTGGGGACCCCTGGAATACAGGATAGTTAACGAGGTTATGTGCTCTCTTGAGGGTGCTTAAGGCATATTTCAAAGGTGCATTAACTTAGATGCACAGAAACAATGGACAGGGTTTACTTAAGGGACTGATAAACCTTTTCCTAAAAGTTGTGTGCCCAGGGCACGACTATCCAAGGCTGAAACCAGAGGGCAGCTGAGTCCAGCGCCCCCGCTGCCTGTGCTGCTCAGCCAGTAGACCGACACAGGAGCTGGGACATTTAGAATAAGTGTTTATTAGCCAAGCACCGCGATCTGAGAAGGCAGCAGGTGAACGCCTTCAGAACTGCCTGCCTCATTTATGGCCATGCCACCCTGAACATGCCGGATCCTGTCTGATCCCGTCTGATCTCGGAGGCTAAGCACGGTCAGGCCTGGTTAGTACTTGGATGGGAGACCTCCTAGGAAGACCAGGTGCTGTAGGCGTTTTTTTAAAAAAAATAGCTGCCTTCCTTTCTCAGTCTGGCTTAGGGTTTTAAGGAAAAATCTGGGCATTATTCCAGGGGCTGCCTGACAGTTCTGGGGGGGTCTCTCGTGCTCACAGAGCCGTTCCTCTGGCAACGTGGTCCTCCAGAGGCGTGAGCAACGCAGGAATAAAGGTGGGAGCATTCTGGAAAGAATGCTAGACCAGGATTGTGGTCAGTGGGCATAAAGGCGTTAGTTTCAGGGCAACTCTGTATGGCGGGGACGTTCCAAGCTCTGGATCAGGCTGCACGGCACAATCTGCTGTTAAGCTATAGGGTCAGGAAACGTGAGGCCTCTACTACGGGAGTCCCGACGGGGCCCTTCCTCACCAGGACCTGCCCAGTTAGGACTCTGTGGTCACGTCACCCCGTGAGGTTACTTTCTATATTACCCTTTTTTCATGCACACTGTGAATTCTCACGTATAGCAAACAAGCGATTTAATGTTGATGTGACCGTTGATGGTCCTCAGGGCTCTTCTTGGAGTCCACATGCTTCCCTAGATAGCATCCTAGTCCATGGCGCCAACCACTACTCGTACCGAATCTGCTTCTATACATTCAGCTGCCTCCTGGAGGTCTCCGATGTCCCCCAGCGCCAAAGATTGCGCCTGCCAACTCTGCTCCCCCTCCTCACGAATGGCCTCGCCACCGACCCCCGTCCCCTGCACTCAGGGACCCCAACGGGCGTGGAGGGGAGACTCCCAGGCGGGAGGGCCCTGGGGCGGGTGCAGTCAGCAGGTAAAGGCTTAGAACCTGCTGGCAAGTGGCAGTGCTGCCTTCTATGAGCATTAATTGTCTGGGGGAGCCAGGGTGGCGGAGGGTGGCAGTGGCAGCAGGTCCCCAGTTCAGCGTGGTCCTCTGACGTGGGTGGGGGTGGTGAAAGCTTCTGTGGGGAGCTGCCTTGCCCAGCTATTGTCATACAGGTCACACTTCATACCCTTTAACCACTCATCGGGAGCTTCAGGAATAAACCAACGTAAAAGCAACCTTGATAAGAATTCGTGTTACTCTCCTTCCCACGCCTGAAACGTGGGCCAGACTCTCGTTTCTAGGACAGCTCATCCTCTCCCTTCTGTCTATAGATTTCCGCAATGATAAGAATAGCGAGCAGACATTGAACTTTTACCCTGACCGAGGAGGCACTTCTTAGCCCTTTTAATGCCACATCTTACTCTTCATAACACCCTGAGCTGCAGTCAGGTTTACTTTATGGGGCTACCACAGATTTTTGGGATCAAGTTCAAGTCCTTTTCCTTCAAAAACAAGGCTTTCCTGACCTCAAGTCAGCCTCTCCAGACAGCCTTTTTTCTAGCTTCGCTGCCTCCCCGGGAGGGTCAGCCGCCACACTCCATTCCCACACCTGCTCTAGGAAGCCCCCTAACCTAGCCCCCTGCACGTAAGACAGCGTTGGGCTAGACCGACGAGCTGTACGGTGCGGCTGGTGACCAGCCCGTTCCCACATTAGAAGTAGGTTCCTGGGAAGGGTGGCCTGGATGTTCCATTTCCTTGTTGTCTCCTGGGTGCCTGACAGACAGTGAATGAGAAGACAGACGTATGTGTGTGAGTTTTGTACATAGAAATCAACGTTTCGACTTATCCCAGAACCAGTTTCAAGACTGAAAATGAGCCCTAAGCCAGCTGCTCCTGTGCTGCGTTCTGCACCCCCCTCCTCTGCATTTAAGTATTCTCCACATGAACAACTGCCACAGGAATCCAATCCCTCCATTCTCCAGTTTCCCAGAACTTTTTAAGAATTACAGGAATGGATGATATCTGGTCTATTTAAGATAAGATAATCCTCTTTGGTTATTATTTTCTGGGGCTAACAGTCAGCGGAAATTGATGTTTCCAGAGTCTAACTTAATTAAGATGATGTGAAATAAGTTCAGCTTCATGCAGCAGAAAGTTCTCTAGAAAATACTCCTCGTGCTGAATGATCATTTTGTTCTTTAAAGAAAAAGGAAAAGATGATGGCAGATAATGTAAAGTTCTTCTAAACAGTTTCGGTTGCTTTAGGATATGGTTGTGTATACTCTAGAAATATGCATGGGAATCAATTAGAAAGTTTTAAAAGGTTAAGTGAGCATTTCCAAGGTTTGGAAATATACCTGACTGTGAAAGCTTCACGGAGAGGAGGGACCCTGACGGCTGAGGACTTCGTCCACTGCTGGTCATTCATCCTGTCCCAGTCGGCAGGCCTGTGGGCCAGTCCCCGCTTAGGCCTCACTCATAGGTCCCCCCTGCTACACCTGGTTCCCTGCTGTCCTTCAGATCTCAGCTGAAACCTTCTGCCCCGGGCACCTTCCAAACTCTATCTCCAAAAGATGAGGAAAGAGTGAAGGGAGAGGCAGGCCTCTCCCATATACATGGCAGAGTTTACTAAGGGAAGAAGTCTGAGGCGTTGGCATGACAACGTGCACATCCTCCACGCCGCCTGGCAGGTGCTGAAGAACTGCACAGAACGGGGCAGGATGGCAGGGACCGGGGCAGGGGCTCGTTACCGTTAAGGGGGACGCCTGTGTGCTCTCCAGGGATGTGCTCTGGCCCAGGTCTGGCTCTCTCCGTCTGGCAGGGCAGTGGTCACATCAAGGAATACTCCCTCCTCCTCAGCCTCTTAGTAACGGTAGACACTTCTGCCCCAGCCCCTCGCTTCACTCATCAGCACCTGAAAACCCATGCTTTACTGCTGGTTCAGCTTCGCCGCGGGCTCCCCTGTTCTATGTGAGCCTCACAGGGTGAGCTGGTGTCTGTCCCCCTGACTGCCGCAGCCCAGGGCCCAGCACGGGGCACAAAGAGGCCCTAGCAGTTGGGAAGCTAAGGGACTCCATGGCCCTGCATCCACGTGTCCATTCCCCAGCCTCCTGCTCTCTCAGGACAACTACCTGTTTGCCTTTCTCAAGATCCCTCTTTGTGAGAAGGAGTCAGCTAGCAAGCGAAACGGCACAATCAGACCAAACTAGGGGGTCTTCCCCCCCTTTCTAAAACAGCACGCTATTTCAGGTGTGACTGCTACAGCTTCCAGTTGCGGGTCACGTTATCCCGAGTGTGGTTCTCGGGGTGAAGGTGTTAGCAGAGCGTCCACCAGCTCACACTCAGTTTCCATATTCCAGGTTAATTCCAAGAAGGACTGTAAAGTGGACCTGACGTTCACCGCAGAGCGCTACCACCCAGAGGTAAGCTGCGGGTTCCCGAAGTACCTCGCCGGCAGCTCGCCTGCGTTTATTCTTTTTTAAAAAAGGGAGAATATTACTACTTAGTGACCTGTAGGTTTGGTTTGGCTTTTGTCCGTCTTTGTTTCCTTTTTGGTTTTAAGAACTGAACAACAGAGCTAGTCGAGAACTCAAGATTTCCCTTTCTCAGCATCATGGCCTCATGCAGGTTGCATCTAGAACGGCCCACGCAGCCATCACTCCTGCCTTCGCCCCGGGGGGGATTTCACAGCTCCCCTCGGTAGCCCTCCCTAGCAGCCAGCAGCTCAGTCTCAAATGCCAACCTGTTCCTCTTCCCGTCAGCTGGTGACATTTCTTGTTAGCAGGCGGGCATAGCATGAGACCAGCTCCAGAAGCTTCTGTACATAGAGGCACTCTACACAGCGGGGCAGGACCAGCGCATGCCACAGGCGTCACTTATTTTGCTACAGTTCTGATGAGGTGGGCCGTGGGGCGCCAGCCAGTTCCCTTCTCCCTGTTCTCAAGAAGAGGGTGAACAGAAAATTCATACAGAAATTAGGGCCAGATGAGTTTCCTTGTGCTGGGCAAAGCTGGGGGGCAGCCACGTAGGTGGAGCAGAGACCAGCCGGAGTCCTCCGTGTGGGGCTGAGCAGAAGGGATGACAAGCAGGCCACATGCAGCACTGAAATGTCTCCTGGTGGCAGCGTCGGGGGTTTGGGGGGTAGAGGGCAAGCTCTGACCCCTGAGCCCAGTGCCTCTGGCAGAAAGAGTGCTTACCCAGCGCTCAGAAACAAGTCCTAACAAGACAATAATGTACTCTGACTTTGCTAATTAACCCAAGAATTAAAAATGTCCTTAAAGCGTAAGAAAGATGGCTTTGATTTCTATGTTGCAAACCAAACGTGTTGGATGAAAACTAAAGGGAAAGCAGCGACTAGATTACTGTGACCAAACAGAGGTTTTTCTGAAGAGCACAGCTAGCTAATTGCAGTGTTCCAAGTCTGGGGGCGAGGGGTTCTTTCATCTTCCGGCGACGGCTTTGATTCTGGGGAGCTGACGGGGGGGGGGGGGGGGGGACGGGCCGGACGGGAAAACAAAAGGGGGCGATACCTGGTGTTCTCTTCCCTGGAAATGGCTTCGACATCAAAGGAGAACGTGTACCAACCAGCCCTGTCTTCCGCCTTTGATAAGCCTCTTTCTGATGCTCCCTTCCCCGCTTTCCCTATGCAGCACCCTTAGGATTGTCCCGCTGAAATCCCCCCTCCTTCACAATTCAAAACAGGCACTGGGTGGTGGGGGCAGGGGCTTGCCCATTGGAAAGGCAATTTCAGTATTTTGAGTTAGTTCTAGAAATGGGCTCACTCCACAGACCTAATTCTCATTACAATTTGTTTCCTTGGGGCCTGTAAAGTTTATTTTTGGTCGTTGTTTTAATCGGGACTCTACCCAGTTTAAATGGCTGACCTATACAATTTTCCTGGGAATAGGTGCCCTGGCTTTTATTGTCAGGTTAAGGAATATGTGACCTTTCTTAAGGGATGGGGAAGCCCTGTCCTAGAAGTGAGTCACATGTGATGTCGGCTTGAAGCATCTCCTGTCTGGCTCCAGATGTCCCTGGACTGGAAGATAAGGGTGATGGCAGAATTCTCAGTGCGTGTACGTTTGGATGTTAAAGCAAACAAACATCCCTTGGTCACTGAGATAGTTAAATCAAGCCCACTTGGGTGACCTCTGCCTCCACGTCCTCCGGGTTAGATCTGAGAGAAGTGAAGTTAGCACAGAGCCAGCGCTTTGACATCAGACACGTGAGCTCAAGGGCCGGCTTCCCACTTACCAGTGTGAGACATGGAGCAGGTTCCTCTTTAAACTTTATTGTCTTAATCTGTAAAACTAGAATAAGACCAAATTTACAAGTGAGCATGAAGATGCTGCCATTTTTGTTAATAGGAACCAGCTTTAAGTTAGCAGTTCTGCGGTCCACCTGAACATTATGTGGGTGCACAGTGGTGGCCACACCATCCTAGAAGTTTGGACCAAGCAATGCTTAAGACACATCGATGGTGTTTCTTTGAAATAAGCCCGTCACTATTGTATAAGGACACCATCAGAAAGCAGTTTAAGTGACAGCAAAGAGTGAAAGACTATTGTGCTCAGCTGTGAGCACAAAGATCTCTTTCTTACAAAGCAAAGACCACTACATCTGTCGGTGCCAGTGCGTACCAGCCACGTACAAGGAACTTCTGTCCTGTGTGTCTTTAGTTCATGCACTGGGGTGGGTGGGGAGGGATGAGGAACAAATCTATTTAATTCTGTTTAAACCAATCTATCTGATTCCCCCTCTTTACTTCAGGAAGGTGAAGAACGTTTGGGGAATTGTTCCGCTCAAGTGTTTTTCAGGAATGAGAAACCCAGACCTGCCGTTAATGTCACTTGTACACGGTTCATTGAGAAGAGCAAAAGGCAGCAAGAGGATCTCCTGCTTTACAAGTACATGAAGCAACTTAAAAACCCCTTGGATGTAGTCAACATACCCGGTATGAACCAGTATCTGGAAATTCTATATTCAGGACCATATGTAATTACTAAATCTTAAAAAGAATGATCATTAAAATTTTTATCCTACAAATGGCACGTTAATCCAACTGTAGAATGTGGTAGATCTCATTATTTAAACAAAACTCGGAAGTATCGTTTTCCTGTTCTTCACCTTCAGTGCAATGTCACATCTGTACCTTTTTAATCTCCCCACTTCCCATCCCAGATGAGGGCAAGGCAAGAGGTGAACCTCCAAGGAACTGGTGGTGGAGGTCTTTGTAACAGGACATGCACGAATGAGTGCAGTTTTCTGGGCTGAGTGCAGAACCTGAGATGACATTTCTTGAGGTTTCTGGTGGTGGCTTTGGAAACTCAAGGTGACAAAATAACCGTCTAGGGCCTCCACGGTGCCCTTCACAGCTTTCTGCACCAGAGCTGAGCCAGCCAACTGTCTCGGTGCCTTGCTGGGAGGCTGCAGCGGAGTCGAGTTTATCTTATTTTAGGTCCGGAGCTAACAGGCAGTGGTGCCATCTGATGCGGAACAAGCTCTGCCCTTTGCAATGATTCAGCTGAAGCGAAGCAGGGCTCATTCGTTCTGGCACTCAGCAGAGAGTGTGGGCAGCCGTCGAGACTCGCACTTCCCGGCAAATCCAATTTTCAAAACCACAAAAGTCATCTCTGGACTTGCACTTGGATTTTAAGCTTGACATCTGACTGCTTCAGCTCTTCCCATCTCACTGTTCACTCATTTGCCCGGAGACTGGACAGATCCGTGTCAGTGTGGGAAGACCTATGGTCTCCGCTCCTGAGTGCACCTGTGCCCCATCAATTGTGGAGACTAAGTGGTCTCAGAAACCTGGAGGTGGAATACTGCTCCTTGTTTCTAAAACTCAGAAGCTTGAATAAATCTCATTATAGCTCTCTGATGACTTGAATTAAATCTCCCTTCAAATAATTAGGAAGAACAATTCAAAATCTTACAGAATTTGTTTATATTGAGCACTGCCTGAAATAAATGGGCTAATGATGAATACTTAAAATTTATAGTTATTTAGGGATTTTTTTCTTCCCTTAGCATTAGTTGTGGAAATAGGGTTTTATATGTATTATATAGTCTCCTTGAAACACAAATTTTAGAAATTGTATAGGAGCTTTTCTTTGAATATTTGCCACAGGATCATTAGATTTGGGACACTTTTTGATAGTGCAGGTTACCTGGATCATATTCAGTTAATCAGTCCTCAATGCCTACAAGGGTCATTCCACAACAATCTAACAATCTAACTATAAAGCTTCAAAAACTTTTTTTCAATAAAGGGCACTTTTTCATCAACAAAAGTTCTCTTGTCACTTTAAATTCAGTGGAGACATCTAATGGTGCTATTTTTAGCCTGTCTCTGTATATAAAATTATCTTAAAACTGAAAAGGTTTGGTTTTAGATAAAGTGAATCAAAACTGTGGCAATTCCCTCTGGGTACCCTCCAAGTTAAAATCTCAGCATATTCAAGTCAGCATTTAATCAGTCCAAGGCAGGGGACCATTGCAGTACAGTTTCTTTACAATCCGTAAGTCAGATACTCTAATCCGTTTCAGGATATCCTTGCTCCACACTGTTTTTCCCCTATAAAAGAAAAAGTTGTCTGGTTTTTATCATGAGTATAAATTTTACTTTTTCTAATTAAATAAACTTCCTATTGATGAGCCCAAGCAAACTACATACAAAAGGAAATACCGAGGACCAGGGAACAGTGGGCTAACATCCTGTCGCCTGACTCTAGAGCAGTATCAACAGCACTGATACTTTCAAATGTCCTTTTAGCATTTAGTATAACTGATGTACCTTCTCACAAGTCCATGAATAGTTATCTCATAAATTATGTGCTAATATTGAGTTCCTTAAACTCACAAGGGATCATTTATTAATCATTGTGTCCTTACCTCCAGCAGGAAGGAGCTGATATTAAGTAGATATTTTTGTTTTCGATTTTTGTTTTTGAATTTCTTTTCTTGTTTTTTTTCAAATGTTTGATGAATTAAAAAGATTGCAGGTCCAAAAACAACAATACCACAGAAGGAAAAACACACTTGATTTCTTCATGGTTCAAAAAAAAAAAAAAAGGTAGAGATGCCGTTAATACATTGATTAGCTTTAATGCCAAAGATCAGAGAAGGGACAAAGACCATCACTTTGACTGTAGAGCCAAATCAGAAGGTATTGTGGCCAAGATAACGGATAGATGTTTCAATCTAATTATAAAATGCTTCTCAGCCAACAAGATTTTAGAATAACTTTGAGTATTATTGTAGCGCTTACTTTGCATTTATATAGTACAGCAATTAGCCCTGGACCTGTTCTGTAGTGGCTTTATTGAGCAAAGCGGTTTGAAGCATTTAAATCTCCATAGAGTGTAGACACACCCAAATTATGCTGAAGGTCTTGCTGTGAAAGAGATGCCTGATGTGACTAGAAGTAAGCCCTTATTTCATTATTGAAACTTCTGAAATTTGGTCCCCAAAATGCCTTAATACGAATTTTTTCTCTCTCTCAGATAGTCATGGTCATATTGATCCCTCTCTGAGACCCATCTGGGACTTAGCTTTTCTTGGCAGCTCTTACGTGATGTGGGAAAAGACGACTCAGTTTTTGCATTACTACATGGCACAGCTCAGCAGTGTGAAGCAATGGGTAAGAAAAACTGAAAAGTAACTTCTGCCACAAGATACAACCACAGCAGTATTCTTAGACTTGACTGATGTGAATTTCTAATTTCATGGTGAGAGTTTTCATTGCATTTTATTCATTCGATAAATAGTTGAATACCTGCAGTGGGGCCAGGGCTTGTATTAGGGACTGAGGATAGAGCCGTGAACAAGAAAACACAATGTAGCTGCCCTCATGCAGACTAATTCTAGTGAGAGAAGGACAGTAAACTAATAAATAAGGAACTATGTATCAAAGTACTATGGTAAGTGCTATGGAGATAAGTAGGAAAAAAGGGAATCCAGGGTGTTTTCAGAATTACTACTGATATAGTCTAAATAAGGTCCCTGTAATTTGAGCAGAAGTGACATTGGAGCAGAGGACTAAGGGAAGCGAGAGTGAGCCACGCTTCCATGAGGGAAGAGCATTTCGGGCAGAGGCAATTGAAGAAGCAACGTAGCTGATGGGCTGGAGAAATATCAGTGGGGCTAGAGTGGCTGCACTGAGTGATGAGGGGAATATGCCACAGGTGAGACTGAATGGAAGGGACCAGCTCATGTAAGACCTGGAGGCCATTAAAAAGACCTCCTGTACTCAGTAGAGGGTTTGTAGCAGACGAGTGACATGACCTGATTTACAGTAGCATCATCCTGGCTGCTTTGTTAAGAACAGACTGTAGTGAGACAAGGGTGAGACCAGGTAAGTATTGTGATAACCTAGGCAAGGCCCGGTGGGGCCTAGGACCATGCGGTTTTTGTTTTTTTTGCTTTTTACCTTGTGGGGTTGGGTTTTAGATAAATAATAAATGACTATGTAGCTGACTTGCTGGGTCATCCATGGAATATTGCTTTATCTCTTAGGGCCTATTAAATGAGGATTAACCAACTTATCGAAGCCTTTGAAACTCACAGAAATCTAAATCACTGAAGCAAGTGGAAAATTTGGTTTCAAGGTTGATAGGCATTCTAGCTTAGAGTTCTCTTAAAGAAAAGTATGCACATATCTATAGATTTGCAAATTCTGCTATTCCTTGGCCACTGAAGATTCCCCTGAACTTTCAGCAAAGCAGCAACACAGCAACAAGCAAAACAAGCAACAATTTTAAAAAGTCACTAAAATCTAGGCACCGTCCTCAAGCCTAGAAGCAGAACAGTGGGGCTGATAAAACCGAGGCTGCCCAGCACAATAGAAGGAAGTGGATGAAGGAGCTCTGAGACCCAAGGTACCTCAGGCAAGGATAGGGATTTTAGTTTTTCCAGATGCCTTCTGGGTGGGCATTACTATATTCACAGTCAGGGTTAAACTCACCTTTCAGTGCAACTGTGTAAAGAAGTACAGGCTTACAAACTCACAGCTTCAAATGAACAAAGCTTGAAGAAAGGACTAAAAAAATACATAAGTTCTAAAGAAAGGACCGAATACAAATATAAAATAAGACCCATCTTACTGGCGCAATTATTGCTTTAGAACCAAAGAATGAACGTCATTCTCAATACCTTAAGGACTATACCAAGAGCAGGGGAGATATTTCTGGCTACAGAAAACATAAATGGATAAGGACTTTCCCTACACTCCTAGCCTTTAATATGAACTGAGAAAAGTAAAACTGAGCATTGTTCCAACTCTTATCAATATTGTCAGCACCTAACACTGTCTAGCCTGTAGCACATCATTATCAGTCAGCTCAAGTCTTATCCTTACTAGGGGCCCCCACTGGCCAACGATACATTATAGAAACCATCTTATCTACCTTACTTATTCAGCTAAAAAATCTATTTTTTGATAGTATGTATAAGAACCTAACCTTTCTCTCTACTTAAACCACACTGGTTCTGCTACGGGCTGTTCTCTCTCTTTTTTGGGGGGTGGGTAGATGGCGGGGTGAGTAACAAGTAAGTAAAAGGGAACGAATGTTAACACTTCCAGTCTGTCTCTAGGAAAATGAAAGTGTGAGCTACAGAAAATGTAACAGTTAATCATCAGTTTGGACTATAAAAATCTGGCATTTGTGATGACTTGACTAGAAGCTAAGGAGATTTCTGAATAATATTAAAAATAATGACTTCTTGGCAGAGCCCGACTTGGTGAGGGCAGTCCAGCCCTGGAATACCTTACCAGGCCAGGATGTGCACTGTCCCCTCTGTGGTTCTTTAATCCTCCTTGCTTTTTGTTTTAAGGATATATCCTCTTGAAGGAAGAAGAATCCATAGAAACAGAAATGTAAGGATCCATTTCAATAACTTTACTGAGAAAGGTCTTCATTACATGGCACATGATTTCCAAGATTTATAATAATCCAAATTTTCCTATGGGAAAAGTGGGTAACATTCTGTATATTCAGCAGGATAGTTTGTCAAATGGAGTTGGAATCCCATCATTTCTTTTAAAACTTTCCTCTTTTTTTCCAAAAATCTTGAGACTGCCATAATTTCTTTCAGTATTTTCAAAAATAGAATAAGAAGGCATTGAGCTGAAAAAACACTTTATATTTTTAGGTAAAACCAATTTTTAAATTATAGAAATACATGGTTAATAGTCAGATCTTGAGATACAGTGCAGGCAGCACAAAAGTCTGAGACAAAAATCATTCGATGCAGCAGCCCGCTGCTGTGGGCCATCTTGAGATAACCATTTCCTTCCAAGGTCAAGAGGGTCACCAAATGAGGGTCGAGCAATGCTAAATACAGCCCCAAATCCAGCAGTGCCCAAACGATCATTGAGGCCTCCAGGAACTGTTACTTTATAGAAGAGATAATGAATTTTCTTTCATGAGTTTTCTGACTGCAGTTTTTGCCTCGGATGTTTGCTTTGAACATTAACACGTACACTGCCAGGCAGGAGGGAAACCTGCCCAACAGTGCAGGCACCATAGAAAAACAGTCAATTTCTGATCCATCCAGGTCCTCACTCCTATCCTCTTCCTCCAGCGCCCTCCTCACCTGCTGAAAATTTCATGGTTGTAAAAAGCTCCATTGAAGTAAGCAAAGGGAAGACAAAACTTAATTATCAATTCCTTTTGTCTATCTTTGCTTTTTAATATCCTTTAATAGTCTCAATAAAACCCTGGTGATTAAAATTATAATCCAAGTTGAGTTTGTTTTTCTCTCCTTCCCTTTTTACCAGAAAGGGATAAGCATCCTTGCCCAGCCCACCCTGCCCCACAAAAGACCAGAAGTGTTGAAAACAAAATAGGAAATTTTAGTCACTAGTGAATCTTAAGAGAAATTGAGTGAATAAGAGAAGTGGAAAGACTGCCAGCCTCCGTATAAATATCTAGTGCACTGGTTTTAGGGGCAGTGTGGTAGAGCATGAAGGATATGAGTGATGGAGTCAGTAGATCTGGGTTTGAATCCCCGTATGTCACTTATCAGCTATATACTCAGGTTCCCTCCCCTGTAAAACGAGGCTCATAATACATACTCTTGTAAGACAGTCAGGAAAATCACAATGAAACATGTATAAAGTGCCTAGCACAGAACTTGGCCCAATGGTGGCATCCTAGAAGCACTAGTCGCCCTGCCCGTCTCATTACCTGGCATATCAGAGCTAACATGTCAGCTTCAGGTGCGAATACAGCATCTACATTCCTAAGCTTGTCACAATATTCTCCCTATCCCCACTGATCTTAGCCTCCATCAAAACTCATAAATATTAGAAAAAGTGATAGCCATTCCACTAGACTTTCATAGAACTCAGTGACACGACAACAGTAAGAATCCATGACTTCGGTAGCTTGATGCAGGATACTGCCAAAGGGAAGTGAGGCTAAAATTAAAGAGGTGGCAGGAGAGTCAAAGCATCCATTCAACACAAGAATTTATATGAGGTAAGCTTCCAAATTCTCAGCTAATATAAACCTACAGTTAATACTTATACTCATTCTTTTTTTCCTTCTTCTAGAAAATAAATGATGATGCAATTGACTTTGATTATACTGTTCTACTCCATGAATTCTCAACACAGGTAAAACACAAACTTACGTACAGAATTGTTTTTTTGCCAGAAGTTCTTGCAGATCATAGTATTTTTGAACTCTTATTTCTAGGAACTTATTCCCTGTCGCATTCGCTTGGTCTGGTTCCCTAGCAAAACATTTAAAGTGAAGTATCACTGTCAAGAGCGACAGACGCCAGAAGAAGCCTCTGGAACTGAAGAAGGATCGGCTGTGGCACCAACAGAGTTTAGTAACTTCTGAAAAGAAGATCTACTTATTCCAAATTCTAAACAAAATGACAGTACCAAGTAGCCTAAATCATTATTCTATCACATATTTAAGGTATAAAGCCTTCTAATAATTACGGAAAGCCTGTGATACTCAAAAGTTAAAAGGTGTTGGGGCTTTTTTAAAGATAATATATTTCAACAAAAGCAAATTATAGGAAAATTATATGTTAAAGGAATTTTACTATATTTTATGATTTCAAGCAAGTATTCTTTTTAACTTGATAGCTACTTTTAACTAAATGTTTATACATTTCTAAATAAAATGTGTTAAATGTGCTTGTAGATTTGTCTATTAGATAAAATCTGTACTAACCTGCAATTAAATCAACTCTTAACATTGCTTTATTTATATTTTAAAAATAAAAATACAGTGTCTCAAAAATAAAGCCGAGTGTCCCCAAACATGTATTAAATGGAACAGTGAAATAACTGAAAATAAGTATATCAAGTATTTACAATTTTCACTTATAAGGACAATGTGGACCTAGTGTTGGCTTACGTAATTTATAAAAGCAAACATGGTATGTTCTAAAATTAGCTTCAGTGAAGTACGTTCCTAAGGTAGGAAGAATTGATCCTGGAAATGTGGCCATCATTTGCTTCTCAAAATTAGTGTCATTTAATGGAATACTTATATCTGTGTCTAAAAACCTTTAGCCAAGTTCCTTAGCCATAAGTAATTGGTTAGCAAGTATTAGCCTTAAAATATACCAAAAAAACCCCAAAAAACAAAAAAAAAAACACGTTTGAGTCTGCACTATTAGAAAATTGGAGAAGTTTACACTGAAGAGGAAAAATTTAAAGATGTGCATTCTTACAAAATAAAAATAAGATGGATGATATGTTACTTTTCAGTAGATCTATTTTATATATTTTTCTATTTAAAACCACAACCCTTTGCATTAATTTCTTCAACATCCACTTTATTTTAAAAACTGTAAAAAGCATTCTGAAGCACTGAAAACAATCATTTAAAGAAAACGTCAGATCTCCCAGCGATGTGATAATGCAGAGAAAAGGCTTTTTCTAAAATATCAATCTAACTGAAGTTCTCTAAATAATCTTCAAAAAAGGTGCCAAGAGCATTATAATAGCATATTCAATGTCCTGCGATCTTTAATCACTTTTTTTAGTGTCACATTAAGGCCTAGAAATGGGGTTTTAGTTTTCCAGAGTCTCAATTCATCCTCATAAAGGCATTTTTAATTAGTAAGATTAGACTTACAAATAAGACTCTAAGGTAACCCTTTAACAGATTTATTTCAGTATAATAGATTATGAAGGGGAATTCTAAACATACAAATAACATACAAACAATTACCTAATTTATAAATTTACAAAACCTACAAAAGTCAAACCGACTAAAAATTTCTCAATGCTATCACCACTGGAACATCTTTTCTGGCACAAACTCTAGAATTGTTGATCTGAGTTTTACTACTACTGATTTTGCTAACTAACAGAGAAAAATTACTTCATCTATCTTGATATAAAATGAGAAACTCTAAATTCCCTAAGCCCTCTTTTCATAATGAGCCTAAATTCTTCTCTATCACTCTGAGCCAATGACATACACAGCATTACATTCATATTCCTAGGCTCTTTAGAGCTTTCAGAATTTTAAGACATACAAAATAGTACGAGGATTCTGCCTACATTCCATTTGATCCTACTCAGTTTCATTTTTCCTACTTACATTATGAATTGTTATAAGTTAAACAATTTGTTTTTGAAAGTCAGTTGCAAGTTTCTATATTTGCCCTTGAATGTTAGTTCTTCATCACATATGAGTTTATTACACCATTTTTTTCTCAGCTTAGAACCTGTTCTGTGATCTTTCCTAGCTTTCAAAGTGCTACAATCATCTAACATGCTGCCTGGCACATATTTGAATGGATGAAAACAATAAATTGTTTTGAAACAATTAACTATTAAATGATGCCGTCTAGAGTTATTTATTTGAAGATACTTTAAGCAGTAATTAGAGGTCTAATTTAACAATTTATAGTTTTAGAAATGGAAATAGCTGCTTTCTACAAAGGGATGTATCCCTACATGTCACAATTTACTGCTATCTGGTTACTGTCTAGTTTTATTGGCAATTTTAAGACTCATCCATATTTCAAAAATATTAAAATATGAAAAATCATAAAACTTCAGAATTAAATTTTAGTGATTTTTGTAATTAATCTGAGAGTAAGCAAGAACAGGAATAAGAAAAAATTGACTGTGTGTCTTCAAAGGTAAAGTTATCAAACTCAGAACCACTAGCCCAAACTCTAACACTACAGTAGACTTCCAGTCAGGATGGCACAGAAACCAGACACTGTGCTTGCCTCCTCTCACAACCACATCAAAATTAACAAAATTACAGAACAACCATCATTGGAGTCACCCAAGTTCTGGCTGAACAGAAGTTCTACAACTGGGGACACATATGAGGCCACTGTGAGACTGGTAGGAGGGACAGAGATGCAGAGCAGGCTGGTCTCAAACTGCGTGTGGCGTTTGAGAATCAGGGGGGTTATCTTGGCTACAGAGGTCCCCCCGGAGGAACAAGGGGTCCTGGCTCCACCCTGGGCTACCCAGCTCAATGTCCGTGCCAAGAGAAAGCTCCACAACTTCTGGCTGTGAAAACCAGCAGCGATTGTGGTCGAGTGAGACAGAGGCTGCGGGAGTCACAGACATTCTTCTTAAAGGGCCCATGCACACACTTACTCAGTGACAGACTCCAGTGCTGGGGGAGCTGCTCAAGGAGTGCCAGGGACACAGGGGTGAAACTGAGTTGTCTGGTTTTTGGCAAGGGCTAGTGAGGAAGCTTTCTCCAAGACAGAAATGCTCGAAGAATCCACTGTTCCTTTGCTGAGCCTCCCATCTCCCAGTGTGCGCAGGCAGCCGCCATACCTGAGTCTCCATCAACCTGGTTAACACTGGTCACCCTGCCCCGGTGATTGAGACCCCGCCTCCTGAATTTGCACGTCCAGCCAAGCCGCTTTGCGGGTTTTTTCCCCCATACAAATGGCCTCTCTTAGCTCATACTTCCCTAAAATTTCTCAAAGGTGCACGTAACTCAAAAAACAACATCTGGCTTTGGTGTGCCTGTACCTCTTGCTGAGCAGCCTCAAACCCTGTAGTGGCAGCCAGCCTTGGTTCCTGGCTTGGCCTCTTGAGGCGCCTCAAGCCCAGCACAGGTGAAGCCCATCTGCAGATAGCTTTGTGGCTCATGCCAGGTGTTCCCAAATAGTGCACAGGTTTTGGCTGAACTTGGCCTGCAGCTGGGCCCCTCCCAAAAGGCCCTTAAGCTGGCAAGCCCAGTGGCCTGGTTTAGCTGGAGCCAGAGCACCACTAAGAGCTGCACTAGAGCCCTGCTAGTGAATCTTGCTCCACAGGGTTAGCCCCTCAAAGGCCAATCCTCACAACCAATCAGCCCAAGGGTCAATCCCTCCCATTGACATGAAAACAGCAACCAAGCCCCAGCTACCACAGGAGGGTACACACAACCCATATAAGGGAGATACCTTGAGCACCTGGCTCAGGTGACCAGACTGCATCACTGGGCCCCACAGGATACCTACTACATGAAGCCACTCTACTAAGACTGGGAGACTTAGGAGCCCTAATAGATAGAAACAAATACAGAAAGGCAGCCAAAATGGGGAGACAAAAAAACATGTCCTAACATGAAAGAGAACAAAGCTCCAGAAAAAGAACTAAACAAAATGGAGACAAGCAATATCACATGTAGTTTAAAACTTGTGTTATAAGGATACTCAATGAGCTTAGGGAAGAACTTTAACAGAGACAACAGAAATAGAGATGAAAAACATAAAAAAAGAACCAGTCAGAAATGAAAAACACATAGAGGGAATCAACAGATTAGATGAAGCAAAGGATCAAATCAGTGATTTAGAAGGTAGCAAAAAACACCCAACAGGGATAGCACAAAGAACCCTCCCCAAAATGAGGTTAGTTTAAGGGGCCTCTGGGACAACATCAAGTGTAACAACATTCACATCATAGAGATACCGGGAGTTGAAGAGAGCAATGAATTGAACACTTATTTGAAGAAATAATAATAGAAAATTTCCCTAACCTGGTGAAGAAAATAGACATGCAAGCCCAGGAAGCTCAGAGTCCTAAACAAGATGAACCCAAACAGGCCCACACTTAAAATGCCAAAGGTTAAAGAAAAAGAATCTTAAAAACAGCGAGAGAAAAGCAGTTACCCATAAGGGAGCTCTCATAAAACTCTGTCAGCCTAGTTTTCAACAGAAACTTTGTAGGTCAGAAGGGACTGGCACAAAATATTCAAAATGATGAAAAGCAAAGACCTACAACCAATATTTTACCCAGCAAAGCAACCAATTAGAATTGAAGGACAGATAAAGAGCTTCCTAGACAAGAAAAAGCTAAAGGAGTTCATCACCACCAAGCCAGTATTACAGGAAATGTTAGAGGGACTTACAAAAAAAAAATGTATCAAAAATATGCATAGTAAAATGGCAATAACTACATATCTATCAACAATTACTTCAAATGAAAGAGAATTAAATGCTACATTCAGAGGATAGGGGTGGCTGGTTGGATAAGAAAACAAGCTTCTTACTCATGCTGCCTACAAAAGACTCACCACTTCAGATAAAAAAGACACACAGATTGAAAAGGATGAAAAAAGATATTTCATGAAAAGGGTACAAAAATCTGACGTAGCTGTACTCGTATCAGATAAAACAGACTTTAAAGCAAAGACTATAACAAGAGACAAAGAAGGACCCAGAAATCCCACTTCTGGGTATTTATCTGAAGAAACTCAAAATTCTGTTTTGAAGGGACATGTGCATCCATATGTTCATTGCAGCATTATTTACAATAGCCAAGATATGGAGGCACCCTGGGTGTCTATGAATGAATGAATGGATAAAGAGGTGATACATATATACAATGGAATATTACTCAACCATAAAAATAAAAGAATGAAATCTTGCCATTTGCAACATCATAAATGGACCTAGAGAGTATTGTGCTAAGTGGAGTAAGTCAGAGAAAAACAAATGCTATATGATTCCATTTACATGTGGAATCTAAGGAACAAAATAAGAAAAACAGAAACAAACTCATACCGAGAACATTTTGAGGACTGCCAGATGGGAGGGGGTTTGGGGGAGTGAATGAAAAAGAGGAAAGGATTAAGTAGTACAAATTAGTAGTTATAAAATAGTCATGGGATGTAAAGTATAGCATAAGGAATGTAGTCAATAATATTGTAATAACTACATACAGTATCAGACGGGTATTATATTTATCGGGGTGTAAGTTATAAGAATCTCTAATCACTATGTTGTATACCTGAAACTAATATAATATTGTATGCCAACTATAATTAAAAACATATTTAAAAAATATTAGTAATAAAACATATCTGAATAAATCTTCCTTTTCATGTCTTGGGGGTAAGGGCAGTACCACCGTGGTCTTCGACCTTACCGGTGTATTATAATTATGTGGAAAGCTTCTTTCTCATCTTGAGCCAGAGATAAAGAATATCTAGGGGTTGGCCTGTGTGTTTCTTTTTAAAGCTTCGCCGGTGTTTTTAAAGCACTGCCCAGAAGCAGGGTTGGGCCTGGTTAGTACTTGGATAAGGAATCACCTAGGAAGATCAGGTGCTATGGGCGTAAAAAATTTAAAAAATAAAAAAATAAGAGGATCGTAAGCTGACAAAGTCCTTGCAATTTGTGAAATCAACCAAGGGTTGCCTCACCTGAAAAACATAAATAAATAAAAAGCAAGCACTGCCCAGGACGGGAATCAGGGCAATACTGCCCAGGGCTGCTACCATTCTCCAACACAAGCAAGACTGTCTTTCTTTATATTGGCCAACAATTATCCTTCACAACAGTAGCATAAAAATATCCTCATTTATGAATATTCTCTATCATTTCTTTCTCGCTAGACTTTGGTTGACATGTGGTCCTTACCAACGGTAGCCAAAGTTAGCAAGAGGTGTAGATTCAGGTCCTGGATCTGTCCATACGTGATCTTACTCTAGTTACTCCAACCAACCGGGCCTGTGAAATCTTGCTGTTGGACTGGATACCAAAGCTCTTTCCTGACGTTATCTTTGTAACTGAATGTATAACAAGTTAAAAACATCAAAATTTATCCATCTCAGTACTAGTATCTCTGACCGCTGGCCAAAGCCATAGGGACCGTACTAAGGTCTATGAAAGTATTTCTTTATCAGGAGCAATGTATACTAAGTCATCAAGAATAGCATGAAATACTGATGAAATGCCAAAGCAAGATTTTTCAGGCTTGATGCCATTGTAGCAACAGATATTTTCATGGGGGAAATGTACTTGGGATGATGAATGATTGTAACTAAATTATAGATTAAAAATCGAACAAGCTGTATGGTCTTGGACAAGTCATTTACCTTCTCTGCACTTCTGCTGCCTCTATGACAAAACGGACATAACAGTACCTACTTTCATAGGGTAGTGAAACTAAATTAGATAATGCATTTAAAGCACTTAGTGTGTCCCTTGAAAACGTGCTCAATACTTTTAAAAATCTTTTTTTCTAGAAGCCTCAGGTTATAATGCCAAATCTATAAATCAAGAAAGACAAAGGAATTTTAAAGTTTTTTATTTCTATTATTCATTATGGGAAAGAATTATAATGTCTATCACAGCACATGATTTTTGGATGAAGCAATTCTGAACAATATGGCAGAACTGCAAAGGAAGTCCAACTATTCCGACTTATTCTAAAAACAAAGCTTAACATTTATTCTTTCACAATTTCAATGAATCCAATATATGATAAATCCCAACAGTCTCACATGCTGGTTAAATGAAACTGACTAGGCAGGAACCCTGAAAGTTATATTTTATTACTTAGAGCTGCAGAAACATTAAGATGAACACAGACAAGAACAGCATATGCAAGATCTGTTTTTCAACTCATAGGTCCACCAGAAAGTAACATTTACACTCCTAAAAACAGGCAGCTACAGATTCACAGAACTCACAAATTGAAGCAATCAGCTCTATGTAAAACAGCTAGATATTTAGCTGGCATTTTAATATCCTAAGCAAGAACCTGAAAAATGTTCTCCATTAAGATCATATGAAATCCTTTCTTAAACAAAAAAAGCCTGCTTATTAAAAGATGACACTACAAGAAGTGTCATGAAATGTGCAATTCACTTTCAAGTGTTGAGCCAAAACCATTAAAAACATATATATAAAAATGTATGAGACGCACATAGATGAACAAAAGATAAAGCAAATATGTTAAATCATTGTCTGATTAACAAATTCTTAACAATGAACAACTGTTCATTGTGGAGTCTAGATGGAAGGTATATGGCTGTTCTTTGTATTGTCTTGGCTTTTCTTTGTTAAAAATTCCTATGATAAAAAAACTGGAAAGGAAGTTTATACACATTCTAAGCTTTGACATATAACTGTTATAGGTCTCTTCCCCTCTTAAAATAAATATTAAATATATTTCAGTAATAATCATATTTTATTTGAGGTTTTTCAATGAACTATAAAACCAGTCAACAGAGTTGAGATATACAAAGAATTAACGTTGATTTACTAGAAGCTTCTGAAATAATAGTAAGGGCTTCTAAAATTTCTGCCTAAATTCATTTTGCTGGAATCCATTAAAGTATCTAAACCTTGCAGATACTGTTAAAACTAGTTAACCTAAAAGTTAGGAAAGTCAGTTCTTGGCTTTTCCTTTCTTTACAGGAAGTTGACCTGTAGCTTCCAAATACTTATTAATAAGGTCCTCTTGTGTAGACGGTAAACACGGCTGATACCTGCAGTACTCCATTGTGTATTCGCCCTTACCCTGGGAGTTAAAAAAAAAAACGACTATCAAGTAAAGTCATACAAAGACAAAATTCACAAATTTGATCATTTTATAAGGATAGTCTCTTCAAGAGCACTAAAGTAAAATTTAAATACTCGCTTACCTCTGTACATGACCTAAGTTCAGTGGAATAACCAAACATATCATTTAGAGGAACCTGGAAACAAACAATAGATATCTTAGCATTGTTTACTGAAAAATATTTGAGAAAAATACAGAAAAGCTTTAGCCATTTAATTCCTTTAGTCTTAGGCTTCTAACAACTCTTGGTTTAAAAGAATTAAAAGACAAAGAGAAACACATTTTTGTTTTATTGCAAGTAGAAATCCTATTTGAAAATAATTTCATCTGACAGTTAAAACTAGAAACCAAACCTCTCAGTTTCACAGAGTGGACATGACTGACACCCTTTCCTCCTCATCCCCACTCCACTCTCCGGCTGAAGCTCAAGCATTCAAAGGTATGTTTCTTCTGTGAAAATGTTAATATAATTTTCCTTTGGACACCTCAATGATAATGCTGATAGCAGTGTCTTCTAGGAAGCCTTATAGAATGTGATGAGAAAATGACATTCACAAAAGGCCTACGTGAGATGAATCTAATTTTCAGCTTTTGCATTTAAGAGTTAGTTGCTCTAACAGCAAATTATAGAAATTGCCACATATATATAATTCAACACTCAAATAGCCAGAGAAATGTGTCAATTTGCTCTACAATCTCCTAAAACAAAAGCTAACTCTAATTTCCTCCTGCGGTTAATAAAAGCAAGACTGTCAGTGACCAACAGTACTTACATCTGCATACAGTGTAAAATAGTCCTCGACTCCATCCTGTCCCGTGATTACCCCATGACGCCGGTTAATCCCTGCAATCACTGCTCCCTGAAATTCATTTGGGGCTATAACTTCCACAGACATAACAGGTTCAAGAATACATAATGTTGTATTTGCCAAGGCTGGAATTAAAAAAATTAATAAATAAAATTAGTTTATTAGTCTTTAAACAAACCAGAACTCTTTTCTATCCAGAGAAACAAAAGGGAGAGACACAGGGTGCTCTGACTCACTTTTCAGGTAGCAGTAACAGTCACTCTTCTAAATGGAAATTCCCATAAGACAAAACTTAGTTTTAGTATTAGTAGTTCCATTAAAAATCATTAAGCTGCAGAGGATAATATAAAAGGAGTCTTAAAACCACATTCAATCAAGTCCTTTACCATCTACCTTATGCAGTTGATAGCTACTTATTCCTTCTATCCGAAAATCTTCAGGAGTAAGGACACTGTTAAGTCTTCGATCAATGAAAACGAATTCTCTTGATGGTCCCTGGCAGACAGTTATCTTGAACTATACGAAAAATAACTTGTATCACTGGCAAAAGTGGGGAGGAGGGTACCTACACTTCATATACTTGGAGACAATAATCAAGTCACGTCTGCGATCAACCTTTCCTTTCATGGGCTGAAAAATGTCAGTATCTGATTGAGAATTAGAGAGACCAAGTTTCTAGTTTCTGCATTTCCCCTAATAATCATATGCCTTTTGGAAAAACACAATCTGTCAAGGTCTCAATTTTCTTCGCCTGAAAATAAAGATATTGGACTAGATGTGATGGGCCATTTAAGCACTAAAACCCAACATGTATGTCCATGTTTATTTTTTTATCTCACTTAATACATAACCAGAACACTTCTTACTGTGACAAATGCTGACTGAGGTTTAAAGGCAACAACGTGGAGAGAAGCTAATAAAATTTCAAACTTTTGTACTTAAAGTGGATGTTATGATATTATGGAATAATACTTTCAGCCTCAGACTGGAAGAATTATCTTTATATAAACATTTTGAGAATACAGAAAAGATGACAGAGAAAATATTTGTTATAAAATAACCATAATTTCCCAAGTATTAATTTGTTTAAAATAAGCTAACTAGCAATTATTTTTATATATTCATTCACAGTGTCTTCTTAAGTGCAATAATTGTAATGGCAATTTAATATACTTGCGTTTCTACAAAATATTTTCCAACTCAAATCATGTCCTACTTGAGACCTACCTCTGACTCGTTCATCCTTAATTAGTGAATTCTGTTCTGAAAAGAGGAATAACTGAGCTTTGCAGACTTCTAAACCTCATTAGCTAAGCTCTGCAGACCCTACATAAACGTGTAAAGCAGCAGACTAACAATTCTAGAGTGTAGAAATAATTCTATTTCTTGTTAGAAAAGCAGTTTCCTTGGCTCTAAATAAATGTGTTTAATGAAGAAGGTGCCCAGAAAGAGATGTGAGCAGAGCAGACATATTAAGATTCAGTTACACATTATCTAGTGTTTTCAAGGTCAGGAATATGAAAAGAGCTAGACTGTGAAAGGGCCATATTTTAAAGTGGGGAAGGGGCCAAGTATATAGTCTCTACCACTTAGTTGCTGAGAATGGCCTGTGCAGTTGTTCCATATCCCCTCCCCTTGCTCCTTTCGTCCTAAATCCACCTCCCAACTTACTTCCAAAGAACCTGTCTTTATTTATGCCTTCCTCTAACCCCATTCCAGGTGATAAGACACCAGCGTTAACTTACCCTGCATTTTTCAATAGTCAGATGACAACCAAGGGCTAGAAACGATTTTTCCTCAAGCAGATCCATGTGGTGTGTAGCTTTTTAAGGTAGGAAGTAAAAACACCAATATCATCACAGGACCTTTTAAGACTGAAGTGGTGGGTAGAGGGAGTAATGTTTCTGGTTCATCGCGCTAAGAAATAACACCACGTCGGTGCTGAAGAGGCTGTGTGAGGAGGAGGTCCAGAGCTAGGGCTCTGGTCTGGGTTTAACTCTCAGGCCCACCACTAATTAGCATGTGACCTTGGGCAACTTAACTCAGTATTTCAAGACCCAATTTTCTCAACTATACAGTCCCTGTGAAGATATGATAATCCATGTACTCAGCATAATACACAGCACATAAATAATCAATAAATGTTATTATGACCACTCTGAGGCAAAAAGCTGAGAAATAGGTGGCATGACACAGTGCTAGGTCAAAGGTAACATGAGGGAAGAGAGGTCAGCATCCATTAGGCCCAAATATGTATGTGCAGGTGTTTCTAAGAACATTCTCATTTAATGTTGTGGAATTTCTATCTCCAAGCATTACCCCTGACATCATCTCTTTTCTCTTCCAGGCAGCAGAGAAACCTTCTGAGAAGGAAAACCTGGATCTTATGATAGAATCTGGTGGATATGACAGAATTGAGGCTTGGCAACTTCATGAGGTCAGGTTCCCCTGACTGCTTTGCACATTATCGAGAAACACTTTTGTGAGAAAGAAAAAAATGGCACAAAATTACAAGCCCTGCACCAAGCTCATGTGATTAACAAAAAATAGCAAAGTTCAACAACTTCTAAACCAAGGACCAAACCCTACAGGGTAACTGCTTTAAGAAGCAGCACTCCTATGTCTTGGCGTACCACCAGTGTAAAGCTTTTTAAACTTAAAGTTAACAAAATTTTTGACACTTAAAAAAAAAAATAAAACAAAAATGTCCCAATGATTTGCTCATTTCCACACAGTAAGTATGAAGCAGCGGAGCCAGGATTCAAACTCACAGCCCATCATGCAACTGGGTAGGAAATCAAAAAAGGGGCCCTTTTAAGTTAAATGAGCTAACGAAGGCCCTGGTAGGCCTTTATTTCTCTTGTAGAGTGGCTATAAATTCGATGTTTCTGGGGAGACCAAGTGTAGTGTTCTTTCTAGTTTTCATTTTTTAATGAAAAACACATGGGAATTCAAACTATTTTTCTTCTAACTTTGATAATGGAGAATAGCTCATAAGCACAGGCTATTTTATTACCAAGTTCATTTATCAACATTTCACCCTGAAACTCTCATATGGCATTCAATGGAGATGTATGTATGCTGATTTTCTTACTGAGCTTGGCAAAATATTTCTTTTATCCTTTATATGTTTGTCTTTTTATTAATGGAGAAATAAGAATTGATGAGGAAACAGAAAAGTAATTCATTTTGAATGCTAGCACCCTGCTTATTTTCACAAATTTATCTGGCAAAAAATAAAAATAAAAAACAAATCAAATTCTTAATTCACTTTTCCTTTGCACACCCAAAAAGTTTTATATATAAATAATGAAAAATTAAATGGTACAGAGTCAACTGTTTAGTTAACTTCATAGATATACAGATGTTCTTCATGAATGAATATACATGTGTATATTATGGGCATATATACCTATATTATTTGTTTCATATAGGAACAATTAAACAGGAATGAAGCTCCTTGTTAATTGATAACCACACCAATTATCTCACTTTATGGAACTTCTATGTGCAGGAAAGCGACTAATTTCAGTCAAGAACCAGCACAGAACTAATGACATGCTAATTTAGCTGTACTTTTAAAAAGTATCACAATGTATACAGTTACCAAATCATTACATTATGCAGTTCAAATATCTTACAAATCTTACAATTTTATTTGTGAATTATACCTCAATAAAGCTGAAAAAAGAATATGAGGTAATTACAACGAATCTGTCAGTTTAAGATTTATTAAAGTAAACACTTAGAGGACAAGAAGCAAGTGTTTGAATCACGCCTAATAAAGTCTTATTTTCTTCGTGACTTTATTGCCCTTTTCCTATTACCATAATTTTCAGGTTGTGACAGGATTTCTAGATCATAGGTTTCAACTATGTTTTTAATAGACAGCTGGCATAAAGAAAATGGATTATTCTCCCTTTTGCAACTGAGAAATGAAAACACGAATTATTATTGGCTCTCAGTAGTTTCAGTAAAATTTGGAATTAGCAACCTGGTCAAGGTATGAGAAACCTTTTCCAACCATTGCCCCACTCCTGAACACAGATGTGAACAGATCCAAAACAACAAAAGTACAAAATTCATATAGAATCAATCAAGAAAGCCTTAATTTATAGAATGCTAAGAAAATGATATGCTGATTAATCTAACATTCTGTTGTCTATTTTGAAAAGAAATGTTGAAAACATCTGACATGTTTTATGAATCACGATGTAATTTCCTAAAGACATTTATAGACATTACTAAAAACACTTAGGAATGACCATAACTACAAGTATGAAAGAGATGACAAAAAGAATAACTTTTTGGTTTCAAGACACAGCTTTTGAACTTCTTTTGTTGAATAACCTTGATGTCAAACTGCTGTGTTGTCATTTGCTTTTCTCTTTTTAAAGCAGCAAATCAGATATATTTGCAACTGCTTTGGGAGCTGTTTTATAAGAGTTTAATATACATATCATTCTGTGTGTGAAAGGCTGACAATTTTAGCAGTCTAGCAAGAAAAGTCTCCACGACAAAAAAGATTTACTGAATTCTTTCAAAATATTTTGTCCTCCTTGAAATGCCTAAAAGCCTCAAATGTCATATGTAAAAATTTTTTAGAAATTTATGATTTCCTGACATCTGAATAAGTCACCAAAAATAGCATGACTGTAATGTTTCTTTAAAATATTTCTAAGAATGCTGAGCATTTCCGTCTTTTTTGTTAAAAGTAGAACTTAGAAATTTATAATTTTAAACATATAAAAATTATCAGACAACTCAGGAGAACAAAGTAGGCTTTAATTTTGTAAGAAAGAGAACACCGTAATCTATCCTCATTTTGATTCTATGACTATTTGTACAGGACCAGCCAGCATATGTTCTCTAGTATGCCACCCAGTGCCCTGGGAAGAGAAGACCAAAACCACAGAGTGCTGCCTTCTGAACTCTGATGGTCTAATATGGTAAATAATCACAATGATTTGGTGAATGATAAGACACACCATACCTTGTTTAAGGGCACCTTCTCCTGCGCGGATGAAAGAGATTTCATTGGAATCAACCATGTGATGTGCTCCATCTTGCAGGACAAACCGCAGCCCAGAGAGCTTGTGACCAGACAGAGGACCCTTCTCACAAGCATCCAAAAATCCCTGTTAATGAACACGATTTCTAGGGTAAATGCATCTCACTTGCAGATGCGTTACCAAGAACCCCCCAAAACATTTCAGTATTCATAAGTTTAACATTTTTATGTATTCAACATTTCACTGCTCAAAACAAAGTTTTAAAAAGTTGAACAGCTTTACTATTTAAGTTTTATTAGTGGCATCTAGAGTAATCCCTTGGAAAGGCATATTATTTAAAGTTGTGAGCTGTTTTGAATGTGAATGCTAACAATCACATTCTCAAAACCACATCTTCAGGAATTAGCTCTCATAACCCATTATAGAGACAGCATAATCTTAATTTTAAAAGAAGAAAATAGAGGAAAGGCAAATCTAAGGCACTCCTTAAAAGAAACCCACCACCAAAATTGGCATTTATTCAAAGCTGTGTTTTGAACTAATATATTTTGATCACTGCTTTGCCTCATTGGCAGATCACATTATAGCTTTTGTGTTATACAATGTCAGTAGAAACTGAAATTAAAAAGTAATTTTTCCAAATGCAATTTAAAAAATACCTTTATTAACTAATATACAATAAACTATATATTTAAAAAGTATGATCTGATAAGTTTGTAATTCTTTTTTCATTCAGTCACCTAAAAATTTCAGAAATCCCTAATGACTACTACAAATTTCAATTGCTGTTTATAATCAATGAAGTAGTTTCAACTTACCAAGAGAAACATATAACTTTTAAAAAGCAACTTATCAAGAGAAATAACCATGATTAAGAAAAATGATTTCCTTTCACTGTCCTACTGTACATTTATAGCTCTTGAACTTAATGAATTAAAGATTCTAAATAGATGGAAAGCTTAATACTTAAAGAAGCAAGACTGTACTAAATTGAAGCCTGGAAGACAATGTGATAGAAATATGATTCGATACCTAATGAACTGTCTTTGATTTTTTTAAATGCAAGGACGTTTTGTTGTTGTTTTGCTGTACCTTTTCTACAGCAGGCACAAATTGTTTTGGAACATTTGCCCCGAACGTTTCATCTGAAAACTCCAACTTGGTGTAGTTCTCTGGGTCCAGAGGCTCCAGCACACCTATCACTTTTCCAAACTGGCCTGCACCACCTGATTGTTTTTTATGTGTAAACTCAAACCTGAAAATGATTGGGGGGGGAAGGGGGGGACAACAACACAGCATTATGTAATTACCGAAATAAATCCGAATTTAAATGAAAATCCACATTTCATCGCTTTTACTTTTTCCTTCAAATACGATGACCTTGCTATAAAATTTTATTTTAGAATCTATTTAAAAAGGAAACCATTCCTTTCTGTTCTTATGTAGAGGTGAGGGCTGGGTGCATCAAATTAATCCATAGCCTTAAATCTGCCAATTCAAAATTTCACAAGTAGAAAGTAAAAGGCAAGTAATTAAACAAAAAGTTAATCTAAGGTTCTAGTAACCTACATTCCAAAGAGCTCATGCATATCTTTTGTAATGCTTCCCTTTCCCAGTATGCAACGCTCTCTCCTTAAATCTCTACGAGAGAGGACCGTTACTTGAAAAATTGGAGCTATGAAGTTCATTTATTCAGATAGTTCCTACTTGATTTTACTACTTGGACATTATGGACTGTTGAAATACAAGAGAAGGGAGTTTCAGGTGGAATAATTAACATCTGAAAAATGATTAATGGCAAAATGATAATGACTAAACATAAGGAAGTCATTTAGATAGACACATACACAGACACAACTCAGTGTTTACTTCAAACCACTAATGACAACATAAATAGAACTGAATAAACATTTTACGTACATATTAAACATATGTAAGCATAGGTTTTAATCCATAACTGATAATGATCTATTGATTAAACTATTCATGAAGCTTTAGAAACTAAGACTTCAAGAACTCAAATATAGAAATTAGATTCTCCTAATGCAGTTTATTTAACATCTAAATAGGCAGTTATATTTTTTAATATAATGTTTTAAAAAGAATCTAAATCAGTATGTGTACTTTTAGTAAGTGCCTGTTATGTCACAACCTATGCTACTTACTATCCTTGATCTACAGAGATCACAATTATATTCATAGTTTCCAAATGGTGACTTTATCTAGGAGGCCCACACATTGTACTTTTCACAACTCTGGTAATAACACAGATGCTAACTAAATACTTGTGAAACTTCTAGAAAGGACAGGAAATGTCTTCCTGCTTACTATTTTTTAAAAATCTACTTACTCCAAACAAGGACTTTATAAATAAATTGAAAAGTGTATTTGAGGAAGACATTACAAACACGTTTTTGTTAACTTTTTTTAAAAGCACCATAACATTGTGTCTACCAAAAAAACTTTCAAAAATCCATTCTGAGTAAAAGAGCAAAGAATCTTTATCTCTAAGCCAACAACCTAATGTGAAGGTTTGACCAATATACCTGATGAAAAGAAATTTTAGCTTCCTAAAGTTTTCTAGAGAAAATCCAAAGAATAACCTGTAAAGTTCCTGTAAAGGTGACCAAAGGTGATAAATCTAGAGGGAAAATGCACTGCCTACTTACTGAGTTTGTGCTTGCTTAAATAAAAGTGGCTTTAAAAACTCCTCTTTTGTTAGCAGCTACTTCAATGAAGTGCTTCGGATAAGTTGTTTTTGTTTTAATCCTTAAAGTTAAATTTTAAAACGACTGAAAGTTAGAAGCATGATGTTCTAGCAAAATCATCCTTCTAAAACTAGTTGGAGGGGTGATGGTACATTTTAAAAATCTTCCTGACCCAAATTACATAATCCTCCAATTTAATGCTATAGTCTGCAGTATCTCAAACCTTTATTGGGGCAGAAGTGGCCCACTTTCCCAGAAAGCTGGTGATGAACTAGCCTGTCCCCAGTCAGTCTTTCACAATGCGAAGGGGAAACCGTCTGGATGCACTGGGCTCCTCCGCACTTTGCCCTGTGCCTGATACCGTGGGGTGTGTAAGAGTCAGGCTCCAGCCTGCAGCTGAAGCCACCGGACTCTGTGCAGGAAGAAACCGGGCCCCAAGGAGGACACTCCACGAGGCAAACGCCAACCCCGCAGCTCTGCGGAGGCTGATGGATGTGAGGATGAAGTCCCCGCCAGTTTCCCTCCCCGGCCCGCCAGAGGAGGAGCCTCGCCTAGCAGGAACCGGAGAACAGCAAGGGCGGGGCGGCGGGAGAAGCCCACGGAGGAGCCGGCGCCCGACGCTGCTCCCGGAACGGAAGGAGGGAGGGAGGGAGGGAAGGAGGGAGGGAGCCGGTCCCGCCCCACGCAGGCCCCGCCCCAGGACGGCTCCCGACTTCCCGGCCCGGAGCAGGCTGCGCCCGCCCGCCCGGCTACGTGTCCCGTGTCCCGTTGGGTTCGAGCGGAGCCGTGCCCGCCCGGCCGCAGCCCGTGGAGAATGGAAATCCCGCCGACCCACTACCCCGCCTCCAGGGCGGCCTCGGTGGCCGAGAACTGCATCAACTACCAGCAGGGGACCCCCCACAGGGTGTTTCTGGTGCAGACGGTCAAGCAAGCCAGCAAGGAGGTGAGTCCGGCGGCGGGGCGCGGGCACTGGCCCCCCCCACCCCCCAGGGGCCGCCTGGCTCCGATCCCGCAAGGCCCCCCACCCTCCCCGCCCCGCTGGAGTCAGCTCTGCAGGTTACCGTCTCTGGGGATAGCCCGGGGCTGTTTGTCAGTTTCCCGGGAAAGCAGACGGGGGCACTATTACAGGTAGGTGGGGCAGATTTTCCCAGTGAGGGGTGGCATTTTCCCTTTCCCTAAGTGAAACCTGCAGGAACCATTCAAAAGAACCTTGAAACTGCCACGTTTTCCATCTACTACTCCACAACCTGGATCCACAAAAGCTCCTACCTTGCAAACGATTTTTCATTTTAAGACCAATCCTTATTAGACTCTTTGACCAAAATGAAGGGGGAAACGAACACCAAGAGAAAATCGAAGTCAGTGTGGACTGAAGCCTTGGCTTTAACCACCCCAACACCTTCTGCCACTGGCTGGCTGTCTTAGATGATGTGCTCGTGCCACCTCTGGCTAAAGGGTTAAATTAAATGCTTAAGACCTGGGCAATCACCAAGCTTGTTTCCATTTTACTAAAATCTAATGGATTGGAGATCGTTCTTTATTTATCTGATATAAGTTTAACTGGTAAGTCTTGTTTAAGTGCTAAGGAGTAAATGTTATTTCAAAACTAGACCAGATAACATATTTAGGTATAAACTCTCAATTGTGTCTTGATTCAAAATGAAATACCTAAACATATGTATTACTGTTCTAAAATTTGTTAAAGTATCATTTTGCAGGTCCACTAATATATAAGTAAAATTAGTACTTAACATGTTTAATCACTTCCCTGTAACCTGCCTCAAAATGGAATTCACCTTCACTGAATACTATTTGGAGGTACACAGGGCTTTATGTAAAATCTTTTCAATGGTGTATCCTATTTGTCATCTTTAAAATTAAAAGCTGTTTCAGATTTTCTTATGTAGAGATTTTAGGATCATAGGTCTAGAAGTTGAAGTCTTCTGATGCTTGACAGTGAATTGGAACCCATTTTATTTAGATATGCTTTTATCCCACCCTTTTGTTCTCATCCAAAATAAACCTGATAGAAGAGCTTTCTAAATTAGATGTTTCATATACAGACCTATGCCTTTTTAAGGTCTTAGGCTTTGTTTACCGTCTCCAAACAAATGAGAATGGATTCTTCTAACAATATAGAGAATTGAACTATTGTTATAACTAAACACATTTTCTTGATTTTAGGATATTCCAGGAAGAGGACATAAGTATCGCCTTAAGTTTTCTGTGGAAGAAATTATTCAAAAAGTAAGTGAAATGTCTTTTATTATTAAATAAAACTTGATTCTAAATATTCCAGATCACCTATGCTGATCAAATCATAACAATCTTTAAGTTGTTGTGAAATCCTGCCTTGAAAAAGTAACGACCATACAAAAGTCAGTTTTTACTCTTTTTTGTGTATTCTGAGATACAGAAGTATTTCTATTGAGCTATTTAAAAAACAGACTCTATATACCTCAAATAAATTTCCTTTAAACATGTTACGTACTCAGGGGACGGCCTGAACTTACGCCTCATCTGACAAATGAAATAAATTACTCTAATCATCACCACTTTACGTGTTTTCCTTTCTCATTCTGTTTTTGATTTAAAGAAAGCGTTTATTTATGAACAAAAAAATAGCTAACTGATATGTTCAGATCAGAATCTTTGAGTAATACAGCAGGGACATTTTTATATATACCTGTCATATTACTGAGACAAAGTTAAAAGGAAGGAATTGCAATTTGTACCATAACCATCTTGACGTTAAAAATAGCTTGCCCTTTTGTTGAGCAAAATTCATGAGAGATACAGCCTAACATAAGGACATTCATTAAAAGGCATCTGAGCTGCTAGACAACCATCTTTACAAAACAGAACCAATGCTACAATCTTTTCTTTTTACATTTAGATACAGATTGCTACATCTGAGTTTGAGAAAATTTCTGTTATTTCAGGAGCAGAGAGTGAGAGTAATGGACTTAAAAAGTAACCAGAGCCTGGAGTTGGTATATAAAATCAGACTAAAATCTGGCTCTGCAAATGTATACCTCATTAATAACTGAAATATATTCCAAGTTTTAAGATAAATTTATAAGATTATGAGAATTTATAGGTTATGAAGTAAGTTATATATTTCAGACACCTCTAAGAAAATTACTAGGCCTCCCTGATTAGATTATCTCTGGAGTGGGCACTCTGAAGTCACATCTGAAACACCACCATTAGGGGGCCAATGCTTTAAATGTCTCAAAGAATTAAGAATAGATGTCGATCTACATGTCTTTTGCAAAATATCTTTTGCAAAATATTTCAAACAGCAAGTGACAGTGAACTGTACAGCTGAAGTACTTTATCCTCCAATGGGACAAGATACTGCACCAGAAGTCAACTTCACATTTGAAGGAGAAATTGGAAAGAACCCAGATGAAGATGATAACACATTCTATCAAAGACTCAAGTCCATGAAGGAACCACTAGAAGCACAAAATATTCCAGGTATATAAATAAGGCATGGGGAAATAGTTTTTCCAACTTTAAGATCACTATCAATTATCTATGCTCAAAATTGTCAGATGTTAATGTTAGCTGGAAATATACTGCCACTGCAAATCCATTACCAGCCTACACACACACACAAAAACCCTTGAAACTTTACAGATCCATGGCTTAATTATTTTCTGTGCACATTTGAAGGAAACTAAAACATCAGAATTTAGATTTTTTAAAAAGGTTAATATTGTGTACATATAAAGTAATTCCATTTATCATGTTTCTCTCACCAGACAGTTTTGGAAATGTATCTTCAGAAATGAAGCCAGTTCGACATTTAGCCTGGGTTGCCTGTGGTTATATAATATGGCAGAATTCTACTGAAAATACATGGTATAAAATGGTAAAAATTCAAACTGTCAAGCAGGTGGTAAGTAATTTCCATAAAATATACTATCAACATGGTTAACGTTTACTGAAAGTGTTATAATTCATTCCTAAATAAATAGTGCCCCTTTAGTAATTTTATATTTAAAATAGTGTACCCAGTATTTTGAAGGAGAGGTCAGTTACAATCAAGGCCAGAGAAAGTGAAGCTACAATTTCAAGCAAGCAAAGTCTTGAATTATAATTTAGTAATCAGTTTTTGTGCTCACCTTAATACAGATTATTTCCTTTGACAACCTAAATTTTCTGTTCAAATTAACTACAGTCATGCGATGTTGAAACTACCTCTACTTTTTTCCTCTGCTGGAATGGTAGGGTTCAGCCAAAAAAAAATATTAGCATCTCAGTCTTAGCGAAGCTTACTATATATAATTTCTCTTATAACCCATTTAAACATAATTTACAACCTCATATCTTGTTGCGAGCCTTGTTTTTCTTAACTCTGATATTACTATTCTGAACTGCCTCTTTCTAGATCTTAGAGAGATAAAAATAAATTATTTGATTTTAGCTTTATTAAGGGGTTAAGAAGAAAATGTCAATTAGTAGTGTCTAATGGAAAACAACAACCAAAAAAACAGTGTGTAAAGAAACCACAAGTTTTAGCAGTTCTACAAAAGATAGACTTTCCAGTTGCCTCGTTACAGCTTGTTGCTAACTGCTTGAACATCTTTACTTCACAGGCTTTCGCAACCAGTTAGTAGGTAGCTATAGGCACTGGAGGTAGGATATGCAAATACTGTACTCAGAGTGTGATGTCAAATACCTAACATAAATATCACAACATTTTAAGAAATAGCCCTTTTCTAATGCATTTTTGTAGATATCAACCCTGGTTACAACATTCTCATAGGGGTACTGAGGCTTCAAATTAACTGGTCCAGGTTACAGAGGCTATACAATCATAATCATGATTTCCAAGCCATGTTTCTAAAGCAAAATATGCATAAAGACGATGCTAGTGGTTTTATGAAAACTTCTATAACCCTTCAACAAATTGCAGTTTTAAAGCATTAATGAAAATCTCAACAGAAGGATTAACAACTGCTTCAGGCTATATATATTATATATCTTTACCTGTTAAGATCCAACATGTAAGAAACCTTATTGCTGATTTTTACCTATCTTTAAAGGACATTGAGTCTGTGGCCACATTTATATAATCACTATTAACCAAAAGAGGCACAGAAGCTTGTGATTCTAGGAGCTTGGAGTCTAGGGCTTATTTCAGGACATTGATTATAAGCCTTAAAAGAGCCTTATGTTTGATGGTTGTGGTTTTAAACTATGTGGATGCAAGATTTCTGTATAGCTGATGGTATAAATACTTTACATGAGCTAAGCAATAAGCAGCACAGATCAAAGCTTTAATTACAAAGCCAGATAACTACATTTACTACATTTTACTATTTTCAGTTTTTTAAGAGAATTTCCATTATAAAATTGATATTCCATTAATGTAAACATTCATTTCAGACGTTTATCCCTTAAATGATGTTTTTCTGAACAACGTAAACATTAAGGAATATTAAATGACCAACTATCGACTGTAATGCTCTTAAGCACCTACCGCAACTCACAAGCTAAAAACAAAGGAAAATGATTTTTAGAGTAACAAATGAAAAATCATAATTTAAAACTGTAGCTGAATATAAAGTTTTTCTCTCAGGCTAATAACATTTGATTTTTATTTTTACTTAAGTGGGAGTATTATAATCTAATGAAAGCTGATTTTTAAAAGTAAAATAACGTTTTTGCTAATGAAACTGTTTTACACACCAAGTTTTTATTTATTATAGCAAAGAAATGATGACTTCATTGAGTTAGACTATACCATTCTACTTCATGACATTGCATCTCAGGTAAACTATCATTTATTCCTTTATTTGATGCCACTTTGAAAACAGACTTGTTTCATAGCCACAGTATGCCTTATTAATTTTGACTTTAACTCAGAATTTATGTAAATTAAAATAAGCACCAGGTTGAAGTACATTATACTTGTAGCAGTTTAACTTGTTTTGTGCTATTCTTTATGAGGACTCTTTTGTTTCTAACAAAATATAAACCCAACTTGGTTTTCTCAAATGTTTTCTGAATTTTGATAACAGCATTAGTTTCCTTTACTTGCAGGAGATTATTCCTTGGCAAATGCAAGTTCTCTGGCATCCACAATATGGTACTAAAGTAAAACATAATAGCCGTCTGCCAAAGGAAGCACAACTGGAATAAATGAAGACCCTAACACTGGATGAAGTGTCAATATGCTTATTAATGATCTGTATGTCAGTCTTCACTGATATTTAGCTTAAGGGGCCAAACAAATTCCAAAGTGTATCTTTGTATAAGTGTCTTGATTATAGTACGGAACTGTATAGCTTCCAAAATAAAGAGTGTCATGATGTAAAAGTGTCTTAATAATAGTGACAGTGTTATGTATATCCCATAATAAAAAGCCTCAATTAACCTGTGTTGCATACTTACGGGACAGGGGCAGTAATCGTCTCTCTGAAAGCAACTTTTGGCTTTCCTGTGATACAAGGGCAGCCATATTCTCTTTCCATCCTCTAAAAAGAGAAATAATATTTTGATTTATTTACCAAAAAATCCTAAGGATCTTAACTATCAGAAGCATTCATTTAAATATAACAGATACACAAATGATAAATCTTAAATCATTTAAGTATCTTACAAGGATAAGATACATGGTATAAACAATACAGACTGCTTTTACAGATTTTATATAAATCAATTCTAATTTAGACTGATTAATTTACAGTTACCTCCAATAAATATATCCACTAAAACTTTATCTTTATTCCATCTTATTACATATTCACTGGGAAAGTATATGAATCTTGTCAGAATTTTCTACTGTCTCAACTTCAAAGATATGATCACAACCAGAATTTTTAACCTTAAGTCATATATCTTGTTTTCATTCAGATATACACAAGACAAGACCTTTCCCAGGAAAGTATGGGCCCCATCTGCCCATTCTTTTATCTATAGTATAATGATCTTCAAGTACTGACTTAATAAAATGAGCAAGAAATGGCCTGAAGAGTGGGTACTAGAAGGCCAGCTTTTTCAGCACATTTCTCCCTGCGGGTTGTCTCCCTAAGGCTGGGACCAGGATTGACCTAAACCAACTAACCATGACCTGAGGACAATGAATGGTCTTATTGCAAATCTTGAACCTTGACTCGAGAGGTCAGCAATGTTTTACAAATAAAAAGATTTAGAGATCAAAAGTAATTAATTTGTAACACATAGTAGAGGAAGCAATATACCACATCTGGTATTAGTTTATGCACATTAGACTGAGAATTATTGACTTCTGCTCTTAAGAAAGACATTAAATGAATTTAATTAACTTCCTTGTTATTTATTACCTGAGCATAGATTTCCAGGTGTAATTCTCCCATTCCAGACACAACTGTCTCTTTGCTCTCAGTGTCAAAGTGGACTTTAAATGTGGGATCTTCTCTTGTAAACCTGCCAATACCTTTTGAAAATTTTTCCAGATCATTCTTTAAAAAAAAAAAAAAGTCATTACATGTTTTACTAATCATCATAAGCAATGGGATTACTAAAAGAACACACTGAATGAAATACATAGGCAGTTAAGAAATAAAAGTGACCCACTGTTTAGTTCCTAGGCCATACCTTTTCAACATGGGAGTTTGGGAACAACACGGGAACATAGCCTAAACAGTAGGGGATTTTCTTTCCATACCAAGATACAAAACAAAAGCCCAAGACTCAACTCTATGTCCTTTCTTATATTGATAAAAACTGTACATTTGTGAGAAATTGCCCATAAAGCAGAATCTATGTTACTGTTTTATATTTTAAAAATCCTATACAGAATCAAAGGAATCAGCATATTCACCAAAACTCTACTGCAAACTCAAGAGGATAGTTAAGACCAATAGTAAAGCAAAGCCACATTGAGACTTTTCAAATAGTCTGCTTAGAGGTGGTTTCATGCATCTTTATTCTCCTTACTTGTAGTTCTGTATGTGGTATGCAAAATAATAGCCCTCTAAGAATATGCCCTAATTCCCCCAAAGCTGTAAATGTTACTTTACATGGTAAGGCAGACTTTGCAGATGTGATTAAGGTTATAGACATCTTAAATAATCCAGATGGGCCCAGTGTAATCGCACAGGCTTTTAAAAATGGAAGAGAAATGAAGAAGCGTAGGTTGGAGAGAAGTGAAGAAGAGACAGGAAATATTTGAAGCATGAGGATTCATTTTGCTGTTGCTAGCACTGAAGACAGGGGGAAGAGGGCTACAGGCAACAGCAAGGAATGGGGGCCCCAGTCCTACAACTACAAGCAACTGAATTCTGCCAATAATCTGAGTAAGCAAGGAAGTAAAGTGTCCCCTAGAGCCTCCAGAAAGTAACACAGTCCTGCCAATATTTTGCCCAGTATTTTAGCCCATTCAGAACTATGTTAGATTTCTGACCCATCCAACTATAATACATTTGTGATGTCTTAAGCCACTAAGTTTGTGATAAATCCTTATGGCAGCAATAGAAAACTAACACACCCTAAATCACCAGTATTAACAGCTATTTACATGTGCCTGGAGCTGTGTGATATGTTTTGTATGTTACCTATAAGTCTAACCACAACACTAAAAGACAGAATCATCACATTTTAAAGGTGAGGAAACTAGGTACAGAAGTTAAGTGACTTGCTCAGGGCCAAGCAAATACTGCACGGCAAAGCTGAGACTGAATCCTGGGTTTGTCTCTCTCCAAAGTCTTTTCCCTGTTCCCTGCACTAGTTAGGTACTCTAAAACATACAAGATCACCGCCCGCCCCCCCATCTCAACTATTGAGACTCACAGCTTTAAGCGGTGACTTCATTATTTGATTTAAATTAATTTACTCCAGCAAGCAGATGACCCTGGGACACCAAAAAAACCTTTCGGATACTGAGGCATTTGATTTCCCTCTATAACTGGGAACTATTAAGACAAAAATCTTCCATAAACTCTGAATTTAGAAATGAAGAAGTATATCTTTACTTTCTGTCCCTGCATATTCTGAAGAGAAAAGCAAACAATTTAGCAAAGCCCATGGAACAAACTGTGGCATCTTTAATAAGATATAAGGTTTGCCTTTCCTCACATTTCTGAGACAGAGTGATTTAATGTTTCTGGCCACCTCAACATTCTCAATTCTATAATGAGAAGGGTCTGGAAAATCTCAAGTTTCGCAAAATAGTTGAAGTAGTAGCTGTTAATGCAGCCACAGGATAAATCAGAATGTTCTGTAAATAATAGTTCCCAGATGACAAGGGGCCATAAATGTTCACTCAATGCATGGATGAGTTCATTTCGATACGTCTCATTAATGTGACTGTTATGAATGTCAAGGCAATTTAAGAACTCAACAATCATGGTTCAAGAACAAGACTAATTCCAATGGCAAGTCAATGTGACTACAGAACACACTGAAACAATCTAAAACGCTAACTGACATCAAATCTAATCATAAACCTGTTATATTTGAAAGTGAGAAAAAGTCTTGTTTACAGACTTTCCATGTTAAAATCAGACATTTACTTTATAACTACCACAAACCTAGAGATGTCTTATTATCCACGAGGCAATTAATCTACGTAATATTCCAACGTCCCTTACAGTGAGGTTTTCCTACAACTTAGGACAAATGCCCATTTCCGCTTTTCAATTCCTTTCTGCTCTGAATATAGGAAGTTACACTTCCTATATTCACTTTTACTCAGTAAAGAGTCATTAAAAGCAGTCTTGTGAATACTTTCATGCCATCAATTTCTTCAAATATAGCAAGGAATAATTATTATTAACAGACTGGTAAATTTTAAAAGGTGATCTCAATACCAAAAGAGGAAATAGACTGCTGGCTAGCACAAGACACCATGTGCACTGTGGAAACAGATGAAAGAGAGCTCACATCTTTATTTTGATATATTAAGCATTAAATCAAACGCCTACCTTGTTAGAAGGCTTCATTGCTATTGAAATGACAGGATCAGGAACATGAATTGATTCCTAAAACATTTTTTTAAAAACAGAGAATTCAAATACAGTATGTATAAGTCGGGTCAAGAATATATTAATTTTAATGTTCTACTTTACAAGAGAACAAAGGACAAACTTTAAACATCTTTAAGCTAGACAATATATATCTTGGTCTGTTTGCATTAAACATATGAATATATTAATATACTATATAAATAAAGGTGTCCATTTGTATGGTATCTTCCCTCCAAAAATAACAATATTTATTTACTTAACTGTTTAAGATTCTTAAGTTTATTGACGCTTTCAGTTTAACAATCATTTTAATGACTCTAAATGCTGAGACATGGAATTCTTATTGGCTGCTGGATATATTTGCTGTTGCTATCAACTGATAAGTTATTAGATCAAAATTTACTATAATCACTGACATAATTAAGATCATTTTAAGTGCAATGGCTTCCATCATATACTATTCATCATATGATCTAAGCACTATTATAGTGCTTGTCTGTTAGGGTTGGATCAATTTGTTCATAAACGACCCACAGTAAATTTGTTCACTGCAAATTACCTATTCCCTATGTACTCATATTCTTTCTTTACTGAATTCAGGAGGGGAACCACTCATGAATAAATGATCATATTGTAGGACAGCCTGCTCTCCTGGAGGGGCAAAAATGCAGAGTGAAGGGAATTCAGAGGTAGGAACTGCCTGAGCATGTGTGGAGGAAAGACTATTTTGTGATGTGACTGCTGTCTGGCCGGTGAGCGAGATCCCGGCCAGAATGCGGACTGCTACCACAAAACCCTTTAGAGACTGTCTGATCATAACAGATGTTCATTCTGACACGAATCAGAACCCTTGCCTTGCTTCTTGCTATGTGGTGGTTCCTGACCTGGTGAAGATGTAATTTCTGCTTCTGGTACCTGTATCCATAACTATGGCCCTCTTTTTACCCCATATATTCTCTGGCACCTGTCAGGCAGGCAGAGAATGTCCACTTCATCTTGCAGCTGCCCAAGAAGAGGCTATAATGTAAGTTTCCTTTAATAAACTCTGTTAGCTGCCACTGGAGTGGCCTCTTTCTATGGTCTTTCCCTGCCCTCCGCTTAGAGAGGCAGATTTCAGTCTTGTGTGTACTAACAGCATGCTCTTCCCTTTAGGGTCCCTTTCAGTGATGAAAAGGGCCTTGTGAGTTCCACAGAGCAGGCTGTATGTAGTAAGTCAGACTCTCTAGTTGCATCTTGCCTTTGGAGCATGGTTCCATCTGTTATGTTATCCCCAAGTCCAATCTAAATGTTACAGTCTGGTCTTACAATTCTTGAGGGAAGGGTCAACCCTGTGCATGCTGAGTTACTAAAGAAGGAACGCTCTGCTGGGTCCAGCCTCACAATGGCGATAATTAGAGAGGCACCCAAATGGGGAGGCGATCTCAGGGCAAAGGAGACAGAGCTACACAGTCCAGGTGCACTTAGTGGAGATTTTCCCACCACACGAAACCTTGGAGGATTGTTAAATGCTTTCTCTAAGAAAAATCAGATATGTTAGCTTACACAAAACACTTGTCTAACTAACATTTAAAAAGCCACAACCAATCTAAACTTGATATCTGTAGTAATCAATGAAAGTGGTTGTTATTCTGAAGTACTAAATGTACTACATAAAAACAGACTTTTGAAACTCAAGTGATAAACAGCTTTGAAATTAAATAACTTACCATAGAAAGGCCACTATTATCTTTATTTGTGAATGTGTCTCCACTAGCACAGTCAATGCCAAACAATGCACAGATGTCTCCAGCAAATACTTCGTCAACATCCTAATAAAGAAATAACACAAATTGATACAAATAACACAAGTCAGAACAGGGTGACTAAAGAGAACTTACACAATAAACATACTGTACATAAACAAACATGGCAGAATCTCACCATGAATTTTATAAAAAGTGAATTGGCTAGTACCAATGCAACACTAACAATCAACCATGGCATGACATACCTTAAATAAGAACCTTATTTAAACCACATCTCAATTGACAAGATTTACTTTAAATGGAAACTCAGAGGCATGGCATCATTACTTTTGGATCTGCAGTACCGATAGAACACAGAGCCTCAGAGTTCTGAAGTCATTCCCATGGAATTAAAAAGCATGTACTATATGTGCTGCCACTGTCCAACAATGAGATATGTATGACAAAGGCGTACAAGAAAAACCTACAAAGGAAGTTTTGAAGACAAAGGCAGGATAATGGAAGCTATTGTACTTAAAATAATCTTAATTTCTCACAGAGTCAAGAGGTTAAGAAAACACAGGAAATCTAAGAACAAAGTACTGGTGCCTCTAAACTTCCTAGTTTTTGTCTTTTTATATTGACAGTTCATTCATAACAGTTGTGTCTGTGAATGAGCAAGTGTGTAGGTATTCACAGCTGTACAATTCTAGCTTCTGGCCCATAAAACAGCTGCGGCAAGCACTCATCTTTCTAGCCTGCCCCCTGCTGACTATTTCACAAAACAGCAATGCTATTCAATTTTGAAAGACTGCGTATTCATCTTCTAGGAGATACAAAAGTTGGGGCCACCCAAAATTACAGAATGTCCAAAGATTTTGCTTAGACTAATAAATTTTTCCAGGAATATAAAGCTAAATTGAGAAAGGGTGAGAGTAAGTGACAACCTCATATACTTGGTGTTCCTGCCAAGGCCTAATCCCATGGACCACAGGAGGTTAGGACAGAAACACAGCCAATACAAGGATTCAAGAAAATATTTATCTTCCAGACCAGGTCTTCAGAGGTTTTAAATCTTCAGATGGTCCTAACACCATTATGGCCCTTCTGGGGTTGGTTCTATGAATATAAAGCTCTAGAGTCAAATAGAACTTTCATACCGCCATATTTCAGAAAGTAAATCCTTTGAACAATGTGGGATATGTGTGAACTTATTACTCTCTTACCTTTGAGAATCACAGTTACACTATCCTAAAAACCTATTATAATGATAACTCTTAAGGAAAGTGTCAAATTTGTGTTCTGAGTCTTAGTGAACCAACTGTCCCTTCTTAAACTTTGCCATTGAAGACATACAGCTAACTCCAAATAGTGGTATAAGTGTGTTCTTAACATCTGCTAATTTAGCTTATACTAGAGAGCTACTTCAGAACTATAGCACAACTAAAAATAAAAAAGCTAGGAAAATATGTTCAAGTAGAAGTAATTTTCCTGTGGGGCACAGGATACCAAGAAGGTAGATCTATTCCACTTGCATTAGAGAAATTTCAGATCTAACAATGGCCAAGTACTTGCCTCCATCATGTCGGCATGCATGCGAACCAGCCGTTGCACTCGCACCTTCTTTTTTGTTCTTGTGTTGTAGATGTTGTCACCCTTCTTCAACTCTCCTTGATAATTGCGAACATAAGTTAACTGTCCAAATCGACCTGCCTGGGTAAGGGTGGAACGAATTAAAAAGAAAAATAAGAATCAAAATTAGGAGGGAAACTTCAAAGCTAGCTCCAAATATTCCCTATCAATTTTAGTAGCTTTAAATAAAGGTTAAGTTAAATGGCTGTGTTGTTTTTTTTGGTATCACAATCCAAGATACTACTACTGCTTTTCTAAAATTAAAGTTATTAAAGAAATTTTTAAAAATTCTTTATATATCCTTTTGACTTCTAATATTTTATAAGTTCAGTTTAATACAGTAAGACATAAAAATAAGGTATAATTATTGGAAAGACAACAAAAATATCATTAGAAATGGTAAGCTTGTGTTAATACATGTAAAAAAATTTGATAAATCATCTGGAAAGCTATACAAATACATTTTGTAAAATGACTAAATATAAAATGAATAATTAAGAATTAATTCCTCCTGAACCGTAATAACACTAACCATTTGTAATTTAAAAGTTGCCAGTTCTTCCCATATTAACTTACAGATTTAACACAATTAGGAATCAAAATCCCAAGAGAAATCATTAAACATTTGGTCAGTGATTTGAAATTTTATTTAGAAGAATCAATTAATTTAAAAGTCTTGAAAAACTATGATGAGAAGAAACTCACGCTGGCTGATATAAAAACAGTGAATACTCCAAAACTTAAAATATAGTGCAAATTAGATTGAAGAGCCTCAAGTAGAGTACAATAATCTAAAATGTTTAATTCATTTGTCAATAGATGATAAAGGACACATAAAAAAATGGGAAAATTCAAAAACTGAACTGGACAATTACTATTCTATTAGGAGGTATAGGAGGAAATAAATTTAGATGCTACCTCACAGTATACAGCAAAACAAATTCCAGTTAGATTAACAATGAAAAAAACTCAACTATAAAAATGGAGATAAAAACAAAAGTAAATATTTACTAAGTATATTTGAAGAAGAGGGTTTCTAAGGTTAAAAATGAGTGACTAAAGACTATTTGACTATATAAATTTTAAAGTGCTAATTTTTAAAAAGCAACTTTATTAGAGAAAATATGTACTAACAAATATGTGAAACTTTGACCCTAATTTTAAAAAGGGAAAGACAAAAGAAATACATAATTACAAAAGAAGAAATACAACTGCATAATAAGTGAAATATATGGAAAAATGTTAAGTCAATGTTAATAAAGATTGATTAAAATAATCCAACATATTAATTCTGATCGTATGAAAGTAACTTAGCAATACAAACCATTAAATATTAAAATATGCCATACCTTTAACTCAATAATTGCTATTCTGGGGATCCTAAGAAAATATTCTTAAACATATTTTTAAAAGCTTTATGCATAAAAAATGGCACTGCAATGTTACCTCTATTTTTTAATTTAAAATTACTTTTTTCTCCTTTTAGAAACAAATGACATTCCCTTTGTATCAATAATTATAAAAGTTTTTCAAAAAAATCTTTAAAAAAACCCACCAAATATAATTCCATGCCAGAAATAACCACTTGTACACTTCCAACTTATCCATTTTTCCCCCCACACTTAAAATACTATGAACAGAAGCAAAACAACAACAAAAGCATATCCAGCACCCAAATCTTGGTTCCTAATACCATTCTCCACTAAAAGAAACCAGGGCTCCTAAAGAAATGGCTGATTCTAGCACTGGGCAGAGAATATACAAGATTAAGTCTGTAGCATCCTGTTTTGCCAGAAAGTAAAGTAGTAGTCAAAAAAAGCAAAACACTGGGGAATGTCAAAGAGACATGGGACCAATAAAGCAGTTTCAACCTGGCCAATGTGGTCCAACAAAATAAGGAACAGACTACTAGATTATAACTCAAAGTACAAAATAAGTATCCATAAGTCCATACTGATATAAATGACTGAATAAATAAATAACTGTCCCATACAGAAGAACCTCAAATAACCTGAGGAGCAGTGCTTCTTCAAGGAGGTGGAATATAATTCCCAACCTCTTAAGTGTGTGCCATGTATAACTTCTTTCTAAAGAGTCAGTATGAAAAGAATGGGGGAAAAAGTAAAAGCAGAGAAACCTATAACCAAATCTGTAATAAGAGTCATTGTATAATAGAAATAAAACCCTAAAAGAAAACTTCTACATATAGCAGTTAATTGCATTAAAAAGCAACTTACCTCCAGCTTAAAAGCGAGGCCTACAAATGGGTGGGAATTGTCTCTTTTGGAATTCATTAAGATTTTGGTTTTCTCTTTTGAGTCACTTAAAACGAAAGAAATATAACTCCATGAGATTTAATATTTCACATTTCTTTTATATCAATTTGTTTAATCAAAGAGTTGTCTGAAAAAAGCACGTGTGTCAAATAAACCTTCTGACCTTATACATCAGTGAAATTTCACTGAAAGAGATCAGTCAGAATAACTTCTTTGGGCTTAGTGACTACATTGTGACAGGACCATTAAAAAAACACACAGAAATGGTCTGATAAAGAAAAATAATCATTAAAACCTTAAAAAAAGTTCTTTTCTTAAAATTGTTTTTTTTAAAGTTCTTTTTTAAAAAGATATGACTGAGAAGAGCTGGTCCCAAGTGAGAGAACTTCCTGATTTAAATCTTGATGGATAATAAAACATATCACACTTCTAACTCACAAAGAGAACAGAGGAACTGGCATTTCCTATATGCCAAAATTGTTACCCAAAATGAAAATGGTGATTGCCTTCTGTAAATTATGAAAAAAAAAAAAAAAACAACACAAACACAACTATAAGAACCATTCTTACATTCTTTCATAGTGCAAACTGTTAAAGTATTTCTGCATACACTAATGTTAGGTAGGTAGCTAGTCATGAGCTACGGGAGTGAAAGCCCAGCTCTGTAACCATAAAAACCTCCCTTAAGGGCCTCCCTAAAACACCCATTTTATGGTTATAAATTACCCCTACAACTTATACACAGAGGCCACGAAAGCTGCTAGCTTAAATCAGCCACAAACAACCGTGCAGAAAGTACTCCCCTAACCTGTCCATAACCTCAGCCTCATTGTACCATCATCATCATATCATACGTATGCCCGCAAGTTCATGAATCTAATTATAACAGACTGAATTCTAGGCAAGCACATGCATAGCAGGTAAAGGGTTATATAACAGCCAAATGTCAATCAAAACAACTTCACCTGCCAATCACCTAGGACTACCCTTGTAACCTCCCATAATGGCCCAAGTATAAATAGCCCTTCCCACTTCTGTGCTGTTACAGTCATTCCCTGTAATCTGCCCCTCACTTGCTGCATACTCTCTTTTGTCTCTTCACCTTCCCATGGGGCTGCAGCCTTCCTTGGTGTGGCCTGTCTTTCTAAAAATGCACTTTCAATAAATCTGACTTGATCTGCAAATCTTTACTGCAGCGGTCCCCAACCTTTCTGGCTCCAGGGACCGGTGCTCCTATGAAAATCTAACACCTGATGATTCGAGGTGGAGCTGAGGTGGTGATGCTAGTGCCAGGGAGCAGCTGCAAATGCAGATGCAGCTTCGCTCCCTCGCCCACTGCTCACCTCTTGCTGTGCAGCCCAGTACCTAACAGGCCACAGACCAGTACCAGTCCACAGCCCAGGGATTGGGAAGCCTGCTTTACTGAGCTGGTGGGGAAGAACGGTGGACCCCCTCCATGCCACTGGGATAACAGCACACTTCACGTCACCCTGTGCCCTGTGCCGTAACATGAAGAATCAGTTTCCAAGACTTACTCCTCTTGATTGAGAATAGCATAATTCTGGACTTCAGACGGATTTGGAAGGTATTCCAAAATAGCATCTAAAAGAGTCTGAACTCCTTTGTTCTTCAAGGCACTTCCCAAAAAGACAGGAGTAAATGCCCTACTTAGGGTAGCTCTTCGGATTGCAAGCTACAAAAGAAAAAATTAATCATTACTTATCTTAAAAATTATACTTTGTTCCAGACCAATTGCAAACCAATAAATGAAATTAATTAATACTCTCTAGAGTATTGGCTCTAGTAAAGACCAGAATCAGGTCCTCTATGACTTAAGGGGAAAAAAAAAATCAGTTCGTTTTTCAGGACTAGAAAGCTGGTTTCAACATTCTTGGAATGTCACTAATTTTCAATTGATAAAAAATATTTCTATACACACAAAGAAAACAGACACACATAGGACAATGTAAATGGTATGCTAACTGTATAAAACAATGTTAATTGTGTAAAATAGAGAAAGAAGTAATACATACCAAAAAAAAAAATCTCTTGAAAGGTACTCCAGCCACTATGAACTAGCTACCTTAATGGGGAAGCGGCAGAGAACCAGGCAGCTGGGAGATGGGTGAGAGATTTTTCTGCTGTGTACCTTTGTATACTTTTTAAATGTTTAAACCATATGAAAGCATCATCTATTTGAAAACTTTTAATTAACTAATTTGTTTTCTTTTTTAAAAAATACACAGTTATTGCTGTAACATTTCTGATTTATCTTCTTTCTTCTGAGTAAGGATAGAGGCTGGCTATTTATCTTTTTTTCTAGAACAAACTATGACTCCTTTCCCAGTTAAAATATTATATAACTCACCACTTAAAAAAAGTAATATGTCATATTAAGTTTTGAAGAAATCAATTGTTTAATAAATTTTACTACAATTTCATTAATAAAACCCCTGCATTAAAGCATCATGTCCCCACCCCACAAACAAAAACAAAACCCTCTATTTCTTGTTAAATAATACTTGTTTTGAGAGCACCTACCTTTAAATCAGAAATTGAAGGTATTTTTTCCTCCAGGAACATCTCACCAAGCTTCTCATCTGAATTAGCAATACATTCAATCAACTCCTGCCGGTGGTCAGCTGCGGCTGCCCTGAATTCTGCTGGAATTTCCTCATATCGAACAATCTGACTAAGAAAACAAAATTTTTTTGGTACTTTAAGGATTTTCAATTAAATACACAAAGTGAAAAAGTTAAACTAGTGGTTAAAATATCTTTTTTGATGAGAAAGAGCTCTGATACTTTTGCATTAATATGGCAAATAAGACTAATGGCTATCTTTAAAATTCGGACAGACAGTAAGCAAGACAGGCAAAGCAAATTGCTTAGGTTTTATTACCAGTAAATTGAAGAGCCAAGATTCAAAGCCAACCTGAGCACCTGAAAATTCTAATAACCAAATTAATCAGAACATCAGTCCCTTACAAGCAGGTTTAGAGACCTGACTTTATTCCTTTCAGTGATTAACAAACCTAATCACACAAATTTTAACACAGAATCCTCTAATTTTGTAGTAAAAAATGGTTACTTAATATGACAAACTTTTCAATATTGGCCCCAGTTCTCCATTCTTCTATGGGTCAAAAAGGTTAAGAGTTACAAATAAAATATACAAAACCAAGTAGATACACTTGATATTTAGAAATATTAGTTTGAAAGTTTTCAAAGTATTTTTTAATGAAAACTAATGTCAAAAAAAAAATCTTTTCAGAAAACAAATTCTTAAAAAAGTAAAATCCAACTGCAAAGAGTCCTAAAGAACACTCTTCATAGCCTTTAGAGCTTAATCTCTTCCTTCCTGGCAAGCTCCCTGGTTCTTAGATTTCTGTCAGAATCAGCTATGGCCACAGTCCCCAACCTTTCTGGCACCAGGGACTGCTGGCTCGTATGAGAATCTAATGCCTGATGAACTGAGGTAGAGCTGAGGCAGTGATGCTAGTGCTGGGGAGTGGCTAGAAATACAGATGAAGCTTCACTTGCTTGCTTGCCATTCATCTCCTGCTTTGTGGCCCATTTCCTAACAGACCACAGACTGGTACTGGTCTGCAGCCTGGGCTTTGGGGACCCCTGATTTATGGAGTTGTTTCAAAATACATATATACAGTAGTATAAGACCAGGAAAGAGGGTAAGTATATTAAGAAGTTCTATCTGTGGTTCTGATGTACAATAATATTTTAAAATCTCTACTTTTGAACACAGAAACTTGTGCCCTAGTAATTCAGGGGAAGCAGATTTATCTATCTATCTACCTACCTATCTATCTATCTATCTATCTATCTATCTATCTATCTATCCATTCATTCATTCATTCATTCGTTCACTCACTTACAGATATTTTTTGAGTCTTATTATGTACCAGGCAGCTCTAGGACTGGGAAACTAGCCCTAAATAAACCTGATAAAAAATCCCTGTTCTCCTGGGCCTTACATTCTAAAAAATATTAGACAAACTTTGTTGTCATTACTCACTTGCCACACAAAGTATGAGAAACATCTCATCCACCGGACAGTCTGATAAATTCTACCGTTAACTGATCACAACACCCTTTACCCACCTGTCAGATGAGCAATCTCAGTTCCACAGCAGAGGAAGGAAGCCCATCAAGAAGTACTTCTGGAGAAACTGCCAGGCTACTGGGGCCACTTCTCAGAACAAAGGGTCATTTATGGCTATCCACACTGTCTAGATTAGTGTCACTCAAGAGTCTGGTCTACAGACCTCGCATGATCAGCATCACTTGGAAGCTTTTCTAGAATGCAAATGCCAGGCCCTACCCTGGATCTGCTAAATCAGAATTTCTAAAGGTAGATACAAGAATGTGTTTTAACAAGCTCTCCAGGTGACTTTTCTGAATGCCATGGTTTGATAACCACTGGGCAATTATAGTGCTTTGTAAGCAAATGTCACTCAAAAGCTGACTGATGAACCAAATACTATGTCAAACAGTTACCAATTTACTTTTTGTATTGTATAATATTTGTATAATTTTAACTGTTTTTTTTTTTATATTAACCTTTTTATATTTGTAATCCAATGAAGTAGGTAAAGGAAATATTTATGATCCCTATTTTCTTCCCAGTTTAGTGAATGAATAGATGAATGAACGAAGTATTATGTTACTAGCCCAAGTTGTGGGCCTCCTTCCACCATGCCATGCATGTCATAATATGATATAAACATATCAGCCAAAAAGTAACATACTCTCCCTGGAATGAACACTAAGAAAAATGAGAAGCAACTAGGATTAAAGGCATTAAATTAAAATCATCTTAAAGAATATTCTTCCAGCCACATTTCATAAAGGTGTTTAAGGATAAAGAACTCATCTTTACCCTTCTGATACTTTTTAAAATCTAAGATTTTAATGGTATACTTTTAGTACTTACCCACAGTCTCCATCAAAATATATGGCTCGTTCCTCAATAAGATCTATAATACCTTTAAAATCACTCTCCAAACCAATGGGTAGCTGCATAAATGCTGCATTATGGTTTAGTTTAGACCTAAAAAAGAAAGATACATATATTTACCTCCTTTTTCCTCCCCAAATCCCTTTGAAATGACTATATATATATATATATATATATATAAAATCAACGGTCGATGTTGAGGAACTGGGAAGGGTGTCATCAAAAATATAAAGCAGTTGGAACAGACTGACAGTCAAATTCATCATGCTCAGGAAGCCACAACCCTACTTAGGCAACAAAAAGAACTCTTTAGCACTTTCTCATCTGATCCCCAGAATACCCTGGATCAGAAACAGAACAGAGAAAAACAAGTCAATAGATGGTTAACCAGGAAATTAAAGGATGGTGGGATAGGTATGCCAACATCTCATTCCTGAATCAGCTGACTAGTGAAATTGAGTACAACTATCTAAAGAGAAAGTTCTTAGGGAAAACTCTGAAAGTGTTAAAGCCAGACATTCATCATCAGCCTGTACCTCTAATCAGCAACTACTACTAAATGGAAGTTATATTCACAGGGAGGGATTCTTCTTACTCAAGAAAAACATGCTCTAGGTACTGTTTAGTCTAGATTCCAGGTAATTATGGATATATAACAGGAGTCACCAAATATCTGAAGGAAAAAATAGCTTAAAATAGAGGTGTGAGCTCAGAATACTACTAACCTCCAAGGATAGTTACTAAACGAAAATAAAATGTAAAGATCTGAGAAGGAATTACCTATGTTAATAAAGATGTTGTAAACACACAGAAAGTTTATAGAAATTAACTATATAATTGCTGAAATTAAAAAGAAAAAATAGGCTAAATAAGAGAAGAGATGCAGATATCAAATTAGTGAGCTGAAGGACTGACCTCAAGAATTCTCTTACAACCTAGTGCAAAATGAGGAAAAAGAAAGAATGAGAAAGTATGGTAGAAAAGTTAGGACTCAGAGGCCAGATCAGAAGTTTCAAAATCTGATTAATGGGAACTACAAAATGAGAAATCAGGTAATTGGGAGTTGAGCAAACCAAAGTAGTCAAATAAATGCTAAATGAGAATTTTCTTGGAATTCAAAAAAAAGACTTAGTAGAATTAGTCCCTCTATTGCCAACCACAATAAAGTAAAGATCAAAAGTGAAAATGTTTCATTTTATCAAGAAAATATTACAAATATCCAATAAAGAAAAATTTTGCTCTCCTATTCTGAAATACATCACTTTCATCAGAGTGCACACAACAACATGGCCACTTATAGTTCCTCAACACCGAAATGGACACATCACTCTTGGTCTTTCTGCTATGACAAACCTTCCTGCCTGTACCTATCAGCTCTGTCCTGTGGAATCTGAGTAGAAATGCTACAGCTCATTCACACATCTATGAAAGGTGAAAAGTGAAACCAACTCATTGCAAAGATTATGTCAAATATACAGAATTGTGCAAAATAACATGCTATAAATGTCACTGAGTTATATCTGGTACAGAAAGGAAGTGGTACTGTTGTCTTAGCACAGGTTACCATCTGAAAGCAACGGAATCTAGCATTCTACTCCAGGGCATTCATTAAAATTTCTCAAGTAAAGGTTAAAACTGAAGATGATCTTTTCTAGATTTGTCTAAATAAACACTAAGTACTTTTAGAATCTACTTTATAACTTCTCAAATTATAGCAAAACAGTATAAAATGCCGGACTGTTTTCTGAATTCACCTTTGACTTCCCTATATTTTAAGTCAAATTTCCCCCATTTTACAGAGAAGGTAGTGGATGAGATCACAAACCAAACTACTGACTTTAGGGTTCTATTTACTAAGACAGGTCACTCACATATATAAATTAAAAAAAAAAAGGATAAAGCTTAATGATATTGAAATAATAGTCCTTCTGGATGAAAGGTCTTTTGTTCAGATCATCACACCCGCTCTGCTCTTTCTAAGGTTCAGTACCTCATCTGCTGCAGTGCCCTGGCTGGGTTGGAGCCCACTCGGTCCAGTTTGTTAATGAAAGTTAGAAATGGAACATTGTAGCGCTTCATCTGACGATTAACGGTCATGGTCTGGCACTGCACCCCTCCAACTGCACACAGCACAAGGACTGCGCCATCCAAAACTCTTAGGGCCCTTTCAACTTCTATTGTGAAGTCAACGTGCCCTAAATGAGACACAGAAGTGTGTGACAGTCTTAAAGAGCGGTCTAAATTTTTATAACATGCACAATTAAAAATTTTTAAATTTCTGCTCATTATGTAAGTCTTCTTATATAAAAAGAATATGGATTCTGTAAATCACCAATAACATTTACTCACCATTAGGTTCAGGGGTTAAACAAGATCACTTCAAAAAGATACAAGGGCACAGGCACCTTTTGAATCAGCTGTAATTTGTAAAAAGCAAGAACCTTCCTTCTCATAATTTACTGGAACTATTTTCCAGGGATACCACAAAAGGATGAGATGTTCTAGGTTCAAGTCAGATTTCTCTAACAGGAATTCAGTCACACTTTTGAGTACTATTTGATATTCAAATATCAGCTGCATCATAGTAAAGAACTAAATGCTGCTACCAAAATGAGGGACAATAAAACCGAGAACTGAACTCACCAGGAGTGTCTATAATGTTGATATTGACATCTTTCCACATGGTATAGGTGGCCGCCGACTGAATAGTAATTCCCCTTTGTCTCTCTAGTTCCATGGAGTCCATGACAGCACCAACTCCATCTTTACCTTTCACCTAAACACAAACACAGCAATTAGGATCTCTCTGTCCCTGAACTCCAAAGAACAAAAAAATCTTTACTGAGATGGAACCAGAACACAGGTAGTTAGTTGACGCAATTTTCAGATAAACCTGATTTTGTCAAACCATATCATCTCATGAAACAGAAAACCAATTATAGATTTTGCCCTCTATTAACTGCCTACCTCCTTTATCATTGCCATTCTCAGCAACTGCCACCATAGAGTAATCACCCAGACTTAGAGCCATCCTTGCTCCTCTGTACTGCTCCTGCCCACCAGCATTGTGCCAGTCTGTGAATAGACACTCAGAGAACAGATTTTTTCCACTGCTCTGCTACATGTGGATTTTAAGGCCTGGGTGGGAAGGATTCAACTTTTGAAGTACGTGATTTAAGATGATCTTCATTGAAGAAATATTTTTAAATGAAGAGTTAAGTTACTCAATGATACATAATTTCTTCAGGGAAGCGTCAAGATTTTCTTATTAATCTTTTTCTGATATATGTTTTTTAACTGTTAAGCTCATACTATATACAATATTAAACTTTTTTTCTACTTAACATTATAAATACCTCTCCATAACAATAAAAAATATGTAAATACTATTTTAGTGGCTGCTTAAGGATACATAATATTGACAACATTATCAAAAGACATCTACTCAGGATACCCACAGTGATGGTCTCCAGATATCAAGTCCTCTGAGCAACATTTCAGGCCTACTTGAGCTATCTAGTTTGTGACATGCTTTCTACTAAAGATGCACTGTTACCATTCTTTAAATCTCTCAGGTTTTGTGAAGTTTATTAAATTCCAACTCAGAAACAATTAAAACCAAGCTCTAACACACCTGGAATCAACATGAAGCACATACCTCATGCATCTTTGCAATTTTGCCAGTGTAGAAAAGCACCCGTTCTGTTAATGTAGTTTTCCCGGAATCAATGTGAGCTGAGATTCCAATATTTCGTATCTTTTCATTAGGGATCACCCCTGATGAAGACCATCGGCAGACCTTCCAATTAACCTGAAAAAATAAGAAAGCTGAATTCAATGTATTTACCAACGATTTTAACAACAAACAGGCAATAGAATGGGTTTGGTAGACATCTTTCCTCCAAGTAATCTTAAAGGACACAAAGTATATTAGATAGCCTGGAAAATCAAGAGTAAATGTCTCAACCTGCAACTCTTGTAACTAAAAATAAAGACTACAAGAGTGGTAGAAAAGATACACTCTAAAAAATAAATAAATAAGAAAAAATATAGTCAAATAAATAAATTAAAGGGGCAGATACTTTTACTGAATGTTGCACATTTGAAAATATACCCCCCACCCCCGGGGCTGATAAAATCTGAAGTTTTTGTTTAAATTTTAGATTAATTTTTTCTCCCTCCTTATTGTAGTTCACAGCTAGCAAGGATGGTTGAGGATTTATATGCTTTATGTAGTGGTGCCAATCGCTCCAAGGAAGCCCACAAAAGGTTTCTAATTTCTCCTACACAAAAACAACGACATTTTTAAAAACTTTATTTTAATCAGGGGAGAAGTGAATTCTGCATTTTACGGAATCAAGACACAGTGTCTCTCTTCCTATATATAGGGCTGTACATCTAAAACACACTGAAGACTCTCCTGGGAAAAGGCGAGAAGAAAACCTTGAAAAAGATGGGTAAAATAGTAAATGGGACCCAAGTGACAGGCGCTTAGCTGATTAGATTCCAGGACACCAACGAGCAGAGCAAAGGAGGATGGCGTGATAGGAAAGGCTCAAGTCCCACCGAATCCTACTGCATTCTGCGCCCCTCATCCCCCCCGCAAAAAGCAGAAACACGAACACAGAAAAGTACCGAGTGGGTCGAACACCCACTTCAGTGACCAGGCTCGGCTGAAAGAGGGGGCAGTGTCAGCCCAACGACACTCTCTCGTGTAGAGAGCACTGGAGAAGCCCTGCGTTCGAGCCTGAACACAGTCACTTTCCAACTGTCTTGACTTTCACGCCAGGCACGTCTCCCCTTCCAGGCGTATCAATAAGAGGCTTTAGTGAGCCCAAGCCGGAGGCCTGGCCAACCTCCCGGGGACCGAGAAGCGGCGCACGGTAGCGAGCAGGTAGTTAGTGGGGAGTGCGGGTACCGAGCATCCGGCTCGTGGTCGGCTGTCAGCAAGGAGGTGTCCGGGAGAGAACGGGTGTCCCTGCCCCGAAGGGCCGCCAAGTCCCGGGGACGGTCCCTGATTCGGCTTCGCCTATCTACCCGGGCACGGATACCTGCTTTCCCAGCCAGCCCAGGGCGGCGGGGACCCGCGGGAGCGGCCCGCGCCCCAGGGCCGCGGCGGCGGCTGCTCCCAAGACCCTCATGGCCGGCGCAGAACACCGAAGAAGGTCCCGGGGCTCTGGGTGCGCTCGGCGACCCGCTCAGGGACCCGCGCCCCAGCACGAGCGCGCAAAGTCACGCCGGCGAGCGGCGCAGGAAGAGCACTTCCGGGGCAAAGGCCGCGCGGAGGCGGCGAGAGGAGGAGAAAAGAGGAGAAGCTTCCGGATCTCCGAGCATAGCGGCATCCTCCGCCGCCCGCGCGCCCTCTCCAGGCCTGGAAGAGGAACTGCAGCCGCTTTGCGGCGCTAATCGAGCTTTTTGCACGCTCCCAGAAAGATGCAGCTTTTAAACGCGGATTTTTTTTCTTTTTGCAGATCTAACAATGTGGAGAAATGCTTACAACAGAATTTAAGTTAAAAACCCCTCAAAATTGTTATCTATACTGTTGCAAATATAAAAAAATATCTGTAGGGCATGACATGCAAGGAACATGGAAAAGGATAGCAATTGTGACAATTGCTCGATGTTAAAGATGACACGTCCAGTCCATATGGAGGACAGAATCCTTAATGATTCCACTTAGATCTCTTAGAGATATCTCAAACTTAGCATGTCCAAAGGGGAGCTTCTGATCTTCCTCCCAGATCTTTCCCCAGTCTTCATTGCATAAATGGGAACTCTATTCTATGAGTTGCCCATATCAAAAATGTTAGTCATTTTGCCACCATTTTTTGACACCCCTTGTCTGTCAGCATATGCTTTGGCACTACCTTCAAAAATAGATTCAGAACCTGCCCCTTCTCCCCATCTCAGGCGCTGCCATCTTAACAGCATTTCTGTTAATAGCCACTGCTGCTGTTCAGTCTATCTCAACCCAGTAACTAGAGGGTCCTTTTAAGCCAGATCATGTCATTTCTCTGCTGAAAACATGCCATCCAGTGAATTCATTGTTGATTTTATCTCTACTTTTGTCTAAGTTGGAAATTTTTCATAACTAAAATTTTTTAAAATCTGAAATGGCCTCTCTGCTCTCAGTAGTAGTTCCTACCACTCTGCTTGAACAGCTAAGCCAAAGTTGCTCTACTTCCCTTGCTCTTTTCTCCAGCCGCATTGGCCTCCTTGCCGATACTCACATGACCAGTCTTCCTCTTCCCCAGACACCTGTGTGGCCTTCTCCCTTGCTGTCTTCTCTCTGTTCAAAGAGCCTCTATCAGTGAGGTGTTCCCTGCTCAACCCTTCTAAAAAAGCAAGCTTTTCCCCACTTTCTATCTTCTCATGCTGCTTAGTTTTCCTTCAGGGCACTTCTTTAATAGATCCAGATATTTTACATACCGGTTTATTGTCTGACTCCCAATGAGAATATCAGTTCCATAGGGATAGTGATTTAGTTTTGCTAATTGCTGTATCCCTTTGCATGTGCTAGGTGCTCAATAAATATTTCTTAAATGAATAAATAAGATCAAATAAATAGAAATCTAAAAATTACAAGGGGCAAGAAAAATCAGAGACTCAGTGATGAATTTCAAATTTACTTTTTGTATATCATTCATGTATTAATTTGCAATAAGGGATTTGTAAGCCACACAGATGAATAAATTAGTTAATGTTGAATATACTTTTAAGTAAACTTTTTCATTTACAGACTTTAAAATTTTATTTTTATAAACTTTTAAGCATATTTGTCTAAAAATATAAACATAATTATGTAAAAGGTAATAAAATTAAGGTTTTTAAGATATAATTATGTCAAAGAAATATATCTATTACACTGAAATTACCACTTTAACAGTTTCCTTAAGTAAAAACTCATACTCATTATTGCGTGCATGCATATATATATTCATATTTTCTGTAATTATTATACCAAGTATATTATTTTTATTAATGCCACTTTTAACCAAAGTAATCAACTTGTGTATTTGCCACAGAGAAAACTGGAAGACAAAAAACCAAGCATTGTCTAGCTCGATTTTTATGGGTACATATTACAGATTATCTGTTGTTTTAAAATAGCAAAATACACATATATGATATCATTCAAAGTATTGGCACGTTCTGTGAATTCAGTCATTTTATAATGTATAAAAATAAAGATAAATTACAACTATTTTTAGTAAGATTTGTATCATTTCTACTTAGAAATTGTCCAAGTATCCAAGGACTAATTTTAGATTTTCTAAGGTTTTGAAGAGTTAACTAAGGATGTGAAAAATTAAAATTTTAGATAATACATTCAGTCCTTATAATGTTGTAATAATTTTGTAAGATCAAACCCCTTTAAAAACCAGCTATATTACAATTTTATTTGGATAAGCACCAGTTTATATTTTGCAATCTTACACAATTAGTAGAGTCAATACCTTATTTGATCCGTAAGATCAATATAGAAAATTTAGGAAGCTGAAATCATGTGTTCAACCTCAGTTTTATACAAACTAGAATATTTTATTAACATTGAATTTATATAATGAAACCTGAAAAAAGACATGTAGTTGACTTTAAACATTCATTCATTACTTTGCCCAAGTCCATCACTTATCAGAAATATTTAATATAGCTTTCTAAAAATGTTTTGTACCCTTATATTCATAATTAAATTATATTTAAAAGTTCCTATTATCGTTAAGCCTTTCTTCTTCTAACCATAACAAAGGCTATTATTTAATTTCACTTGTACACACTTTATGCAAAGGCAGCACAAATAATTGGACTTTTTTATGGCAGACCCTCCGGACTGTTTATTTGGACTGATATTTCTAGATTGCATTTAACAAAATTTTGTTCAGAATTTATCTTTAAAATTTTTCAAAGGTTGGAAACTATAGAAACAGGAAAAAAAGGTGAGCTAGAGCAAGCTTTATACTGTTAAAAGATAAACTGAGGCATATTAAATAATGTGTTAGAACAAAATCAATTTAGTGGTTAAGAGGGTTCCACCAGTGGGAACTAGGCAAGGCTTTTACAGAGAAGTGGCAGAAGCAAAGCAAGGAAATTCTTTAATTAGCTGAAGCTTAAGCAACTGCCTTGCTTGGGAAAGCCTAATTCACTATCTGTGATTGGGTGTCTTAGGGTTTTAATTTCTTAACCTTGAGGTATTATGGACTCAGGTTTTGCTTTGCTCACGGGGGCTTCTAGAGCATTAAAGTCACCTCAGTCTAATGGCCTCCTTGTTTAATTAATTTAATAATACAAATATGAACATATTCCTGTAAAAGGCTAATTATCCTTCAGGGAGAGAGGAGTTTAAATATAAGCCAAATCATTAAATAGCCCTGATACATTGAAATAAAAGATAAGCAGTCTTTTACAGAAACAATGTGGGCTCTTTAGATAAATAACACAATGGCTCTCTTCCTGAGATTTTGTTTGTTTGTTTGGTATTGTGTTCTAAGATGCCTCTCAAGTGAAAGTACTCTTCGATAAGTCCCAAAGAGGTCACTGATTCCTTGCTAAAGTTAAGCCAGGAGGTGGTCCAAATCTATTAGCTGACAAATTCATGAAAAATTGCCTGATGTTCTGTGAAATCTATAGCACTGCAGTATTCATCTCAGGCTGACTACTGACCTGAGAAACGAATGGTTAAAAAGCAACATGGGTAGGTAGAAGGTCTCTTCCAAAGCAAACTTCTCCTACAAAGACAGGACTAGAGTGAGTTTTCACATACAAATAATCTGAGATAGAATATAGGAGATGGTGTTCAAAGCCAAATTCACCAGAGGACACTGAAGTCTGATCAGAACCCCAAAACCACAGGAGATAATAATAAGCATTAGATTAGGGCCAAAGAGGTCATCTGAATGTAATTTGCTACAAAACTCATGTAATCAGGGACAGAGGAGCGTCAAGAAGTCTCGAAATTGTATGTCATTGCCAAATTTAAGGTGCTATTCACTGCAGTAAGGGTCTAGGTTGAGCCTCAGTAGAATCTCAAAATTGTCCTGGCCTGAACATCGCTGTCTTAGTTCATTCAGGCTGCTATAACTGAAATATCATAGACCAGGTGGTTTATAAACAATAGGAAATTATTTCACATAGTTCTGGTGGCTACAAGGTGCCAGGAGTTTTAGGGTCTAGTGAGACCCACTTTCTGGTTCGAAGGGAGCTCTTGGGGGTCTCCTTCATAAAGGCACGATCCTATTCATGAGGCCTCCACCATCATGACTTAATCACCTCCCAAAGCTGTCACCTCTAAATACCATCACACTGGCACATGCAGGACACCATCCTACTCCAATGTGCTCCTGCCACTGCCCTGTGACAGTAAAGCACAGAACAATGAAAACCTATTCCTGAGACTGCCAGCACCAGGAAACTCTCTCTGGTGGCAAGGAGCCTAAGTAATGCAACCTGGTCTTATTATCAAGGCCACATTCACCAAATTATTAATATCCTTACATTTCCAAAAGACCAGGGGTTCCAGAAAGATCAATGGTTTTCTATATAGAAAAAATAATTATATGAACTACAAGCTAGAGAGAGACTTATTTTAAATACTGGTTGAATTCAGCATTATGTTAAAAATAAATTCTGGAAAAAAGATAATTTTAGCATGATATAAACATAAAAAATTGACATTTAATCTCTATATGTCAAGTGACCCCTTAGGAAGCACTGTGAGATAACAAGAAATTACATATGTGTATAACTTAATTCAGTTTTTTATTTTATGGTAGACAAATTGGGAGAAAAAAAGTATTCATGAAATCTTTAAGTGCTATATGATGCACTTAAGTTATACTGTTTTAAGTACAATTGTTAAAGAGTTTTCATACATGAATATAATGATACAAGTTAGTGTAATGATTTAGGCAAAAGGAGAATAATTGCAGTGTTTACTCTTGGAATCCCACTCTATCAAGTGAATTTATACCAAGGTGTTCTTTAAAATTTATGCCTTATGGCAATTTCCCAATATGTAGTAATGTTATTAGTATGCTAAAGTATGCACAAAAGAAAGTTTGACATCTTTAACTAATCCATGCTCAATTTCTGTTATAAAAATTACTTGAAACATGAATCTTATTTTAGTGACTAAAGGCATGAAACACTAACTAGTAAAATTAATAGGATATGATACAGAAAATTAGAAGAGGATAAGCATGATGACATAATTCTACCTCCAAGTAAAAAAAGAAAGATATTAGGATTAAAGAGTGATAGTGAATTTTCTCTTTTTTTCCCCTTGAAACAACAAAGAGTGAAGGTTTTATATTCTAATAAACTTCAAATCTAATGCTAATAAAATGGATTAGTGCTTGAATTCTAGAATAAAAATACTAGAGCTGATTTTTTAAATGGTATAATTAAAAAGGAAACAATAGAATTATTAAGTACCTTGCTCAAACATACACATCATCTGTCTAAGAAATTTTGAGACAATCAATCATTCAGGTTTGCAGAATACCAAATGCATTTTTCTAAATGTCACAAAAAGGCTGAGCAGAGTTTCTCCAAGGACACTCTCAACTCTAGAATGTTAACCAAGGAGATAGATGAAGTTGTTTGTGGGAAAGGAGAGCAGAAATATGCTACTTTAAGAAATTAAAGAGAAAGGTCAACGTAAAGTCTGATAAATGTTGAGAATGTATATGGAAAAAAAATAAAACAGAACAAACTGCATAAAGAAACTATAAGAAAACTCATGTATTTTAACATTTTAAAACCTTTCTTTGATAATGAACCATTTAATTGTTCTTTTTCATCAAAACAATTTCTCATACAACAGTGCAGTATAAATTTGCTTTATTTTTTAAAGATCTTTAAGCTAGCTGGTCGCATAACACATTATATAATTTGAACTAATTTTAACCTTTATTAACATGACTTCAGTGTAGCGTTAGTAAAAATTGAGACTATTGTTTAACATTTCACTTTCTTATAACTATATAGGATGTAACTAGCTCCACATTCAATCTTGAATATATGAAAGTAAACATAGCCAATAGAAAAATCACTGAGAAAGCAGAGTTTGATAGGATATTTAACAAGTTTGTCACGTTGTCAAAAATCAAAGTTTCTAAAGTTGGGACAATATAAAGTTAACACTTCCAAGAACATTGAGATATCAGAAAAAGTTGCTAAGTTCAGTATTGATTTAACAAGATATTGGTCTTATGTGTATTACCCAGCACCATTATTTTCTCTATTAAAACAACCAAAACTAAACAAATCAAACACAAGGCTATTTATTTTTTGTTGATTTTCACAGGAGATCCTTTGATGTTGAGTTTGTCCACAAAAACATTTGATCTTCTTCCATGTTCAATGGCTGGACTTTGATGATGTTTCTCCCTGAGAAATATACATATAAACATTACTACCATTCTTTAAATGGCCAATGGTTTTTAAATCAATACCAACATGTTAAAAACCACTGTAATTTAAGGAAAGTTTTAATAGTTCCTTCATAGTTTTGCAAAACATATGGCAGACTATTTCATTTAACATTTATGGAGCAACAGCTGCTTTCCTGAGACAGACTTAAAACTGTTTACAGAATCTTTGCACAGTTTAACTGGGCTGTCCAACATGGTTGCCACAAGCAATATCATGTATATTTAATTAAAATAAAAGATTTCAAATTCAGTTCCTTAGCCACATTAACCACATTTTAAGTGTGATTCAATAGCTACATGCGGCCAGTGGCTACATTTTGGACAGCACAGATAGATAACACTTTCATCATTGCAGAAAATCATTTCACAAAGTTCTATTGCGCAGTGCCAGTTTACAGAAAAAGTCACTGAGAAGACCATAGATTTATAGATCATCTATAATGAATACGCTTTCTTTAACTGGTACCTGGATTTCTTAGGCAAACACCATTGTTAGTTTTTTATTAATAAACTTTTCAAAGTGAGACAAATATCAAAAATTAATATGGGAACACCTTTACTACAGAAAGATTAGGGCTCTAAATTCCTACAAAAGTATTTTAAAATAAAAAATGCTAGCACATGAAATTCTGCACAAGGCTTCTGATTAACTTGATACCCACTTGTCCACTGCTGGTTCTGTGAAGCCTTCCACCTTCTACAGCAGTCTTTTACTTTTATAGCCTAGAACAGATTTGTTTTAAGACCTTGTGAGGCCTCTCTCTCCCTCTTTTTTTTCTCTCGTGTGATTTCAATAGGAATTAGGTATTGTTCTCAATGTTTTTTCCCAAGAAAAACAAATTAAATTTAACTTTAGAATATATACTAAATGCATAAAAATCTCTATAATCTTTAAGGTGTATTGTCAGCACTTTTATATTTCATAGCTATTCCAAAAGGTAATTCCAAAGGAGGCTAAATTTTGCAAAATTTTTCCCCAAATATCTAATACAGATATTGTTATATATTATACAAAGTCTAAAAACGCATTTACCATTAAATGCTGATTTTTGACTTATTAGGGAAGTTTCGTTAAGCTTTTCAAATAGAGACCCTTTCCGTTTATCATACCTCTATATACCAATATTATCTTTACCTGATATAAAACGTATGACTCCTACAATAACCAGATTAAAATCTGTTTCCCAAGAATAACCACTTTATAGCATATCACTTTTCCTTAGGGGGATTTTACCTCTGAAGTTCTGAAACATAATTTGTTAGTGAGCTACTAATCATATAATCTTAAAATATTATTTGTTTTCAGATACAAAATTAAATTTGCGTGGAATCTCAGATATAATGTAAAATTACAACTTTTGCAAAAGATATTGATATAAACAATTTAGATGTTAATCAGAACTTCTTGATAACAGAGGTAAAATTACAAAAATTTTTTCCAGTTCTTTTAAAAATACAATTTATTTTAGAAATAACTTTTACCTTCTTTTAAGTTCTCGGGATCTGGATCCTGAATTCTCATGACCAACACTCCGCATCCTAGTGTTTTCTAGATTGCGCCATTGTCCCCATGGTTTGTACTTCAAAACCTCATTTTGCCATTCATCATCAAAAGCATGGGCATCACCTACATTAAATATCAAAATAAAGGTAAATATTAAGGTATTAACTGTCAGTAAATGCCTTGCTCCCTACACACTTCATTTTAGCCTGATGTACCATCAACCTAAACTCAAGACAGAGGCAGGATCATACTCGAATATTACTTCTCAGACTGGGGAGATGCCTACACCTGTACTGTCCAGTATGGTAGCCACTAGCCATATGTGGCTATTGAGCACTTGAAATGTAAGTTACCTAAATGTAGTGTGAAAAATAAAGCATAAAATAGTTCATCAATCAAATTTATATATTACATGTTGATATATTTCAGATGTATAAGTTAAATAAAACATTATTAAAATAAGAAAAAGTAGAGGCAGAAACCTGCTTCAAATATAAAGGTCTCTGACTCAGGGAAATATGTCCTTTTCTGGTTTGTTCCTCTCATAATCTGATTGATAATTTGGCTGTTGATGATCTGGTTTTTCATGCACCTGCCTTTATATCATATTATTATATCCAGTGGACACCCTGGCCCAATTACACTGACTTATAGCCTTTCTTCCTAGGTTCTCTCATAGCGATCATCCTTTCACTCTAGATGGACACTCCTCCTGTGGCTAGTATTTCCTAATAATCTCACCATTTTTCTTTGTAACTTGGCCTCAACTTCCTAAGACAGGTTACTCATCTCAACAGTCAATTTATGTTGTTATGAAGTAGGTAATCTGACTTCCATAATAACAACAACAGATAAACAATAACACTTGTTCTCTCAGATTGCCTTTATAATAATGTATTCCTTCACTAAATTTTTCAACAGGTTAATGATTGTGAAGTACTCTGTATGTATTTAAATATGAGAAAACTACAAAGGTTAAAATTAAAGAAAGGTTAAGTTGTTGTGTCTTCCATCTCATTGCATAAGAATAACTTTATTAAACTCCAAACTTAAGAGAATTTCTTTTTCTAAAATGATACAATAATTTAAACACTTTATGATTATAACACATTTTTATTTAAAATACTTCTGAAAACAGAAGATGAATATAACTTAAAACTACAATGAGAAGAGCTAGGATACTGAAAGTAAATATATGTACTGAAGAATAAATAATAAATCTAGAAAAGGAAAAGATTTACTTGATACATATATGACATATTATATATTATATATAATATATACTTCTAACAATGCCAGAAATTAAAATGTTATCTATATAAATAAAGCCTAAGTGCTCAACAATACAGAACTGTTTAAATAAATTTTGGCTTATTCATGATAAAACTTTAAGGTAAACATGTAGAATTTTTAAAAAAATAACATCATAGGTGACTGTTCACAATTATAATGATGAATTAAAGTAAGCACAATATAAATTATATAGATAGTAAAATACTGATTTTGCAAAAGTATCTGTGTTTATATAAATAAAACTACTAGGAAGAAATATACTAAAACATTAATGGTGGTTATTTTGGGTTGAGATTATAGATAATTTTAATTTTTTTTATACTTCTTTATACTTTTCAAATGTACTTCTTTGATAATCAGAAATATTTAAAACTCACTGTGTCTAATGAGTCTTATTAAGTAACAATTCAAAATATTCCATTTTCCAATTGTATAAAATAAAAAATAAAAATTACTATTACCAAAAATTACCAAAAATTACTATAAAATAGATATACTATAAAAGAATAAAACCATAATTTTATTACTTTGATAAAATACTCCCTACACAATTTTTCATAAACTACCTCAAAAGAGCATCTTATGAAATATTTCCACAAAAAATACTTATCAGTACAGCTGCTATTTTAACTTTAAGAGGGAGGATGTTATTTTCTTTGATAACTTACTTTCATTCATATTGATAAACTCTTGGTTGACCTCTTCATCTCCAGTCTTGTTGTTCTTTGACTTTTGAATGACGTGAGCTCGGTCATGAAGATGATGACCAACAGCCATTTTTTCTAGTCCACTGTCAGAATCTCTCAATGCTCTCCTAGTTTCCTTTATCTGTAAAAATAAAAAAAATAAAAATTAGCTATTATTTAAATATATGTAGAATGGATATAATTTGAAACTCCTTATGGCCTGTTTATCTATAGAGAAAAGATCATAAATCTACTATTCTACAAATAATAGATACTAATTTCCACTACCAACTTGTAAAATTTCTCTGATATTTCTTGAATGGCTTGTAATTAATATACTTAGGACAAATAGAATCAATACAATTTAACCTTTTTCCAAATTGTAATCAAATATTAAAACAAAGAATAACTTAATTATATAAAACTTAGTGCCTTCAACACTGCCATTGACAATGTAATCGATGGGAGTACATGCTAGCATTCCTACAAGGGCAAGTAATTATTCAGCAGTCATGTTAGTGGGCTTGAATACTTTGGCTTTCACTTATGAACTCTGTGGGTTATTAGAATCTATATGATAGTCAAAAACTATTAACATGGTTTGCTGTGGGACATCCACATTTATATTGTGTTTACATTTAAGATGAATGTCATTTGTAGTAAAGTTAAAACTAAAATATCTGAGATGAATTAGCTGTACTATCGCAAAAGCATCATTACAAGGCATGCCTTATATGTAAGAACTAAAAAATGAACTACACATACCCATTAGGTAAATTAAATAATTTTTTAAACTATCAGTACTAACAAGGAAGTGGAGAAATGGGAATTCTTATACCAGAGTTTGTGAAAAATAATATATAAATATTTATCAGTAGAAATATAGATTTAAAAATTATGGTATATTCATATTTTGGATACCATTAAGAAATTAAAGAAACCAGAATTATACATGCCAATTTAAATAAATCTCAAATGCATATTATTGAGCAAAGTCAAGTTGCAGAGGACACATGTAATATGAAACCATTTATATAGAGTTTAGAAACCTTAAAATAATTCATTATATTGTTTATGAAGCATATATAAGTAATAAAATTGTAAAAACAAGCATGACAGTGATGACTTCCAGATACAGGAAAATGGTTCTCTTTGGGGGACGGAAAAAGAAAAAGGGGACCAAAGAGGGAGCTTTAATTGCATCTGCAAAGTTTTTCTGCTTAAAAAGAAAACAAAACAAGAGACAACTTAAAGCAAAGAGAAAAATGTTATGATTTGAAAAAAATGGATATTTATTGCATTATTCTCAATATTCTTTCTGCACACTTCAAAAATTATAACAGAAAAAATTCATATGCTACAAATATAAATTACAGGTAGATATTTGTTTCATGGAACAAAGACTTTTTTTAGTGCCTATCTTGTCAACATGTAAACACCAACAGAAGTTTACATGAAAAAAAGGCATCTGGGGCAGAGATAGAGGGCAGGGGAGACAAAAAATGTCTTAAGTAAATACCCTTAGCTTTATTGTTTTTCATAGTGACATAGGCTTTCCCCCCACACCCCTGATGTATCAGATTAAATATTAATAATTATATAGGTAATCTATCATTCCACAACCTTATAAAGCTCCAAAAATGCTTAGAAAATACTTACTCCTCCTGGAGCCTGTCGGGTTTGAGATGAGGCCTGGAAAACCTTTGGTGGTTCATCTCCTACTTTGGAATAAGTCATAACTGAGGAAGAAGTAAATGAATGTCCATTTGGATCCATTGAAAGGTGACCCTAGAGGTAAATACAAATTGTAAATCCAGAGAGTTTAGTCATATGTGAAGAATTAATGTTAGAGGATTCAAATAAATAACAACACTAGCTAGAAGTCCTAGTAAGGATACTATCATTGTGGTGTACCTAAATGGTACCCCATGAAGGTCCTAAGATCCCTCCATTTTAGGCACAAATCCCACTCTCCTTTGAGGACCAACAAGTGAGTCACTCAAAGATCCTTAAGTCTTTGGAATCAAAGACTTACGACTCTGATTTAAATATAGTTGCTGTGTGTGATACTTTATTAGTCAGTGGTTGATGCTTGTGTACAATTTTGCTTATGTTAAGCCAGTTAGCCATTCACCAAGAAGTTTTATATCTCTTGTATGGGTACTGGATTGCTATATTACTAAAATCATTCCGGAGTGATCTTTAGATCCCAAACAGGATGACTAAAAAACATGAATCTTCTTCATAGTGAATCAAGTTATTGTTTTGATGTTAATATTATGAGTAGGAAAGTATGAGTAGTAGTACTAATTCAAAAGTATTTGTATTATATGGATCTAATACAGTGTCTAAACATCATTCATGAAATTTCTATTTTCAGTTTTTAAAACATTAAAATTTAATTTCTTAGTTACAATTACGTAGATATAATTACTTTTAAGTGGATGATTTATAAAATAATAAAAAAATCTAAAATCAGATAAAATGTCTATAATAATGACCTTCAGCAGAACAAATATTTTCGAGGTCGAATTATTTTAGTTTTGAAAGTTAATTAATGCTATTTAAAAAAAAATTGCTTAAAAGCCACTAATACAATAACTGAAAACAACGTTCTCATCAATTTTTTGGTACTTACAAAGTTTCTTTGTAATTCCTGCATACTGTTGCGCATATTCAACATCATTCGATCCATTGCCTGAAAAGGGCTGACATCTGTACGCTGCAGGATATTAGGAAGTATGTTAATAACACAAAAAAAAAAATCAATTTTTCCAAAACAGCTGGATTTTTTCTTAATTTATATAGTAGGATCTCATGCAGTAGTAATCTACCAGGCATATTTATACAAAATCTCAAACAGCCAACATATAAATGATTAGGGAGCTTTAACACTATAAATACGTGCATTACATAGGTGTGTGATTGACACACACACACACATGTATATATACATGCAAGAACATATACACAGACATATTGTTCGTCAACTCAAAGCATAATTTGGTTAATATTGAAATACTGAGTGGTGTATTCTGGGCTGGGAGAGCTCTATAGCATAGTCTGGTCTTCAAATCTTTCTTTCTCCCGCTATCTTAATATCCCACCACACAAATAAACTTGAGCATGAGATACCAGTGTCACCTCCACTAGTACCACATGACTGATAGAAGCTGAGCCAGCCCTTCTCTTCATCACAGTAGAGTCCAAGTGATAGAGGTTAATTTACTCTATTAATAAGCTGCCTATCATCAAAGGCTCAGTTGGGCATAACCTTGAAGAATGAGGCATGCTCCATTAGGAGAACAGTTAAGAATACCTCACAACAGTGGTTTCTCAACCAAGAGCAATTGTAACTGGGGGGTAGGGGGTAGTATATAAGGGGACACTCATTTTTGCCATAATTGAAGAGGGTGTATGAGGACAGGAATACTGCTAAACACCCTACAAAGTAGTGCGTAGAGGACAAGAATACTGCTAAACACTCTATAAAGCATGGAACAGCCCCTCAAGACAAGAATTATCAGCCCGAAATATAACTGTTGAGACTGAGAAACTGCTCTAGAAAAATCTGCTATTGGTTTTAGGTTTTATCAACACTAACTAGAAATTAAAAAGTGAAGTACCCAATGCACTGGCTACTATTATAAAATAAAGAGAATGTCTGATTCATGGAACTCAAGCAGGAGGACTCTTGAATCTTGTAATGTACATGCATTGCTAATATTTTAGCCCTTCTAGAAATTCTTTTGCTGTCTGCCAAGCTGGGACTCAATAATGAATTATCAAAGGCCTGTTCTTTTGTTTCTGCCCTCTGTTGAGTTTTTATTGCTACTAACAATGGAACTAGATGGGAAACCCAAACTCCCATAATTTGGTTAATATTTAGAATGCACAATTAAAATAGTAAGAATCACAAAGGCACATTTAGGAGATATTGATTTATCTTTGGGTACACAAAGGATTGCAATAGAATTAATCTACATTTCAGAGATTCAGAAAATGTTCTGAATATTTTGTTTCAACACTATGGTGAGAATCAGGGCTATATAGAGACATAACTCATAAGAGCTGGAAGGGGTCTAGCCCAAGGAAAAAGAAGAAAAGGAAAAGATCAAAGGTTTGGGTATATTCTGCCTATTCATGATTTACTGACAAACCAGCTATCAAAAACTGTATGTGTACCTGTTATGAGGTGGTCCAGAAACTCGGAGTGACAAAAACTGGGGGTACAAATTATAGCTGAGATTCCAATGGACTCTTAAAGGCCTTCAGGAACTTTGTACATGTGCTCTTCTCTCTGGCTAGAATGTTTTCTCCTGACTCCTAGCATGGGTATTTTTTTCTCATCATTCAAGTATCACCTCCTTAGGAAGGCCACTTGTCTAAACCAATCTCTGCTTCACCTCCTACTTGTCACTATATCAATATCCTGCTTCATCTTCTTCTGAGTATTTTGAAGTACTTGGGCTATTTGATTATTCTGTTGTTTACTGTCTTTCCACTCTATAAAAATAATATCTTCTGTCTTATTCACTACTATACTCCCGGCACTTTAAAAATAATTCCTGGCACATAGGAGGGCTCAATAAATATTTGTTGAATGAACAACTCTCTAACTCATCTCAAAGCTATATATCCAACTATTTACCAGACAAATGCACCTGGACAACATACAAATGCCTCAAATACAAAACACCTCAAACTGAAATGATCCTTTTGATCATCCCTGCCTTCATTATCTATAGTGCATCAATGCTCTATTCCTTAACTCAGTGGCATTCCCACTTACCTAACTTCTCGTGCCAAAAATAATGGGTATAATACTTTCCTTCTCTTTCTTTACTGCTCCTTCAATCCAATCAATCACTACATTCTATATATTCAACTCTTTAACTCTGTGTCAAATGAAATTATTTCTCTTTATCACCCCAGTCAAGACCCAAGTAGAAGCTATCATGAATACTTCTCGCAACACTTCAACAGCCTCCTAGTTTCCCTGCCTTCACTGCGGTCCCTTCAAATATTCTCTCCCCTACAGGCACATGATCTTTCAAAAATAAGAACCTGACTCTATTTCTATTTTGATGAAAATTAACCAACTACTTCCCGTTCTTATGATAATGGTCCTTAGTCCTTACCAGAAAGAAGTCCCTGGTTATATCTCGACCCTCATCTATATCTACTCTCCAACTCATACTCTAGGGCCACATGATCCTATATATCTTTGTGCTCCCCAGCCTCCAGACCTTTGTGTGTACTGTTTCCTCTGTGTTGAACACTCTTCTCCCCTTCCTGTTTTTCCTTGCTAACTCCTATTAATCCTTAAGGTTCAGGAAGCATTCTCTAACTGACCTTCACCCCATTACCCCCCAAAGGATGAGTTACAGGCTTTTTCCTATCTGTGCTTCCACAGCATGCTGAACTTCCTATCATTTACTGATAATTCCGTGCTATAACTGCTTTTTTTCTTCATCATTTGTCCCACTAAAAACCCTGGTCAGGGGGATAAATGTTATAGGTCAAACTTTAAGGATACAGATGGTTGAAGTCTGGCACAACAGAATAAAAGGAAACCTCTTCATGAGAGTGTAGGTGCATTCACAGGAAATATGCCAAAGCCATGCTATTCTTTGCTACTCTTCAGATTGCCTTTAAGTGTGTTAGAAACTAGCATCACAGAAAATAGGACCCAAGCCCCAAAAAACAGGGGTGGGAGAAAAGCTGGCTGCAGAGGAGGCAGACTTGGACATGGCAAAAGAAAAGCAGCATGAGCAAATTGGTCATTGAGACCTAGAGAAAGCAGCCAACCTTAGCTTTTCCAAAGGTGCTTGTTCATCTACAGTTTGGTGCTTTTTCACCTTTTGGAAAGTCAATGGAAGCATGTAGAAATCTCCAATTTGCAATAACAACTATGGAGATCTTTTTTGTAAATCAAATGAATATTCATCTATTGAGATGTACTTTTTCTTTTTGAAGACTGATTTTATACATGTTGACATGATTTACTTCAGAAAAAAACATGCCTAAACATTCCAAGATAAATATAACACATGAAACAGGTTTTCAGGACAAATACTAAAAAGCCATTATAAAAGTGAGATTGCATGCTAAAATTGTTTGCTTGAGTTAATGAAAAATATTTTTCAGAAAATATTGCTAAAACAATTTGTCTCACGATACAAACCATAGCACCAAAACGGCCAAAAGGCACAAGAGAACTCATTGCCTGAAAAAAAATCCAATTAATTTTGGTTATAATATTTATTATATGATAATGTCTGAAAAAGAAATACACTATATATACTCACATAATTCAGATCTAACAAAATTCCAGAACCTTTCATTCAAAAAGAACTCAACATATATTTTTAAAAATTATCTACTTATTATTCATTGTAGAGCCTGATGGGAGCCTGGCAGGCAAATAGAGTGGCCATATATCACTTTTTAATATGACTACTCTAGTATTTATGAGATGCAGTTGAAAGGAGAAGTATTTGCTATGGATTAAGACAAACGTTTCTCAAAGGAAATGCAAATTCACACCAAAATTAAAACATAATGTAAAATGATTAATATTATATCTTCTTTCCTTGGCTCAGCTTGCCCCTGTTTTTAAAAGATTAGTTAATCTCACTTGTAACCAATTAAAAATAAAAATTTATCTACATTAATAACATTTCAAAAGATTATTAGAAATACTGGACAAAAAATTTAATAAATACCTCATAAGAACTCATTTATGGGATAAAAAATATAGCCTTCAGAAAAGATTATACACAAAGATTTTAAAATATTAAGAGTCTTTGATAGGCAAAAGAATATTAAGTATAATAGATGGAATAATCAAAATTAATAGTTCATAAATTATAATCCTTAATAGGTAAAGATAGATAAAAATAAATGGTTAGACATGTGTATACAAATGAAAACAGTTTTATCATTTGAGAGTTTCAAATGTTAAAATTAAAGTTTGAACTCCTGGGTAAAATGTATGTATAATTTTATCATCACTCAGTGATAGATAATTTTCTCCATACGTAAATTATGTTAAAAAGTAGAGAAAACAGTGTGTTTACATTAAAAATTACATATCAGATGTGATAATATATGTATACTGTGTATCTAGAACAGTAATCTCCAAAATGTATTAAATGCACCAATAAAATTCTTCTTTCTATTTCTTTTTGCTGATTCTGGCATCATCATTCAATCTAAATGTCAGCATGCTCATATGTCTGTCACTTCTTGAATTATAAACTGCATAATTAAATAAATTTAAAGGTTAAATTGTGTAGTTTTAAACAAAACAAATCCTCCCCAAAAGGGCAACTGGCTTAACAAAGGCCCCATAAAGAAATCATGAACTGAAGAAAATGCTAATAATACAAACACAAAAAAATGGCATAGCTGATGTTTCTTCTACTTCTGTAGTAGTCTCTGTTTTCCTTAATAATATGGCTTATAAAGATGACAAATGTCAAGAAATGGACCAAAGATAAAGAAAAAAAGGGTCAAGGTGTCTATTTGAAATACAGATTTTCATCTACTCTGCTTAAAAGTATCAGCATCATGGCTCACTGCTTAATCAAATTATTAATTTTAAAACATAACTTCATGATGCAAGAGAGCAAAGCTTTGCATAAATGTTTACTAAAAGTTCAAAAACATTAGGACAACTAGCACACTCAAAAAGCCTATTGTTTTCTCGGCTGGGCTCTTTTCAAATTTAGCAGTACTCTTTTCCATCTTCTTCAGTCAATTTCTACTTTTTGTTCCTACCTTAGAAAAGTCAATTTGGGTTAGAGGTCTTCTGTTGCTATTGTGGTTTAATTGTTTTTATTTTATTTTAATTAATCTACTTACATTGTTTTTCATATTTAGAGATAAACATTTCAACTATGTTAAACACTACAGAAAAAAAAAGAGAGCCATATCTTATCAGTATAAATTATATATTTAAAAAAAATCAGTTTTAGCTAAAAGAGAGACTGAATATTCCTTGAAAAACCTGCTATAATCGGTACTATTAAAATACTAAAAATTAAAATACTAATGCCCTTCAAATGCCTTAGGACAATGCCTATACTCTGGGTTGGCAAAGGGTTTATACAGTTTGAGGAAGAAAAACTACCTAGCAGTATTTACTATTTAAAAAGCTATGGAACTCAAGGCTTTATGAAATGGGTTGATCTAAATCTAATAATTACCATTTACTTTTACATAATAGGTAGATGAATACTATAATTTTTCTCAGGAAAATGCTTAAAGAGATTACTATTAAATGAGAAATAAGATGACAGGTTCAAGTATAATTGATTAACGTTCTTTACTCAGTATTGGTTAAAAAATTTAAATGCCTTTGTGTCTTTTTGAATGTCTATCATCATGCCATCCTATTAAAGTAGCTACTAGCTATATGTGGCTATTTAAATTAAATTTTAAAATAATTAAAATTAAATTAAAAACTCAGTTCCTCAATAGCACAAGTGATCACAAGGCTTATGTAGCTAGTGGCTACCATACTGGACAGGCAGGTTTAGGACATTTCCACAGTTTGGAAAGTTCTATTGGATAACACTAGTTACAGACTTTGGCCTACACTAATAAATAAATAATTCATAATCTTAGGCAAGAGTTAGCTTATGCCACCATAAATTGGGCAAGATAGCAATTTTTTTCTTCTTTCATTCAAATGTTGGTCTTGGCCTTCCTTTATATTCAGAATTGTTTTCCTACTTGACTTTTCTTATTCAATCCTGTTTAAGCAACCATATTATTGGAAATTTATCTCTTTATTTGGTTATGTATTTCTTATTCCAGCTCGTTAATATTCAGATATTTTAAGCACAAGCGCCCAGGAAAGAAACGTTTAATTCTACTTCTAGTGAATGACCAGCAGAATTACAGCTGATGTAAATAGACATCTTCAATAAAAACTTTACAATTGAATTATAAACAGATTTCCTTCCTACACTTATAAGGGGAAAAAACTGTCACTTCTTGCTTCTTTCACAAAAGCTATGTGCAACTAATTTATGCAGATAAATACAAGGCACTATGTGTAGCCCTATTCTTTCCATGTTGTGGTTATAAAAGATATACAAAATATTTCAATGCTCATTTAAAAGACAAAATTTCAGATGTCGCATTTGATTTTCATACCTTCTTTGATCATTGTTTCTTTGATCTTAATTTTAGACTTTCATGGAAATATATATAAAAGGAGACCACTATTCACTAATTAAAATAAAATTAATTGAAATGTGAATAAAATATATACAACATGTATATAAAAAAGAAAGTGAAGATTACTTTCATTTAAATGGCAAATGTAATTCTACCTATCAAACTTCTTAGAAGTAGTTAAAACATTTTGCTCTATTTAAGGCGACTGCAAACAGAAAATATAAAAATATTTTTTTGGAAGATTCTGAAGGTTTCCCAATTAACCAATTCAATGTTTACTGAGTTCCAAATATCTACATTTTAATTGCAGAGATTCATCTTCACAGAAACGCCTGTGGATTTGTTATTCTAGAACTGCCATTCCTGAGGCTGAAAAAGCAATAGAAATAAAATAAACAGAGAAGAAAATAATTAAGATATATAAATGTCCTGAGGTTTTTTTTTTTGAGTTGAGTATGTTTGTAACCTTCTAGCTTTGCTTTTCAGACAAGACTTATGAAAATACAGTTATGCAAGGCTTTTAAATACAGTTAAGAACTTCATCTAAGTTTTGAAGGTCCAAGTTAGCCATATAGAAGATTCATTTTTCCTGGTCCAACAAAGATAAAATATGACCCTATAGCCTTGGTTGCTATTTTAAAGTAGAAAAAAAAAGTGTTGTATGAGACAAGAAGGAAATTTCCTTGCCTGTTCTAATTTAAGACTTGGGAGGCAATTCTAAAGTGAGAACAAACCATATATACATGTGAAAAAATAATGCTTTAAGTTTGGCTTGTAATATATAACCCTATGGTCCTAAAAAGTTTTGGTAGCACTGTGGGATTCTATACAACTAACAATTTATTGTTAAAGGATTCAGGTTCCCAACAGGTTCCCCCTCCCTTTACATAATAGTTATTCCTATAGAGATATTCTTCTGTAATGCTATTCCTCAAATTCCCACAGGACCTTCTCACTAACTTTAAAATAATAAACTTACAGTCAAGGAATTTTCACCATCATCACGTCCTGTACGAGTATGAGCTCTTCCTCTGCCATCAGAGATGCTGAGCAAGTCTCTTCCAAAAGGTTCAGAAAAACTTCTCATCATCTGTCGCATACTTTCTTGGTGTGCATTAAAAGAATCACTGTTGAAATCACATAGAATCATGTAAAATTGTTGTAATTCAAGTAATAAGTAAATACTAGAAACCACCACATAGTAAAATTATCTTCTAAGTCTTAAAACAGTGCTGCTTGAGCATTTTTAAAATTACCAACCTACTAAGTGAGGTTAGAAATGTAGAATCTTGCTCTGCTTCCCACAACCTCCCAATTGAATTTACTAGTTCTTGGGTGTGGTTTGTGGACACGTATCACTAGTGATCTTGATTCAAGCAGGACCTCCTCAACCTCTGAGGCACCTTCTGTGTTTGTGGTACCTGAATTAATTAGAATCCAAGCCTCTCTTTCTGAGTCTAAGTTTCCACACCTGTAAAATGAGGATATTGCACATCCCTGTTGTTGAGATTAAATCATGTAATCTGAAAGCACAAAGCACAATATCTGACCCATATATTGAATGTCAATTTCCTTTACCTTCTCTTCTTACTTCATATATAAATACCACTCCCTATTATTCTATTATTAAATGTCTCTCATAGAAAAAAGGAGATATTTTATTTAAAAAAATATAGCAATAATCACATTCCAGGCCCTATTCTATGTGCTCAATGAATATCAATGCTCCTAATCTTATGTTATCCCATTCACCCCAAGTCCCATTCAAGAAACTAAAATTTTTATTACCCTATCATTACCCTATCACAGTGATTTCTAAACTTCATTTCAGTTGGAAAGTCACTGACCAGCTCACTGGTCCATGCCTAGAACTGAGGTCACCACTGGAGGTCACGTTACCAAGGCAATCTTACTCTTCTCTGGAGGCGGCCACTGGAGCCCTCCAGCAGTCTGCCCTCACTTCAGACTTCTCCACCTCAGTTTCATCTTCCTTAGGTCACCCTTCCCACTTCTAATGCTAAATTCTAGTCTTCTGAGGTCATCATGAGGAAGATCAAAAATTGTCTTCAATAGTCCTACGCAGAAAGAGCTTTTCTTTTAAATTCTGCAGAGTCTGTTAGGTTTATACATAAACCTAAACTAAGGGAGCTCAGATTTATTCACATATTACCTGGAGGTTTAAAAACAAACTCCAAAAGAAACTGATTAGCAAACTACTTAACTGGATTTGTGTGTATTGAGAAATTTTTTTTTGTTTTAATTCAGCTTTGTTTAGGTCTAATTTACATACAGTGAAATTTATCCACTTTAATTGTATAGTTTGATAAATTTTGAAAAATGTATACAGCCATAACCACCACCACAACCAAGATGTAGAACATTTTCTTCACCTCCCTGGCATTGGTGGTATACTGGTGAGTATAGCTGCCTTCCATTACCACAAAAAGTTTCTTCTTGCTTTTGGAGATAATTATTTCTTCCTAATACCAGTTAATGCTAATAGGCTGTCACTACACTTTTGCTTTTTTTGGAATTTCATATAATGGAATCATCCACTATGTTGTCTTTTGTGTTTAGCTTCTTCCATTTAGCATAATGCTTCTGTGATTCATCCATTTCATTCCATTTATCAGTTGTTCATTCATTTTTATTGCCAGGTCCATTGTACGTACACGATTATATCACAATGTAAGTGCCAAAGTTTCTCGTTTGGGGCTATTATGAATAAAGCTTCTATGAACATTCAAGCACTGGTCTTTATGTATATAGTTTCATTTCTCCTGAGTAAAATATCTAAGAGTGGGATTGCTGGGTTGTATGGCAAGAGCATGTTTAACTTTATAAAAAATGTGAACTGAGTTACAGTTGTGCTAATTTGCTGACATTTGGTATCGTCAGCCTTTTTCATTTTAGCCATTTGAGTGGTAGTATAATAATCTCATTGAAGTTTTACTTTTTATTACTTGCCATTCATATATCTTCTTTGATAAAAAGTCTATTCAATTTTTTTTTAAAAAACAGGTTGTCTTATTATTGTGGAATTATGAGTTCTTTATTCGAGATATGACTTTTATCAGATACTTTTTCTCAGTCTGGAACTTGCCTTTTCATTTTCTTAATCTCAATTTATTCAGCCACACATCTATAAATCTTAGGTCTTCAGTTTCACCAGACTATAACTTTTGTGCAGTAGTTTGACTTCTGACTTAGTTTTGTCTTTCATCTTTAATTCTAATTCTTATAACATTTTGTATATCTTAATAAGTTGCTTTTATTTTTAGAATATGAGGAATAAGCAGAATTTTAAAAGTAAAAGGAAGAATTGGAATAGGAAGTTACAAGTGGATAATCTGAGTGGAGTATGACAAAATAGTAAATTGTAGATTATTCTAAAGTACTTTCTAAATTTCCTGCCCAAAAGATAAAAAGACTTCAATTTTTATATCTTCTAATATGGGAAATTTATTTGTAGGGTTTTTCTGACAATTTTTTTATATTATTGAATTTAATATCAGCTAGAAATATTATAAACTTGATTAGCTACTCTCTGGTAGACTAATGAACTCACTAACTTCCATGTGTGGTAGGCAGAATCTAAGATGGCCCCTAATGATCTCCACTCCCTCCCTGGTGTTCATTCCCTCATGTAACTCCCTCCCCTTGAATATTAGCTGGACTTACTGGCTTGCTTCTAATAGAATACAACGGAAGTGATAGGGCGCCAATTCCAAAATTAGGTTTTTAAATAGACTGTGGCATCTTAGGTATTCTCTTAGCATGATGGCTGACTCCATGAAAAGCGGCTGCCATGCTGTGAGGCAGCCCTGTGAAGAGGCCCACGTGGGTGAGCTAAGGAGCAGATTTTTGAGATCATCCGAAAGCTAAGTGACAGATCTTGAAAGTATATTTTACAAAAGTCATGCCTTGAGATGACCACAGCCTTGACACACAACTTGGTTGTAGCCTCCTAAGAGACCCTGAGTCAGAACCACCCAGCTAAGCTACTCCTGAGTTCCTAACTGACAGACACTATGGCGTAATAAATGCTTGTTGTCTTAAGCAGCTAAGTTAAGCAGCAACAGATAACTAATACATGCCACATCCTAAAGAGCAGTGCGCAACATTTAAAACTCCCATCATTCTAAGTCTTCAATTTTGTTGATTTTATCTAAAGACTGGGAAGGAAATGAATGGAAATCCATAAAATAAGTAATTGGCCTGCAGGTTTGTTTCTGCATCATAAGAAAGCATTTTACAGATTTTCACCAAAAAATCTGAGACTCTTTGGGATGGTATGAATTAAAATACAAGAGTCTTTGGCATTAAACAAACCTCAATCGAAGGTGGCGTTCTCAGACAAAGTAGTCTCTTACTCTGGAGCAGTTAAAACTGAGGCTAAGAAGCCTATGGAACTGTTGTCAGGAGACACAAGTCTCATGTATTCAAGCACTTGGGCCAGAAAAAAACCAACTCTGGTTTAAATGAGCACGTCACACCTTCCCAATCAAGAGGCACTAAGAAAGAAGTTCAAAACTGTAGATTTAACTGCAAAGCTTCTCTCTTTTAGAGAACCATACACCAGGTGAATGAAACTTTAAGAATGGTAAACAACTCTCCCAAGAAATGGCGGAGACTATCTTACATAAGGAAAGTTCAAATTCAGCAAACATTTATTATGTATACTGTGTGTCAAGCACTGAGATTGATTACTGGTCTGGAGGAATTTATAGTCTGACAGAGAACTCAGACCTGTATGTTTTAAAATTAAGATTACAAAACTTGGATATTATATTAGTTTACTATTGGCTTCTGTAACAAATGACTACAAATTCAGTGACTTCAAACAACATAAATTAATTTTCTGGAGGTCAGAAGCCCAGAATGGGTGTTTCTTGGCTATAATCAAAATGTTAGTAGGGCTGTGCTCCTTCTGGAGGCTATAGGGGAGAATCTGTTTCCTTGACTTTTCTAGCTTCTAAAGACTGCTGGTGTTCCTCGGCTTGTGGTCCCTTTCTCTGTTTTCAAAACCAGCAGCACAGTTTCTTCAGATCTCTCTCTGACTCATATTTAAAGGACCCTTGTGATTAAATTGAGCTTACTTAAATTAAGGTTATGTTACCTTTAGTTTATTAACCGCCTTAATTTGATCTGTAACCTTAATTCCCCTTGCTATGTAAAATAACATATTAGTAGGTTCTAAGGATAGGACGTGGACATCTTTACCAGGACCACACTAGAAATTAAAGTCTCCTGAAGATATTAATTACGCTTTCTGTAGTTTTCTTTGTTTATTAGCTTTGATTCCTTAAATGTTGGTTCTTCTGTTTGGTAGGTGTAGCTTGTTTTTCATGTTCATTTTCCTCAAATGGTTGCAGTTATTTATGTATTAAGAACAAGATAAAAAAATTAAGAAATGTCAGAAAATGATTAAAAATATTTTAAGTGACTTTTATTGGTCTGAATTAGGAGGGAGAAGCTGGAATGTGCGCTTAGCCCTACAGTTTGGTTCAGAATCTGAGAGTCCATTTTCCATCTCTGTCTCTCAGACCTTGGCAGTTGTGTATATATACATGTACATATACGTATATGTATACATATACATATGCGTGCATGTATATATGTGTATATACATGTATGTATATATCCATATATATCTGTATTTATATCCTGCTTTAACATTATAGATTTCTCTTTCTCTTATCAAGTTAGTTTCTCTTCCTAAAATTTAATTTTCTATTGCAGTAAGAACACAACTCTCCCAAGAAAAATTTTATGTACAATACAGTATTGTTGACTACAGACACAACGTTCTACAGCAGATCTCTAGACCATACAACTTGTTTTGTTCCTCCATTTCTGAGATTCAGCACAGCAAACAAATACCCTGGGAGTGACAATCTATCCTCCTAAAAAGGAAGTGAGGGGAGGGTACAGTGGCTGCAAACTTCAATTTTTTTCCTTGTCATATATAGTTATTTTCACTAACCTGCTGTAAAATAGCAAACAAAGGGTAAAGGCCATTTTGCTGACAAATTTTTGAGCAGGCTTGAGGATGAAAGGAAGATACAGATTGGGAGAAGGAAGGGAGGATTAAAAGGAAGATCGAAATTCAATGCATTTTTACCTTCTGTCAATGTGCCTTTCTAGTATATGACAAAACTAAACATTACTCTTCTATATTCCACTGCAGCTAAGAGTTTAGATTTGAATTCTGCCAATCACAGGCAATTATCTGAGAACTGGAAGGCAGGGATGCAGTACAGTCTGTATATAACTATTCTCTTTGTCGCTAAGCATGATCACAGAAGTACATAGTTTTCCTGTAACAGTGTTAGCAGAACTCAGTGCGTCTGATCACTACAGCTTTATGGGTGTTGGGGGACAGGCATAAGAAATCTATTTTGCTGGTGTGGGTACTAATAAGTAGACCATGGCTTCAGAGCCAGCAAGCAGCAGCTGCAGCAGTGTCCCAATTCTGCAATTCCTAATGCTAAAAGTGGCAGTAGTTTAGATTTGTGATATGGCTTTGGGAGTCATTCCCAAAAATTCAATCAAGAGTCTATTTCTTCAGCTATTACAGTAATTCTTTAAACCAGGGGTCACCAAGCCCCAGTCTACAGACTGGTACTGGTCCATGGCCTGTTAGGAACCAGGCTGCACAGCATTAGGGGAGGGGTGGGTGAGAGAGCCAAGCTTCATCTGTATTTGCAGCTGCTCCCCAGTGCAGCATCACCACCTCAGCTCCACCTCAGATCAATAGGTATTAGATTCTCATAGGAGTACTGGTCCCTGGTGCCAAAAAGGTTGGAAACTGCTTCTCTAAGCCATTTAATGTCCTGTCTTAAATTTTTTTGTTTAAAGTTCCTAGAATAAATTTTGTTTTCTGCAACTGAACCAATGTAGGTGGGAAATACCGGTACACTCACTTTACCTTTGTCAGCTTTAATCCCTTTCTAGTACTTCTGAGTAGTACTGACTATTCCAACTATTTTTTTTTTTTATCATTTCTTTTAAGTACTCTTCACTATTTTTTCCTACTATTTATTCTTTCCCTCAAAGGGAAGACATAGATAATAATTACCATTACTGGTAATCAAAAGGGAAAATTTTAATTCAATATAAAAAGAATTAAAATTTTGCTATTTGTGTTAGCCCCTCTTTATAAAGCAGAGACTACTGGAAATTAAAATAACATGTGGAAAATACTGTTTGTCTTTTCTGCTAGATTAGAAGCTTCTTGAGAAAAGGGAACACAACTCTCTTGGTCACTCCTCTGTCCTAAGTTACCTGGTTCACAGATGGAATAACCGAATAAGAATAGGAAAGGCCAAATACACATTCTTCAGCACTTTAAAAGAATATAAATGGAATATTATGCCATGTTTAAAAGGCCAAAGCTGACATTTATGCACTGGTAGGAAAGGATTAGCAAGATATATAGTATGCCTTCATTTGTATTAAAAAAAAATTCATGTGTATATGCTTATAAATGCATAGAAAAACATCCCAAGAGGTTATGCAGAAAACTGATCACAGTGGGTATATTCTGGGAGGTTCACTAGTTAAGGGACAGAGTGGAAAGAGAGTTTCTTTTTAAAATTTTGTTAAATTTATTGGGGTGACATTAATAAGAGTTTGTAGGTTTCGAGTGCACATCTCCATAATACATCAATTGCATATTGCACTGTGCTCACTATCCCAAGCCACGTCTCCTTCCGTTACTACGTATTTAACTCCTTCCCCTCAAACTGCCCTTTCCCTCTGTTGTCTGAGTCTTGAGTTTTGTTTGTGTCTTCATTGTATGTATGTACCACATCTCAATAGGCTATTTTGTTGAAGTAGAGCACATACAGAAAAGTACACAGATCTTAAGTGTATGACTCAATAAGCTTTTCCCCATCATAACCATTTTTAAATGTACAGTTCAGTAGTGGTACAGTATATTCACACCATCGTGAGGAGGGAGTCTTTTTAACCATGTACTCATTCGCATCTTTTGAATTTTGCCATAAGCATGTGTTACATATTTTAAAAACACACTTTTGAAAATGTAAAGCACCTTGGTACTTTATAAAATAAGGTATTAATTGCCAGATGTCGGATGTTACTAAATTTTAAAAGCTTTCTTTTTTTAAAGTTTTATAATACATTTGTAAATATAAAAAATTGAAATGAGAAAAAAGTTGTGTAATTCCAAAACAAATGCACATGTTCAGTCTAGGTTGCAGAAATGTGCTTTTCTTTCATAATAGTAATAAAGTTTATCTTGTGGCAACCCCCACTAAAATGCTGTAAAAAAATGCCTATTTATCTTGCTCAGTGAAAACCCTAAAGTATATTAGTTTACCAAATTGTGGTATTCATGTTTAGACATTACTAATTTTGTTTTAATAAATTAATAATTCCCAGCTGTTATTAATTAGGCATTAGTTTTAAACATGTTAAGGTAGAAACTGTGCTCCAAAAACATTGTGTAGATCTGAAGCCTGAATGCCTTAAACTTGAATATAATTTCCAAAAATCAAATGTAGAAAGTTACATAGAATGTTTTGAATAAGTTGATTCTACCATAAATCGTGGAGAGGTGTTTTTAACCTATCTAAAGGATTTTTTTAAGCTACTGTCATTAACTATATTACTGCTTTGCAGTTCAGAAACAGTATCTCAGCAGTGAGGTTTTACTAAAAATAAAAATTTAGGCATCAATAGTTTCAGCAATCTAGTCTTCTATTCAGAAAGAAGTGCCATTTCCCCAGGTACATCTGAAGATATTACAAAGTATTAAAATTAAAAAAATTTAAAAATGAGCATTTTCTAAATAAATCTATCAGGGAGGCTACAGATGAGTGTCTCCAGACTGTTCTGTTCTACAGATCTGTTTATTCTTGTGCAATATCAAAAGTGTTAAAGGAAACAAATAAGAAAAATATACAGTTATGAATGGCTTAAATAAATAGCATACTTGACTGACATAATAATTTCCAGTCATTTCTGCATTAGGACTTCTGGTCTGGAGAACTGAAAACTACATTACAAAGCATATGGTAGACTAATCAATATTCTAAAATATTTTAACATGTCAGTATTCTTCTCCATTTGCTCTCTTGCCCAACCTCTCATGTCCTTTTTTATTTTACACTGATCCTCTTGGGGACACTGCTCTGACTACTTTCCAGCCTCCTTCCTGCTTACTGATAAACTTTATGCAGACTCATAAGAGGAAAGTAGTCTCCAGTGTGTGTAAGTTGAGAATGCTTAGTACAAGAGAATACAAAAATTTCAACAGGAATCCAGACATTAAACTATTCTTAAACAAATTAGTAGCTGAGTCTCTGGAAATGAAGAGACTCTTTTGTTGAATGTTGGGTATTAACTGGAGAAATACAGCTGTACGAAATTCATTTAGGGAAATAATATAATAAAGACACAAGCATTAAGTTTATTTAGATAGTACATATATTTCATAACCTTTCCAATTAAAAATAGACTTTGACAGATTAAGGAACAAACAAGTACAGATATTATACATACAATGCAGAAAAATATAAATAAGGTCATTTTCCATGAATTTTTGTGTGATTCTTAGTTTTGGGTTTTTTGTCTTATTGATGAGTGACAGGCGCAGAAAATTTAACGGAATACCATTCTGGATTTTTCTCCCTGTTAAAACTTGAGAATCACTCTTTTAGAAAAATTACAGGTAACTAGCACTATGGGGAAGTTGCACCCAGAGAGAAAGGGGAAAGGGGAGCAGGTAGATAAATAAGGGGGGTCAAATATAAGGTGACAGAAGGAAATTTAACTTTGGGTGGTGAACACACAATACAATATACATATGATATATTACTGAATTATACATTTGAAACCTATATAACTTTATTAATCAATGACACCCCAATAAATTTAATTTTAGAAAAAGAAAGAAAAAAATTAACAGATCAATGGCACACATGAGCTGCTAGCCTACCTATTAGCACACTAGAGGGCAGACCGGGAGTTGTTTTATGCTTTCCCAAACCTACATCTGATGACCAAGTTACTTTAAAATGAAGGAATCAAAATTTGGTGTACGTATCTCCCTACTTTTTACTTAAAGGAACAGAGTTTCAAGTAGTTCAAGACCCTAAGTGAATTGTCTAAGAAACAATTTCTTGGCCTTCTGAGCCACACTTCTTTTGCCCAGGCCTGCTTCCACTTCTGGAAGTGTACTTTCCCTTCTAATAAAACTTTTCAACTATAAAAACACAAACAACAACAAGAACAACAACAACAACAAAAATTTCTTTCTAATTTTTACCTCTAAAATTAAAATATTCCAAAGTATTTAATATCTCAATGATATTCAATGCCAGAAGATATCAAGCAATTGGAATTCTTGTTAATGTTGTTAGATGTAAATATGGTATTTGGCTATGTAAGAAGATAACCTATTTTCAGAAATTTATTTGGAAATACACAGAAGTGAGATGTCAAGAAGTCTGGAATTTTCTTTTAAAACACGTTGGAGACAGCAGCAGCAATAGACATGGATATAGCAGGTGCAAATTTTGAAATTCTAGGTATCGGGTACACAGTATTTTTATATGTTATATTTTTGTAGTATATGTTTAAAACATTTCATAGTAAAAATACCTTCAAAGAATAAAAAAAGAAATAGGACTATGAGAGTCAAAAAATTTCATACCACCTGGTGTTTTAAAATGTATGATTCAAAAGAGGTTTTTGCTTACAGCGCTATACTCACTGAATATTTACAGCTTAGAATATGGGTACAAGGAGAGAGAGTAAAATGTCCGTTCTTATTGATATGCAGTTATATAAGAAAACCAGTTAACCTTCACTTTAGATATGTGCATGAGATTCAACTACAATAAAGAAAGATACTTCAGAGAATACCAGATTTTGTACTATGGATAAATGAGTATTAAATGTCATTTTCCTAGAGAAACATAACATTTAGTGAGGTTTACTCTGTTGCTTGCATTACAATTGGGCTAAAAATTGAGCAACTAAATGTAGTTCATTTAAAATGTTGCCCAGGTTTCTTTTTATTTAAATAGGAATAAATAGTCTATACGTATAAAAAAAATCTTTATTTTTTTGAGTGACGTGAACAAAAGGCTGCCTGTTGGAAAAATCATTAAGACAAAAATGGGCGCAGTCTGGCTTTTGCACCTGTCTGAACCACTCAGGAAGAAGTCTGTCTGGACCTTGAAGTGAGTTCAACTGATGTCTACCCAGAACAGCAAGTGCCTGACGATAAGACTAAGATTTCTCTTGACTAATCCCAAATTCTTTATAATCAAAGCCAAAAATCTCTTGTGGTAGTAAACAGTTGTTTTAATATTTTAAAAAATTAACCTAATACAAGAGTTTGTTTTCTCAGGTAGGAAATTAACATTCTTACATATTTCTCTCCATGCATATTGTTCTCTTTTGAAAATTAAAGTTTCATTCTTATAAGAAAATAAATTGAAAGAGAATATGATAAGGCTTTATAAACTTTATACCCTATGAACTGGATATTTTGTATACATAAATTAGCCTAAAGTAATAATTTGAAATATGGTGAAAGATTTATGCAAAATTTATTCTTTGTATGTCCACAGGATGCAGTATTTTGATGCCTTAGAGTAAATCTAAAGACTATGAAAATGCTTATGGTATATGGTGAAGAAAAACAATACATCTAGAATTTGGTTCCGATTTTGGAAAAAATTCATATATAAAAAATAGAAAAAATACATCAAAATAAAGATAGAGCATAAATCTTGGGTTGCATGATTCCTTTAACCCAACTTTCTATAGTTTTCAAGTTCTTCTATGAGGATACATTTTCATTTAAACCAGGAAAGGTTTAAATCATAAAACTTTACTATTATAATAGGCATACTAACTCTTTCAGGTTCACGAATACAAACCACAAGCAAATATATTGACATTTGGTACCAAGTGTACTTTTTTTACTTCATATTATGAATCTGTCACAAGCTAGGAAAAGTAAATTGTTGCTCCCCCCCATAAAATTTTCTTAAGTATTAGATTGATTCTGGATCTCTTGGGTATAATCTCAACATAAAAGCTTTTTTTTTAACAGCTGGTAAGGTTTCACTTTAGAATAAGTTTGTTTTTGAGACTCAAATATAAATAAATATATATACACATACACACATACATACATATTGGGAGGGGGCAGGTTACAATTTTACTTGGCCTTTACAAGAATATAGGTATTTATGCTTCTAAATAAAAACTATTACACTATTTATTACAGAAGGGTCTCAGAAAATTGACATTGCAGTCCCACTCATCAAGGGAAATTCCTTCCTTCCATTATACATAGCAGTAGCAAAAGCTTAGCCAGAAAATTATAATGGCTCTCTTGTTCATAGAGAAATGATCTCTAGTTTCAATAGGGTGCATGGGTCCATAAATGAAATACATCAGGTGATTCAAGTTTTGACACTAGAAATAATACACATAACCAACATTCATAGGAGAATCTTGAAGGCATGGGCCATAATTTCTACAAATCTATATAATACAGTCCATAGGACAGGACACATAGTGGAAATCTAAGAAATACCTGAAGGATGAATTACATTTCCAAAGGCAATTCTATTTTCCCACTGTTTAGCAGCACAGTTTAAAATGGTGGTGTGGCATAAACCTTTGATAATAAGAGTGTTACAGGAACAGCCCCTCCTGCCTACTTCTGTGTGGATATTTACAATGTTTATTGATAGAACTAAGCATTATATGATTAGATGCTGCCAAATAGCATTCCTTGATCCAGCAATAATGTCATAAACGTGTTGTGCTCCTTAGCTCATAATTCAATGATTTGTACTTAATGAACCCAAAATGCCCCAAATCAACAGTCTACCTTAGAAATTCTTTCTGTTCAACGCTTACAGTGTTTCATTCTTCAAATGCAATGTCTTGAAATATGCAAAGTTCATTTATAAGAAATATCTAAATTAAAATATTTCTGAGAACACAAATTTTTAGGTGCTAAAAAATCACAGTAGCTGTTAGGGGTCTTAACATTAAGTGGCATCTCGAAAATCAAAACTTTAAATTTTAGCTGTACTCTCAAGCTACTTTTATTAATTAGAATTAGAGTACTAATTAGCACCAAACTATGTCATCTTGATGAAGACCCCACCTCAGACTATATATCTGAAAACAAATATGTAAGTACTTTGAACATTGTTCACAAAACTTATCTAGTAATTTTGTTTTATTTCCTGCTGCCATTTTATTTTCAATCAAGGAAATATCAGTCAATGCCTGTCTTGTACATGGAATACATTCACTTTCAACTCAGTCAGTGAATATGTCAAAGCAGTGTCCTCCAGCTACCTCTAAAATGCAAAATATGCAAAACAAAAAAATTTAAAAACAGAGATTATAGATATGTATTAGCCCCTGTGGAGAGCAAAGAGATGGAAAAAGTAACTTCCTATGAATATGTGCAGTTCTTTGACCAAAGACTGCTCATCACACATATGGTGCCCATAAAAAGAGTTGGGTGGTTTAAGGAAATGCTAATAATTAATGATTAAAAATAAGGCTGACAGAATGGCCAACCTGTTACTGAGCCTTTAATGTCTCACAGCTGATCAGTGGTAACATAGCTATTCTTTGTAGACTTGCATGATCAGAATTTCATTTCTGTAGCTCAGAAGATTCAAAGTTCATGTTTCTGTACAAAGTAGAAATTTCTAGATTGTACTAGATATATGTAAATTTTTTATGCTACATGATCAATTCTAACAGGGTATAGGATAGATACCCAAAGTCACCCATTTAACCTTAGCTTAATTTTCCTGCCCATACATACATATTTCTATTACTTCTTGGGCAAATACAAATGAGAGGGGAAAGTAGTATTCTTGAGAGAAAACTGCATGCCAGGAAGTACCAGTTTCTAGCCTTTGTGTTTTTAACCAAATTACAAGTACTATTTATTAAAAGAAAGTATATATAAAGGTATACTGTAAGGCAATTTTCACTGAAATTACTTCAGCTCTGAAACATAGTAAGATACCAATATTTAAAAAGTTCCAAATATATAATAAAACAACAAACTTTAAAATATCACTTTTAAATTTTTCCTTTAATTATCTAATGAAAGAGTTAACATGTACTGTTATGGGAAGGTAAATGTTGAAAATGAATATATTTGAATTCAAAACTACAGATTAAAAATGTTTTTTTATTCAAAGCTTTTAAACATTTGACAATTTGACTAAGGTATTTTACCAGTCTCAAATCATTTTATAATTCTAATTTTATATCCAAGAAGTATATTTTTGTTTCCCCACTTCTGAATAATAGATTACTAAAGTATGCTTATATTGATATTCTTGATTCTGAACTAATGGATTATTTAGAAAATGGTAGTGTTTAAATTAGAAAGTGCCAATATCAACAATGGCATTTTTTGAAATAAAATAATTACTTTCAGCAATAAATACCAGATTAATTATAAGAGAATAAAGGACATCAGATTATCATTACACAATATTTATTGAATACTTTCTACATGTCAAACATTAAACTAGTCACTAGGAAACCCAATGTTAGTAATAGGGATAATATTTATATAAAAGATGGTGGGCATGTAACCTTTCTGTGCTCCTTATGGTTAGTGGAAGATTTAATAAGAATTCGGTTGCCTTTATGAATTCTTCAGGTTTGACTTATACTAAGTAAGAGATAGTCATTTTGTTTGTTGTTGGGGTAAAAGGAGTGGGTCAAACAACAATTACTTGAAATAAATATAGACTCACATTCTTTTTCTCCTTAACCTCATCAAATTATGTTTACTCTCTACACAGTAAGTTGTGGAACAAAGAAATTATAAGCATGAATCAGTTTTATAACGTTAATTACAATAATTTTATCCTAAATTTTTATGATGTGACTTCTTACATTTAAGGAAGGCTGCAGAGAGCAATGACTGAAAGACCTACTGACATGTAACTGATGGTCCTTTCCACTCTAAGCACCGGGAAGAGTGTTCTTAGATGTATGCTACTATTTGTGGTCTGTTACTATTTCTGACCCGACTCTTGGACTCATTCCCTTTGCTCAGAAGAGTCACCCAACAGTTTAAAATACACTTTTGCTAGGCGTTCTGAAGAATGTACTAATCATACATTTACAGTTTAGTTAAGCCCATTGCTTTTTGATATAATCAAGGATATAATAGAACCCAAAAGTTGTCTGTCATAATCTTCTTAACCCACTTTACTGATGTCACAATTACATAAGAACCACTTCTACAGCTCAACTAATCTATGGATATATTTAGTCACTACTCTCAGAGGCTTTTAAAAGAACAAGTCATAACACAAAATTTGAAATTTGTTAAAATGACAGTGATTGTAAATGTCTCAACAGCTCCTAAACAAGCGAACTAACCCTGAAAATCCATTTATTTGAGTTCATACTCACCTTAATTATAATGAGTAACCTTTAGATTAAATGTTAATAACTTTATTTTTCTACATCAATCATTTCACCAATTCTCATGTTAACTATCCTTTCAATTATTGCTTTCATGTTGTTCGGCTTTAAAATAGTACAGACATTGAAGTCAATATAGGATTTCCCTTTAAATACAACAAAAATAATCTATGTAGTACACTTTACATTTTAACTTAAAAAAAAAAAAGAAAAAAAGTGTCCCTAAGTTGTAGAGAGAATGTAAGCGATCAAAATAAATTAGGACACCGAGGCAAAACAGTATCACAAATCTTCCAGTTTTAGTGATCCAACTAGATTATTACTTTTATGTATTTGCCAAGGGAAGAATTAAACAAACAAACAAACAAACAAACAAACAGAAAGCTAGATCATCATGAAAGCATTTCTGGGTGTCTTCTTCCTAAGGCATCCCATTATTTCACCTGGAACCATGCACAGGGCTGGGTTCCCCGAGGTGCCAAATGCACCCTCTCGGTCTCACTTCTGACAGAAAGAGGAGCCCCTTCCCAAACAAGGCTAGCCTTGTACCAAAGCGAGCAAAAGACAACAAACAGCGCACTCGGCAGCTCCCAAGCCCTCGGAGGGGAGCGCACCCCAAGCCTCCCGCTTTCCTGTGCTCTCAGGAACACTGGGGGCGGGGGGGGAGAAAAAGCTGCTTTATTTAAACCCGTTTCACTCTCCGAAGACTCGTCGTCTCTAAGACGCGCCGCAACCCCTCGTCTGACATTAAAAAGGGGGCGAAAAGGGGTCCTGTGAGCATAAGGCAAACGCCAGGCGTCCCGGCCAGACGGCGGCCACCGGGACAGCAGTCACTGTCACCCGAAAAGGCCCCGCTACCGCGAAGGCGTCGTCGCGAAGGCGGGAAGCAAGGCGGGGGGGGTCCCCCGAAATCGGCCGACTCGAGAGCAGCTCGGGCCCGGCTGTGTGTGTGTGTGGTGTGTGCTCCGACCCCTCCGCGCCCCCCGCCCCCGCCCGCGCCCCGCGAGCCACCAAGTCCTTTCCCATCCCACGTCCCCTCCCACCCTCCCGGTCCCCTCTACGCCCCCAATCCCCCCTCCCTCCCTCGCACACCTCCAAGCCCTCCTCCCCCTTTCCTTCTCACGCCCCCAGGTCCTCTCCTGCCTCAAACCGCCTCCTGGAGGGGTCGCCCCCCGACTTCCCTCTCGAAAACTCGCTTCTCCTGCGAGACGGCCCCCCTCAGGATGCCCGGATCTCCGCCCCCACCGCCCCGCCCCCCACTCACGAGAAGAAGGGATCCTCCTCGAAGCTGCTGCTCAGCATCCTGAACATCCTGGCCAGTCCGGGCGGCGGCGGGCGCGGGCAGGTGGACGCCGGGGAGCCTCGCCGCGGCCGCGACCCGAGCCCGCCTCCCGCCCCCGACGACGCGGCTCTTTGGGCCGCGGGGGCGGGGCCGGCGCGGAAGGGGCGGGGCGGGACTCAGGGCTGCCTTCCTATTGGCTGCTGGCTCCCCGACGTCACCATACGGGGCGGGAGGGGGTGATGCGCCGCAGCCATGGCAACCGCTGTCAACACAGTAGAGGCCGGAGGGCCTCTCGCCACCGGCCGAACCTTCTGGAGCCTCTTGAGGGAGGGACACGATAGCTGCTTGCTCGCTGGCCTTCAGGAGCAACAGCAACAACAACAAATTACACAATCTCATGTATGACCTTGGGCAAACCGCTCTTGGTCTCTCTTCAGGAATATGGGGATATGTATGGGTCAAGATGTAGAGGAGATGGTATCCAGACCCATTCACTGGCCACATTTTCCTTTCACAGGAAAGTCCTGTATCTGAAATACTCCGTGGTAATCGGTCACAAAAAATTAAAAATAAATGAGCAAAGAATTTTTTAGTACAGTGAGTAAATAGTGTACACTGCTTGAGGGAAACTGGATGGAGGGAGTCTACCAGATTTCAAGAAACTTACCTTCCTTTTGGGGGTCTAAAACTCAAACCAGTATATCCCAAAGTGAGAACTGCTTAAGTTATATATACACATGGTACTTTAAATTAGGTCAAAAAGTTGCTCTCTTTTCAGTCCTCTTTCGAGTCTCTACTTCAAGGATCAGTTCCAACCCTGACACTTGCATGTCCTTAACACTTCTTCAGCATGCGTTTACCTAACACAGGAGGACTCAGGCGCAAGGCTTGCAGCAAGCGGCCTTATCCAACTGCAATTTCATTACTGTGCATTTCTGTTTTAATTGTATTTATGTGTGAGTCTTCTGTGCATGGCAAATGTAAATTTAAAGCAATGCTATACATGAATAGCTAATCTTTAAATTTTTTAATGAAAAAGTAAGCTAATTTAAAGAAACAGCACAAGTGAGGTTTGGACACGAGGGAAGGATATCATGACACTGTTACTCATTTATTGAGTTTTGGAAAACTGTCCTGAGGCCTCTCAGGAACCTAGAGACAGGTGGAGGAGAAGATAGAAGAGAGGACACTAAAGAAAGAATGATAAGACTGTAAGAAGAGAGAAAATGCACCTTACATATCCACCTTTAATTCACTGGTCTCTCCAGGCTCTCTAGGGAGCTTTTCTCTAGAGATAGAGGACTATCCATGGATCCACAGGGCCTCCTGGGATGGAGCCAGAGAGGTGGCACTTAGCCAGTGTGAAGAAGCGTGCAGGGCCTGATTTGGTGGTGGCAGGAGTACTTAGGGGCTATTTTGGGAGCTGGAAATTTAATCCATAGGACCTTTTACCTCCCTACCGTTAGCCAAGTTCTCTGGCAGCCTCCTTCTCCTAAGTTTCATAGCATGAGGTAGGGCAGACTTCATAGCCCAAGCCAAGATGCTTCAGCCCTTCCAGGGAAGAGGATATTTTCTTCCCTTCTGGCCTCAGAAGGAAGCTCAGGAAGCACAGGCATATTAAAAAGTTTCTAAATTTGTTTTAAGGCAAAAAAAAAATTGTTTTAGAGGACCTAAAATTATTCTCTCTTTAAAATAGTACAACTCAAGATGTTAAGGAGGCCACATTTGAAAAACTAAAATAAAATGGTAAGTTATTGGTGATAAGTGACAGTATTAAAATAGCTCTGGATTAAGGTCAAATAAAGTAACTTGTGAGAAAATATTCTTCTCTCTTGTTCCCATGAGGATTCTTCTTAGAATCACATTGTTAAAACATGAAAGTGTTAGTGGCACACATTAGTCAAAAAGTTACGTGGAGCTTCGAAAAGCAGTTTGGTTCTAATGGCAAATGTTTTTTTTTTTTAAAAAAAAGTGGAGGGAAGAGGAGAGCTGAATCTGTAAGACCTCATCCCATTTTGGATTGAGTAAGAAGTAGAGATAAAAGAAGTGGGCAGGAGAGGATCAATACTCTAGCCGCAGAAAATAGAGATGCAGAGCAGGACTGAAGGGGAGAGAGTCCTGGATTTGTCTGTAAATCGAATGACAATAGCTAATATTTATTGAATGTGTGCCAGACACTGTTGCAGGTACTGCATGTGCATTAACTCATTGAATCCTCAGAAGATTTTTACAGAGCAGAGATGGTTTTTATCCCCACTTACAGATATTGCAAGCAAGACACAAAGAGGCTAAGTAAATTGCCAAGTTTCACATGGCTCGTAATTGAATTGGCCTGGGAGCCTGAAGTTTTCCCTGGGAAGGGCTGGTTGCATGGAATGTGGATGATGGGTCACAATTAAAGACGCAGGATGAAAGTGGGTAATCATTTCTCAAAAGTCACGTTGACAAACTAAATAATGGGTCCAAACTAAAAAGTATAAAATTCAGTGGGAATATACTCAAAACAATTCAATTTTACAAATATTAAGTGCTTAACCTGTGTCAGGCACTGATTTGGATCCTGAGGCACTTGTAAAAAACAAAACAAACAAAAATCCTGTCTTCCCGGAGTTTATATTCTTGTGAAGGTAGAATGAAAATAAATGACAAAGAAAGTAGCATGTTAAAAGGTGATAGATGTTAGGGGGAAATCTGAGCAGAAAAAATGGAGGTGTGCGATTATAAGTAGGGAGTTCTGTGTAAGCTTCTTTGAGGTGAACTTGAGCAAACGTACTGGAAGTGGACATCAGGAGAGCATTCCAGGCCAGTGCAGAGGTCCTGAGGAAGCATGCAGTTGGTGTATATAATTACAGTCTATTCATATGTCCTGAAACTTGCCTTCAGAGGGATGAGATAAGCTATTAGGATAACAGCTACCACTTACGCTTCCTTGTTCCAGACACTACATTAAGTGCTTTACATACATTTTCTCATTTAATCTTTCCCACAACCCTGTATATTATGTTTATCCCCTTATTACATATGAAAAAAGTGAGATGCAGAGAAATTTGGTAGTTGTCCATTCAAATTAAAAAGTTAATTCAAATCCAGACTAGTCCTACTCCAAAGTTTATATTTTTTCCACCACCCTACTTTGCCTCCTTATAAAAAATTAAGTTCACCTTTTACTGAGCACCTCTATGTACCAGGCACTTTTACATATATATAATCTATAACCACACAACTTATGATTAATTTGGGAGGTCACTGACCAAGTTGAAAGAACAGATAAAAGCATGAAACTCAAGCCAATCCTGCAACTCTATTAAAAACACCAAAGAGTTCAAAACGTCAGCGAGTCCTCTTTTCTTTTATCTTTTAATTCATTAAATATTTATTAAGGCCTTACTATATCCCAAGTACTATTCTAGGCATCGGGGATACAAAACTCTCTGACCTTTGGAACTTACATTCTAGTGGACAACTCCTTCACCAGCCAACTCTGCAATTACTCTTGTTAGAGCACATCAGATTTTTCTAAATGCTTTTGAAGACGTTATTTCAAAAGCCCAAGAAGGAATAAACTGGCTCTTGAATGCTGGACTTTCAAACTTAATTATAGCTCTGCAGAGCCATAAGCGTTAGGCCATTGTAAACATCTTTACTACAGTTAAGTTCAATGTGTCTCTGGGTTCATCGTCTTAATCTCTTTATCTTGAACTGTGCACAAAAGTGGTCTGGAAGTGAGATGTCAGCAAATTCACAGGAGGCACCATGGGACATTTAAAATTTTTGAGGGAAACAGACTCGACATGCTAGACATTGAGGAAACTGCTAGCTTGAAATAGTTCACATATTTCAATATTAGATTGTGCTACATTCCTTTAGATGATGTAATATCTTTGGGAAGCTAGGTTGTTGCTATGATGGAAAGTACCTTGTGAAAATCTATGGGGAACAGGAAACACTGGTGGCAGAGTTCAATCTGTTTCCTAAATTTGAAAAGTTGAGCTGTGCTAGACTTGCACACATCTATTAGTGTGATTATATAAGAATGATATAAAAATTATTTTCTCTTTTATGTGAATTATTTTTTACTAGGCTACTGAGTTCTTAGACCATAAATACTTAAATTGTCTGTATCTTACTACATAATAAACAGAACTATTCAGTATTTCTTTGGCCCTAGTGATACAGTGAAAATATTACTGAGGCACTTAGTTTGGGGACCCCGTCCTAACCACATGATCTTTTTTCCCCCAAATTTTAAAAAGTTTAGTTGTATCACGAATCCATTTCCTCTAAAAAGCATAACTCACTTTGCTTTTAGTGCTGACCTTTTCAGCGAGCTGTCTTACCAGTCCTCTAACAAGGCTGCATTCTACCCTTATGAAAGATGAAGAAATGGTGCACAGTGATTAAGTAACTCATCTAATAACAGCATAAGTCCCAAAGTCTTCAAACTCCTGTTAGGGCCACCTTTAGTCTATATGGCATCTTTGTTCAAATTAGGAACCGGTGCCTTTTTCAAGATACTTTCATTCATGGTAAAATTGTTTAATAAAATCACAAATCAGCAATGTGTATGATAGAGCAATGTGTATGTTACACACTTGCCTGTGGCACCCCCCCTCCCCAGCTGGACTTGTTCCACTAGACAGGAATATATGAGTACCAAGCTTCATCCACAGATGCATGTGCAAAAAAGTATAATTTTATTTTCCTGCAACTGAACTTTATATTCTGGGTTCTCATTCCACTGGGAGACAATGTCAAGGTGGAGTTGGTGGTCAACCGTGCTACATCCCTGAAGGCATCTTTAGCCCCTTTGTGGGTGGAGCCAAGGATGTCAAATATCTCACAATGTGGGCACGGTCTTTCACAACGATGAATCGTCTTGTCCTAACGGCCAACAGCACTCCTCTCCCTCGAGAAACACACTCTCTAGAGCATGTATTTCCTCCAGCAACATAAAAATCCAAAGGGAATTTGAGTTCACAGAGGGAATTTTCCAATGTTAATTCTCCTTTTTGGTGCCTGCCACTGAGGTGAGAGCCAAGAGTTTTGCTCACACCAAACTGTGAACAAGCAACAGACTTTTTCAGTTGTGTTGACTTTACAGATTATTTTCTCTGTGGATATATATATTCATGGCTGGGAGTATATTTTGCCCAAATTGTAATTGAGTCATATTTTATTTGGAAAAATACCAGAAAATGTCACTTTCTGGAGTATTAGTAAAAAGGAGATCTGCCATTGTGGAAAGATGCTTTGGGAAGCCTCTTTGGGGAGTCCCTCTTGGGGGCAGAAGCTGAGGCTGTAGCCCCTGAGATGGAGTTCAAACACAGAGGTGGAAGAGAGGGCGGGTGGTGGTAGGAGAGAAGCAGAGAAAGGTTCTGTTCTAGTGGTGTGAGGCCAGAAAGGATGGAGATGCTAGAAAAAGCTGGGGAGGATGTAAGGACCCACTGTAGGGTCAGGGGTGAGCCAAAGATTATATTATTGTTAATGAATATGGGCAAAATTTTGGCCTTTCCACATTGCTTAGATGTAAATCTTTGAGGCTTGAATACTTTGGAGCATGTATCATAATCTTTTTAAGATTAAGACTTAGATAAGTTTTCACTTCCATTTAGTAATAGTTTCATTTAAAAAGTATCTGCCAAGTTTTGTAAACTTTATCCCAATTAATTCTCTCAATAACCCTGTGAGGGAGGCATCATCTCTGTTTTGCAGATGAGAACACAGAGATTGAGGGAGATGGAGTGATTTGCCAAGGTCCTCTAGCCGGCAACCGATGTGACAGTGGTTCTGATCCAGATCTGACCATTACAGTACCATATTTTTGGTATCATGACACCCATAGTTGGTTTTTATAATGAAAAGAACTTGATGGTATGGAATTACATAAACATGAAGCTATAAAGTCTGCCCAAACTTTGAAGTAGATTGTTTAGTTTTTTGAAGAGGTTTTGAACTTTCTTGAAAAACAAACAACAAAAATGTTCTTTAATGAATAAAACAAAAGCTGTTATTCCAAAGACAAAGAATTTGAATGAAAATGTAAAATACAAATAGGTTATATTAATGTTATTTTTTAGTAACAAAACTCACTTTCCACAGTTTGAGTAGAGCCATGTGCAGTTGATGGAAATCTATAGCTCAAGCCTGACTAGTTTTTTTGTTTACTTTTAAACTGAGGTTAATGTAAATATATAAGGCAAAGTCCACTAATCTTAAGTGTATGGCTCTATGCATTTTTACATAAATTTATGTCACCACCACCTGGGTGAAGATATGAAGCATTTCCAAAATACCCCAGAAATATTTCCTCAGGCTTCTTTCCAATTGATCTCTCTCAAAAGTGGCTGGTATTCTGAGATTTACTTCTTTTGCTTAATACTATATCTGTAAAATTCATTCATACTATTGCATATAGCAGTTTATTCTTTTTCATTTCTGAGTATTTTTTATTGTATTAATTTACCACAAGTAATTTATTGATCTACTGTTGATAGATTATTATTATTATTATTTTTGGCGTTTAAGATTAAAGCTGCTACAACCATTCTTGTATATGTCTTGATTAGCTTTTAAAATCAATTTAACATTCAGCTATTTTTAAATCTTTATTGTCAGTGAGATTTGGAATATTTTTTCTGCAATTTTATGAGGATGATTTTCCTATTGAGTCAACACTTTGATGCTTTTCACCATCTATACTTCTTTTGTGTATAGAAGAAACACTTCTGTTGCTTCTTTAAAAAATAAAAAGTTTTAGAATCAGAGTTTAAACAAGTTGAATTGTAGAAAGGTTTCTTTAAGAAATACTGCTGAGGTCATCTGTCTCAGGAACTGTTTAATGTGACTGTCTAAAGCATTAATTTAAAAGTTATTTTTAAATCTTTGGTAATATTTGGGGAGAATTCAAGCTGGGGGTGGATGTCCCACTGTGAAGGCAATCAGTTTGTCCAGGGAATGAGAAAATTATCTGGAAAACATTAAGAACTTAGAATGTCTTCATCCCTTTGTCATATGCTTAGATGCTTTTACTATTTGAAATGGTAGGGAAAATCTGCTTCCATCTTAGAAGAGTTGTTTTTAATTTCAAGGGCATGTAAATTTAAATACTATCTGGGACATATATTTTGGGGTAATAAAGGAGTAACAGAGAGTTCATAATGACTGGTTCCAAACTATCCCTGGTTTCTTTTGAATTTTCTCCCTCAGACCTAGAAATTCCCTAGGGATACAGTCTCCAGCAAGGCTAATAGTCCCGAAAGGCACTGGCAGCCTAATGGGAGAAACTGAGACAGACCAGGCCTGGGGTTGCTGCTTGGCAGGAGAATGCTGCGATCTGCTGAGTGTTCTTAGTAAGAGAAGCTAAAATGCACTATGTGTTAGGCACATTGATTCACAACAGTTCCATTACTATTTTACAGAAGTACACACAGGCTTTAGAGAGTTAAGTATTTTGTCTAAGGACATATTGCTAGGAAATAGAGGAGCTGGGACTGGAAGCCAGGCTCTCTGGCTGTAGAATCTGGGCTCTTAATCAATACACTGGGTATAAACCTTGCTTCCCCACTGCACACAGGGACCAGTTGTCTCCTCTAGCTCCCACTGAGGGTGGGGCTTTACTTAGAGCTGGAGTCAAGATCACAGTCACCAATAAGGGCCACACAAGTAATGAAGATGACAGAAGTGGGATAGGTGTATGATAAGAATTGATCAAACAAACAAACAAGCAAACATTTATTGCATTTCCACTGTGTGCCAGGCACTGCTCTAAGTGTTTCACATGTTTTAACTCCCTAGTCCCCCCCGCCCCAAATCTAATGAGACAGACATTATTATGATGCTCATTTTATAGGAGAGGCAGCTAAGGGTCAGAGAAGAGAAACGGTTTGCTCAGGGTGGTACATGCAGGAATGAAGCCGCAGGAGTCTGGCCCGAGAACCTGCACTCTTCTCCCTGTGCTGTATGGATGGATGGCCAAGGTTATGAATGAATGGCTGAGGCCCCTTGGAGGGGTGGGTACAGTGGATCACCGGAGACTTGACTCCAGCAGAGGGGCAACTGCTCTTCTGTTCCAGATGACTGCCCTGCGGAAAGTCATGCCTACTGGCGATACAGAATTTCACATATCTCCAAAGATTTTAAAGTTAGCTATTAATTAAAGACAATATATCTGAGCAGGCCAAACAAAACAGGCCCGTGGGCTGGATCTGGCACACAAGCTTCGAGTCTGTGATCTAATTACTGAAAATGTGAGTTTTCACGGATAGCTGAGCCCAGTAATTTCCACATGTTGCTTCTGAATGTAACTCAGAACTGTGTTGATGGCAAATCCTGTGTTGTGAGAGTTGAGAAGTGCCCTGACTCCTAACAGAAGGCCTTTGTGAGTGGACACCAGTCACCACCTCATCACTGGCTGCCCGTATCTTAAATTATCAGGGCCACGAGATGGTATTTCTATTTTTGTAGGATAGATTACAAACTAATGTTTGCATCTGGTTTACAAAAGCTCAGCACAAGTTTATCAGGTTCTGGGTATTATATATATCTGTCTAATTCTTTTCAGTCTTAAAGTAGGTTTAATATCATCTTACCTGTGCTCTAAAATGCTTGCACTCCAATTTTTTATTTATTGAAGCCCGTCCTCCCCATCTAGCTTTAGAAATATCAGACTCTAACAATGTATGTACCAAAATATCGAAAGCCTGTTTATCCCTATAAAAACAATATATTAAACTACATGTGACTGGATGCTTCCAAGATTGTCTTCGCTGTCTTGATATTTGTCACTTGTTTACTTGCTACTTGTTTTGTCACTAGCCAGCATGGATAGGAGAGCCATAGGTTTTAAATAAAAGCTTACTAGGCAACATTTTTAGAATTTCATTTCTTTTACTTCATTGTTTCCCCTTCAAACCTTTATATTTATATTGGGCATGCACTCTAGGTTCTTAAGAAAAATGCTTAAGTGTTGTGTTAGTTTCTTAAGGTTGCTATAACGGTACCACGTCATGAGTGGTTTAAGCTACAGAAATTAAGGCTCTTACAACTCTGGAGGTTAGAAATCAAGTTGTCAACAGGGCCATGTTCTCTCTGAAGGCTCCGGGAGAGAATTCTTTCTTGCCTCTTCCTGGCTAACAATCCTTTATGTTCCCTGGCTTGTCCCTTTATCGTTCTTATCTGTCTCCATCATCAGTCATCACATGGCCTTCCCCACTGTGTGTCTCTGAATCCCAATCGCCCTCTCCTTTAAGGATAGTAGTCACTGGATTTAGGGCACATTTTAAACCAGTCTGACCTCATCTTAACCTGATTACATCTGCAAGGATCCTATTTTCAAATTAGGTCATATTCACAAGTTCCAGGTGGACATGAATTTTTGGGGTACACTATTCCACTCACTGCGTGCATCTATTAGTAACGTATACAAAAATAATCAGAATAGGTACAGAACAAAATTCTCAAAATGAATCATTATACAAGCCTTGAAAGGTAAGCCAACAGTCAGCTGGCAGGCTAGAAAGTGTATCTTTACAGAACTTTACAGTATGCACTTTCAAGAATAACCTCATTCCTTGTCACTTCTTCCTACTTTTTCTACTCTCATTCTCTCCTTTGCCCTATTTTCTTCATTGATTTGTTGAAATTTCTCTTTTATCTTCTCATATTCTATAAATATGTGCCTATAAAACACTTGATCCTTTCTGGAACAAAGAATGTTAGAAATAAATACAACAATAAAATAACCACTGTTAATTTGATGGTAGTGTTGAGATATTGGCCTCCATTTGAGAACAAACTCATTATGAGAGATGCTCTCTAACATGATAAAATGCCAGTGTAGATCTCAGAGTGATGTCTCTAATTGCCCAGACCTTTTTACATTAGGTATCTGCATGAGTTATATTTCTTTTGTGGAGATAAAAAGGCTTCTGTAAGAAATCGCCCCAGTGCTGTGAAGGCTGTCAGACTGGAGGGCATCTCAAATAAGATTAATGATGTCTATCTTAATATAAGAAAAGATTTAGCATAACCAAGATTATGGATTCTACGGAAACCTGCCAGAACTCATTTATTTGGAATAAATATTATTTTTAATTAAAGTCCTAAGGTAGATTTTTCCTAAACTAATGAGATCTACAGTGATTTCCTTTAGGAATTAATTTTCTTTTTTAATTCTCAGTCATTTTGATGATTACAGTTCATTCAATCTTACACACGGCAGTCAGCTTTATAGGACATGCTGATTTTTAGCTAAAGGCACTAAATAACTGTATTTATTTTTACATGACACTCTCATTTTCTAATTATATTTATTATTTAACTCAAACACTTTTATAGATTTTTCTGTTCAACTTAGCTGTATTTGGTGAGTTGCCTTTATAAGGTAAGATCACTCACAGGAGAATAAAGCTTCACTCTAAGTGAAATGACAAGGAATATAGAATCAGAAAATTATAGCATTACTATTTTTAATTTTTTAAAAATTGATTTTGTTCTTTGCTAGGTACTGTGCCGAGTGGTTTATACACCTCAACTCTAATCCACACAGGAATTTTGCAAGATAAGGATTAAAACTTGTGTTTACTAGATCATGGAACAGAGGCTCATGACGTAGAGGTTTAACTCTATAGCTTATGTTCATAGAATAATGCCATGTAGCTTCTTTACTAATGGTGGCAATCACCCAGCTTTCAGCAGAATCCAATAAACATGAGTTTATGGGCATGTGGTTCAACCAGATTTTCAGTGACTCAGTAGGGTTGGTGTTCTGGTATAAAAGAACCATTTTATAATGCTCCTAGATTCTGAGTTTAAGGATTTTTGACAGGGAAATAAAGATGGCTTATCTTTAGGGCCTCAGCTAGGGCGACTCTGTGGCTGGAGGAGCCACATGCTAGCTGTTGGGACTGTCAGCCAGGACAGCAACATGCAGACTCTCCATATTGCCTGGGTTTTCTTACAACGTGGCAGCCCCTGAACAGTTGGGTCATCTTATATGACAGCTCAGGGATCCAGGGGTGAGTATCTCAAGAGAATTAGGCATAAAGCTTTTGTGAACTAGCCTCAGAAGTTATGTGCCACTTCTGATGCATTCTGTTGGTTACAATCAAGTCACTAAGACCAACCCAGATTCAAAGAAGGTGACATAGACCCCACTCCTTAATGGGAGAAGTATCAATGAATTTACAGATATGTTTTGTGGGTAACAAATACTCTATTGCACACTGTTACTTGTGGCTTACATGTTGGAGTTGGGGATCTTATCTACGTCCCTTGATGAACTCTGCCCCTTCCTGCTGGCTCACTTGTTTCTCGAAATATAAGCATGCTCCAGGCAGACACACCTCTATTACTAACTGGGGCTTCTGTCTCAAATTTCTAGCTGATCTGCTACTTTGATATTGGCAGACTCCTTTTCAACCTCTTTCTCCTAAGAACAGAGAGAAGCAGAATATGCCTCTCATTTACCTTAGATGGTTTCGCTTGGCTTTTCAGGAGCAAGAGCAGGCTGCAAAAATTCAAATTTATTGCTTTACTCACATGAGATCATGCACTTGGTTAAATCAATCTTCAGTAAATTAAAATACTTGTTGACAGGAAGACCTTGCTGGTGGAGACAGAAATCATTGATCAAAGGGTGGCTGACAAATGTAGAATTAGAACTGAATTGAGCATTTTCCATGTGCTTACAATAGAAGATCAATAAATGGCTTTTAAAATTACCTTTAAAGGAAAAAAAAAGTTGAATACAGACGTGGGAATTACTTAAATGGAAGAGGAGGTGATTAGGCACCAGAGTTAAGGCGATAATTTGGTGCCTCCTTCCCTCTGGATCCTTACCCCAAGAGATCGCACAATTATGATATGAAGACAAGCTGAAACATTCATGCCAGATCTAAGTGTGATACATTCAGTGTCAGAAACCACTCTTAACTGGCTGGTATTGGCCTGCGAGAGAGCTGAGGAGCAATGGTAACTAGGGATTCTCAGGGTCTAAACACCACTCACTCTCCTTAAATTGTGGGCGCATAAGAGCTATTGCTATTGCTACTTAATACAACTTCGTGAAAAGGGGGCTCATCTAGTAGCCTTCGAAGAGCTGAGAAAGGGAACGTGCCACCCAGCAGTATTCCATGGAACTGTTTTCTAAGTTAACAGAAATTTAAATGGGTAGATAGGCTATGTAGCTAGCTCTCTTCAGAATTTTACCATATTTTTAAAGAAAATAGTCTTATGATTCACAATTATCAGAATATTTTCTGCTATAATGAGCTAAAATATATTTCCCAGTCTCTCTTGCAATAGGATAAGTCATTTTAAATTCTGATTGATGAGGTATAAACTTCCAAGTATCCTTTAATTTTAACTTCTGAGTCTTCTTAAAAGGGAGGGAGTACATTCTTCATGCCGCCTGGAGTGTGAGCATGTGGAATGTGAACATGATGGGTACAGCTGCAGCGGCCATACTGAACCTCGAGATGGAAGCCACCTACTGAGGATGGTGGAACAAGAGCCTGGGTTCCTGACATATCCACCATACTTGCTTTTAAATGTCTTTCCCTTGAGAGAGAAATAAACACATTTCTTATTAAGCCACCGATCATCACTGCTGCTGTTGTCATTGTTTATGAAACCAAAACTAATTGGTATAATTAATTAATGCTAATTGATACACTGCCCTAGAAGATAAGTTTAGCAGCTTTCATCCGACACACTCCAGAGTTAAAGAAGGTATTACCTACAGAGGTGTGGGCAGGGTTAAGGAAGCAGGTCAGAGACTAGTAGCTACAAGAAAATGTTCCAGCCTCCAGGCCTGAAGGGGCAGAAGGAGGGAGCCGTCACCATAACATGGTGAGAGCTGTATCCTTGGGAAGGAGCTAGCCAACAAGAGCTGTGGCCCTAGGAGAGCAGCCACATGGAAACATGGCCCAGCAGGAGTACAGATACCCAAGACCTTCTTCTTCCTTAGATTTCCTGCCAGCACCTCCTATCAGCTGAACCTAAGCAGAAACAGAGGGTAGAGGAAGCTGGGTAATTCAGTCTAGGAAGGTCAGGCTCCTGGGATACTGCAAGGAATAAAAAGTTAAGAATGAATCTGAAGAAACAATGGAGAGAACTAGCTACATACAACATACCCTAATTGTAGATGACTTTTTAGCTTTTTAGCAATTTTAAGATTAATAGCATCTTAATGTGCATGAAATTGTCTACTGTGAAAGTTTACTTATTGTTACTGTTATTTACTAGTTTATAGGCAAAAGGTACATACCGTATGCCCCAACAATTTCTTTTTCTAGGAATCTATGCAGCCATTAAAAAGAACGAGGCACCATTTAAAAGAATGATGCATACAGATGTACTGCTTTGGAAAGTTATTCAAGGCAGATACCCAGGGGAAACAGGTAACTGCAGACCAATCTGTTTTCATGGTCTGAAAGCAGAGCTCATGTGTCAATGTCTCTACAGAGGTGTATTTGTTTAAGTACAAGGCAAGGCTGAGAAAGACTGTAATATGGTCACCTGGTAGGGACGGACAAAGCAGCTGCAGAATAGGAGGAGCAGACATTTCTCTGCATTCAAAAATTGGCTGCATATGGATGACTTTCCTTTCCTTTTGTGTCTTCAGTATTAAAAAAAAAAACAAAAAAACCACCACCACTCAAATCACAAAATATGTAGAACTATTACTTAAAAATCTTAATTTTTCATATAACTTCTATCTTGTGCATTCTTTTATCATATTGCCAGTATTATATAAGGTTAGGAAATAAGATTTAATAAATTATACTGACCATTTGATAGCTGTCATGTTTAAATGATATGTTCTAGAAAATCTATAAATGAATATTAAAAAAATGTTCAAGTTCTTAGCAGAAAGAGAATTAGTTTAGTAAAATAGTGGCCATTTATATTTAAAAATTCCACATATGAACTGAAATCTAATATTCAAAACCCCCAGACATTTAAATTATACTGGTTTTAACCCCAAAATTGAAAATACATCTCAAAGCCATGCTGCCATTGTTAGTAAAAGGACAGAGATTTTTGTCAGATTATGGGAATTCTAAAGTAGGTTTTTCAAAAAATAAGTGTAATATTTTTATAACTATTTCAAAGCTCTCTCAAGTACGTGCAAATGGCTTTTGAAAGGATTTCAGAATTAATTGAACAATGTCTCTTGGGAATTATATTACAGTTATGATAGCAAGATAAAAATACTTAGAAAGTGGAATGTTAAGGATCCCAAATAGAAACCGAGTCTCTGGTGTTTTCTAGGCTGTGGTGAGTGCTAACCTATTAACAAATCTCTTCTCACCCTCTTTTATCAATTATAAAGAAGGTAAGTTTAAAGTCTCTGAGCACCTCTGCTGAAAACAGCCATATGATCTTGGAAACACAAGTGTGATTGTAGGAGAACAAGTGTTAATGTAAAGATGGTTTTCTCCTTGAGGGTTCGAGTATTTTTGATGGAATAGCTATTTAGTAACACAGGCTTTAGGATGCTAATTATGCCCCATGGTAGGTACATACAAATTTTTGTAAATGAAATATTTCAAACATGAAGAAAAATATCTTTATTGGAGATTATAATTTTGGATGACTTTCCATTTTCACCTCATATAATGAGACTGCAGCAAATTCAAATACATAGCATTTTGAAAAAGTATTTTTTCAAATAACTATTAATAAATAGTTATTGTATGAGTTATCTTCTCCAGGTCAATTAGACTTACTATAGTAGAAAGAGGAAAGAGAAATGCTACAATGAGGCTAAATAAATCCAATTACAGAATTTGTTTAAAAAAATCTACCCAATCTCTAATATAGTCATTCAACCCATCATGCTGGTATTTGGAATACATTTATTTCACAATTATTTATGTTTTCAATTCCATTTTAAGTTTATGACATAATTTTCATGGAACATGTTTAGGGAGACAGACTATAGTTATGGATTTTATTCAAGACATGGGATTCTAGCTGTTCATTTTTTAAAAAAGATTAGTAAGGAAGTCTGCACTGTACTATGTTTTTTACACTGGGATTTAAGCCTGAGTACCATCTTACAAGATGCTAATAAGAGAGGGTCAGTTCAGTTCATCACTCTGAGAACTGCAGCAGGATCATTTTGCCATTCCTTTTCCAGACCTAAAAATAAAATAGTACACTGTTGAGTTTAAAGTGTTGTCTTACCATATTGGTAGCCTTTATTTCTTGACAAGTGACCTATAGCTTGCAGTGAGAGCAATCTCAGGAAACAGCAAGTGGGTCCTGAATGAACACATCTACATCATTTGAAATATTATTTATACCAAAAAAAAAGACCAGAAAGTTGGGGCAAGTGCAGGACTAGTAAATTCTTGCTTAAACTCTAGCCCCAGCATTGTTAGTCCCTAATGCAACAGAGAAGGCACTATGTACTCTGTACTTCCCCACGATATCCAAGACCCTTGTCAACTCAGCTCGATTTGAAGATGTAAATCAGAGAAACCAAACTAGTTTGGTTATAAGACTCATATCTATCTATCATCTATCGATCTTATATTTTTATATATACATATATATTATGACAAAATACACATAACAATTACCATCTTAACCATTTTTAAGTGTTCAGTTCAGTGGTATAAAACATTGACATTGCTGTGCAATCATCACTACCATCCATCCCCATAACTCTCTTTATCTTGTAAAACTAAAACTCTAGACCCATTAAACAATTATTTCCCTTTATCCCCTCTTCCCAGCCTCTGGCAACCACCACTATACTTTGTCTTTGTGATTTTTGACTTTGAATCATAAAGCGTTTGTCCTTTTGTGATTATTTCACTTAGCATGATGTCCTCAAGGTTCATCCATGTTGTAGCATATTGTAGAAAGTCCTTCCTCAATAAGGAAGGATATTCTGTTTGTATGTATTCCATTTTACGTACCCATTCATCTGTCCATGGACATTTGGTTGCTTTTATGTTTTAGTTATTGTGGATAATACTGCATTGAACATGAGTGTAGAAATATCTCAAGACCCTGCTTTCAATTATTTTGGGTATATACCCAGACACCAATTTGGTTTTGCACTGCTCCAAATAGCTTGAGACTGTTAAAAAGACTGCTCATTTGAGAAGAAAAATCCATTCTTTTTTTCATTGAAAAATATTTATTGAAAGCCTTCTTTGTGTCATGTATGGGGATACAGTAATAGTAAAAATAACTTGGAAGTATATTATGACAGAACATTTTCTTAGATTTAGGAAAAAACTCACCAAATTGAGCTGAATAAGTTGATCAATATCCATTCCTGATAAAAGGTGAAGATGATTTGAAAATTCACAAAGTGTTCTTTCTTTATTCCAGTTTTATTCATGTTCACCTGTAAAGACTCAGATATTTTCTTACCAAGATGATTTGTTTCTCCATTATTCCATAAGGGAGTTCCAAAGAGTAAGGCTAACATTTTAAAGGATGGCACTTGAACATTTTCTACATAAAGCACTGCATCAATGGCCAAGAGCTGGTTTAAAATCTCTTCTGTAATACTCATAAGGAGTTTTGGGGTTGGGAAAAGGGGGAAAGGAGTAACATGGGTGCAGGGCAGATCAATTCATCCATGGTGTAGTGACCAAAAATGCCCGTGTCTTATTTCATTTCTAGCTTTTGTTGCTATCTTATTAGCTCACTTAAAGATTTTCACTGATGCCCAAACCAAAGGAAAACTGGGGAGGAATCTACCTGCAGGCAAGTGAACTATGTCTTTTAGTTCCATAATGATGCTTTCTATAACAGAACACAGTGGGAAAACAGAGCAGTCCACATAGCTGTGCAAGGCCTTACTGGCCAATATAATTCTTAAGAGTTACCTAAAGTCTTTTTTTTCAGTTACCATTGTATATCCTGGGTCGTGTCATCTTGGTTGACAAGCAGTGGTGATACAAGACTGTTGATGTTAGTGGCCAAATGAAGGATAGCTGATTTTCCACCTAAAAGATGAAATGAACAGAGAAGGCCAGAGGGTGACCAGGAACCTATATTTTTTCCTGGATTTTTAATAATATATAAGAGGGCAGGGCCACTTAGGTCTTCTACTAGAGGGACTCCTCTGGGTTAGAACCACTAACAGTCCTCAGCCTTTTAGAGCAGCTATTAGGAAGATGGAAGTGGATGGCTGTGAGCTCGTGTAACTTCAGGAGCTTTGTCCTTTCAAATCTTTGTTCAGCTGTGATTTCTTCCATTAAGTTTTCCTTAATTTTCTAACTTGGAGTAATTTCTCTTTTTTGCAACTGTCCTCTCCTTTACCACCAACCATTATACCTCTTATATCATAAACATGTTGGGGCTTCATACCTAAGTGTATTGAGGGCAGGATCCCCACTGGATTCACCTCGGTATACCCAACTGTCCTTATTGTGCCCAGCACAAGCTAGGTATTATAAAAAAGCAGGGAAATCTGACTGAAGAAGACCCAAGATTCCTCAAGCAAATAGATGGTAGGTAACTAACTGTAGAGCAAATAGGACTTCTTGTGGTCTTGGCAAGGAGGGAGATCAGGGATAGCTGGGGACAGCTAGAAAGGGGTCAATTGGCCATGGCAGTTCAAATGTACACATAAGGAGTAAATTGATGTTGGGCTGTAGCTTTTTAAATCATTCTCCACCAACTATTTGCCCCATAGTTCATTAAGATGGCTACCATGCCAAAATGTTACCTTGGCCTAAGTAGTAAACTTTTTCTATGAAGGGCTTTCTTTTAGGTTATTTTAATCAACTGAAAAATCAAATTGGGCAGGTCCACTATTATTATCCCCATTCCACATGCTAGGATGCTGAAGCAATGTAAGTGAATAACTCAGAGTGTTTTGTCCTTATACCTTTAGGTATACCTCCTCATAATTAGGGAATGCCAGGAAAAAAGTGTTCTAACTCCATTTTCCCTGAGAATGTACTCATTTCAGAAATGAAAGCCCAACTTGTATTATTAATACTCATCATTTAGTACAAAATGAAAATTTCAAAAAACACTTTGAAGTTTCATATAAGTCCAAATTGATATCACTAATCAAGTGACATAAAAGGTATTGTTTCATTTTATAGACTCATTATATTTGAATATTAAAGGCCTGAGTTTGTTGAAGTTCATTTGATAATGTTTTATGAAGTCTTTCCTATTAAATTTGATTTGGCTTGTGTGGTAATATTGTAGTCTTCAATAGGAATGCACATTTAATAAATTAAAACAAATCATATTGGAAATCAGGAGGAAGGGAAATAAACATTGAGTTCCTATAGAGACTAAAGTCTAGTTAATTAAAAAAGTAACTTGATTCTTTATTTCTATGAAAGATTTAGTTTTAAGATACAAATCTATTGTAATTCAAATTTCTGTATTTGGGCTATTTGCCATAGAGGAATGCTCATGTTAAACACAATTAAAGTAGATTATGACATTTTTACTACTTTATAGATGAGGAACATCAGTTATGCTGAAAAAAAAAAAAAAATGCCCAGCCAGGTTCTCTGGAGAATCATTAGTGGCCCAAATGATAATCCATATTCTTGCCTAGATCACTAAAATATATTTTCCAAAAGGGTGGTAATACTTTTAATGTTTACAACTTACACAAAGAAGGAAATATAAAATATTTCAGAAACTGTAATTTCTTTTTTAAGTCACTAAAAATTTTTATATCTGTATTAAAAACCATATAACCCTGAGTTCATGCTGGGTACTTATAGCTAAAGAAAAAAAGAACATCAGCATCTATTTAGAGTGTAAAAACATGTTTGTATGAAAAGAGTATTTTATCATCAGTCTATTATCCGTACCTTTTGCAATTAAGTGTAAGCTCTTTACAGTGTTAATTTTTAACAGGAAGTAGAATTTTAGTAGTTTCAGAAATAAAAAAAGATGGCATTAAAATGTCCTATGGATTGGAAAACCTATTTCGAGCACTTCTCATATTTATCTTGTGTTCTGAGGTACAGTCTTCATAGAGACTAAATTAGAGTGGGACAAGACACAAAATATGAGAGAAATATTCATGTCAGCTATTGAAAACTAGTTTTGTAAGGCAAGGCCTAAAAGTCCTAATCTCTGGCATGTTTAGTATTGCATGCATAGCTGATTTTCATTCAGCTTCTAGAGAAAGGTATTGTATAATGACAGATAACCTTATCAAAATTATAATTAGCTGGCTTTCTCTGCATGGAACAGCAGCTGATTAAGACTGAAGTGAGGGCTCTTACCAGTATTCTCAGAAATGGTTCCTCATCATGGGTATTTGGCCAACTGGTTAGGTCTGGCATGGACATGTGATTTCTAAAAGAATGAGCTGGGATCTACTAACATGTTTCAAAGGAGCACTTAGTAAAAGCTAAATTCTAAGCAATAAATCATCAACTTATTTTATTTAATTTTAGATTTTTTTTTCACTGTTATCCCTTTAATATTAACATGCTCATTCTGCTTAGAGTGCTTTTTATTGTACCTAAAATTTTGCAGCAAGGCGAAATAAAAGATTCAAAAATAGTTTCACAACACATGGAAAATGAAATCTCATATTTATAGTAGATAGTTTGAGCCTTATATATGCATTGTTAAGCAAAATTGTCTTTAAATGACTACTTCATGTTTTTTAAATTGTACTCAGAAACACGACTATGTGCCATTTATTTTAACAATGATATTTTTAGAATTAGCTTTATTAACAGTATGACTTTTCATGCATTCTTAAATTTTACACTAGTGTAATAGTCAAAATGTTTAAGTTCAAACAACTAATATTCGAGCCTACATGAGAAACAAATAAAATGGGATTAATTTTTTATATTACCAGGTAATTTCTCTTTAAGGGTATAAAGGTAATTTGAGATTTATCAACCTAAATTTCCAATGTTACTGTTAATTCAACCATATGTATTATTTAGGCCACAGGACTGCCCATTAGCCTTTCTTGTCGAAGAGCAATTAATCTCTTGAACCACTTTTCCTCAGCATCGCCTTTCTCAATAAATAACTGAAATAAGAAAAAGAAAAAAAAATGTTAATGTCTGCCAATAACTTGGATTCAATCTTACATGATACAAATCACCTTTATAGAATATATCCTTCAGCACAAGATCTGGATTCTGCTTAACTCTTGATGAACTTCTTAACTAAAGATCATCTACTGGCAATTAATAACATTCAGACAGTATTGGAGTAAAAGGACAAATATCAGCATTACTTGGTTAACAATTTTATACCTTATTTTGTGAAGTTCATGTCCTACAATCTTTCTTAGAGACCCAGTGAAATGACAGAAGACAGCAAAATAGAATGTTAGTGACATGCTCACAGCCAATGAACCAACTAGAGCTGAGTCTGCATTAGGTCTTTTAGTGCCAGATTGAAAACAAAAGAAACTCTTCTTTTTACCTAGTTCCTTAATGATAGAAAGAATACTTCTAGAAGTCAGGCAACATGAGTTGGACATACCATATTCAAATACCTGTAACAGTTCTAAAGGCTGGAGGCCAGCTACCTATTTTTAGCAGATCAGAACATATGAATCCATTTCATTCAATGGTCTTGTTTCCAGCACAAAAGGACAACAGTCTGAATTAATTTCAGTCAACTAGACTTCAGGTGACATTCTTAAGGTTTAAGGATCTTACATTTGGATGAGCTAGAGAATTGTCATCTTGGTACTTGATAGCAGTAGGGATGCTGCTGGGGTCTATTTCTTTTTCATTACTGGGTAGATCAGCAACTACTGATGCTGGTCCTGATGCTGCAGTTACATGTTTTACTTCACTAGGTTCCACTGACTGAAACATAAACACATATTATTAATCGCATCACAATGTACAATTAGAACCTTAATAATATTTCTGATTTTGAATAATAATTGCTCAGTAGTCTCCTCTGAGATGATACTAATCACATAAAGGACTACTTAGGTTACTGAATAAGAGACAATTATTTCTAAAACAAGCAAACAAATATAAAAACATTGGGAACATGTTTATCATATCTTATGATCAGCATAATTTTCTTTAAAAATTGTACTTATTAGTATATACTATTGAAAAAATATATTCCATATATCTAAATTCTATTAATTAAAATAGACTTGCAACAAATCTTCAGCATTTAGTTGGCCTCTTTAGATATAAAAAGCAAATTTAAAGTTTTGTTAATGTCTTACTGAGATATAATTAACATTCTTACAATTCATATAACTTTTAGTATATCCATAGCATTTTGTAACCACCACCACAAGCAATTTTTGAACATTTTCATCATCCCTTCCAAAACCCTATACTCATTAGCAAACACTCATTTCTCACCCACCCTCCCACCCCTAGCCAACCAATAACCTACTTTCTGTCTCTATAGATTTGTCTATCCTGGACATTTCATATACAAGGAATTATACAATATGTTTTTTTGGTGACTGGCTTTTTTCATTTAGCATAATGTTTTCAAGATTCATCCATGTTGTATAATGTATTGTATCAGTCAGTACTTCACTTCTCTTTATTGCTGTATATTATTCTATTGTACAGATTATGTGCCAAGTACTGTGTTAAATACCGGGGACAAGAAGACTAATAAATTGTTGTTCCTACATAAAAGGAGCCAGCAGTGTGGTGCTAACTTGGGTTAATTCCAGTATTTTTTTTTCCTGGGAATAAAGGCCAGGGAAGTGGGTGTTTAGCAGCAAGTTTTCAAAAATAACAAAATTAAAAAATCAAGACTATTGGGAGATTAATTCAACTTTTTAGCCTTTTCCCCCTATAACTATTGGTTCTACACCTATAGTTTTTCAATTTCCATTTTCTTTTGTTTTATATATTTCTGAACATTCACTTCTCTGAAGTATGAAACAAGTTTCACTGAAAAAACACCTAGAAAATGAAATATGCCTGAATGAGTTAATCCTTTCTTGGAATAACTTACCTTAGAATTAGAGATCCATCTATTTAATCAGTATTTACTGAACACTACTAATTGCTAAGCACTGGGTATACACGGGAAAATGTCCCAATTGGAGATTACATTTTGCTAATGGGGCTGACAGGTTACTAACAAATAAATACCAAAATAAATAATAATCACAAATTGTAAGAAGTGACATAGAAAAGTTAAAGAAATATTTGTTAAATTTGATTTAGTAGTTTTATTCTTTCATTTTGGAGCCAATAATTCTCACCTCACCCAGATCTCAAACATTTCTATGTCCCCAACATACTAAGCCTGGAAGGCTCACAGTCTTAAGTGATGTTATATTGACCCTTTATAACAGTAAGGATGTGAGGTTGTATAACAGTAAAGACTAATCATCTGCAAAGGGAAAAGTGGCAAGTATTCAAATTTAATGAGGTTCAGGATATCATTTTTTGGTAGTCTCTGCTGCTGTGCAGAGAATATGAGAGCATGTCATTCTGTACATTTTAGCCATGCTTGGATAAACTTAGGTAGAAGACTGGCTGTGTTGAATTGCCTTAAAACATTGTGCAGTGCTATTATTCTAGTTGCCAAAGATGTGCCAGAGATAACAGTCTACTATAAAATCCAAGTAATCTCCTTCTATTTTTACCTATACTACACATTAAAGCTTTTCTTGAGAAGTTCTTATACACACATAAGTTCTTAGAGGTTAGAATCAGAGTATGGAAGTTATTATTTAATAATGGGCAGTGAATTTCTTTAATTTCATTAATTTCTTCTTTGTTTAAGTGAGGAAAATAGAGAGGAAGTTTGATTGTTAAAAAACCCTCAATATGGCCACAATCAAACATCCAGCCTTGAGTAGCACTGCCACCTGGTGGTTCCATTTGGAAAGAATTGTTTTAAATTGTACTTCAAGTAAAAGAACAAATGATCTTCTTTTTGAACTTAGAGGGATTATCTGCTAGATGTAACCATTTAGGGTTAAATAATTGGCAACAAGCTTATTAGGGGCAGCAGCTGGAAACAAACTGCATTTTGGTTCCTGAAGTCGATGACATAGCAGGAGCTATTGGATTATCTACTCACCCAAAAGAAATACGATTGCAGAGGGTTAAACTAGTTAAATCGATATGTGTTGCAGGCGACACAATGTCTAGCATGTCACTGTAATAGCCACATTTCTGGTAACAGTTCCCTAGCTTAATTAGTGGTATTAACACAGACAGAGACTCTACCAACTGAAGGGGTGGCTGCTATAGAAAAGCCTTTTTAAAGAGGTACAAACTTTATACCATGTGTGTAGAACTCTCCAGGAGAGAAAGATGTTGATTATTGGGTCATGGGTAATTTAGTCCTCAAGAGTCAGTCTTTGCTGTGCATCAGGGATAGCTCATCACACCTCCCCAAGATCTGGATGAAACAGTCCTCAAGATAATTTACCTCCCTTTGCTAAGTAATCTCCTGATAAATAATTCAGCTTCTTGGGCATCCTACATCTCTACCTTATACTGCAGACACAGACATTTTAGAAACTGAAAAGGGATATCACTTTCTAAACTAATAAATTGGCTTCGGTTTTATATTACAGTTGAGTGTGAATTTATTCATTGTTGGCCCATCACTACTCTTCTCATTATTTTGAAACAGTGACTAATGAAAGTCCAATGTTAGATGGTTAATACTTTAGAGTACTGTGCATTCACCAAGATAAATGTCATCTTCTGAGGCATTTTAGCATATTCCCCTATTGAGGCCACTTCCTACCTCTCAATTCATTCTTTCTTTATATTGTGACAGGGAAGATATATTGAGTTCATAATTATGAGAGACATTTGATTAGTAGAAAAAACAAGGACTCTGGAATTCGGCAAATTTGGTTTAAATGCTGCTTCTTGTTGTTTCTTAGCAGATTGACCATGAGTTATAAAACTTACTGAGGCTCAGCTTCCTTATCTGTAAATAAGGGGTACTTGAATGTTAGATATACTAAATATGTTAACTAGTATTAATGGTAGCCATAATTATTTTAATTATTTTAAATTATTATTCAAATATAAAAAGTGGGGTTAGAATGCAACTTTATTTTGCATCATTTGCTTAGTGTTTCAATGTTTCTAAAAGGCTGTGCTGAAACAAAGTAGTCCAATGCCAGATTAACGTCTGAACAGGAACCAGTAAGTTACTGTGTAAAAGCTGTGAAGTCATTTTTAACTATTTGCTCAGGAATACAATAGGTCGTCAAAGCCTCAAGTGAGAATTTTAGGGTCTACAAACCATAAAAAATTACATAAAACAACCTCTGGTCCAACCATAATGGAAATCCTCGTGTCTCCAATTCCTCTTAAGGAAGCCAGAAATGAATACAGGCATCAGGATTCAGCAGGAGGAGGCAGAGCTTGAGCATGAGGCAGGAGGCAGGCGAGTGGTGACGGCTTTCATTTCTCGAGTTCTCACTATGCGCCAGGCACTTGGCTAACTGTTCTGTAAAGTATCTTGTTCATTTTTTAAAAAACCTCCACAACAGATATTATTATCCCCATTTCAGGATAAGAAAGCCAAGTTGTACTGAGGTTATATGGTTTAAGGCCGTATAGCCAGTAAATGGCAGAATCAGAATTGTGGTTCCAAGTCTGTCTGACTTTATATTTCATGCTTTTGACCAGTGCTTCTCAACTGCAAAACCCAAGATTTACTGTAATTTGTTTTTGATTCTAAAGAAAAGAAATAAAAATGTTGGTAAAATATTTTAACTAAATATATTTCTAGGTGGCTCAGCTCACAGTGCTGGACTGATAATGTTTCTAGGCTGTGTCTGCTTCTCTGTCATACTTACCCAAATTAGAACTAGTTAATTCTAGGCTTTCCAGAATTGATTTTATTTCTTTCTGTGAATTACTGTTAAGGGAAACCCATTTTTGAAGATAGTTGGAACTGAAGATGGATTTCTTTCACAGATTTATGAAGGTTCCTTAGTAAATGGAAAGACCCCTGTTCCATATTAGGCCTCTCAATCCCCAATGGTAACATCTAAATTAGAAGTACAGAAAAGGCTATATTGAAGGTGAGAGTAAATTCCAACTCAGCACTAAAAACTAAAGGAAACAGAAACTAATTATTAAAATAATTATTTATGGTGCTCCCTTAGATCAGATATTTACATGAAATTTCTTTATATTGGTCCCATTAGAAGCCATGTAACTATATAGGATTTTGTTATAGATTTGGAAAGAAGAGTTTTTCTCTTAAATTTAGTTAGCTATCTTAAGATTAATAACCTATAGAGAAATAACCTTTTAAAACTTTTTTAGAGGATGCAATGAGGTAAAACATTACTAATTGTAGAACTCAAATATATAGATATTATTACATTTATACATTTCAAAAGACTTTTAAGGTGAAACCAGATGTCTAAGAATCTCTGTGTTTTCTAGCAAGAGGTCTGTCTTACTGGTGTACATGGAGACTTGGGGACCCTGAGGGGCATATTGAAGAAACGTAATGGGGTAAGGTATTCATACTTAACACAGATTGAGCACTTAGAGTAGAAATTTTCAAGCACTATGCTTAGTTTATAGAGTACACTTAGATGTCAAATAATTGAGATGCTAGAGTATGTAATTTAAAAATAAACATTTATTGGATCAAAAACTATGCTAGATATTAATTATTATATTTAATCCTCAATAACTCCAATAAGGAGGTTTGATTAGCTCTATTTTATGAACTTGGAAACTGAAGCTAAAAGAGCTCAAGAGGCTAGCTTGAGATCATAAATCATGGTAGGAAGTATGGGAGTTAAGATTTAAACTTAGATCTCTTTGAGTCCAAAGCCCATTCTCTTTTTACTACATCAAATGGGCTTTTGATCAATTTCTTTGTTTATTGACAAATTCACTAGTTATTGGAAGAGTTGTTAGTATCTTGGAGGAAAAGAACAGGATTAAAAATAATTATGTTAATAATTAGTACTCAACAGAAAAAAGTTATTTAGAAGAAAACTCAGTATGTTAATTATGGAGTAATAAATATTTCCACAGAAAGAAAATGCTAGTTTATCTTAAGCAAGTCCAGTGAGAACTGGAAAGTCTCACTGGGTGAACTTCACGAAACAAAAACTAGGAAAGTAACTTTTAAAATAAATTACAATTCAATTAGAACAAATGAATGATCTTTTAATATGTATGAGTAAAATATTTTAAAAATGGGAAACTACATTTATAAATGTGCATTTCACAGCTCCATATTTTAGGAGTTGTGGAGGCAAACTATAAAAAGTTCAAATGAAATCGACAAAATGACAAGACAAGGCCCCTGGATTAATTAAAGCTGTCTAGTTCTGTGGGCCCCGTATGTAGCACATACTCAGTTCATGTCCCCAGACTAAATTATACGGTAATTGAAAAGGTGGTCATCTCACTTGTAGCAAAAGCAATGATAATGGAAACACAAAAGGTTAATTTTCACCTCTGAGGTCAGTAAACATAAAAAAATCTGATAGGAACTGTTAACTAGAATGTGAGAGGCAGAAGTCTCCTTGCACTCCTGGAGGGGCTTTGCATTGTAGAATATTTTTGGAGGATGACTTCGAGAACACGCGTGAAAATAAATATTAACCTTTAGCAAATAACTCATCTTGGAAAATTTATCGTAAGGTGATAATAATGGATATTTGCAAACATGTAATACCTCCAAATTTATAGCTACTTAATACCTACAAACCTACAACTACTTAAATATACAATATGAGAGGAAAAATGATACATTCATCTGTAGGATATTGTACGGTCATTAATATATTTATAGGTATATAGAATATTTTTGAATAACTGGTAACTATACCATGTCTTCATTATATGTATATTATTAAAGAATACATGTATTTCATAGTAGAATGCCTTTTCCTACCAAAAGAACACATATTTCTAAAAGCAGCCCTAATAACAATGGAAAGAATATATAAAATATGCAACAGAAATAAAATGCCAATTGAAGCTCCTTTAATAAAAGGAGTTGAATAAGTGATAGCCATCTGGGCAAAGAGTGTAGACATATATTACTATTTGGGTAATAATTTTATTGTTAAAGCTCTTTTTTGACTTTTTCTCTAGCAATGCCAGTTCAAAAAGTTGATACATGTGTTTGAAGAGAAAACCGTATATGTTCACGATATGTGTATTACTGTTAAAAAACTATCATGTTGACATTTTACTTTGTCTTTTCAGTGAATTTTAAAGTAAAAATGGCATCAGATACATTTTCACAGTATATTTCTTGACAAGTTAAACTTAAACTGATTCTCACTGATTCATTCTCTATCTCTCAATAACATGCTGACACCCTCTCACCCTACTTCATCTATTAGAAGAAGCACTTACATTTAAGTGAAATCCATTAATAAAGCATCTCTTCAGTTGGAAACTAAAGGCTTATTCATAATGCCTGGATAAAAACTTACCTTTTTGACTTCTTTACTTGATCTGAATGTCTGCTGAACAAAAGAATCACTTTCAATGGCTTCAATTTCTTTTACTCTTTTTACTTGTTCTACCAGGGTGGCTTGGTCTGAAAAGGAGAGTATAATGTCAGTGTATTTTGGCATATAAGCTTGTTAACGACACTATACCTAAGCAATGTTCTTTCTTTCTATGAAGTAATTTTATGACTTACAAAATTTAACTGGATAAAAGGAAAAGACATTATAGTTAAGCTATAATAGGAAACTTCCCCCCCACAACATCCTCAAATGTAACATTCTATACACTAAAACTCTCATTTAAAACCTAAAAACATAGCTAAGAAGGCAGTGCTATAATGATCTAAGATAATCTGGGCCAATCTGGTGGGAAAATTAAAACAACAACAACAACAAAAAAAATAAAACCCCATTTTATTATGGACATACACTAAAAAGAATAAGGGCACAATGAATCCATCTGTACCCATCAACCAGCTTCTATAATAATTAATTGATCCATCCCCACTTCAACTTTTGGCGGTAGACCAGGAGTATTTAAAAGTAAATTCCAGATATCATACCATGTAACCTCTAAATATTTTAGCAGGCATTTCAGATAGGGCTTAAGATAAAAACAAACAAAATAACAACAAAATTACAATACCATCCACACATCCAACAATATTATCAATAATTAATTCCTTAATATCATTTTATACCCTCCATGTTTAATTTTCCCTGTCCAAAATAATGTCTTTTTATAATAGGTTTGATTGAAATAAAATCCAAACAAGGTTTAATACATTACATTTGTTGTTAAGTGTTTTAAATTCTTTCCAATCACAGCACATTCTTTCCTTTCATTGCCATTTGCTTATTGAAGAAACTAGATTGTTTATCCTTTAAAATTTTCCACATTCTAGATTTGGTTGATTTTACTCTCATGGTGTCATTTAACATGTTCCCCTATCCCTCATAGTTTGTGTAAACCAGTAGTTAGATCAGGAGGCTTGATAAGATTCAGTTTTGATTTCTTTCGATGAAGAATACATCATAAGTGGTGCTGTGTAATCCCTATCACGTCATATCATGATGCACTTCTCCAACTTTCATAAATGTTAATTAAGATTGAGCCCATGGTGATGTCAGCCTGACCTTCCTATTTTAAGGTTCTCTATCAACCTTTCACTTAAAGGTTTTAGCAGATATTAATGTTCGATGCTTAGATCCATCATGTCATTTTTGGTTGCAAAATGGTGGTTTTCTAATTCCATTATTCTTCCTGCTTTTATTAGCTCCAATTTCTCTATCATGAAAAACTTTCCTCACTGACTATTTGGTGACTGTGAAATAAAGTCTGCACAGAAAAAAGCAGAACTAATATTTTAATTCTTTCCCTCTATCAATTCTGGTACAAAGATGATCATTATGAGTTGATAATATTTGTAAACTTAACGTATTTCAGTCCTTCGTAGTCATTTTCATATTTTGAGGCTCAAATTATTCTACCTTTGGGTAGTGGGTGCCTCTTCAAGTTGGCTCCTGCATCCTTTTGATTAGCCTTAGAAGTTAAGGCATGACGAGATATTCCAGGCTTATCTAATACAGTTCGTGTCCCAGATCTAAAATTAGCCATTTCTCTAAGAGCTTGGGTTACTTTTAGTGGGGAATAATATTTAGAAACAATAACTTGGGCAGCAGGGGTGGTCGTTGTTGCTGGTAGAAACAGTCTTTTCAGTGAGGATAGAAAACACAGGTATCCCTTGCTTTTCTAAAGTTCTCACTATGCCACTTCGCTTTTACAAAAGACCTAAATTTGCATATGCTTTCAATAACTGAAAGAAATACAAAGAGGATTTTCAACTTTATGAAAAAAAGGCAAAAAGCGAAAATAGCTTTTCATTCAGTGCTTGTTTTGCAGCTAGCCATTATAGAGGCAGCACGCACTAGGCGGTGGGTGGCACTGCTTTCACTGTATGTCGATGTTATTTTAAGTTTTATGGTATGACTTTAAGTTATTTGGTATAATTTGGTAGGTTATTCTTTAGGTCTGGGAATGCTCAAAATTTTTTTTATAAAAATTAATGGTAACTGCTTCTCTGCTTTACACTTTGGCCTACAACAGGTTTCAAGGGAACGCTCTACTTTTGGGTATGGGGAAACCTGGACATAGTTTCAGGAGAGAAAAAATAACACAAGTTCATGCTGATAGTACCAACTAACTAGATTAAAAATTTAGGACTTTTAGTTTTTAGGAATTTTAGTTTTTTATTTATATTTGTATATCTTTTGTCTCTAAATTCAAAGAACTTAATGATAATGATCAAAAGTACTTGTTTTTCCTAATATGTGAGTGGAATATGTATTAGTTTCAAATAAGACAAAATAACAAGAACAAAATGAGTTAATGCAAGTTTAAAATTTCTTTGTTTCTTTTTGATCTCAGAATTTATTCCATTGATGAACTGTCAAAATACTATGCTCTGAAGTCACTTGAAATAATTCTCCTTTTTATTATGCTATTAACTTGATATAAAGTTAGGTTAATTTGTTTCAGGTCATTTTTTAAGTTTGTGTTTTTGTCTTTGTGATGAATATTTGTTTTTTAATTGCATAAAACACTTACAAGGTTCTAAAGCAAAGACTTAAAACATTCAGAGAAGTGTAGGTTTCCTTTATATTCCCATTCCCCTAGTTCTGCCCCCAATCCATGGGTAATCATTTTCATTAGGTTTTGGTTTTTATCCTTCCATTGTTTATTTCTGAAAATATAAATATACATATTCTCTTCCTTCTTACACAAAATAGCATACCACACATTCCTATGTGTATTAAAAATAGAAGTACCATATGACCCAGCAATTTCACTTCTGGGTATTTATCTGAAAAAATCCAAAACACTAATTTGAAGACATATATACACCCCTATGTTCACTGCAGTGCTATTTATAATAGCCAAGGCATGAAAGCAACCTAAGTGCCTTAACAGATGACTGGATAAAGAAGATATGGTACGCATATACAATGAAATCTTAGTCAGCCATAAAAAAAATCTTAATATCAGCAACAACACGGGTAGAGGGTATTACACGAAGTGAAATAAGTAAAGCAGAGAAAGACAAATACCACACAATGTCACTCCTATGTGAAATAAAGAAAATAAATGGATAAACAAAACAGAAACAGACTCATAGACACAGAGAACAAACTGATGATTGCCAGATGGGACGGGGAGTGGATGGGTTTGGAGAGGTGGGTAAAAAGGTAAAGGGATTAAGAATTACAAATTGGTAGTTACAAAAGAGTCATGGGGATGTGAAGTGCAGCATAGGGAATACAGGCAATACTATAATAATTATGTATAGTGCCAGGTGGTAGTAGACTAATTGGGGGATCACTTCATAAATTATATAAATGTCTAACCATTATGCTGTACACCTGAAACTAATATAAAATAATACTGAATGTCAATTCTAATTGAAAAATAAAAATTAAAAAATAATAAAAATGTTAGAATTTTAGACTATGGATAATATAGGTGGATTTGTCTAGAGAGTATGAAAATAGATTTGGTTTCCTAAGTTCAATAAAAATTGAACATTTTATGAAAAATTTTGTCTCAACTTTTGGCCAATCACACGTCATACTTATACAGTCTTATGCAAGTTCCGGTTTATTTAAGGGAAAGATAGTGCTTTTGAAGACGTGTCCCTGACAGCTGTAGCCAGCCAGCCTTTTCTCATGTGAGAAACCATGCATGGAATGTCTGGAAGTAACAGCTGCCGGAGCCAATGCTCCCATCTTTGGAAGAATGTATTTTCGTACATAGAACCAAGCACTGTTAGCGTGTCATGGAAGAGCAAACAGTTCTACATGCTTTAGAATAAAAGCTCCCGTGTATTTTAATTATGCAATGTACTAATTGGACATGTGACATGAGAGAAGATTCTTTGCACAGCTAATTTATTAATATTAACACATCCTGTACCAGTGGATATTTTTATTAGTTACATGTATAATACTGTTAATATAGCAGAGAAAAATTATAACAGATACCATTCCACGTGACCCAACTTTAGGGTGTCAATATGAAAACATATTTGTTTGTATAGCTCTTAATTAACTATTTCACAATCATTAATTCCCAAGCAAAAAACAATATTTCTGACTTCAGGATGATGTCTCACATGTATCAACTGTTTGACCCTTTGAAATTTTTTCTTTAACATATTCCCTCATTTGGATTTACAAAGCACATCATCAGTTTTAAATGCCAATGGTGAACTCACAAACAATATTAAGTCTAAACATTGTAGTGTTCATAGCTTTAAATATGGACATAAAACCAGTCAGCAGGTTTAACAAAATAGCACTGAAGAACTTATAAAGGAAGTAAGAAGAAAGATTAGAGAAAAACAAAACATTATTATTATTTTTGTTTAAAGCTCATACAGGACTAATAAATAACAAGGTAGATAGGGGAAGGCCAGTCTGCCATACGTATGACATGAAAATAAACCAGCATAGCTTTTACCTTTCAACATGGGAACCATTTGACTGGTGGTATTTAAATTAAAATTTGAAAGATTCATGGGAGATTTACATTTTCAGCCATATCATAGCTCAGCTCCATGTAGTTTGAAAACAATAGGTGTAAAAAAATGTTTAAACTGCTTCATACTCAAAATTCTAATATTAAAATCCAAAAATGTATGTCTTGAGTATAATCCTGTCATTTTGAAAAGCAGAATAAAACACATCAGTAAATTGTTTTAAATTCAGGTTAAGTTGTACTTGCCAATTTGTCATTTAAAAATTGTATGTAAATTTTAAAGCTAGAAAAAATGTGAATTAAAACAAGTTATCATTTATATATTTGGCATAAATGCCTAGCTTACAAAGTTATCTTGTATTTATTAGCCATTAGATAAAAATAAAGAAAAGGGACAAAGTTATTGGAAGAATCAAAATTATAGGATGGTTTTCAATATTAACATGGCAAACACAAAGGAAATATATCTATGAGCACCTGATGCTTTTTGATAAACATACTACTGGTAAATAAAGTGACTTCCATAGGTCCTTTGTGAGATGTTGGTAGAAGGGAGACATATTTCATAGAGGTAAAATAAAAAATAATGGAATCAGAAAGCAAAGTCACAATGGACCTACAAAATCAATACTAACTCATTACATAGAAAATCATTTTGTTCCTTTTGTAATGAAAAATTAAAATCAAATATTTTATGAATTACTATTGATGTTACATTAGAAAATTAGGGTCACCTGATACTTCAAGTAATATTTGACAATCAATTTCACATGATTTACACTACATTTACAGAATGGCACAAAAATTTAAGATTAGTAAATGAAGATGACAAGGTCCAATATAAATCTTGTATTTGAAAAGACAAAATTTTAATCTAGACACTATTTGTAGATTATAAACATAAACTTCTCTCTACACTAGCAGCAATGCAAGGCTTAGAACAGCAGATGGCACTATTGCCCAAGACGTAATCATGGAATAAAAGATGAGTTTCAGGGAAGGGATCTTACACATGAAAATCTCATCTTCGACTGAGTCCTTTGAATATTAATATTTTATAAATTTATCCAAAGTTAAAATGCATTTTATGTTACAAAGAGTTTGGATTGTTTGGCCTCATAGCTACTGAGTTACTTATGCTACTCTTCCAGGAAAAAAATTATTTATATACTAATAGTACTACTATAAATACATGAATAATACAAAAGGATATTTTATTTTCAGTGTAAATTGACTCAAATTTTAGTCAGAAATAAAAATATCCGTGAAATTAATTTTTATAGTAAATACAGATACCGAAAAAAAAAAGAACCACTCAGATACTGAAATGTAAGTAAGGCATTTTCATGTGCTTTACAAGAATAAAAAAAAGCAACAGCAAACTGGCTATTACACAAACAAACAAACAAGGCTATTCGAGAAAACCTGTTAATAAATAAAACATCCAAAAATTTTACTTGAAATTCTAGTTATTAAAACAATTTCTTCTGAATACAAATCTGAACCAAACACAGCTATTGTTTTCCCTTTCAAAACAAAGCACACAAAGCACACATTAAAAATCTATCAAACCCAAACATTTTAAGGTTGTTTATAAGTCCCATATCCCTGGGCATAAATTTCCAGAACTGATATCCACAAACAATTTGAAAGATGGGAAAACTTTTTAAGTAGAATGTAGCTTGTTGTTTATTAGTCTTCTGGAAGCTGGTGGTACAGTACCAAGTTACACATGTCAATAAGACTCCTGAAGTATCTCTAATAACAACCCCCTTGGATGGGCTCCAAGATAGGCTCATCTTACATTAAACTGCTTTCCATATCAAATTAAGTTACAGAAATAACTTTAATGTGACTGTACCAGTGAAGAATTTCTGATAAACATTTTAATAAGTGCAAGTACCCTGGGTATCAGGCCAGGCTTTATTAAAAACAAAATCCATACTGAAAACCTCATTTAACTCCCCTCACCTAGAATATTCTCAACTTTTCTGGATCCTCCCCATAATTTAAGGCTACACCTAATGTCCATCTTTTGGTGATTTCTTCCCATGCCACGTGTGAGAAAAGGGGTCTCTTCCAAAATTTGTTTGGCTCTCACCACATGTTGCCTTGCACCGATATCAATCTCTTCATGAGTAAAAGTTTCAATTCCCCAGTTAGAGGAGACATACATTTTTGTGTCAATTCCAGGACTTATTGTATTATGCTCTATTGTTTAGTAAGCAGTCAATAAATATTAGTTGCAAAACTAAAAATTAGAAGACACTCAAGGAACCATTTAAAAAATAAAACTTCATGGGGGGTATGTGTCAAATTTTCACAAGTTTTTGTAACTTAACAAATTTAATGTCTTTAAATGATTAGTTTTAATAGCTTTGGGTTCATACAATCTGGGTTAAACCCTGCCTCTGTTACTTACTAGTTGTGTGACCTTGGACAAGTGGTCCAAGTTTTCTCCTCTGTGGCAAGAGGATAAGAGCTTAAACATCATAGGATGGTTGAGAGGTTGACTCTCTCCCTCCTTTCCTCCCTCTCTCCTTTCAATTATTTAAGCACATTCAACGTACCAAGTATTGTTCCACATATTAGGGTTTAGAAACAAGTTTCTCCTCTGGTGGAGCTTACATTTTAATGAAAGAGACTGATAACAAACATGTAAATAAACAAAATAATGTCAAGGAAAGTAGATCGGGGCAGGGGGCTAGAAAGGAGAAAGGGGGCTATTTCACATGGGGTCACCAGGGAAGAACTCTACAGCAAAGAATCACATGAAGGAGCAATCCATGAAAATCTGGGAGATGGTGCCTGTTCTCAGTATAGGGCTAAGGAAGCATTTAAAGCACTTGATAAATAATAGCTTTTACCAGTAATAGTACTAGTCAATTTAGTAACATTACTAGAGACATGGAAGTTGGCTAAAAAGTTTGTACACAAAACCTCTCAATTTCTGACCACACGGTTTCAAGCTAGTAACCTTTTTGGAGTTGAGCTGGGTAGTAACCAGTTTTAGCTCACACCTCTTATGGTATCATCGTGGCATGGCAGCACTGTGGGAAACGTCAAAAGAGGGGACAGGTCTGTGCACACTGATGAGAAGGCACAAAAGCCAGCTGAATTTTATCACTCACGAAGACTCCACGACACACTGAATGCTGCGGACTGAGTGGGAAAGGGGCACTGTGCTGACACATGGCCTCCTAGGCTCCAGAGACTTAAGAGATGGAAGGTCTTGTCACTTCCTAATGAATGTCTAGCAATGCAAACTCCCCCAAATGGTAGTTGTTTGGCAGAAATTACATTATAAAGGAAACGTTTTTAGTTTAGTCTCCATAGGTCCACAGATGCTTTGTTTTGATCATCAATATTTGGAATGCCTTTCTGGTGAGGAAGGTCATAGAGGCCAATTTTTCATTTAAATGGCTGTTAAAGAGGCTAAATGAGTTATTCTGATAGCAGAAGTAGTAACGACAGCGGTAACAAAAGTTTACATTTACGGCACTCTGCTATGCTAAACACTTCACATGGATTACCTCATTTAACCATGATTAACTGTGAGAGACAGTACTATTATTATTCTCATTGTACAGATGAGGAACTGAGGCCACGTAACCTGGCCAAGGTCACACAGCTAGTGAACCAAAGAAATGGGATCCAATCCTTGAATTGTGATCCAGTCGTTATTTCCTGGTCAAACAAATCCTTTACCCATACCAGCCAAACAAATTATTTTTTTCTCCTTCCCATCCATTTACTAGAAATAATAAATGTTTTTGGTATTGTGCTTATTCTATATTTTAGTGCTTATTCATTCAATAAAATATAATGTAGCTTAATTTGTAGAGGAGATGCCATGTATTATCTTGGGTCTTTTGGCATTATCTTGAGCTAGATTACAGATGTATGTTTTCCGAATCTTTCACATATGGAAAAGTTTTATATATGTCACATTCCAGAAACCTCTATTAATACATAAGAAAAATAAAAGCTTTTAGAAAGCCTAGCATTCTTTCATTTAAGCCTGAAAACAACCTGAGTAGTAAATAACTACTTTAGAGCCATTCTTTATCTATTGTGTAAAATTGTTGTTACAAAAATCTATAATGGTTTCTGTGAATTTGGCTAAACCAATAACCACTATGTATGTGGTCCAACTCCAGAGACTACTGCCTTATGCTTGTTTCAAATGTAATAAACATGGGTAGTCAAATCCACTTTAATAGAGTGGTAAGAAACAATCATTCCGACAAAGCTAAAGCTATTGGAGGTTTTCTCACTTTAGTGGGATAGAAGAAAGAAATATAATTTGAGGTATACCAGATTAACAGGGCAGAATACAGACTCTGAAGTTGCTGTCTGCTGTCCATTTTAATTCTAGGATTCTTACTGACTCTAATTAAAATTCTGTAGATGGAAGAGTTGTATGTTTCTAAGGAACTTGCAGTGAATGCTGTCTGCCAGCCATCTACAAACACCCCATAACCACACACAACTCGCCTGTCAGGAGAGCTAATGCAGACATCGCAGGGCACACCACATTTGTCACTGTGGCTAATATCAGAGATACACAGCTCTTTTTTCTTAGCACACAAAAGCAAGATATGTAATTCAATGCTCAATTTACCCTTGTCTCGCAGGAGATTTTTCCCCGCTAATTGATAGAAATTAAGCCATTAATCAAGCCACTAGCCATCATTCAAACCAGAGAAGATGAATACAAACTTTCATCATAACCACCTTCCCATTTTAGTGTTCATTAGCATTAATTTTTAATGCAATTATGCTATTCTTTTACGCTGAGCTCATAAATTACTGCTCTTTTGTTGCTGGCTGGCCTTGTAAAATCCAAACTAATGCTTTGTGCTCTGATCTTAAAGGCAATTACTAGGTTCTTCTATCTTTTATATCTTTGCATCCCCAATAACCTTTATATATAATGAACACCCATGACTGTGCCTGTTTGTTATTTTAATGCCTTTGTATAAATCTCTGTGAACCTATAAATGGAGCAAAATATATGTACAAAATACACACATACACACACCATGCATATTATAAAATATAGATACTAATATTAAAATAAGGTCTCAAAAATTCATATTGTAGTTTAGGTTCAAATATAAAGACTTTATGATGGTTTCTTATGATTAAAATGTAGTGCATTATCATATTAAAATTATAATTTTTGTAACAAATTAAGAGAAATTAGGAATAGTGGCTGGCTATTATCAACATAGAGAAGGGTCAAACTACTAAAAAGAGAAAGAATAACTATGAAATATCAAAACCTTTAGTTCTTTACCTAGGGTTACTGTTTTATTTTTAAATCTTTACTTTAAAAAATAAATGTTTTGAAACTTGAAAACTGATGAGATGAAAATGAAGCGTACTGGAACATCAAAAGAACAATTTATCCAAGAGTGTGTTTTTATAAGCACATATGATAACTCCATAGTCTTACATTTTGCAAAGTGGATGCATCAGTTTATTGAAGGATGGTGGCAAAATGAAAAGACAGAATTCCAGAAACAAGTACTGAACCAAGGGGCAACAATCCACTCAGTCCCCCATCCCAGAGAAGGTGGAAAAGGTGGACTCTCCTTACAGTCCCCCAAAAGCACTGGTTATGTTCACTTGTAGGTTCAGAGGAGATTAAAACAACAACAACAAAAAAAACTCCACAACTCTCTTTTTATATTACCCCAGTAAGACTTTTGCCTTTATTTGCATGTTGCTATGTTCTGGCTGCCTACTAACTCAAGAATGGATGCATATGTGGCATTAAGATTAGTGAAACGAAGCTTAATGGGAAAATGTCAGTAGCAGTGATGTTTGTGCCATCCCAGTCACCTTATGGAGTTGCACAGCTGCGGTTCACCCCTAACATTATAGGATAGGGATAGAATTAGAGAGTATATTCAGGAATCTTCTACTGAAAAAACGCTTTTGAATCATTATCTCCTTAAGACAAAAAAGGTGATGATCAGCTCAACTTCATCTTATGTTTCTTCTCATGGCTAGTTTTTATTAGATTTCATCTTTAATAGAATGTTATACATGGTTTAGAAGTAGTGAGGCTTAATTCTACAAGGACTTGAATCTCTGAACCAGGGGACTTGTTATGTCAGGGTAAGTGGACAGTCTAAGATCTAGACTTTTGTGATCTTTCCTTTCTGATGTTAGAAGCAAATAGGCACCTAACATTTTTATTTGAACATTAAAGTTGTCAGTATATATAAAATTGTGAGCTCTAATACCTCTTCTTATAAACATGTGCTTGGGCTCATAAGCTTGTAGAAAACAGTCCATGGCTCCACATGCCTTTATTTCCCTGAACATATTGACAAAATGTTGGGGTTTAGAAACAAGAAATGACATTAATTTGCCAAACATGTATTTAGAACTTATATATGCCAGGTGCTAGAGGTTTCTGGTAAAAAATTGCTTCCTTTTGCCCTCACAGAATCCATGTGCAAAATGAAACTTTGATCTAGAATGTTTATTTGCAAGTAGTTATGAGTTGGTAACTACAGGGATTTGTTGTTTACAAGTATCTTTGCATGTTATTTTACTTGATTCTGAAACAGAGGTAATTCTTGGTAATAAATCATACCCTCTTTTTGCAAGTATCAGATATTTGATACTCGCATAATTTAAGAGATACCACAAGAAGGAGAACTGGGATCTGAAACCAAGTCTTTGTACTTCAAATTCTGCACACTTCCCATTCACTAGGTGATTCCTTAGCCTTTGAATCTCTGATAATCTTACATGATGAATAGCTATGATTGTTTATGCTTATTGTAAATGCTTATCAAATTTATACAATATGGATCTCTTAAACAAAGATAGGGTAGGTTGAATAGTAGTGGATGGTAGAAGACACTAATTTCTCTTTCTTAAAAGCAGATATAAGGTTTGAAGAAACCACTAAATACTTCAAATTGCAATTTTAAAGGTAGGCTTTTTAGGTATAATTCAGGTATAAAACTACAGTCACTTAAAGCATACAATTCAATGAGTTTTAACCTATGTATACACCTGTGTAACCAATATCACAATCCAGATATAGAATATTTTTAACACCACTAAAAATTTCTATGTGTCTCTTTGTCAGCAATTTCTGTCTGTACCTTGACTCAAAACAATCAGATCTGCTTTCTGCAGTCTGCATTTTCTAGAATTTCATATAAATGGTAATTTTCATATAAATGAATTTCATGTCTGATGTCACTCAGCATATTTTTGTGATAGCTCAGTGCTGTTGGATGTACCTCTTGTTCTATTACTAGTAGAATATTATTATTATATGAATATGCACATTTTGTTTATCCATTAACATGTCGATGGACATTTGGGTTGTTTCCAGTTTCTGGCTTTTCAGAATAAAGTTGTTATAATATTTATATATAAGTTTCTGTGTGTGGACCTATGTTTTTACTTCTTTTGGCTAAATAAGTAATATTGGAATGACTGAGTTATGGTAGGTTTGTTAGTACACTATTGGGCATTCACTTCTTTTTAAAAGTGTGTGCTTAACTCTTTTGTTCATTATTTAATTAGGATATCTTCTTATTATTGAATTATAAGAGTTCTTCATATCTACTGAATATACATCCTTTAACAATATGCATTGCTAATATTTTCTCTCATTCTGTGACTTGTCTTTTTGTTTTTTAATGGTGTCTATCAAAGAGCAACAACTTTTTAAATTCATAAAGTCTATTTTATAATTTTAAAAAATGGTTTGTGGTTTTTGGGTCTGTTAAAGAAACAGTTGCCTATCTCGAGGCTGCAAATATTTTCTCTCATATTTTCTTCTAGGCGTTTTACAGTTCAGCCTTTGTATTTAGGTCTACATTACATTTAAAGCTAATTCTTATGTATTATGTAAGATAAAGTCATTGTTTCTTAATTTTCTCCATTAAGAATAGCCAGATTTCTTCAGCACCATTTATTGAAAAGATTTTCCTCTATCCATTGAATGGCTCTGGTAGTTTTATTGAAAATTAATTGGCCATATATATGAGGATTGATTTCTGGTTTCTTTAGTCCATTTTGTTTCTCTATATGTCTAGCCTTACAGTAATGCACAGTCTTGATTACAGTAGTTTTATAGTAAGTCTTGACATCATGGAGTATAAAGCATCCAACTTTGTTCTTTTTAAAAGTTGCTTTGAATTATTCTATGCTATTTGCATTTTATATAAAATTGATTCTTAGTAGAAACTTTGCTCCTAACACTGTCTATTGAATTTTAGTATTAGGCTGTAAAGTATAATATAAATGAAATTCAATTTCAGAAATAAGTTGAAATACAAATGATTAATAAAATTAGGTACTCTCCAATTATTAGTTTGTTAGGTACAACACTCAAAACAAAAAAGATTGATAATTAATTAAATCAACTTTAAAAATAGTTTTGGGAACTGATCAAGTGTAAAAATGTTATTTATCACAAATATTGCTTCATAAATTTTATTTTTTCTGGTTTTAGAGTAAAAAGTTGGGCCACATTTATGTTACTTTATAAAGCAGTTGCCACATAAGATAATAATGGTTTAAATGACTAAAAAAATGTTGATGGCAAGTTTTTGTTTTGTTGTGGATAATAAATGTAGTTTAGAAAATATAATCAGGTGTAACTGATGAAAGAAAAACCAGAAGGGAGAATAAAGGATGACAAACTAATAGAAGAAGCAATTTTTGGGGGACTGTAAAGAACCAAGAGTGATTGCATATGCTTAAGAGTCTGAACTACTGGGAGAAATTCTAACTGCCTGGGGAACAGAACTGAGATTTGTAGACCCAAAGCCAAATGGATGAATAATCTCTTCTCCTCACTATCATTTAAGAACCAACATACACACACAACCTAAACTGAACTCTGAAGTTTATAATTATAATTTCCTCTCTCTTTGATCTATCATTTTGCTAATACTTTGTCCTCATTACAGTTTTTCTCTTCAAAGAAATGCAAATAAGATTCTTGGCTTTTAATCAAGAAAAGCCCTAAATGTCACATTACCTATATTATTAGAGTGGACTCCTCATGTTTCTGCATATTAAAATAGTTGATTGAGCTGTATCAAGAAATGTATGTATATGTATAATGTGTGTGTGTGTGCGTGTGTGTGTGTGTGTGTGTGTGCGTGTGTGTGTGTGTGTATAGTTTAGTTTATTGCTGATAAGTTTTCACAGGACTTAAATCTCCTCGACAATGGTGAAAATTATACGATAGAGCTAGGAATTGTATGCATAATTGTATAATTCTTTCAATTAAAATATTCTGGTGAGATTTCATACTTTAAATTCTATTTGAAGAAAAAGGTTAGCAAACATTTAAGTTGGAAATCTCACATCAATAATGATCATACCTCTTATAAAAATGAAAAGTTTCCATATGCTAACCTATTTCCAACATATTTTGATTTTAATAAAGCAAAACATACTTAATTCCCACATTCACCATATTAACCCGAGACATATGTAGAAACTTTGATGAGTATAATGAGTAGAATATAAACAAAGAAATAAAGGAATTAACAAATGGGAAATGAGATACATATTTTAAGCCTATTCCTCTTTGAGGGAAATCAGCTATATGAACAAAGCAATATAAACCATTTACTTCACAACTAACTACATGTTATCTTAAGCAAGTCTTCCCATTAAATTTCTATCTCCTTTTCTGAGTTAAGACATGATATCTACTAAAGTGCAAATATCTCTTGATGGAGGAAGCACTTAGCAAAGATGAGTTTATTGTTCCATAGAATAGAACAGGGCCCTGTAGGACTGATACATTTAGAGAAAGAAAAACCCAAGAGATAAGGAACTGATTATGGAAAGATTGAAATTGTGTGGGAGCTAAACTCGAAGAATAAGGTAGTACAAAGAGTTCTAAAGATGTGAGCAAAAGGGGCAGAACAAAAAAGAAAGTGGGACAGTGGCAGAAAATGTACACTGCTTCTGTGCTTCACGTGCAGATCTGCCAACGACAGGCCAGTGTGGGATGATGGTGGTTCTAGGGCACTATCACTAACCAAAGGAACATAATTTCTGAGCAATCTATCCTTCACAGTTTAGATTTTATGGATCCACTTCAACTACCAGTATGTGATTGGTGTTCTAAAGATCTGTCAGAGATCTTGGGGAATGGGGAGATGGCAGTGCTAGTGGCAATCATTTTGTAGTATTTCAAAATCTGAGCAGAAAAATCTATAATGGGTCCATACAAGTAGAGACATTTATAAACCTCTTAAGGTATATTAGCCAGTCTGTAGCATCTGTAACTGAAATAACCAGGAAATATTAGTTCTGTTGGATATAAATGAACTTTAAAATAAAATCATAATCCCTGAAAATTAATTTAAAATATAAAATTTATATGTACATACATTCACATACATACATAAACACTTCTAGGCCTACTTAAATTCATTTAATAAACCCAAATTAATATCATTTAACAATATTAGCACTAAAAATAAACCTTTGAAAATGAAACCACTGCAAATCCACAATTAATTTTAAACATTTCAAGAACAGTTTTTACAGGCTGGCTCAGGGCTTGATCTTGGCAGCCAGATGGACATAGGAGGTCAATAACCGAGAAGTAGTGAGACAGTGATTAGTCAGACAGGAAAACAAGTCCCTGGAAGCAATTACTGTCCAACACGTCAGAAAGTCATTTGACCAAAATAGTCTGAAAATGGATTTAGATGATAAGTTCCAGTGTCTCCATGTTGCCCCCTTTCTAAAACTCTTGTTTAGTAAATTCATAAAGCCAGTTACTACATCAAACAATAATTACTCACTACAAAAAATCTTTGTTCAAAAGTGACGACTGAAGGAAGATTCTTCTGGACAAGTTTACTTGTTCCTTCATATGCTGATTGCGAAGAAGATACTTTGCAAAGCTGTGAGCTCTAAGAGAACATGATCTGATTCAAGAGGTTATCAACCATCTTGAAATTTCTTCCATAAAATAACAATGGGCCAAACCAGTGAGAATTAGGAAACCAAACATGTGTGACAGTCTAACAAAAATAGTGTTTGGATCATACTAAGCATTCACAAAGGAATCTATTAGGTATTTACTGAGTGATGAGCTGAACATAGCCTACTGTTGCTAAAGAATGGGGCATGGCTTTATTGAGGAGGGAGGATCCTTGAAGGTCCTCTCTCTTTTTTAATTTGGCAAAAAGGCAGATACCTGTTATTGCTATCAAGAATTTCTTAAGAGTACTTAAAAGCTACCTTTTATTGCCCCTGAAATTACAAAATGGTGACATTTATAGGAGCAGAATTATACCTCTTTTTCTTCTCCAACCCATTATTCAATGTGGCCACCTTCTCGTTTCATTTGGCTTCCATGACACCACACACTCTCAGTTTTCTTTCTCCTCACTGGTCACAATTCCTCTTTTGCCTATATTGGTGCTTCTAATTGTTAGGGTATTGTAATGCTCAGTCTATCTCTTCTCTATTTTTAACCTCTCTCTAGGTGACTCAGAGCTATAAATACCATCTATATGCTGATGACACTCAAATCTTTAGGTCTAGTCTTTGATATCCTTATCAAACTTCAGAACTTGATTCTTCTCTCATACCCACTAAATTTAAATGATCACTCTCAGTGCCTTTCTATCACATTTTAAATAAAATTCAAACTCCATACTCTTATTCAAAACTCTACATAATATGGCTCCTGCTAAAATCTTCAACCAGATTTCTAACCCTTTCCCTAACCACATTGTCCTTCTTTGTGGTTCTTAAACATTCCAAACTTGTTTCCCCTTTAGGATCTTTACAGAAGCTGTTCTCTCCACATAGAATGCTCTTTGCATGGCAAGTTCCTTCTTATTCACAATTAGTTTAAATGCCAGCTCTTCATCAAGGCCTTCCAGAGCACTCAGTCTACAGTAGCCACTGGCCTCTCTCTAGCACACCAAGAGAGAGTAACTAATTAAAAAGAAGCTATTATAGGAGTATATGCAAGAGATGATGACTACCCAGACCAGGTGTAGGAGAGAAGATGGAGACATATTTTAGATGAAGAAAACAATTAGAATTTTGTTGATAGTGAGGGAAAGAAAAATTGAGCTGATTTTCAGGTTTATGGATCAAGTGACTGGATAAAAGGGGAGTACTAGTTTTTAAGATGAAGACTTGGGGGTGGAATTAAGAGTTTAATTTTAAAGATGATGACTTTGAGATGCTTGCATGTTAAGATACTTGGAAGTAATAGGCACACACAAAGAATTTACTCTAATGGAAAATGATAAATTCACCTCATAAGAAAAATTAGAGCGAAAAAGAAAAAACTTAGTTCCAACAAAAGTCAACACTTGCAGATTGAGTAGAATAGAGAGAGAAACCTTGGCCAGAACTGACTGAAAAATCAGTAAGTATAATGTCATATAAAGTAAAAAAGGGGGTTTTCCAAAAAAGGGTGGTGTGGTAAGTTGTGCTGAATGTTGCTGAAAAAGTTGAATGAGAAAAATTCTGCTTGATTTGACGAATTAAAGAGTACTGATGATTTAGATCAAAGTAGTTTTAATGGAGTGATATAGTCACCATGGAGGGGGATAATGCTTAAAAGAAGGCCTCTGTTTCCTAAATAGTGGAGGATAAGATTCTCTGATACTTCTGCTGACTACAACAAATAATGCTGGATAAAATATTTTAAAAAATCAAATTAAATGTATTCTAAGATCACAAGAAGTAAGAAATCCACAAAAACCAAAAATGAAGTGAATAAGTCGTCTTCTAACTCACAAAGAAATTGAATCATTTGCAACAAAACAAAACAAAACCAAAAACCAAAAAAACCAAACAAAAAACCTTCTATAAACACTGAGTTCAGAAGAATTTTACAGAAAAGTTCTACCAAACCCTCAAGGAAAAGACAATTTTGATGTTACACGAACTGACTTCCTAACTCATTTTATTTGGCTAGCACAAACTAACTTTCAAAACCAGTTAAGAATAGTATTAAAAAAGTTATGCAAGTAAATTGTGAGTAAAGATGCAAAAAGAGTAAAAGATTTTTAAAAATATAAGTATATATACATAGATGTATAATTTATATAAAAGCAAATGAAATAAAGGAGTGTAAAAAATAATACATCATAATCATGTTTAATGTGAATTGCAGATTTGGTTCAACATTATAAAACATGTTATTGTAATTTATAACATTGTCTGATTAAAGGAGAAAAACTAAACCAAAGAACTAAAGTCTTTAACAAAATTCAACATTTATTTGAGATTAAAAAAAAACTATGAAAAAAGGAAAGATCTCTAACTAAAAAGGGAAATCTCCTACCCTCTGCAAAAAAACCCAAAGTGACAAAGGTAAGGCAAATATCATACTTAATGGTACAATGTTAAAAAACGATATATTTATTCCCACGAACAGGATAATGATGCAAACTATCATCATTTCTATTAGGTATTGGTGGTCCCAGTCAGTACAGTAAGATTAAAAAAAAAAAAAACAAATTATATAATAATTGGAAAGGAAGAAACAAAAGGTCACTATTACTAGATAATGTTTGTCCATATAAAAAACTGAAAGTATCTACAGATAATTTGTGCATATCAACATGAACAGAAAAATAATTTTAAAAATATACCATTTTAATAGCATGAAAATAAAAGTCATCTAAGAATAAACGCAACAAATTATGTGCTAGACTGTTAGAAAAAAACTTGTAAAAGATTATTAGCAGACACTAAAGAAGACCTAAGTAAGTATGCAGAGCTATACTATGATCAAGGATAGGAAGACACAATGTGATAAAGATATGATTTCCTACCAAATCAACCTACAGATTCAATGTAATTTCAATAAAAATCCTACTACATCAATTAGCCACTCAATATACTTAGTCAATCTCAAAAAATTCTAAAATTTATATGGAAAAGTAAATATTTAAAAAACCCAAATACTAATGTAGAAGAAAAATGAGGTGGGTGACTTATCAAGATCTATTTAAAAAGCTAATAATTAATACATGCACAACTAGTGTAGGATGATTAAATTGCTCAATACAACAGGGCAGAGGTCAGTAACGGTCTACATATATTGGGGAATCTGGTTGATGAAGGACCTGGCATTGCTCTTTTATGGACTTTCAAAGTGCTGCTACTAAATGCTGTTTTTAGAACAAACACTTATAGTATCACCTATAAAAATCTCTCTGGGTAAATATCTAGCCCTAACAAACTTCTGGAGGGTTTTTCTGTGTTCAATCTCTTGTTCGTCTCTGCAATGATAAGGCCTCTATACTTGGTATTCATCATTTCCCTACACGAATTGCTTGGTTTCAGCCATGCTAAAACTCCATTCAGTTCTCCATTGTGTGAGAAACCATGTTCTCTTGTCTCTATGTTTCACAAATGCTGTTCCCTCTACTGGGAACTCTCCTGTCCGTTCCCCTTTTCATCTAGATAACTCTTATTTGCTCTCTCTCTTTTTTAATGTTTGAGTTAATTTCTATCCATCTATCTGTCTATCTAGTTCATTTATTTTTATTATGGTGATATTGGTTAACAAAATCTGGTAAGTTTCAAGTATGCAATTCAACAGTAAGTAATGAATATTGTATTGTATGTTCACTGCCCATAGTTAATTTCTTTCTGTCACCACATATTTTACCTCGTCTACCTCCTCCCACCCTTTTACCTCATCTACCTCCTCTCTACTCCCACCTTCTGGCAACCATTAGTCTATTGTCCATGTCCATGAGTCTCTGATTGTCATGTTTGTTTGTTGCTTTTAGGTGATATAGCCACTAAGGAAAACAGTATGGAGGTTCCTCAAAAAACTAAGAATTGATCTACCATATGATCCATCAGTCTCTCTACTGAGTATTTACCCCAAAGACTTGGAAACCCATAACCAAAACCATATTTGCACACCAATGTTCATAGCAGCATTATTCACAGCTGCCAGGACATGGAAGCAACCAAAGTGTCCTATGATAGATGACTGGCTAAAGAAGCTGTGGTACATATATACAACGGAATACTACTCAGTTATAAGAGATGAAATACGGCCATTTGCGACATGGATGGACCTTGAGATAATGCTGAAATAAGCCAGACAGAAAAAGTTGAAAACCACATGATGTCTTTTATTTGTTCTTTAATCCTCAACTTGACATTCACTTCTCCAGAAATTCTCCCTTGACCTCTAAGTCTGATGAGAAACTCTTCTGTGAACTACTACAGTATGCAATGCCTCTTTAAGAGTTCTTCCCCAAGGCTAGAAAGTCTATCGTCTAGTCTTCACAAAGGGAATTTAACTTTTAAAAAATTCAGCTCAAATGCCACTCCCTATGAAGCCTTCCCAAATTCCTACTGATTAGAGTTAGTTGTTTCTTTAAACCCCCAATATGGTATTTATTTTACTCTCCTTATATTACAGTTTTATACCTCTCCCCATTAGCTGATACACTTCAAAATATCTGAGAGATATGTACTCCCATAGTACTTAGCACATAGAAGGAATTCAGTAAGTGTAAGATGGCTGAGTGAATGGACTAGATGAAATTAATTTTAGGCTAGACGCTGACTTGAGAACTAGAGCCTTGATTAAACAAAGGGAGGGTTAATCTAGGAACCATATCTCCTAGGAGGAAAGTGCTTCCAATTGGGTAGAAAGACCACAAATTATAAGCAATATGAACAAAAGACTGCTTCAAAAAAAAAAAAAGTGCTGCAGTAGCTGTAGAAAGTCATAAAAAAATAACAGTAAAAAAATTTCTGGCAGTGATCTGGTAATAGATTTTGACTGAATTGATTACTCACTGACAGTACTCAACATAGTCCTGCAAATGCATCAACTATGTAATGAACAGCTATTAAGTTTATTGATTTTCTGATTTCCATTGATAGCCAACAGGCCAAAGTTACACATCAATATTTGTGTTAGTAATACCCAAGAGCAAACAATTTTGACAAATGAAAACCTCAAAAGTCTAAACAGTCCAAATTAATGGAAATCTGAAGGCCAAACCTCAGAATTTACATGAAATACATAACGAATGAGTCATACATTTAATAACTCAGTGAAGTCAGTGTCGATCATTTTTTTCCTCTAACAAACTCTTAAGGTTTCCTTTATCCTAATGATGGGACCACTTCCTAATAGGTATGTTCTCTATTACCTACCACAACCAAGATTTTGAAGTTATATAGCCTCTAGTTAACACCTGGATAAACTTTACCAAGTACCTTCATATAGGTGGGTTTTTACAAAAATCACTGAGAGATATACACTGTTTTCTTCATTTTTACATGAAGAACTGATGCTTGGTGTAAGTGATGTGGCCAAGTAACTAGAAAGGTCAGTACGGGCAAGTAGGTCTATCAATTAAAAATAATATAAAATAGTAAAAGACCATTTCATCCTTCCAGTCTTAACACAATTTTCATAGCATATTACCTTATATTTGTTGACTATGCCATTATAAGTTTTTACAGTATATACTCTATTTTGTAGTCTTTTTCAACCCGACTTAACAAATAAATCCTCTTAATGCCACAGATCTACTCTGGAAAGATTGGTACATTTTCAGAAGACTCGGGCTATCTCAGTGAATGCTTTCATGGGTCCCTTTTATCATCTTAAAGGTTTAATCCAGCAGTTCTCAAACTGTGGTCCCTAGAACAAAGCATCATCAGTACCTGGAGATTTGTTAGAAATGCAATTATCCCCATTCTAGACCTACTGAATCAGAAACTCTGGGAGTGGACTATCAATTTCCAGGTGTTTTCAAGGCACACTAAACTATACTTTGTCTAAATAACACAGAAACATGTGAGGAGCTATACAGTGTATATATGTGTATAATTATATTTTGCATTGTCTTTGTAATTACATCGCAGTATTAGAATTATTTTCTTATGATACTGATTTAAGCCAGGGGTCTTCAAAATTATTTTAGAAAGAGCCAGACAGTAAATATGTTAGGCTTTGTAGGACATACAATCTCTGTCCTAATAGATTCTGCTAATGTAGAACAAAAGCAGCCGCGGACAATATGCAAACAATGAGTGTGACGTTTGTTCTAATAGTACTTTATTTACAAAACCAGGTGGTGGGCTGGATTTGGCAGGTCAGCTGTAGTGTGCTGACCCCTGATTTAAGCTGTCATTAAAACACATTTCCATTACCTGAGCTCCTTGAGCGACTGAGGGCAGTGTGTGCATAATCAGGAACCAAATGTTTCATGAATAATTCACACTGAAGATATTGCTTTATAGGAATAAAATACACACCATGTGATAAATTAAGGTTATGTATACTCTTTTAAAGGCACCCACAGAATTAAATATCAAAGGTAGAAGCTGTTCGAGGAGAAAGATCTTAGAGGTGCCGGTTCATACCTAATGTTATGTATGTACTTAATAAGTATTCGTTAATATCTGTTGATTTAATGACTAGTGGGATTTGTGACAATAAAAATATTCTGCTTTTTCAACTGTTGTTTAGAGCCAAATTTATTCTTTTTTTTTTTAAGGTAATGAGACAACATATAAAAAAATCAAAAGTCTGGGGTATATAAGCTGAGTGTGAATCCTAGTTCTTGTATTGTTAGTATTAAAACTATTCAACCTTTCCAAGACTCAGTTTCCTTACCTGTAAAATGTTTTTCACCTTAGCAGATTTGTGAGCATAAAACTAAGTGAGAGAACACTGATGAGGCACAGTGCTAGGCATATTATAGGTTTCTTTGCCCGGATTGGGCCACCTTGCTCCTCTGTTTGCTAAGTAAGCACCAAGAATACAAAACATTTAAATTTTTCCCTAACTGCAATCAAGATAAAAGACACAATATTATTATTTTGAAGTGATAACATAATTTCAAGAATCTCCTTGCTAAACCTTTTAAATACCACCCCCTCTTCCTTTCACAACCTCAGGTATGATTTTCATTCTAGCTTTAGGTCTTTTTAAATATGACTTCTCTGGACAGATCAGAATATCTTTTTTCTCTAGTTTGGTCCATGTATGGAACACTTCTTTAAAAAAAGGAAAAATTGTTTTGGAGAAACGCCAAATGAAAAGTATGGGTCAAAAAATATTTCCGATATTCTCTGCTCAGACTTTTCTTTCTCTTTTCACCCTCCAACAGAAAACAAATTAAAAGTCATCCTCAAAACATGAATACAAATCCTGACTAAAACTGCTTCAAAGGCTTCTACTCCTGGGTTGGGAGAATGACAGTTTATTGGCGCTTCCAATGTAAGGTACTCACTCAGCAACTGCTTAGTTGTGAACAATGACCTACTGCTTCAACTCAGTAGGTGATGATTAGGGCTTCTTGCAGCATTTGTTAAAAGGGATTTAACAAGTCTTACTTTACTTCAATCTGCTTCCCAGAATTCCCCCACTCTGCTGAAGATAAATGAAGGTGTACACTACTGCAAACCCCCCGGAGTCAGGTCGGGAACCACTGAGTAGAGTGAATTAACATAAAATACTAGACTGCCTCTTTCTGCCTATTTCTGTAGTAAGGTTTGTCCCTTCAGAATGAGTTTTCCTAACAGAAATGGCCACTTTTCTTTCTTTTATTTTTAAAGCAGGGTGACATTTAGAGCTTCTTTTGCTGAACTGTAGTCTTAAAAACACTTTCTTCCTCTGTACACAGTTTTGCTTTTTCCCCTTCATGACTGCATATTTCTGATAAGACTGGGGGTGGGGAGGTGGGATGGGGTTGAAGTGGGGGTGGAGGACATGAGGGAAAATGAATTTTTAGTTATAAAGACAGCAGTGAGACAGCTGAACTATATACGATCTTTAAGATTCCTTACAAATCTATCATTTTATGATTTTACTTATTTCTAATGGGAAAGAGAAGAAATAAAATGGCATTTAGAAGAAAATAAAATGTTAACTTGAAAAGTATCTGAGACAGAAGTAATTTAACCAGAATGTATTAGCAATTTATAGGAAAAAAAGAAAAGAAAAATAACAAGAGAACCTCACCACCCCCAGTCTACTTCTGGAGAATGTCCGGGAGCAGAACACATTTAGATCAATTTCCTACACCATCTGTAGCTATCTAGAGAGCATTCTGTAATGAAAACAGCCTAAGAGAAGCTTTGGCCAGATTTGTTCAAAATTATCCTATCTCTGAATGAAAGTACTATTTGATTGAAAAATATGACTTTAAAAACTATCTTAAGTTATTATTTAACACTGTTAGAAAAGGATTATATTAGATATAACTTAGAAGTTTACCACAAAAACTTCATAAACAAATGCTGAGATATGAAAAATTATCTTCAACATATCAATATAGCACCCTCATTTTCCTATTCTACAAAGAAGGCAAAACTTCTGAATAAAGAACATAAAAACACTCTACTGAGAACGTTCCAATCTATTGTCAAAAGTACTAAAGGTTTTCACTACTGGTATGCTCTGTGGTCATATATGAAAACTACACTGAGTTACTTTCAATTTACTATTTTGGCATATAATTTGATAATCAAAGATGACAGTGCCTATCCAATAATATTAAATTGCTGTACATTCAATCTAACTAAAATTTTAAGTTAAAGTCCCCCTTTAGCAGTTGCCAGTCATTATATAACTTATATATAATCGTATAATTATACAATTATATCGAAGCCCCTAATGTTCTTCATTTGGGATCTAAAGAGCCATATGTACTTAGATAAAAACAAACAAAAAAACCCAAAACAAACAAACAAACAACAAAAACAAAAACAAAAAACCCCAAAACTCTGGTGCTCCCATAATCCTGGACATCTTTGAAAATGACTAAATTATCTGGCTGCAAAGGTCAGTTTAAGTTGACATCTTTCCACAAATAGGGCGCTATACCCTATACACTATACATCTATTTAACGTGGTACCTACATTAAGAACGCTTCTCATTTTTACATTCACTAAATTAAAAAAGCTTTTAACTGTCAAAGAAGTTTTCAGTGAAAATTAAAACTATATCTATACATATACAAACAAAAGAATAACACTATCAGACTACTATTTTATTTCTTTTAGAGTTCTCTCTTTTGGCCTATTTCCTAGTAGACAATAGGAAATAAGATATGTATTATATAAATCACATAACTGGGAAATCCGTGATAAAATTAAGTTTTGACTGACCTCAAAATAGGGTAGCAAAAGATAATAAATGAAAAGCAAAAGTTTTATATAATTTAATGTACTGACCTCATTTAAGTATCAGAATAATAAATGATGTCACCACTCCCCCCACAAATTATTAGAGAGGCTTGTCTTCAACCGTTAAAATTACGCTTAGTGAATCTGTTACATTAAATTGGTGCTTGATGCTGCTGTTAATCTTAGTTCCATTAAGTTAAAAAAGAAATGCATTTAATAGCTGCATAATCTTCACAGTCTTAGTGTAAATGGGTGTGAACACTATTCAAGCTCACTCAACAGGTCAGCAAATTAAGGTCATAGTCTCCATCTCTGGGCTTCTGGTCAGAAATTTCTCTCCACCTAGAGTCATTACATGGGATCTGAACACTGTCCCATATCATAAGTAAATATATACATTATGGACTATAATGTCTATTTTATCTAAATTAAATGGATATAAATGGCAGCTATACTTTATTTGATAATTCATTCTTAATTTGCTTCTAATAAAAATATTAAATACTACTACATGGAATAACTGTATCTATAAATATATAAATAAAAGAATAACCCTACATGTCACAACACATTGCTTTTATTTTCAACACAAGGTACCCATTTTGCTTCATTTTAAATACACAGAAGATTGAAAAAATCATACTAAATATAATTTCAATTTGTTTTGTTATATTTAAAAAATTTTAAGGTAATAGATTTTCAATTAAAAACAAGCCATAGTACTTTTGTTTTCATTGTAATTAGTTTGGTTATAGATACACAATATTTCCTTTTACTTTTTTCAAGACATAATGGATCAAGTTCTTTGGTTTTTCTGTGAGAAGAAAATACTTTCATATATTATCTCAATATTTCCTAGTTCAGAAACGCAACTACATTATTTTTCAGAAGTTAATAAGATACCAATCACTTTCCTGTTTAACTAACAAATCACCCCTAATTTTTTAAATTTATTAAACATGATACTAAAAAGCTACATCAGTTTAATAGCAGATTAAATATATAATTTCTTTTTAAGGATTGCACTAAATATAATTTCTTTAAAGAATTACACTAAATGTATTTGTTTGTTTTGTCATATTTATTTTAAAAAATTTTAAATAAAAATAACCAACAGTATTCCTATATCATATACATTACACTTATGTTCTAAAATAAATTAATCTGACGTATTGATCTTTTATTTACTGGTTTGTTTCTTCTATATACTGTAAAATACTGTGGCATATCAGATATACTATGGCTTTATTTTATATTGTTCTATACACCTTCCTAATTTGTCCCACATTCTTTTTCTTATAAAATGTCAATAAAAAGATTAAGCATACGTAAACAAAGATCATAGCTAATGCCAGATGTTGAGAGCGTCTCTTGTGACCAAAGATTCTGCACCAGGTGGTTGAGCCAGCCTAATGAAGCAACACATGCTCATGAGGGATACAAAGGGTGGACTTGGAGGGACCTGCTCTCATTTGGTTATTTATGAAAGTATAGAGAAGGATTTGAAATCAAAGTAAAGATAAAATTAAACACAAGGCTTCATATTTATATAGCAGAATTTTTTTTTATTAAAGGTTTTAAAACGTCTTAAAAATTGAGGCTGAAGAAAAAATCTCGTATGTGTATTTTAGTGACAAGATGTCATTAAATATATTTCTAACTCTTCCACCAAGAGGTAAAAATGAAAATAAGCAACTTTTAAGTGGATTAAAATACAAACACAATTTCATAGGACTTATTATGTTTCTTATATCAAAAGACTTAAAAATGTGGGTTCAGGTCAGTGCTATTACAACAAACTTTAGTAAATGGACCGACCATAAAACATGACCTTAGGCAATAACTAATGAACCTGAGAGCATTTTAATATATTTTCTTATCACCAAGTGAAGCACTTTAAGTTATTACAGCGAGGCTGCATGACCTCATGCAATTGAATCATGCTAGAGCCAAATAGGCTAATGTCTTTGATAGCAATTAGATAAAGGCAGGATGTTAACTTTTACTTTAAGAAGTGTTAAACAAAGAGACTGATCTCCTGGCTTAACTTAGTTAGAAATAAGCTACTCATTTAACAGTAGAGGTTAATATGGGAATGGCCTTTTTCATCTGTCAAAAAGAAAATTAATTTTATTTTTTAAATTATCAGGGAATTTTATTTCTATAACAGATACCTTGCAAGAGTTTCTAAAGCTTCTAATAACATGTTGATATACTCTAATATCTGAGCACCTCCACTTTAATGTCTAAAATTTCAATATGTTCAGCACTGGTTGGGAAAAATCCTCTTGTCAGTCATCATCACAAAGAATTGCTTATCTGAGCTGAAGTGGGTCACAACAGAGAAATTGAATGATAACAGTACAATAAAATAATGTGATACAAGTCCTAATATTATATTTCATCAAATCTAAGATGCCATTGGTTGTAATACACAATCCTTTTATAAATCAGTAAGAAAGAAAAAGCTATCCAACTATGGCACATGCTTTCTTATCACTTAGAATTTTTTAATAGTCATTAAAAGAGCTCTTGTGGGCTAAAAACAGACTTTTAAAAATTATACATCACTCTTGCACATATAGAGACAAAGGGAAATCACTTAGGGTAGTCCTAAAACTTTTTCACATTCAAAACCTGACTATTCTGAACTGTTCAACTTAGGGTTGTTGGAATATGTTTTTCCTCGCAATAATGTTCTCTTTGTTATCAAGAGTATCTGCAAGGCAGACTTTCTTAAAAGGGTGCTCCACTGCTGTCTCTGGGGTTTTCTTCCAAGTTACTGACACCTATTCTGCAAATTCTGCTTGGAAATTTTGGCACTTTCAAAGTTATACCACTGAATATTTAAATAATCAGTGAATGGTTAGAAAAAGAAATATGATCAACTATGAATACATGACTACATATTCATTCTTGTGGTAAATCAAGATCGTAACTGGCTACTTCAACTGCTCTCAGAGCTGTTGTTTCCAAATGCTTGTCTGTGCAGCAGTGCTGGCTGAAAATCAACATCACCTGAGAAACTTTAAGAAAATATATTGGTTTTTGGGTTGATTCTCTCAAGATTCTAAAAAATATAAGGTGTTTGGAATCTAAATATTTTAAAAACCACCCTCAGGTGATTCTGATGTATGCCAGGTTTGGGAAGCACTAGTATAGTTGAGAGCATGTTGCTGTGGACGTCAAGATCAAGGTCCAATTGCTGTGTGGGCTAGTTAGCTGTAACACAGTAAAAAGAGCTCTGAATATAAAGTTAGAACATAAATTTTTCAAGTTCCAGCTCTACTACTTACTAGTTGTATGACCTTGAGTAAGTCACTTAAATTGTCACATTTCCTTATTTATAAAATGAGAATACATAATTCATAGGGTTGTTGTGGAGATGAAATTAGGTAACCTATGTTTAGGTACTAGCATGGTAAAAACACTTGGTATAAATTCAAAAAATGTTCTCTCTCTCACCTCCCCCACCACCTACATGTTTACTCCAGGCTTGTTCATACTGACAGATTTGAAAAATGTAAGCAATTTCCTCAAGGCATTCCCCAATTCTCTCAGCTGCAAGTAATCTCCCCCCTTCTCACATGCAGTCTACCTGTATTTCCTCACTCGAGCTTACTTCTATTGCGTTTTATACTTATTTATGCACATTATATATCCCTCCCTCCACCCCCCAATAGGCTGAAAACTTTTTTAGAGCAAGAACTTTACCTAATTTGTCTTCAGAGCACTCACATTTAACACAGTGCCTGGAACAGATACGGGGTTTGCTAATGAAAGGATACGAATGAAATAGCAAGGCAGAGATCCAGTTTCCATATTGACCTCTCTCTTCAAACAACCACTTACTGTAAGAGGTCACTGCCGCTCAGTCAACACTACAAGTCAGACAAAGGAGCATCAGAATAGGATTTATCAATTAGTCATTAAATCAACTAACATTTACGTGAAGGCTGGTAGAGGGAAGAACATTTAAAGAAAATCATATATATATGCATTTTCTTAGTCTGCGAATATCTGTAATGTTTGTGGGGGAAGGAATGAGGCTGTGGTACAGTTTACCTGAAGACATGATAATCCATATGGCTGATAAACAGTCAAGCGAGCATATTTGATGAAGCAAAACTTAAGTTTTTCTTTGATGCTTGTAAATAAACCTTTAAGATCACACCCTAAATTCTTTAAAATACTGTATGGGAATTTTACATACACATGGATGTCACGTCAACCCAACTAAAAACTTTTTAATTAAAGCTAGAAATTTTTCTGTAATTAATTTATAGTGAACATACAATGTTATATTGGTTTCAAGCATACAACATAGTGGTTTGATATTCTGTACTCTTTATTGTTTCAGGGGAAAATGTCTTTGGGTAAAAACTTGAGGTAATTGAAAATCACGCCTATCTAATCTATAAGAGTCAGCCTACACTGGAAAATAAAAAGCATATGTAAATCTACCATATGACTAAAAATAATTCACAAATTTTTCTAAACATAACTTTGTGGTGGGAGAGTCACCAACTGCAAAAAGTAGCCAGTTACTGTTGGATGTGATGAAAAAAAAAATACCACAAAACCTCAGAGTTCATATATTGATGAAGTAAGTGGAAAAGGGATTCCTGAATGGAAAGTGCAATCTAACTCTGGCCACGTTTTAAGTCACAGGAAAAGACTGGATCAGAGACAGAACTCTGGTGTTAGACATTGCTTTCGTGCTTAGTGAGAGAACAGATGCTATTAATGATCCTGACATATTCATATTATACCCGATGTGTAAGATTTAAAAAGATATATTAGAATCAGAACCAAGCTGGCTTAAAGTATGTGATAAAATACTTGCTTTTAGGACCACCATTTCAAAGGGATTTTTAAAAGTTTATATTTTTTAGAAATAAAAATATTTGAATATTAAAAACGTGAAATTATTTCAGTTATTGCCCAAGGCACAACCTACAATTACCTTCAGGTAATGAATGATGACACAACTAAGTGAACTTTTTAGTAAACAAGATAAATGAAGCGACCTACAATCTTCATTCTTAGGTTACCAAGGGAAAACAATTAAAATTTTTCTGAATCATATTGATAAAGGTACAATAATATGGATTGCTAATGTGTTAATATTGAGGAATCATACAGAAAAATAATAAAAGCAGTTGAAAAACTGGCTCTGTTGTTTTAGGACCAGGTTTAGTTTGTTCAACATTGTGGTAAAACATTTAACTTAAAAATAATTGATTAAGAAAAACTACTACAGAGTTGTATCTTCTATTTTATATTCTAGCAAATATATTTGCTTGCTATAACTAGAAAAACTAAAACTATAACACTTCCATTTTATATATGAATTATAGTAAAGATTCAATCAAGTTATTGATGAGCTGCCTTAATATTCTTAGATTTAAAGTTTCCCACAATAAAGTCTATTTACCTACAATTAGTAGTTAGTAGCTTCTATGAAATAATATTATTTCCAAATATTGATCAAAGCATTTTAAAAATTATTTTGGAATCAAGCATTGAGTATTTGATTTAAAATTTTCTACCTTTGAAATGCACAAAAATATATTGCTGCTGGAGAACTGCCTGAAGAGATTAAAATGTATATATTTTTAAAACCAGTATGCACAGTTTAATTATGATTTTCTTTCACAACAGGTTATTTATTTTTATATTTTACAGACTAGCAAGTCTTTGTAATGGTATATATAGATTTCACTCTGTTTTGAACATCTTATATACCAATGGTTTACTTATTTCATTTAAAAATACAGTGAAATTCCCTTAATAACCAATAACATCTTTCTTGTTTGTATTCACTCGTTCTTTCTGCCCACGTGGGCTCCACTTCTAAGCTCATTCAAAATGATGTTTTCCAAGCCTGTGCCACATGACTTGTTCATATAAATGGAGCAAATTAAACTGTCTCCACATATATCCTATCACATTTGTAGCCCTGATTTCTCTCTTTAACACGTGGCCAAGACACCGTATTATCTGCCTGCAGAGGTTGACCTCAGGATATTAGATTCTGCCACACAGCTCTCTTGTACTAAACCGAGGGGAAACACTTAATCGCCCCTGCCTTTTCAGGAAAAAATCAACTTTAAATTTGCCATGATGAAAAATCAATAAACCAGTAATTGCTTGGCTTATCATTGCATGGAGGAACAAATTGGGAAGCGAAGCTTAGCGTCCACACAGATTTCAGTGAGACACATGGAGTTTCAGGATCACTAAGCTAGAAAAGGAAAAGGTCTCAGAGTGATAATTAAATCTACTCATGCTGATTTTCTGCCAAATTTATTTCCCAAGAGTATATAAAAATGTTTCACTGCTTACTAGTGAGGCATAACTAATCAAATCAACATTACACAAACATATACAAGAAACAAAAAATGCAAATTCAAGGCCACAGGCATCAGAATACATTCTTGAGAATGAATATTAATGTAATATTTAAAATAAAATACTTAAATTTGTCTTTTTAAAGATTAAAGTTTATTTTTTTTGCCGTGTAAGTGCCCATAAAATTTTTTATTTTATCAGCCAATACAACATTCTAATTACTTCATAATCTTTCAACTCTAAATTGTAGAAGTTTTTAATTAAGCAGCAATGCTTAAGAATAAATCTCAAACTATGAAACATTAAATATTTTAAATTCCCACAATTACCTCTTTAGCTCATTTTACTTGAGTTCTCTATGCTTTGCTGATGCAAATACATGCTATCAAATGTAAATCAGTTCATTATTCCCATATATTTTCACCACATTGAATGTGAACTACAAGATCTGCTATCTATATTATGCTTTACAAATAACACAGATCTATTGTCTATGAAATAGAATGAGGAATATACATCATCTTTCCATCAAGGAAAGCAAATACCAACTAAAAATATTACTGTATATGTTTACTGGTTTAAAAAAGTATTACTACTAGTAGACCTAATTTAATGCACCAAATTAGTATAGTTTCAATGGAAGTTCAAACGTAATCACACTCAGACATTCGTATTAAGAGGAAGGAAGCAAAAGCCCTTTCTTTTTCTGTTTCTTTTCCTTTTGTTGAAAATGATTTTATGTGTGTCCTTCAACTGGCTACTGGGACTATGATAATTAAAACATTTAAAATAGCACAAGCCCCCCAGTCTCTAATCTGAAGCTCAGGTCAGCTGTCTGTAGATTCTAATTTGTCCTCCATTTGTATTCAATACAAGAAAATACTGAATATTTAACAGCAAACCAGCAGGAGTGAGTATTGTGGGCTTAGAGGTTAAATAATTTGATTTTTGTGCAGATTACATGTAACATCCAACATCTAATCTCACACCTGATTTGGCAATACAATTACAATAAAAATAATGTAGAAACATTATAACTGTAGAGAAATAAAAACTTTTCCTAATGGGTTGAGGAACAATTTCATTTAAAGTATTACATTTGTTTACTATATTTCTAAGGCCTAATTTTTCAATAATAAAAGTGAAAATGACTTTATAAAGCATAACAGTTAATGAGAAAAGTGTAACTTCTATCTTCTGTAATGGGTACGATAGGTTCCATCCATTTTAGCTCACTAAAAAGCAGTGAGATTTGCAAACAAAATATAAGAATATGGAGGGGGCTTTAAGTTTTCTATTCCATTCTCTTGCCTTTAGGCAGGACTATACTTAAACAGAAGCTTTGTTTTGATCTAAGGTATTTGATCCATCTGTTGAAAAATCCAAGAGCTGTTTCTTAAGAATAATAATAAAATGAAAAACTAGAAGTTGAAAAACTCAATTTCTTTATGACATCATGGATTTAATTATAAAAGTTATATTAAAAATTTGAATTAAAAATAATATTTGCTGGATTAAACCTTATGTTACACAGGTAAAATATAAATATTATTAGACTAATAAGTAGGAGAAAACACAAATAGATTAATATCTTTGCTAAAGATCTTATCGAAAAGTTAAAATAAAAGGCTGAAAATTATACAATCAAATGTTCTTCATAAATGTGAAGATTATCACAATGATTTCTATTAAATTCATTATTGAGAAAGAATTTATTAAGTTCAATGAAACTGAGGACAAAAACAAAGACAAGCATTTCAGACAATAAATAGGAAATATAAAACTAAAGCCTTTTATTAGCTGACTTTCTAGACTGATAAGATCCAATGTCACATTTTAAAAATGAACTCAGTTTTTAGAATCCCTCTGGGAGTCATCATTTTTGATTATTACACTAATTGACCTCTGCTGGGTACTGGGCACTCCAAAGTCGACACTTACAAGCAGGGTCTCTGCTCTCTTGCAGCTCAATTTCCAGGGAAGCACACATTATTATTACTGTTGTTACCATTATTATTATCTAAATGATAAAAAGCAGGGGAAATGATCCTATTATAAAATGGAAAGAGTATAGAAAAAAAAAGGACACTGTCAATAGTTTTAAGATTTCAACATTTGAACACAGTTTCACATTCAACGTAATCTCAATTAGTTTATTACTTTTGCTTGATTCCTGCCTTTCGTTTGTGACATAGCAGTTCTGTGGACTTTTTTACTCTACCTCTCTTAGGGACCTGCAACTTCAATGCACTAATATGGATAAAGAAGCTGTGGTACATACATACAATGGAATATTACTCAGCCATAAGAAAAGATGAAATATTGCCATTTGCAACAACATAGATGGATCTTGAGATTATCATGCTAAGTGGAATAAGTCAGACAGAAAAAGTTGAGAATCATATGATTTCATTCATATGTGGGATAAAACTGAAGGCAAAAAACAAGACAGACAAACAAAACCTCATAGACATAGACAACTGTTTAGTGGCTACCAGAGGGAAAGGGTGGGGGGCAGCAGAAAGGGTAGAGGGGGTCAAATATATGGTGGTAGAAGATTTGACTTTGGGTGGTGAAAACACAATGCAATATACAGATGATGTACTATAGAATTGTACTCTTGAAACCTATATAATTCATTAACCCATGTTGTCCCAATAAATTTAATACAGAAAAAAGAAAAAGAAAGAAAAAAGGGACTCTTAGATCCAATTAGTGTGGGAGAAAAACTTCAATGCTATCAACCAACCTGAATTCCAAACTCATAGACCTTCCCCAATCATGTGATTTAGTTTCTGTTCTCTTGTGTGATTTGTGTAAACAATTTAACTATTTGCAACTCAATTTCCCAACATGAGAGATGGGAGAACTGGACTAGAAACTCATTAAAGTTTATTTATTCAATGAGTAAGTTTCAGTGAGTGCCTGTGATTTTTCTTTCAGTTTAGCTATGTGAACATAGCAGTACAAGGTGACCTGAAAATGCATAGAACAGGATTACCAATTCTAGCTTGTTGGGGATCAGGGAGTGGTGGGAACCAATATGACAGCTTTACCTGATACCTAACATAACTTAGATATATGTTTAACAAAGAGCAATCTATGACGATCAAGGAAATTGTGCAAGCTTTCTGTGGGTCTGAGTCACAGGACAAAATAAATGACACTGCTTCCTAGCAGTTCACAAAACAGCCTATAAAAATAGAGCTCAAAGGCATCCTTCCTCAAAATAGCAAGGTGGTTTTCTGTCTCTGCAAACCATTTCTAAGAGCTCAAGCTATCACTCTTAAATTTTTTGTTTGAAAATCTTAATTCTGTCGAATTGAATTCAAATTAGCAGTTTCAAGAGTATTTCATTTCCCCAGAGATTAGAGCTCCTATGTAAAGATACCTGTGATGATAGGCTCTGGATTATGCAGATCACAACACCCCTAGATAGTCACTTCATGATAATGAATTAGGACACACTGAAAAACATGATAAAGGTCTGTAATGATAACAGACTTTAAATATAATCCAAGGGAGTTTAGAAAAGTGTCTCAAATTTTTATTTTGCAGTAGAAGTGTAATTTAAGGTATTATTTTTCAAACAAACAAACAAACAAACAAACAAACAAACAAAAAGTCCCAAACCCCAATACATATGCATTTACAGTTTTTGTGATAGTTATATTTCAAGGTAAATTAATTCAAAAACAAATTAATGTAAAATGCATAAATTGAATATGGTTTCAGTACCCTTACGCCCAAATGTCAGTCGTTGATAAACAGGCTATGGTGTTTATAATTTGCCTAACTTTCATCTAAGAGACTGTAATATAAAAATTAGAAGATAAAATACAATTTTATCATTCAGCGAACTTTCAAATCCAATGTGTGATTTTTTTCCCTCCAAATATCACCTAAGGTATTTCAGTAATAAAAGGTCCACAAAATATCTTTTTGATTTTAAATACATTAAATTCTAGATTGATTAAATGACCGGGCTAATTAAAGTCTATATTAATTAATCTAGAGAAAGAATAAAACACTTTGGTTGACCTCAACTTTAGTCTTCTTATTCTTCTGAAAGATATTCAAAATAATTTGTATTAATTTATGATACATTGCTATCCTTCCAAAATAATTGATTCCAAAGCTTTTAACATAACACATTTCTCTATCTTAGTTAGAATTTTACTATATCCAGATATAATAACAGATGGGAAACCTTAATTTTTAGGGGGAAAAAAAATCTCATTTCCTATTTGTATGATTTCTAATCCTTTCTTCCCATGCAGTTTTGTATGCTGGGAGAAGTCTGCCTGGTTCCAAAGGTGAACACTAAACAAATACATGTGAAAGATGAACTTGAAACTGCTAAACTCTAAACCCCTGACTTGTGCAAAGGAAAACATTCTTTTCAATAAAAACATCAAAAGCTTGAAAGCAAGATCTGTAATTTTAAAAATGAAAAGAAAATGAGGGGTAATCAGTATTTCTAGAATATAATTTAATACCTATTGGCTCAAAAATCTGTTAGTAATAAGGCCAATGTTAAGGGTGTGATGTATTAGTTAAATGAATTATTTTACCAGCAATTTCACTAACATGATTGTCCTCATGAGTGTGTGTGGTTTATCACAAACTGTCACAGGTAAAAGGCTCGTTAGTTCAGTGTGGAGACATCATTGATGGAAAAATATTGGCAGTAAATGTTAGGAGTGACTGTTCTGAGTAAGGTACTGTGCAAGCCCAGAGATCATAAAAAGGTATGAATCACATGGTTTCTGTATTCAAGGAGCTATAGTTCAGTTGAGAAGGAGACTTCAAATAATGCGACTGATTTTAAAAACAAACCAGAATATATAAGTATTTTCCCTCAACATTACTTATTCAAATGATATAGACGTTGCTTTAACACTTTGATTTTCATTGCCTACCACACAACCACCACGTAATTTTCAGAGCCCACCATACAATCTTTTGAATAATCTAAAAGTTGTCAAATTGGAGGCTAAATTATGTTTCTGTCAGTATTGTTAGACATTCGGAGTCATATTAGTTGAACAAAGTCGGGTGTCAAGCTTGGCTAAACTGTCGTTAGTAAGGCAAAAACAAAAACAAAATTGGGTGCTGCATAAAGTTACCAGGCTTAGTTCACTGTATGTTTTGAAAACTGATCCCCTTAAAGAAGACAATAACTGGATGCAATAAAGCCAATCTCACTTGCAAAAAATAAAACATAACATCTCAAATTATTAGCTACAAAATGAATGATTTAGATCTGTGGTTTAAAAATGCCAATCTATGGCTTGGTATTGGCTGGTTAAATAATAACCACTGGGGGTGTGTCCTGATTCTTTGATCAGGGGTGAGGCCTGGGAATCCATACACTATATTTAAAAAGTTCTCAGATATCCTAATGACTGTGCCCATAAGTCAATTGCTAGCATTGTTTGCTATGATCTCATTAAGCCAATGGATTTATACAATTTATTATAATTAGTAATCCGAAGAATAAAGACATAGGAAAATTAACCCACAATGACACAATGCCATATGATGCTGCTATCTTCCATAAATTTGTTTTCCTTTTATTAATAAGTTTTTTCTGCTTTATCTTTTAGTCAACAACCTTATTATCTTTTAGTCAACAACCTTCTACATATCAAATAGTGAAAACAATAGCATTCTCCATTTTCAACCCCTGTCCTAGTTATATTTTTTTCAGAAAATAACCAATTAATAAATCTTTACTGGAGGACTTCATATATTAAAGTTGAACAGAAAAGAAAGGAATTTCTAGGAAAACAACCAGATTTCTGATTCAGTCATTTCTACTAACTAGCTTTTCTTAACTTCAAAAATTTTACCCAGGTTTTGATCTTGTTAATTTAAGCTACTGCTGCTAAAAAAGAAATAATTGGTGGAAAGGAAAGGAGGGATTATAAAAGTGATATCCTAGCTCTGTAGAGACACAACACTGTCCTGAGGAGTAAAAAATTATTATCAATAGGTAACACACGACTCCCTAAAGATATATTAGATGAACATAAAAACAAATAGATTGATAACTTGAGGTAGAAGGGGAAGAGGAGTAGTGAGAATTGTAGTTTTGTATGTTTAAGATAGTCTCAATTTCATTATGTCTGAAAGTGTAATTTCCTCATGTTACTAAATTAGGCTCTCATTCTCTACCATGTCTACAAAAGAAATTACTATTGTTTTGTTTTTTTATAAGTTCACAGATGTGAGATAGAATTTGGTAACAGTGTAAAATGATTGTGACATTCTGGACAAAATGCTAATATTTTTTAAAACTTGTCAGAGTGATTGGAGTGATAAGATGCGACGTAATGCAAATTTACAAATGTTGGTTGGCAAAAGATTAAAGCTACATTATTTACAGTTTTTCATCTCTTATTTTAAAGAATTATCAAACAGACACAACACTGAATAATTCAAATTTTAAACATATTGATTTATAAGAGTGGAGTTTATTAAGAATAAGAGGAGACCAAAAAAGTATTACTTCGAAAGGTGGGTATATTCTTCATTCAAAACTCTGCTCAAATATCATACTATAGACTCTTACTGAAAATACTACAAAAAAAATCCTTCCCTCAACCTATCTTTCACCATGTTCTACTGTTCTCCCTACCAATAATCGTCCTTTCTTATATATTTATTTGTTATTATATGTCTCTTCCCATCAGAACATGCTCCCTGTTTTGTTTCTCTTGTAGCCCAGGACTAGAGTGGTGTATTTGTTGAATAAGCATATGATTAACAATTGTAATAAATACCATGAAAAGACAGCATGGAGTGCCAGAAGACAAGACGATTAAATTGTGAAATAAGGATATATAGTTCCTCTGAACATACAATATTTAAGTTGACACCTAGAATACTGGCATGTATTAACCAGGTAAAGAAGCAGGAGAACTTTCCAGCTTTCCAAGTATAGAGAAGAGCACAAGTGAAAGTCCTATAGGAAGAGAGAGCTTCCTTCTTTTTTTTAAAACACAGGAGGAGGCCAACTGAAGCTAAGCATTCCCTGTTCCCACCTCCAGCATGATTTCTGGGACATTTGCCACTGTAGACATTTCATAAATAAATTACAAAATATACAGTCTTTCATGTCTAGCTTCTTGAACCAGTCTCATGCTGTAACATGTATTAGTTCATTCCTTTACTTGCTGAATAGTATTCCATTAGATGAATATACCACCTCATGTTGATGAATATTTGAATCATTTCTAATTTTGGCTACTGTAAATAATGGTGCTATGAATATTGTGTACAAGTCTTTGTATAGACATGTTTCATTTCTCTTTGGTTAAATAGCTCCATGAGCAGGATTGCTGAGTCAGCAAATTAACATTTGAGAAACTGTCAAACATTTTTTCAAAGTGTCTTTACCATCTTATGTTTTCACAGCAATGTTTTACATTCTCTCCAGTTGCTCTGCATTATCAAAAATACTTGTTATTTTCTGTCTTTTTAATTATAGCCATCTTAGCAGATGTGAAGTGTATCTCATTATGGTTTAAAGTTGCACTGAGGCTGTAAAATACAGAACTAAATATTTTCTCTTTTTATGAAAAAATAAAAATAGGAATAACTACTATTTTAGAAAGATAAGTTTTCTTTCTTTAAATTTATCTTTCACTTATAGTTGACATACAATATTCTATTAGCTTCTGGTGTATAACACAGTGATTACACATTTGTATACCTTACAAAGTGACTGCCTGGTAAGTCCACTACCTATCTGACACCACACACAGCTATTATAATATTGTTGATTATATTTCCTATACTGTACATTACATCCCTGTGACTATTTTTATAACTCCTAATTTGTACTTCTTAATCCTTTTCACTTTTTTCATCAACACTCCCAACCCTCCTCCTCTCTAGAGAGTATTATTTTGCATAATACTCTCTAGGTCCATTCATGTTATCACAAATAAGGTTTCATTCTCTTTTATAACTCAGTAATATTCCATTGCATATGTGTACCACATCTATAGATGGAAACGACAATGAGATATCACTCACACCTGTCAGAATGGCTATCATCAGCAAATCAACAAGCAACAAGCATTGGCAAGGATGTGGATAAAAAGGAACCCTTCTGAACTATTGGTGGGATAGTAAATTGGTGTAATAACTATGGGAAATAGTATGAAGATTCCTCAAAATATTAAAAATAGAACTACCACACAACTCAGCAATTCCATTTCTAAGTATTTATCGAAAGAAATCTGAAACACTAATTAGAAAAGATATATGCACCCCTATGTTCACTGCAGCATTATTTACAATAGCTAAGATATGGTAGCAGATAAATTTTCTTTAAGAATTAACTAACTCCCACAATGGCAATTTGTGTGTATAAAAATAAACTCATTCTTTTGTCTGTTTTTTCAGAACAACTTGGTTTTCAGACAGTTCTACCTTCAGATGAACAACATCAACTTTGATGCTTACTGTGACCAAACCACTGATTATATGTGAGACCTTTTCTTAGTACTTTACCATTCTTGGGGTATGTAAATTGACTTTGAAGCACTAAGAGTAAATCAGAAATGTTTTTCCACACTTCAATTCACATTAATAATGCTGAAGGAAGCCAAGCAACATTATACATATTCTAGTGAAGAATTCCTAAAAAAAAGTCTATATTTGGAAAAGAGATTGCTATGCAATGCATAGACCTAAAAGTCTTCTTGACAAAAATATGAACCAATTTAAAAAAGAGACTGTGATTTTGTGTTCAGATTAGTGAACATTGTGTTTAGATTAATGAATTAGTACTATTTTGGGAAAATATCCAGTTTTCTCTGTAATTTTTATCTAAAAGATGGGTCTAAATTTTTTTAAAAGTTAAAAAAAAAAAACTGGGCAACTGATGGTCATTAATATACTGAATATCATTAAATTTCCATCTTGAGTGAATTTAACCTTAACGTAGTATTTTTCTCTGTTCCATTAACTAAATAAACGAAGAATCCTCTACTATAAGAGAGTTAGTCATTGAACCCTGCAAAGAAGCAACTATTGTCCATTAACAAAAATTCTGTTTTGAAGTTCATGCTAAACATTAATTTCACAATTATGAAATAAGATTAATACTCCCTACCTTGCAGAATTAAGAAAAGTTAAATAACATAGGCTTGTGAAAGTTTACTGAAAATCATAAAATACTATACAAATAAAAAGAACAGCCATTATATTATTATTAATTGTTGTTGTTGCTGGTATTATTCCATCTCTGGCCTAAAGTGTCTCTCTTTCCATCATGGATTATAATTCTGAAAATACAAATTCTATAATTGCATAGGGAAACTTTTTATAAACAAATGGAATGATTTTCCACATATATAGTACTGGTAGTAAGTACTTGTATGGGTACAGCATTAAGCTCCAATACCTGGACTACATTTTGTTACTGATACACATCTTATATCTCTGACAAAATATGCTGTTACTAATCTAAATAAACATCCAAAAATAGAAGAATGCTTAAGTTACAGAATATCTATAACTATGGACTATTATATAACCATTAAATTGTTTTCAAAGAACTCTTAATAACATAAGAAAATATATAGCTAGTGAAAAATGCAGAATACAAAATTGTATGAATGTGGGAGGTGAAAAGAGTAAGATGGATTTGTGAAATGGGAGGTGGTATAACGTGCGTTTATACTTCATTGGCAACTTTTTACTATGTAAAAATTTGGAGGCCTAATAAAGTGGCCTCCCCTGCCTAGTAAGATCTCTCTCTTCTCCTCTCATATTTAAACTCACATATAGGCTGTATGATCTAAATACTTTAACAAAAAAAGAAACAAGCAAAGAAACATTAGAAAGATATGCCAAAGTATTAGAAATTTTCTCTCTGGCTAGTAGGATCATGTATATTTATTTCCTTCTTTATACTTTAATATATTGTTCTCATTGCCTATAAATTAAGTCCACCCAATTTTTATTAAAATATGATTATATTTAAAAGAATGACTAGGCAAAACAAAATGCAGTATACAAACTCAAGAGAAATTTTCAAAATAAAGTCTAATTAGTATATCAATCCTCAACTTAAAAATTAAACACTTAGATTAAAATCTGGCAGTTTAAGTCTTCTGGTCTTCATGTTTCCCATTTCGAAAAAGATGTTTCAATGTAAAGGTTTTTGGGGGGTGGGAAATGGAGAAGAAAATATCCATTTCAAGAGATATCGTCACAGGGTAACACAGTGGAAAATCATATAGCACAGTGATCGAGATCTTAGACTCTGGCATTAAAAGAGTACTCAAATATTTGCTTCTCCAACTTACTATCTGTATGAGCTACTATTATTACTGTTGTTATCATAAAATAGAACACCGTTTCTATACTGGAAGACATACACTTTAAACAATCTGGCGAGGAAAAAAAAACCCTATCTTTTAAATTTTCTTTCCTTTAAAATGTCTGTTTATTCCAGATCTGGATTTTCATTTCTCAGATAATTTTATTTTTAAATTTTATTCAGAAATTCTAAGACTTGCAAGCACAGAAATAATTATAGATTGGCCTCTAAAATATAATTAGATGAATTCAGGCCATTTCCATAACTTGGATTCAAGTTTATAATCTAAATCATCCTGATGTCAGATTTGGCTCAGTTATCAAATTCACATTAACATGAATTCCATTAGTGTTTAGTGATTTGTGTTGGAAAACAGTGCTAAAAGGGAAGGTACTTCTGACCTAGCTTAATAAACTCAAATGAAAGATGTGAAGAAATATGTCACCTACATATATAATAAACCAGCTATAAGCTGTAAATTTTCCATTAACTAGAAACTTTACAGAGAATTATATACTAAATAAGGTCACATAATGTCCTCTAGAAATTCAAAGATACTTAAAGGGAAATGACCAAGAGTTAAGAATTACTTATTGAGTTCATACAGGATGCTTCTAATTTTGAATGTTGAATTTCATTTTCAATTATTACGATATGTTGACTTACCTTAAAGATTTACCTTAAGAAAACCCCAGCTACATGTACAGTAATTTACAATCTTAGCTTAACTATAGTCACATGAAAAAACAAGACATCTTTTCAAGCTTTTGTATTTAAGGTATAAGAGTGATTTAGAAAAGGGAGAAATACAGGAGAACTTCTTGCAGAGCAATATTTTTCAAACTGAGAATGATGACCCATTAATGGGTGTTTTGTTTGTTTTATTTTGTTTGAAAGTCCAATTCAATCAGGAAAAAATATTGCAGTGGATATGTATTTTTTTGTAATTTTTTTTCAGTTACATGTACATATACATGTGTATGTGTAGCAGGTTGCAAAGTATAATATACCTCACCGTGTTTTCTATATAAAAAAAGCTAGAGAGAAAAATTGAAAGGATGAAGAAAGGAGTTTTGTTTTTTTTTTTTCAACAAGAGACTATTTTAAGTAGTTTTAGACAGAAAAGACTTATTTATTTCAATCCACAAAGTAGATGCTGGTCAGTGGCATTTCTCTTAACATTCTAAAAAAGATAATGAATAGAAACCAATCTCACTCTGGAATTATAAAATAACCTGAATTTAAAAATCAACCTGATTTCAAACAATCATCTATAAATATGGTGGGTAGAAACAAAGACTGGGTAAAAGTAAATACAATAACAATTATTTGGCACACCTAGAATGTTACAAAATTTTTCTTTTTCACTGATCTCTATTTTGGAGATCATTTAGTGATGGTTCACAGAGTAGATTTATTATTCCTTGTTTAAATAAATAAGTATTTTTGTTTTGTTTTTTTTGTTTTTTTCTCTTCTCATGAATAACTCTCATTTTCTTGAAGTGTCTTGGTGTGTATTAGCTCAGAGATTAATGAGCACACATATCATCACTGTGGTGCTCTCTGCCTCAGTCAGCAGCGCTATACAAGGTTGGTCCAAACTACAAGTAATAACGGTTAAATCAGTTGGACAGAATTCAACAAGATGACTGAATCCTCTCCTTTATTGTTATGCCAACTATTTCTTAACATTCTCAATGTTGTTGTGGTAATCTCTTATAGCCTTATAGAGTTTGAGTCATCCAAAACACTGATCAAACTGCTGACTTGCCTTCACTGGCAACACCCTGAGACAAGTTGTCTTAAGCAGGAAGTCCAGAAAGAGTCCTGAGACTCAGAAAGTGAAAGACTTAGCAACACAGGCTCGGGGCGGGGGGGGGGGGGGGGCGGGGGGGGGGTAGGACTAGCATTTCATGCAACTCCCTTAGACGTACACTTTTGTTCCATTAGACATACACTTTTGTTCCATGGCTCACACCTTTTAAACCTGGGTTCTAGTCAGACCTTCCCCAAATCCTCTGCCAGCCTCTGCTTGGATTTCTAGTCTAGAATTCTGATTTTTTATTACATGAGTTTCTTGAAATTCAGTTATCTTCTGGTACAGTCTAACTTACAATTCCACCTCAATCCCTCTTGCCCTATTGCTGTGACAAATATCCAGGATGGCAGGGAATGACAGAGAATAATTTCTTTTCTTGACATCAGAGATAATTTCAATTCGGTCCAGCTGATAATCTTGGAGTAATAATAGTTTAGAGTAAGATAGAAATGTCCAGAATTGATCAAATGATTTTATATAAACAAATTTGGCTTTCTCTATTCTATTCTAAAACAGTGGTTAGTTATCCAATACTAAATCTGCACAAGTAATTAGGGTTTCCACAAACTAATTTCTTTGAACGATATTCCTCACTGTGTTTCCCAATTTTATACTAAGTAAATTTCATTGGAAAAGCTGTAATTTTGAACATTTTTATCTTCCAATTTCCCCCCATCAGTTAGTAACATGGGTTAAGAAAATAAAAGACATAGAATATCATGTATTTTCATAAAAATACAATAAACATATATACTTTCAAGAAAGGCCAATTATAGTAAAAATGGTCACATAAATATATTTCTAATAGAGAGAAACAAGGCTGATTTTCTGTAAAATTTTTCAGTAACAGAATTCTTGGATGTCCATTCTGCACTTCTAAGAGCAGGGTTAAAGCTTGTAGTCTGCAAGTAAGGCAAAAAATATGTTTTGGGAAATAAAATATTTTGGGGATAAAATATTCCATTTAAGAAACTAGGTTTGACTTTATTATTTATAACACATATCGATTAGTATGTAACCAATAATTTAATGTCCTTAAAATATTTATCTCTGAATATGTTATAGCTATACATCTTATGGCCAAAGGCAGATTATAAGGTATGCTGTAGGAGATAAACATTCACACACTCTAATTGGATTTTGGTCATATTTCTTTTATTAGAGATAATAATTTGTTATAGTGAATATATTCTGACATCATTAAAGCTATTCATAAGACTTGAGCCTTACTAATGTTAACAATTATGAATTACAAAAATTATTTGAATTTTATCTGTTTTCCATTAACAGGTAATTATTATTTCCACATATTGATACTATAAACAAGACAGAGTGTTCTTACTTAGGCTGAGCCATAATCATCTTATATAAATAGAACCTGATTCATGCACTTGCTCATTTGTCTTCCTGATGTAAACACTGGCCTGTGTTTGATCTTTAGCAAATAGATAAATCTCCTATTTCTGCTAAAAACTAAATGTAAGATGACTTGACTGGTAGATAATGTTGCCTGCTCATTCAACTCAATATCAGTTTTCTATTCAATAAACAAGTGTGCAGATGCTCCTGAACTTACAATGGAGTTACATCCTGATAAACTCATCATGAGTTGAAAACGCATTTAATAAACTTAACCTACCCAACATCACAGCTTAGCCTAGCCTGCCTTAAACATGCTTGGAACCAATATCCAAAAAATGCCGGCAACGCAGTATACATAGAGTATTAGTTACTTAACCTCATGATCGTGTGCCTGACTGGAAGCTGTGACTCACTACCACTGCCCAGCATCATGAGAAAGTATCGTACTGCATATCGCTACCCTGGAAGAAGATCACAATTCAAAATTCAAAGTATGGTGTCTACCGAATACATATCACTTTTGCACTATCATAAAGTCAAAAAATTATTAAGTTAAACCATTGTAAGTCAAAAACCATCAGAAGATCTTTCAAACATAGTGTAAAAGCAGGCTTTGGCTAAAACCATTTTATTGATCTTTGCCATACTGTTTATTTTCCTGAGAAGATAGGGACATGTAGTGTAAGACTTTGTATTGTATTAACTGATCTATCTTCAGCTTCTGATTTCATAGATAAACTCATAGATGCACCACAGGAGTCATGATTGCACCATAGTTTCCTTTAAAGTTTTCTCGCAGTGGCACTTCTACAATTAGAAGATGTAGGAGTGAACTTTTGAAAGATAAGATAGACTTTGAGAAGTTCAGCTTTCCCAAGGAGGAAACCCAGCAAATCAATGGAGGAAAAATGAAAAAACCCAAACCAGACGCGCTTGAGACAGAAAGGAACTTTGCCAGTGCTGTCCCTCCCGCAGCAACACTGCACAGGGCTTAACCAGCCAATGGCAACCTCTCTCACAGGAGAAAGGGAGACCAGTGAGTGCTTGGCTTTCCCCAGCTGTGCAGGACATGACTGGAGAAACCCATTTCTTTCCAGCAGCACCCAGAGAATTGAGGTGGGAACTCCATGACTGGGGGGAAGGAGTAGAAGGAAAGAGGCAGATAAGAATATTAGGGGGCATTCAAGAGATGCAGTTTTGGATGACCATCTTTAGGATCTTCAGCAGGAAGTAGGCTGATGAACCTATGGGAGAACCTCACCTGAAGATCCCTCACTAAGCCCATGGGCACCCGCAATGCTACAAGGGCTAACCCACAACTCCACCCACTCTGCAGCCAGCTCCCCGAGTGCGCTCCCGAGTGCGCTCCCGAGTGCGAGTGCGGCAGTGAGCGTGAGCTCTGGCAAAGAGAGTGCTCTCAGAAAAACAGACCAGGCTCTGTGGGCAAGGGAGAAACCACAATCATGAGTTGCAGTGCCACCTTCTGGAAAACGACAGAGAAGTTTGCAGCAGCCAGCCTGGTGAGTTGTAAGGAGAGAAAACATACAAGCTTAAGGATTCTGCCACAAGAGGGTGCAAGAAGCGGGAAGCACGTGCATCCATACAAAGTCAGAAAATCCCAGATAGAACAGGACCACCAAAAAGTATAACCACCTAAGGGCAACTAGTAAAGATCTGAGGAACTGTATGCTACATCAAATGTGAAAGCAGCAACACAAAACTACAAGGAATATGCAAAATCAAGTTAACATGTCACCAAAAGATAATAATTCTCCTCCAATAACTCAACTCAAAGCCATGGAATTTTGTGATCTTGTTGATAAAAAATTTGAAATAGCTGTTTTGTTGAAACTCAATAAGCTACAAGAAAACAGAGAAAGACAATTTGAAGAAACCAGGAGAGCAATACATGAACAAAATGAGAAACTTAACGAAGAGACAGAAGTCACAAAATAGAACTAAACAGAAATTCTGGAGCTGAAGAATTCAATGAACAAAATAAAAAAAGAAAAAAAGATGCAGAAGAGAGCATCTATATCAGAATAGACTAAATGAAGACAGAATAAGTGAGCTATAGGTGAGAAACTTTGAAATACCTCAATTAGAGTGGAAGAGAAATAAATGAAAAATCAGTTTTTAAAACCTACACGATCCATAGGACACCATCAAGTGTACAAATATTAGAATGCAATAAGTCATCACTTAACATCATTGATAAGTTCTTAGAAACTGTGACTAAGTGAAACAATGTATAACAAACCCAATTTTACCATAGGCTAATTAATACAAAAAGTTAAGTTCCTAGGGCATATTTCTGGTCACAAAAACATCACCAAATTTCTAAATAAAGACCCACAACATTTCTAATATTAAACATTGAAGTAATGGTAAGCTATCTATATGTTTAGAAAGATTAATAAAAACAAGTTAGATTATTATTTTCCAATTCACTTATTCTAGTTTGGGGTCCTGGGGGACCAGAGCCTATGCCAGTAGCTCAGGGTGGAAGGCAGGAACTAAGCCTGAATAGGATGCCATTTCATTGCAGGATGTACTCTCACTCACTCACTCACTCACTCTCTCACTCACTCACTCTCTCACTCACTCACTCTCTCACGCACTCACAGTGGGCAATTCAAACATGCCAGTTAACCTAAAGTGCTCATTTTTGGGATGTGGGAAGAAACCAGAGTAACTGAAGAAAACCCATGCAGACATGAGGAGAACATTCAAACTCCACACAGACAGTGTTTCGGGCCAGGAATTGATTTTTCATGATGAAATGACATTGAATGAAATGATGTTAGTCAAGGATTTGCTGATATTGAAGTTCTAGAAGGAGAAGAGAGGGAGAAGAGGGCAAAAAGCTTTATTTAAAGAAATAATATCTGAAAAATTCCCAAACGTGGGGAGAGACTTGGACATCACATTCATGAGGCTAATAGATCACCCTATTATCTCAGTGCAAAAATATCATCTCTAAGACACATTATAATTATACTGTCAAAAACAAAGATAAAGAGATAATCCCCCAATAGCTAAAGACAAAAACAATGTTAACCTACAAAGGAATCCCCATTAGACTATCAGCAAATTTCTCAGCAGAAATCTTACAGGCCAGAAAAGAGTTGGATGACATATTCAGAGCGCTGAAAGAAAAAAATTAGCAGCCAAGAATACTCTATACTGCAAAGTTATCATTCAGATATGAAGAAGAGATAAAGACTTGCCCAGACAAGCAAAAGCTGAGAGAGTTCATTACCACTAGATGTGCTTTGCAAGAAATACTAAAAGGAGTTCTTCAAGCTAAAAAAAAAAAAAGATGTTAATTAGTGACATGAAAACACACAAAAGTATAAAACACACTGGTAAAGATAAATATACTGTAAGACTGAGGAAACTAATTCTGTTATATATGGTGTGTTAAGTATAGTATTAAGGTTAAAGGAAAAGACTATAATTAAAAATAACTGTAGTTACTATCATTGGTAACAACATAGAATACAACAAGAGGTAAACTATGACACCAACCATATAAAATGATGGAGTAGAAGGGAGCCCTTGTACGTGATCAAAGTTAAATTGCTATCAGCTTAAAATGTATTGTTTTACCTATAAGATGTTTCATGTGAGCCTCAATGTAACCAGAAATTAAAAACATAGAGTAGATTCACAATATAAAGCAGAAGCAGAGCAAACCACTACAGAAAAATCACAGAGGGGAAAAATACAACTTTTAAAAAAGAGCCAGAAAGAAACTAAAAGATGGCATTAGTAAATCTTTACCTATCATTAATTACTCTAAATGTAAATGATTTGAATTCGCTAATCAAAAAGCACAGAGTGGGCAAAAACAAGACCCAACTATCTGCTGCTTACTAGAGATTCATTTCAGATTTAGGGACACACACAGGCTCAAAGTGAAGAGATAGAAAAAGAAGACACCCAAATGGCCAACAGGTACATGAAAAGATGCTCAACATCACTAATAATTAGGGAAAATGCAAATCAAAACCATGATGATATACCACCTTACACCTATTAGAAGATAAGAGACAAAAAGTGTTTATTAGGATGTGGAAAAAAGAGAACCCTTTTGCACTGATGGTAGGAATGTAAATTGGTACAGCTACTATGGAAAACAATATGGAGGTTCCTCAAAAAATTGAGAATAGAACTACTGTCTGATCCAGCAATCTCACTTCTGGGTATGTATCCAAAGGAAATGAAATGAAGGTATAAAAGATTATCCTCACTCCCATGTTTACTGCAGCATTATTTTCAACAGTGAAGATATGGAAACAACCTAAGTGCCTGTCAACAAGTGAAGAAGATATAGTACATTCACACAATAAAATATTATTCAGCCATTAGACAGAAAAAAATTCTGCCAACATGGATGAATGTTGAGAGCATTGTGCTAAGTGAGATATGTCAGACAGACAATGACAAATACTGTGTGATATCACTGATATGTGAAATCCAAAAGAGCTGAACTCAAAAAACAGAGAGTAGGATGAATGGTGGTTACCAGGGGTTGGGGTAAGGGAATTGGGGAGATGTTATTTTAGCATACACACTTGCAACTAGCAGATAGGTAAGTTCTGGAGATGTAACAGACAGCACAGCAGGTATAATCAACAACACTTTATATATTATAAACTTAAAGTTGCTAAGAAACTAGATCTTAATTGTTCTCATCACAAAAAAAATGATAATTACGTGGCATAAGAGGAGTGTTAGCTAACACTAGGTGGTAATCATATTGCAATGTATGAATGTTATGAAATCAATACATTGTATACCTTGAACTCATACTATTATGTCAATTATATATCAATAAAGAAAATTTTACTGTTTTTAAATTACTTTTGTATGGGTGCTAGATTTCTTTTATTAGATATTTCATTTTTATGTTAAGAAAGAATACAATAGAGAATCTCATATTTTTACTAAAATATCTAGGATACAATATAGGTAAAAATTGGTACAATCATACAGAATTGAAGTACAGTAGAACTAATTCTTAAATAATACATACTACCTCATAGGCACTATTCTAAGTGGTTCACAATTATTAAGTCTAGTGAATATCTTATTGTATAGATGAGGAAACTGAGGCAAAGGTTAAGAGTATATATCTAGTAAGCAACAAACTGAATCTTAAAAGTTTCAGAGAATCATTTTTTAAAAATTGAGTCTATTGAAATGGCATGAGTTAATAAAGTTCTATAGGTTTCAAGTGTACAATTCACCTTTTTTAAAGTAGAAAAAGCAACATCTGCTTTCTTATAAATTTGTGTCTCATTTAGTAATCTCCAATTTATTTAATAACTGTATATTGTCTTATACACTTTGCTACCATTTCAGGTACATTAGTCATACCTTTCGAAACTGACTATAAGTTCCTTGAGAGCAAGAAAGAAACCCTGTCTTTCATTTCTGCATCCCTTAGGTGCATACTCTGGTGGGTATGCAAAATTGTGCTAAAAAATACACCTTGTATTAGAAAATGCTTCTGATTAACATCACTTGAATTCTGGGGGGTATTCATAGATTGATTTGAGAAGGCAGAAGCTATAAGTATCAGAAAGTTTGTGGCTTAAAATATTTAGGGTATAGAAATATATGCTTCTCTTCATACCTATGAAAACTGCATAGTGCTTAATTTATACCACTGTCCCTTAACATCATTTATTATTTCACTTATCTATACTGTTAAATAGCTGTAATACCTAACAAAATATATATTGTTTAAAACTCCAGCAGATGGGATGACAGCTAGCTTTCATTTTTTTTTTTTAAATTAACATTTCCTTTAGTGAAGGAAGGGTCTGTTGTTGACATTTTCACTCAGTTTTTATACCTTCATTCCTGAAGAATATTTTTGCTAGGTTTAGAATTTTAAGCTTGCAGTTATTTTCTTTCAAGAATTTTAAAATATCATTGTACCAGGTATGGGAGCAGATAAGACTTCCTAAATGTTTTTATAGAGAAATCAGTTTCTGGTCTTATATTTGTTCCTTTGAATATAATCTATTTTCTCTGCTGTTTTAAAATTTTCTCTGTGTTTGGTTTATGTAACTTTTATTGTAATGTGCTTAGGTGCACTTTAATTGTATGTATCTGGATAAGAGTGTCTAGTCCTTCATTAGTTTGTACCTTGATGTCTTTTTAATGTTTTCGAAAATTTTCAGTCATTTCCTGTTAAATACAGCTTTTCCTACATTTCTCTTTCTGAAACTGCAATTATATTCATTTTAAATCTCTTGATCATATTCCTTATGTCTCTTAAGCTCCTTCCTGTCTTTTCTGCGTTGTTGTTTTTCAGTGCTTCATTCAAGATGTTTTCTTCTAGGCTATCTTTTAGTACCCTAATTCTTTTTTCTGTTTTTCCTTGTTGAAACTCAAGCCCTCATTAAGTTCTTGATTTCAATTAATGTATTTTCAGTACTTTTAATACTTCCTTTTAATTTTCTTAATAGTTTCCAATTCTCACCTGAAATTGCCTTTTATTTCCCCAAATTAAGCAAAGTGACATTAAAATCTGCATCTAACAACTCCATTATTTTGATACTACTGTGTACCTATTCCTACTGACTGTTGTTTCTCTTGTCCTTTTGTTTCTCATGATTCTTCATCTTCTCCTGTTTCTTCATATGCCTGGTTATTTTTAATGGATGTCATATAGAAACAACTGTAAAAATAATTCGAGGCTTAAGATAATGCTACCTTCTTCTAGACAGAATTTATATCTGCTCTGGTAATTGGGTAGAGGTAGTAGTAATCTTAAATCATCTTAATTCAATCAGAAATTGACATGAATCAAAGCTAAGCTTCAGTGCCTACTGGGCTTATTTCTGGGTTCATTCTTACTTTTAGGGAGTTATCTGAGTCTAACCCAAAGTCTGTTGATTTTATCAGTCTTCTTTTCCTTGACTGGCCCTGAACTCTAGATTTTGTCCCCATAGCTCCATAAGTCTCTCAAAAGTTCTGCCCAGATTCTTAGCCTTTTAGTGACCTCTTCAAGAATTGGCAGACAGATGCCATGACTGGAATCATCTCTGGGGGAAAACTGGCTCCAAATGTTGAGCTCAGTTTTCTTTCCTGGAACTGGGACCCATACTTCTCTATTGCCTAATTAATTCTCTGATGCCTTCAAACACATGTTTTAATATTTTGGCCAGCTTTTCTAACTGTTCTCAGAAGGAGGGTGGGTTCAAATAAGCTAGTCCCACCACATTATCTTCTGTCCATAAGTTTCAATATGTGGTTTTATATTTCCCAGTGTGAATTCTTTTTTTACCTATGAATTATTGAGAAGCACTTGTTAAGGTATTTTTAAAATTAATAACAAAAGAGCAACAACTAATATTTTATAAAGTCTATAAAATGGTTTCAAATCTACTATACTACAACTATATTCTTATATGATAGGTAGATTATTATTATCATTATTTAGTAACAGATGGAAAAAGTGGGTTTAAAAGGTTCATTTAAGGTCACATAAAATGAGAAAACACAAATCTCTATTTGAATTTACTGTCTTTTATTATTTTTCATACTTATTTCCTGTCTTCTTCCTCTAGAACATAAGCTCTTTGAGTACAGGGGCCTCAATTTGCTTTGCACTGCTCCATTCATATGGCTTAGAACAGTGCTCAGAATGTACTGGACGATCAGGATATTTTTTGAATTGATAAAGGAATAAATGGTAAAAAGATGATCATTATACACTTTTGTGTGACAATTCTGAGTAATAAAAGTTTATATTTATACAGTACTATGTAGTTATAAAGTGATTTTCAAATACTATATACCATTTCTATTTATGATATTTTATCATCTTCCTTATTTTAGAGTCACAGTAAAGTTAAGGAACTTAGCCACAGAGCCAGTAAATGGCAAAGCTGGGGCTAGTTCCATTCAAGTACAACTGACTCCTCATTGCAATGGCTTCTCTAAGTTACTCCCAGGATTGCACTCTTGTGGGCATTCGACATGTATGTCAGCCTCCTAATGTTTAATTTATATCAGACATATTTGTTTGAAAAAAAAATGCTATAGTCTGAGTTGGTCTTGAAAGTTGTGTGTATAGAATGCAAAAAATGTTTACATTGTTAAGGAAATATATGATGGTCACTCACTGGAGGCCTAATAATTGTTAAATACATATTAGTGTATCTGCATTCCACATACCTGAGCACCTCATTTTAAAAAAGTAAAATGTGATCTAAATCTGTTTCCAAGTCCATACAGAGTACAGCTGGATACATATGAAGCAAAACATTATTAATGAGCTATTAGGAAAACAAGGAAGGAACTTGAAGAAAAACTATATGATAAAGTAATGCATTCAAATTAAGCAGATTAATTTACTTAAACAGCTCTCCAATATTTAAGCTAATATGTTAAAACACTATAAAGATGTTTTTTAAAAAAATACTACATTAGATGTAGAACTATTAAATCCAATATATGGGAACATAAATTTCCTAAAAGGCTATTTAATATCTAAGAATGAATTTACTACCTAATAAAGTAAGACAAAGAGGGAAAGGGGTAAATTTTCAAAAATTTCAAAAAAAACCTAACAAGGAAATGATATTACAGTGGGTAGCCAATCCAGGACAAGACAAAAATGACAATACTTATTTCTAACTTACTTATATCAACATGCCGACTGAATAAACAGTGACTCCTAAATGGTAACATGGCACCTATTGACTTTACCCTTCTAACTTCACTCCAACCTTCTTATAAAAAGTCTCTGGAGGGAATAAAGGATACTTCAGAACCCCAAACATTCATCTTCTTCTCTGGTCTTAGGCAAGGAACCACAAGAGAAAAAAAGGGATCATAACAATTCTCTCCTGAGTGTGGTAAGACTGAGTACTAAGTGTACTTTAGGCTAGTGACCTCAAAGCACTGAGAGAGCGAGGACCTCTGAGAAAGGGACCTGAGAAACTAGATGCTTATGTCTGGCGCTGGTCCAGGTTCTGAAATCTGGTATGAATTTGACAAGTATATAATACAGACCAGCCAGTTACTAGGGAGAAATGCAGATAGAGATTATGAAAAAGGTCATGGAAACTCTGACAAAATGTTCCTCTGACTGGAGTACCTCACCTGTTGGGTGTCCCAGAAACCCAAGTGAGGAAACCTAATATGGGTACAAATCTGAGGACATGCAAAACACAGTAAATTAATGCTCAAGAGCTAGAGGGCGAGATCCAGAGAGGAAGGCAGAGGACAGAGGAAGAGTTAATTAAATCATATTTATCTGAACACTAATTGTAAGTGTTGTGATTTATGTAGGCTGTTTAAAGAGGGGGAATGTATACTGGAGTCACACTGTCTTTGTGAACTAGCTTTGCCACCTACGAGCTAGAAAGAAGTTAATAAGCACTCTGTACTTTAATTTCCTACCTCTCCTATAGGAAAGAGACAGTAACAGCACAAATCTCAGAGAGTCCATAAGGATTAAGAGAGTTAAAATATGTAAAGAACATTGCCTGGCCTCTGTGTTTCTTTTCAGCTACTAGTAATTTTAGCCTTACCTTTGCCAAAGGATTAAAAACAACAAAAAAGATGAGATTAAGGCTAATCTTTTTACCTCTTGTCAATCAGATGTGGCAAAAGGTTTGATAAATTTCAATTTAAACAAATGAGACTTGAACTACCTTGTATTATGTTCATATTATCACTGTCCACCATTTCCATGAATAATTTAGAATGGTATGCCCAACACTTTTGGAAACAAAAATATTTAAAGTAGAAAACTAACAGATGGGCAGAGCTATTTTGAATAAACACAAGGGGAAAAAGAATTCAAAAGCTACTATACTGATGGAACGAATAAGAAATTCATATTAGAGAGAAGACAAAATGCAAAGAAAGATTATTATGATAACTGAATTTAAAACATAATTAGAAACCTTTAATGCAAACTATATTAAACATAAAAACAAAAATGCAGAAAACCTAAGTAGTTATATCAAAGCATTCAATAATACAAAAAAAAATCAAAAGGATAAAAGTTGAAATGATTGTTAGTAAGATAGTCTGAACATTTCCAAACACCTACAGAGAAAAAGCAAAAGTCAGAGCCAAGCATTTATTAGGTTAAAGAATAAGAAAGGAAACAGAACTGAAAGATTTTATACTATTCATTTTTACCTAAACTGTAATCTAGAATTTTTAAAAAAGTGCTTATTTTTATAGAAGGAAGCTATTATCCTAAATTTTAAATATACAGTTGACTTTTACTACTAAATAATGTAACCTTTACATAATTCAAATGAAATGGGAAGAATTAGACAGTAAATGGTTCAAGAAAGAGGGTCCACACTAATGTACTAGTGATATTCAGTAAATGGAAAATCTACTGAGTATTAGAAGGAGCATGAAGAGCATGCTAAATGGGGCCCCACTGTTTAAAGGGTAGAAGGCAAAGTAGTTACTCTGGACAAGTTTTAGAGAGTACCTTGACTTTTATCCTGGGTACAATACTTGCAAATATAATTATGATATTGATTTAAGAACACTCAAAGGAGAGGGCTGCATAACAGTCAGAATGAATTTGCAACGCACAGATCTTGCTATGCTAATATAGCTTTTCTGAGCTAACAGAGTAGATAAAGGGAACTGGGCAGATGACATCTATCTACATTTTAACAATACTTTCAACCTTCTGGTGTGTATCAGCATGCTGAGGAATTAAGGGATGAACTGTATAAATGATGTGATGGAATGAATTACTAGTGGCTTATAGACTGGAAATATAAGATTATTATTCTTTCAGTTGCAGAAATATATACATATACACATGCAGATGTATCTCAGTTTTCAATTTGCAGCTAGATTAATTATATGAAGTAAAATAAATGTAGCTTATACATTAATCATTTTCAGGAAAGTTCATTTGATAATATTCAAGTCTCTAGACAACTCATAAGAAAACATTTTGGAAGTAAACAACAACAGTCTAGCTAGTGATTCACTTTTACCTACAAAGTATAAGCAAAGAAAACCTACTGACTGAAACACGTGTCATCTACTGATAGTGTCATTAGGTTATTTTCCCAGCAGAATTTTCCTTCAACATTTGTGGCAATAATTTCCCTACGATTTTTCTTTTTGGATGCACAGAAAACTCAATGAGCTAAGGTAAAGACTTGATAAATCCATACTAGCAAATTTTGATAGTATTTTGAAATTCCTTGGTTTCTTTTTCAATGGCTATAATTCTTTTACAAAATAGACTAAGGTGTGAAGTTCTGTCTTAGAAAATGGACATTAGAGATGGGTTATACTTTTTTTGTTGTTACATTTCTTTTTTATTTTCTTTTTAATTGTTTAAAATTTATTAGGGTGACATTGGTTAATAAAATTATATAGGTTTCAAGTGTACAATGCAATAATGCATCAGATGTATATTGCATTGTGTGTTTACTACCCAAAGTCAAATCTTCCATCACCATATATGTGACTCCCTTTACCCTTATCAATTAGGTTATTTGGAATCAACTGCAAGCTTAAGATAAATTACTTAAGCATAGATTTAAAAGGATGAAAAATAAACTACTCATTCATTAATTCATTTACATAATAATTAAGAAATTGTGTAGGTACTATATGCCAGGCATTATGGATACTAAGTCCTGTACAACCTTAGAGTCTATACACTAATAAGGATGACAGACTTATAAAGGTGCTCATTAAAACAGCTATGATTAGAAGGATGTGCTTTACCAACAATTCTCAGGTACTGAAATGGAAAAGGTTACTGTATATTACAGACTAAGTACCAAGACAGTGTGACTTACTGAAAATCTAAATGAAAGAATACTTTCAAAAGAATTACAATATAACATTCAAGTATCTATAGCTACTTAAGAAAATTTTAAAATATCCTTTTAAAGATGTTTAGAAGTAATTTAATGGACAAAAAGAGACTATTAGAAATATCAACTGTTACCATATAAATGAAGGGTTCTAAAGTATTTAAAAAGTTCTTTCACTAGGGTAACTATTCATATTATATATTTTTTGAAATAATAAATCACTTAGAAATATCAATACCTATAGTGATCACATCAGTGTCATCCCTTTTAAATTGATTATGACTCCAACTAAGATTTGAATTAATGGGATTAGACTAGTAACTACTGCAAGATATACACACTGTTGGTTAGTAATAAGTACCACACTTGTAATTTACAGTACCATAGTGCTTTATAATGGCTATTTTGTTATTAATTAATTACATTGATCGGAATACCACATAACATATGAGCACTCAAATGTAATAATTTGCTTAAACTATTTTGCATCTAGTAGTATATCTATTTGTACTATGGGTGACCATAAGCATAACAAAAATCAGATGAATTGCTTCTACTAATAAAGTCAAAGTGTGCACTTCAGAAAGCCAAAAGACTTCCACTGATGATTCTTGCGGTTAAAATTTACTTGTTTTCTAAATTTACCACAAAATTAGTTTATCTAGGACAAGGATATTAAGTTAGGACCTGTGGGGGTGAAATAAAGTGAGAATACTATACATATATATCTATAAAATAGTCCACATTTAGTTTGAATGTACTTATTTTGTAGGGTTCTGCCACCATTAAATCTATAGAGATTGGGTTTTTCTTCTTTTTATTTGCTTTGGGGGCATGGCTCTGATGGAATACTACTAGGAAGGAAGCATTCTAAACCATCATACTCAAACATTTTAGGTACAACTGGGTCTTAGTTCACTATTGGAAGTTGAGAGTGAAAAAATTTTCTTGGTCGTCATAGTAAAAGATAGGTACTATGGGACAATATTCAATTTTCAGATTTAGACAAGAGCACTCAAAGCCAATATTTTGGAACACGTTATTAGGCTTCAACTTCATGAAAGCTCACAGAGAAAACAGTTACTCTGCTAATTAGCCAATAAAGTGATATGACTGCAGGTATAAGTGAATCATCAGCTTAACTCATTGAGAAAGATTTGCCCAAATCTTGCTCAAAGCAATACAATTTACAACAGAACATATAAAGCTTCCATGAAGGAAAAACGCAAAATCTTCACTCACATAAATCATAGCAAACTCAAGGTGAAGTAAAAATTTGTTATGGGCGATAAAAATGCTAGATTTCTTTGCATAATATTTTTGGGTAGTGGTTTCAATATTATTAAAAGAAAACATTTAATCCAAAAATTACGATGTGAATTTCTTAATTTGAACTATGACTATTTCTGACATTTTGTATTTTCTTGTTCTCTCTTAAGAGCTTCTTTATTTAAAGATTTTTTTTGGCCAGGGGACTTTTCTTTATCACTGCTAAAACTTTTCAAAATGTACAAATAAGTTCAATATGTTTTTTATGACTGATTTTAACAATTTGTTCACTCTAAAGATAAAAGACAGAAGGAAAGAAACCAACACCAGCTCTACTTCATGATTTGATATCTTTCTAGTTTCCTCAGAACATATACTTGGATGCTTAAAAACTAATGTTATGCTAATGCTAATGTTAACTAATGTTAATTAAACATTAATTAGTTTCCAAGACCTTGAATATAGTGTGATATTGTGTCACAGTGTAGGCTCGTGAAATAGCATGAGGTGTTCCCTAACATGATTATATCCTAAAGTTTAGCCAGAAAATGAAGAGAATCATGCAAAGAGTGACTCCTTACTGTAAAGACTGCTTTGAAACAAAACGAACATATATATGCATTTACCTTCCTCCTTTCTTCTCTTGGCTTCTTCTTCATTTCTTTCTTTGGCTTTCAATGCTTCATCAGCTTTTGCTGAAACAAAAACAATAAAATGCCTGTGCTTATTTTATGTCTCTATCAGTGGAAATATTGGGGAAAGGGAAAAGAAATTCCTTACATATTATTTTGTGAAGGAGTCAGAAGAAAAAAAGCAAAATGGCTAAAAACTCGAAATATATCTTCCACAATCCTTATTCAGTATATTTAGAAAATTTCTTTAGAATCTTTGAAGTTTATTTTAAGCTAATCTCTGTACAAAAAGGAAAATGGAGTTAAGCAACATAAGTTTAAACAATGGGATATAAAAAGTGGGAAAAGCTGTTGGTCATCTGATTTGTCAGTGCAGTGAATCTGCTTTAAACTTCAGAGAAAAGTTCTTAAGCTACAACTCATATTTTAAATATAAGAAGCTTACAATATCTTTGGAACAGTATCAAATTAGAAAGCATATTATTTTTTTTCATTGCATATCATAGCAGCAGTTCTTTATTCATGTTATGACAGCATTTGGTAAAAAGAATCTTTTTCCCTCTAGAAACCTCTTCCCTTATTACTTAATTATCTACTAGTTGCTCAACTGCAGGGGTTTTCAAACACTTTACTACAGATGTTAAAGAAGATTAAAAATATACAGCACAGTAACAAGGGACTATCAATATACTCTGTAAATTAATTAAATTTCTGTTCTAGCACATCATTTATTCCAAAGCATTAATGTCTCAAAGGAGCGATTCTCCTTTATTGCCGTCTCACTGCCTGATGAGTGAACTAAGTGAAAATAAGTCTCTAATAGCATTATAGTTGATGAAATATTAAGTTAAAAAAGTATTGCCTGGTCAAAAAAAAAAAAATCAAACTGTGCCAGCATTAAACTTTGGATGAGCCTTTATTATAATGATAACAGCAATGCAAACTGTGATTCTAAAAAATAAACATATTATTCAGTTTTTCCTGCATATATTTTTCTTATGCAAAATCAATGAATCCTTTAGAAGTATAAAACCTGGCTTAAAAGGGGAATTTAAAGAAAGTACACACCACATACTACTTTTCTTCAATTTTGACACTTTCTTAAAATATAAAACTTATATAATGGTGTTGTGAAGTGCTATATCAAATAACGCAGACATCTGTTTCCATTTACAAGCTTTAATACATACTTAGAATGCATTTAAAGTCATGAAATATTAAAACTTTTATGCCACTCTGTATCACTGCAAGAATCTATTAAATTAGATAATAAAAACAAACCACCAGTAACTCTAAAGACTTTTACTTCATTTACACTTTATTCTCCCTGGTAGAAGGACAAGGATAATAGAAATTCCATTTAAATTCAATTTTGGTTATATGTGTAATTGTAGATATACCCCTTGAGTCATGTAAAAGGCTCAGCTTATGTTTCTTTCAAATTATCCTGCTCAGATTCACATTCTACTCCTTACAACCATCTTCAATATGTATTAGCAGTGCTCATTAGACTGAAATTTAATAATGCAAACATCAGGTGGATTTCAAGAACCCCCATTAACAACGTAAGATGGATTGCTTATATATAGCTCTTGGGCCAACTGGGCACAATTTAAATTCAATAAACTACCCTGCCTAAATCTGATTTATCTATTTCACTATGCTGGTTTGTCCTTTCTTACTGATTTGTCGCTATACATGGACAATTCATTGGAATATTGTTTGATATGTTTTTTAAAACTGCAAATGGCTCTTGTGCTGTGGTTAAATAATTTATCTAATTGAACTTCATGCTGTCAATCAAGATTCCCAACTATGTATGTGTGTACACATAAATAAAAAAAACTGAATTATATCCAAATAGTATATATAATAATTTTAAAAGGACATATTAGAAAATTTTACTAATAATCAGCATGTTCACTACAAAGAATTTAAATGAATTCACTTGAAGAAAATTCATTTATTCAAATGGAGACATCAGGATAAACTCCTCATTGATTATTAAAGGAATCTGGAAGAAACATTCTTTTTTTCTGTCTGCTTTATGATATTATTATTTAAATGTGAATAGGGAAGAACATGTAGGCATTCATATATGATTTAATTTATATAATTTTTTTAATATTCTCTAAAAGGTGACAATCCCATTCTACAGATGGAGATACTAAATCTCATTAGCTGACCCACAAAATATGATACCAAAGAACACAACTGGTAAGTGGTAAGACCTATTATTATGATTCACGATCATTACCTTTGGATTTTACAGCTAGATCTACTATAAAGCACTTCACTTACCAAAAGTACTTATATCTTCCACTAAACTTATTCACAACTTCTGATCACTTGGTTCTTCCAAACTCCCCCAGGCTAACAGTCTCCTTCAGGATCTGCTTCCTTCCCTAGCCTGAGACAACCATTTCAATTCCACACTTATAAAACTCATTTCCCTGATTCTTTGTTGTTTTGCCAAATTGTCACTAACACATCTGATGATTTCTTTTTTATTCTTGCTGTAGAGGCTCCCTACAAAATGGTATATAAATGTTATTGGCTCTACTAAAAACCAATGATTTAGAAATCAATATGGATCCTTCCTGTTGTTCCTCCTCAGTCAGGATCCATAGTTGGTTTCCAGTCTCATTTACTACAAATTATTATGCTTTCCTTTACTAAAAGTGCCAATAACCTCACACCAGCTCCCCTAACTCCCTTATATTTTCATAACCTCACTCCTATTCACCTCCAAAATTTTAAGTTAATTAATCCTTACTTCTTTTTTGCTTTGTTTCAGAAAGTAAATCCATCCTCCTATGCTTTAAGATCTATTCCTTTCCATATCCTTTAGGGTTCCTTCTGCTTCTTAAGGTTCAAACTCACTCTTCTCTATCCTTAGACTATAAATCCTGTCCAATATTAACTCTTCCTTCAACCAAGGTAATGGCTTTTCTTGTTCCCCATAGGTTATGCCCTCATGGCTTTTACAATGATCCTTAAAGACTCTGTAATAGCAAAATGTAATGGTTATCTCAGTCTTATCCTGTTATAGTCTCTTTTCTTGAAAAAAAAAAAAAAAGAAAGAAAAAAACAGCAAACAACCACATCTTTATCAAAATGTTCTCCCAATTCTAATAATTCTTTGTCATCCTTTTTGTTGGCTACTGTCTTTTACCCATCTTTTACTTCCTTGAGTTCTGTTCTTATGCCGTCTATAGAAATCTAAAAGGTAACTCATATGTCTATCACAGTCCAGTGCTGGCCCCTCTCCAGATCATCAGAATTCTTCTTCCAATTACTTCCTGGATACCACCACATAGATATTTCAAAATGTCCATGACTGAACTCATAAGCTTTTTGTTGAACATGATGCTCTTCCCTTGGTATTTCCCATTTTCTCTCAGGTTGGAAACCTTTGTGACCCTTTTCTGTGAATCTTATCCTCATGCAGAACATCTAGGAGTTCCATCACAACTACTCCATTATTGTAGCTCTTTGTCTACGTTAGACTTTAAATAATTTGGAGGATTACTTAACATACCCTACAAGAAAAAATCAATTGAATCAAGAATTGGAAAAGATTGACAGAGTATCCAATTCATTCCCTATTTTCATAAAGGCTATATTAATATTCCCAGAGAAAATATTTTTATTAGGGTTTAACAACCTTCAGCCAGAAGTTCTTTTCTATATGTGTCCTAATCTCTGACATTGTATCACCATGAGCAGACCAGAAATATTGAGGAATTCTTAAAAAACAGAAAGCAGATGTGATCAAATCTGTGGGAAAATGATCAGAGGAAATCACAGCCCGATCATATTCAGAAGACTATATGGATATGGGAGAAGTTCCAGAGGCTCTTTAATTTTAGAGTCAGTGGGAACCAAGCACAGGAGGTAGGACTGCCTGAGGCCAATGGGGAATTATGCCTGGAGCATCTGAACAATGGCACTTCCCTTGTGTGGGCTAAGTAGAGGTACAGGCACTGTTTGACCACAGGTCAAAGCAGTGAGCATGGGAGGTACCATGCCCAGGGTTGGTAACTACTAAAGCCTAAAGGGATGACAAGCTATCAATGTGTCCTTACTAGCAACACATCTTGTCCCCTGACACAGTCAATGGACAATGGGTATAATGAGCTGAAATGGCAGGATTAAAGGGACTGTCAAATATAAAGATGAACAGTCAACCAAGACATTCAAAGAAAACCAAACCCAAAAAGACAAAACAAAAACAACACAAACAACAACACTCTAGAACAACAAAGGAGAGGAATGAAAGCTAACAAGGCAAACAGAGGTTTTTGGAATCAGTATAAATGGTATCTTTAAAGTGATTTGAGAAGATATTAATTGAACCTTGGAAACATATTTTGATCATTAAAACAGAATTCTATACATGAACTAAAGAGCAGGAGGAATATAGATGAAGACTAACTCAGTGTGTTAGAAGATCTTACCAAAGAATTTTCCCTGAATGTAGTGGAAAAGAATTAAGAGATTTATACATAGGAGAAAAGTCAAAAGCCAATATCACCTACATCATTATCAAAGTTAACACTTATTGAAGATTACTTTGTGCCTTTGTGTTTGTATATGTGTATGCATTTCACCAAATTCTCAAATTGGCTCTATCTCCATTTTATAGCTAAAAAACCTGAAGTATAGAAAATATAACTTTTCAAGATCCCAGAGTTAGAAGCACAGAGGAAAGAATCATATGTTCTAACATCTATCTAAGAATGCATTGTGATATACTATAAAGCTATTAAAAGAATGAGATAGACTTGTATGTACTGACAATATGGAAAGATCTTCAAGAGAAATATTAAGAGAGCAAGATGAATAACAATATATAACAAGATTCCACTTACTAAATAAAACAAAAAAATTACATGAGTATATACATAATTGCATAGAAAGAGAATAGGAAGTCTGCAAGGAAAACTCCTAATTTACTTGCCTAAGCTCAAATGAGGCAGAGCATGGTTTCTACCCAAATCCAACAGGTGTTCTCTTTATTATTTTAACATTATCTAAAAATATGTAAGTACTCTAGTATTCAATATAAAAAATTATGAAAATTGTTATTTCAAAATATTGAAGTTTTATAATGCTCTAATATAAATTTTAGACTCCAGGACAAATGTTCTAATGGACTATAAATCAAAACATCTAATATCTTGCAAAAATGTGCATTTTCTCCTTATTTAAGTTTATTATTAAAAAATGACCAAGATACTTGGAACGATCGTAATCAGAGCACTAGTATTATATCCAGCACTGCCATCCCATCCTTTACATGTATACGAACTTTATTGAATTCTTCATCAAAATACATTTGAGAAAATTTTCTGATATTTGATTCTTTCCTACTATATTTACAATGAGTGGCACATGTTTATTCAGTTTAAATGTTGCCATATGCTTTAAAAAACAGTGTGAGTAGAAGTAATACAATATAAGTGTAATTTCCCAAAGAATTCTAAGTATGGATATTTTATCTAGATAAGTTATTACTATTTATATTTTATTGATGAAGAAATAAATGGCCCAAGAAAGTTAAATAATTAGTCAAAGATCAGAATGGCCAAGATATAGGGCCTGTGAATTCTTGTTTAATGCTTTTTTAGGCTATTTCTTACCTATTCATTCACTTGGAAGCAAATAATGAACTTCTTCCATGCATAAGTGACTGTTTATGAAGAAACTTTTATCTGAATATACTTTATTCAAAATCACATGGGAAATCAGAAGGGGCCTCTTAGTTTGTAATAACCATTAACATATGCTTATTCATTTCATATATTTCAGGTGACATGAGAAAATATATTTAGAGAGTTTCTCTTCATTGCACTGTGTTAAATTCCACAAGCATTTGGGTCTGAAGAAAATTTCAGTAATTCTGAGATTCCCTCCACCACACCATTTTCCAAAATACCTAAAGCGGCACAGTGATCAGTGATTCCAAAATACATTCTTCAATAATTCCTGTGTCTCTTAAAAGTACCACTCCCATAAACGATGCATCTAAGAACATGCCCAAATTAAGACATTACCAATTTGTATGCTATGTGTTTGTATTTACATTTAGTATTTAATTTCCTTTTAATTTTTATGTTGAAGGTTAATGCAGTTTTCATTTTAACCTGTAGAAGAAAACCACGTAATATTTTTGTCTCAGCAGGAAAAAAGTGTCTTTGTTAGTAGGAGGAAAACAAGTTTTAGTTATTAGCTTCTAAAAAAAGTATGCTCTAAGTAAGTAACTACAGATTTTACAACTTGATTGATAAATCATGAAAGTTTTGAATTCAAGGAAATAAAATCACGATGAAGATCAGAAATGCAAAAGTCTGTCTTTTCTTTATATATTTTGATACGGCCAACCCCAGAGATTTCAAAAGGTCTAGATGTAAACCAAAAAATAACAAGAGTAAAACAAATATTTAGACAACATTAAACTTTTATCAGATTAGAAACAATTACGAATGATGTTTGGAGAGAAGAAAATTGTAATATAAAAACGTTATGTTAAAAAAAAAGAATCCTAATTGGCCATGATCTTTAAGTTTTCCTCAGATATTTTGTTTGTTTCTTTGTTTTAGCGACAGCTTTTGCACTTAGCTAGAAATCAGCATAGGATATACCCCCAAAACTCCCTAGTTGGCACTACCAAATTCAATTATAAATTTACATGGGAACATAGCTACTGCTTCTGCATATTTAAAGACTATATAAGTGTGGTCACAATATTAGCTCCCCCCATTGACTCTGCCTCCCTCTTTGCACATACAGCATAGAAGTGAAACCCATTAATTATAAGTTCTTATTCCTTACCAACTTGTATAGTTAATAAATACAAGCAATACAAATGTGCACGTAAAAATGTTTAGTCATGTCCAATATTTAAAATAATTATTCTGAACCCACTGCAAACATGATAAGGGTAATGGTACAACTGAAAAACTATTTACAAGCATGAAATTGCAATTACTATGTAGCCACTGGGGGGAAAAAGCCACTGTTCATTATCAATAAATGCTCTAAAAATATTAACTTTTGCTAGATCACCATACAAACAGGCTCTTTTTCATTAGTTCTTTCATCTGTCCATTCAAAACGGATTTACGAAACAGATAAAACAGATGACAAAGAAAACTCTCCAGCAGAATACTATACCCTAATCACTGAGCTGAGTGCTGACAAGTGAGAGAGAAGTTCACAGACTGAAAGGGGAAATGTAAAAACAAATAAGCAGTCAGATGTATGCATGCACTTTGGAAGTAATGAAAGAAGAGGATACAGTCAGAGAAGACTTCTAGGAGGAGGTGATACTTGAGCTGCCTCTTGTAGGATAACTTAGCCAAGAAGGCAGGCCAATTATTTGGTTCAAAAGTCTCAATGAACCAACTCGATTATATTTTATGTTTTATTTTGTGGTTACATTCTAGTCCACATGGGCCTTGGAATAAATGGTAGCAGAAAACCAGGAGGTATGTTGTCATAGTATTCAGGGACATCTGATCAGGACAGTGCTATGACCCCAAAGGATGCTGTCCATTGTCAGTGACAATGACCACAAGTCAAGAATGAGATTGCTGTACATATCCTATACAATGCAGCCAAATTCTCAAAAAATCGTTAATGTCTGGAGCTAGAAGGAACCTTATAGACCCTCTGGCCCACTATTGCACATAGCATATTCCATGGAATACTAACTCCTCATGAATCTCCATTTAAGTAAGGTTCACAGTGGAAGGAGGATGTGCAAGACAACACTGACTCCTCCCTCATGGAACACCACAAACCCATCGACAAATTTAAAGCTCTCAGATATTCTATGGTTGAAAAAAAAACCTGTTAAACTTAGTTTTCCCAGTGTTGCACAACTTTATTTTACTAAAGAACCATTCTTTTTCCTGTAATATAAACAAAGAATACATTTTAAGAAATGTTCATCTAGTCTAATACTTTCATTAACTTATTTTATTTTTTCCCCTAAGTCAAATTCTAAGAAAGATATTTCATCATGAAGATTTTTTTTTCTTTAAAAGTGACAAATGCAAAACCACAGAATGATATGGTCTCTTTTAATTATTTCCTTTTTATTTTAGCACTAATATGGGAGTATAAATCTGTGAAATGTTAAGTGATTTGGGTTTCTTTGCTTTAACATAAAATTCCTTTTTATATATTTTGTAACAGTTCCCAAAGTAAAAGCTTTTCCTTTCACTATATCTGATGTCATGTCTTTTGAATTTTCTCTTAATTCTTATATCCCCAAAGTATGCTTAAAGATTACCCAAACTTGCAAGGATTCACTTTATATACCCTTTATTTTTATTCTTCTTGAAATTTTCAATGTCATTTATTAGAAAAGCTTCGTTGATCAATATCATTGCTGAGTGATGCACTATGTCCAACAGATGTGCAGGTCTAGTGCAGCTCTAACACAGAATATCCTAATGCTTCTCACTTGAAGAGGCATTTTTATCCCCACACTCCTGATGGAATCCATGAGCATTCCAATGGCAAGGAAGGAATCAAATAGATTTAATTATAATTTAAGATGAAAAAGTGGAAAGCTTAATAGTTTTTAAAAAATGTATAAAGTTCTATAGCCTTCTGACCATGTTTATATTTCTCTTCATTTGTGTCAATGTCTGATGCTTATCCAACTTCCCATTCTGTAACCTGAATAAAATGCTTAGCCACTATAATCATAATGTCATTTATTAAAACTAAGAATGAAAGTTTTAAAAAATTGAAAATGGTCCAATAATAACAAAATGGATATATAGAAGTGCTGTGATGTCTAGTCTCTCAAAGATAGCAGTACTTGATTATTATTATTTTTTTACAGAATGCTGATATGGAAAATAAATATAACTTCATCATTCTGTGTTCCTTTGACTTATTGCACATCCATCAACTGGATGTCAGTTTGAAGTCAGTTGGCCACCATTATAACCCCCATTCCAAGAAAGATGTTTCAGCATTTCAGAAAAACTCTGGGGCTTGGAGCTACAGAATTACATCCTTGAGAGGAATCATATCCTAGACTCCACTAAGTGATTTGTAATGCTTATTCTTTTCAGTAACTCCAAACACCCTATCAATATATATTTTAAAGAGTAACTAAAGGTAAGCAATCTTTTTAAAAATAAGAGCCAAAGTCAGAAATAAAGATGCGATGCAACAGTTTTCCATATCAACAAAATTGTCATATTTCTTTTCCTAAATTTTACTATATTCTTATACTATAAACGGTGTTTGTTTTTTTAAAATAGCATTATATATATTTATTTACATCTTTGTTTTCACAGTTTCAGTTCCTGAAGGGAAACAAAAACTTATGCAGGACTACATGTTGGTCACTTAAGTATTTCATACAATCCTCAAAAAGTTTCAGAGAGACTTAATAATTTGCTCGATTACATACTTAATAAATGAATGAGTCCAGAATTATAACAGGCCTGTATGCTCTTTTCAAGACACTATAATGACTTTAAAAACTGTGTGAAAATAACCTGTATAAAACAAATCTAAATCTACTTGTGCTTCTAAATGAAGGATAATTTATTCTTTTTAAAATTTAATTATTAAGTCAGAAAGGTTATGAATGAAATGCCATTGTAAAATAAGTATGAAAGCAAAAAACTTGGGTGAAATTGCCATTCTATTAATAACTACTATGAAGGTGACTGTTTTCTTTCAGGAATATGAAATGCTCAATATCTAAGTGCATGCCATGATTTTGGTTGCCTCATCTTGAGGGACTCATCATTTAAGTATGAGGTCAATAGCTGGATTTCAGTGCTTTAATACATATATCTCTATACTAAAAATGCTAACACCTCTGATAAAATGCAGACTTCCACTGCTGAGTCCACAAATTTTTCCCAAAGGAGCTTTATGCCATGTCTTGATTTAATCCTGTTAAAAGTATGTTTTAAATGCACTATTTACATACCACATTCTGACAGAGGGAGTTGTGTCATCGCCCTACTAATTGGAATGCCCCTACTATGCTAGAAAATACTGCAAATACAATTCCAAATTAATAATGTAGCCTTTGTTAGGTGACAAACTGAACCACTGAACCACTAGTTCTGGGAAAATCTCTCAGATTTCTACTCTCCCAGATTCGTGAAAACTAGGCACATAATAAAATTGTTGCATTTATGCAGGGTGAACTGTAAACTAGACCAATGTATGACCATGACCTTTTACCAGCATTAACAAAGAGGCATGTATGATAGTTGAATTAAACAGCAGTGGCAGCTTAAGGTAGAAGAGAAAGGGAAAGAAAATTGGTATCTCTTAAAAATCATAGTCATGATCTACAACAATACTCAGGCAGCGGAATTCAGTCCCAAACAAAAACTGAATATAAAAAGTTGAAGATCACAGATATAATAAATCAAAACTTTCCTGGATTAGAAATTAATAATAAATGCAAGAAATATATTTAAAAAGTTAAGATCTGTGTAAGAAATTTCAAAAACATTTCTATTATAGGCAAGTTTTTACTATCAAGCTCATGTACTTCATTAATAAAGCATACTATATATAAAAACATAGGTTTTAGGCATCCTTTAAATTATTTTGATAAAAGACATTTGTATCTACATATTTTATAGGCAATAAAAAGTGAATATATCAGAAGAAGAATTTAATATATTTGGGAAAATGGAAATACAGTACTCTCAAAATTTTTCTCTTATTTCAATTCTGTATGGTAGTGTTGAAACAAGAGATATACTTTCAACAATATCATGATATAAAAGCAGAAAAAAAATCATATAATGAAGATTGTAGTTATAGCTATTCTATCAGGTTATGAGGGATAGAATCTGTCCTAGAAAACTGGAATGCATTACCCATTTACTCTTCATCTAAAACAGACACTACTAGTGATTTTCCAGTCCGAGTATTAAACATTACCAATATTTTACAATCTTTATTGTGTTGCTAGTTATTTTCAACTAGGCATTAAGCTATTGTACTTTTATATAAGGTGGGGTACTCAAACTTTAGCATGTATCAGCATCACATGGAAAGCTTGTTACAACATAGATTCCTGGCCCCCAGGTAGGTCTAGATTTTGCATTTTTTAAATCTCAACATAATTTTTATTTAGAAGCATAAAATTTTAAATTCATTTTATCTCAATGTAATTTTGTTGGTGCATAGAACCATGAATCATTTAAATGAATGTTTTAAAATTTGGAACCTATTTGGTGTTCTTTTATTTATACTGAGGTCCAATTTAATTTCTGTGGTAAAAGAATGTAGGGTATATGATAATTTTTGATATATGTTTAGATTTTCTTTATTAATCCAAACAGTCAATTTTGTAAATGTTTAATCAGTACTTGAAAAAAGTATATATTCCCTAAATCTTGAGTTCAGTGTCTTATATTTATGTGTTCACCAGAGCAAATCTGTTGGCTTGTTGTTGTTTTGTTTAACACAGCTCCCATTATGGTGGCAGGAATCAAAGTTTATTGTTGCATTGTGTCAATATATAGTTTGAGAATGTGTTATCAGATGTACACAAATCAGATAAAATCAACCGACCCAAACCAGATACTGATACAGTATGCTCTAAAGAAACTTAACAGTTTAATGAAGTAAACATAAGGAATAAAACAAATGATAATGATCCATAAATGGAAAATATATTTTTACCAAAAAATTGGGGCATCTCAATGGAGCGTATGATGAATCAGGATTCAAGAAACCACGTTCTTATGCCAATTAAACTACTATGCTTAAAGAAATGCCTAGGTAATCTGAAGTGTAAAATGTACATAATATTATCAATCTTTCTCTTTAGGCAAGGTATGAAAGGACTACCATGTGGCCAAGATATAAGAAGAAAAAAATTCTGTTCTGTCAAGATTACATATATCTAAAGATATTTTAATGTATTTTGTCTCTCCAGCTCATCACTTTAACCCCTGCACTCAATACATTCCTATATAGTAGATGCTCAATAAGTACATGACTCAGTGAATACTGCCCAGAAGCCAAGAGTTAGATATATTCCCTATAACCCAAATTTAGAGAAGCACAGAAATTGAGAGATTTATAGAGAAATTTACAGAGAATAGTTTAATGATTAAAACTTAAGTAGACTAATTTTGGTTGGTTTAGTGAAATCACTCTTTCTCCTTGTCTAAGATTCCCCTGGGGACTGGAAGCTAAGCAAAGATAGCCAGACAACTTTCCTGAAGGTAGGTCACCATAATATGAATGAATGAATGAATGAATGAATGAATGGAAAAAGGTATTTGAATTGAGAACAGCATTACTTTTGCAATGCAGGCTCAGCTGAAGTCATTGCCTTCCTAAAAAAGTGCTCAGAAAACCTCATTTTCCTTAGCATGACCTACAAGATCTTTCACCAATTGGTCCCGACCCATATTGCCCAGTTAGCCACCACTCCACCCCATATTCTTTCTTTTCCAAACACTAAGAACTTACTCCAAGTTAGTAATTACACACATTCTTTCACAACTCTGTGTTTTTATTGTATCCTAGGTTTGGAAGGTTTGCTCACTCTTTAAATGAGTTAGTCGCTCTTATAGTACCTCTATTTTGGCACTAACCATATTATATTGTAATCATCTGTTTAGTATATGTGTTTTTTGACTCACCTTTGCATCCTCAAAACTCAGCTGAGTACCATGAATGCTTGTTAAGTTAATCTTTATCAAAACCGACTTTAGAATTTCCAAAAAGAAAACACTGGTAAGAAAATGAGCTGTAATAGCTGAAAACATTTATAGTTTCAAAATAGCAAAATAGAATTTATTTATACTGATGTCTAATTACATATAACCCACTACCTTGGGAATATGGTATAATATATTGCATCAGATTCCCATTCAAATGCTTTTGAATATATAATAGAAATGAAGACATTTTATTAGAGTATGAGATCTTCTATAGCATTATCTGTTAATAAAATGGTTATCATCAGAACAGAATGAATTCCTGAGAGGTACAGAAGAGAGATTAAAGGAGTAGATTCTGAAGCCAGACTGCTTGGGTTTGAATCCTGGCTCTACCCAATTACTAGCTATGAGATCTAAGGCAATCATCTTAACTTCTCTGTATCTAGGTTAATTCACCTGAAAAGAGTATTGACAATAGTACCTCCATCGTAAGCCACAGGGTTGGTATAATGATTAAATAAGTCACTAGGTGCTGAGCACTCAGAACAGTACACATCTCATGGTAAATATCATAGTAGGGTTAGCTCTTATATTTTGGTAAAATATACAAGATTATCTACACACTCTTACTGACAGCATTTATGTATAGTATTTGTATAAAAGTATATTTTCCATTTATGGACCATTTCCATTTGTTTTATTCCTTATGTTTACTTCATTAAACTGTTAAGTTTCTTCAGAGCAGACAATATCAGTATCTGGCTTGGATTGGTTAATTTTATCTGATTTGTGTATATCTTCCATCACCATTATTTTATAAAAGGAAATTTTGACACTACAGTGTAAAATGATAACATTTCAGAATAAAGTAGCCATTCAGGTTGAATAAAGTTTTATGAGAAGCTAAAAAAACCTTTTCTGTAGAACATATTATCTTCTTGTAAAATCTTAGACTTAAACTGGAAGAGCATAATTTTAGAAACTACCCATTTATTGTATCTTGTTCAAGGCAATGACTTCAGAGATTAAGTGAGCAGAAGTGTTTATATTTTTGCTAAAACTTGTCTTAAAAGTTTTGTAAACCAAAATATGAATAAATAAACCTTTGTGGATTTAGATTTTTGGATCCTTCCCTTCTGTGAATTTCTCATTGGCATAATACAATAACAAATGGGAGCTGAGTGTACAGCCTACCACAATTTAAATATACTATAGTAAATATACAGTACCCGAATTTCGCTAGGTGGCGCAACAAGAATAATTTATCTTTCTGCTTTTCCTAGTCTGTTGGAATGTTAACAAATGGAATGACAGAGGACAAAATACTCAACATCAGTGTTTGTAGAATTCTTAGCTAAACTATAATATTTTTTATCTATTTATACTAGAAATTAATTCATTTATAACAAAACAATTTCTAGTAGAAATGAGTCTCCAGTACAATGGATGATTTTCTGTTTTTTCCACTGGCTATTCTGAACACTGAAACAATGTCAGGCTTTTAGGGAAGGCACAGTGTAAAAAATAAGTAAACAAAATGGAATTTATTAAAATCCTATGTGAAAATATCATCTAGCTTAGAAAGTTAAAACTGCAAGCGAATTATTTTTTATAGCTGTGAATGTATAATATGTGATTTTATAATACATAACATTTTAGAAGTTCTCATATTAAGATATTTAAATTTTTTATTTCATTATTAGTTTAAAGTATATAGTACATTGGTTAGACATTTACATAGTTTATGAAATGATCCCCCAATTGCTCTTTCTCTTCTCTGGCTCTCCACCTAGCTATCACATTACTGCTGACTGCATTCCCTATGCTGTGCTCCCTATCCCTGTGAGTAGAGTTGAAAGAGAACAATCTAAAAATCAAGAGAAGAGAACTGGATTCTTGTTCTAGCTTAGCAATGATCTAATTTGTGACCTGGGCTGCAGTTTCCTAGTCAGCTGACAGAGTTGGGTTTGATTCGTTTTAAGGACCTTTAGAGTTTCAAAAAATTCATTCCAGGCACTCCAAGAATGAGTGACAATATATTCTACCAGGAGATAACTTTATTTTATTTAATATTTTTCAAATAATAAAGTTTAAATTTACATTCTGCTTTAATGGGGTCAAACCAAAGATTAACAGATATTAGAGTCAGCAGTAAGTGGAAAATATGGCTAAGATCCTTAATCCATGTAGCAAAAGCTATATTTGAAGCTTTATTTATTCTTTTATATTGGGAAAAAGTAATTTAAAAACTATCTTTTGAATATAGATTTTAGGTTAAGTTTAAATTTCAAACTATTATATTCAATCTAAGTTTTATAAATGCAGTGCTGTAAGTGAGACACAGTCAGAGCTTCCCAGTCATTGGACCTCAGATAAGTTATAGGTGTGCTAAAATATTGATCCTCTTAGCCCTTAGGGTGACCAGGCAGGGTCTGAGATGGCTGGAGCTCAAGAACCAATAGCCTCTGGACGAGAGCAACCTCAGCAGTCCAGCCTAGTGTGCCAACCAAGTATAATCCTTTCGCTGTCATGGTGTGAGAAAGGCTGAAAAGCACTGTACTATAGCATTTCTGTTTTATCTTTAACTATAATAATTCACGTAAGAGACCACTGCAAAACATTGAAATGTCTCCTTTAAACTTCTTCCACCGTTAACTTGGAGACTGATAAAATTTTCAATAATTACATAATTTCTAGCTGAAACTAATTTCACAAAACAGTATGAATATTGATGACTAATAATTAAGAGGGTATTTTAACATAGAGAAAAATATGTAGAGTTCCTGTGTTAAATAAGCCTATTTATCTAAAACCTATTTAATAGTAAACAAACATCTTTATGCATGGCATATACTATGTTCTTGGCTCATCAATTTTAATAATGAATTAAACTGCTACAGCTTTTTTCTGATCATTTTTCTATGCTTCTAATATAGAGGACTAAATATAACTTATAAGAAGTATATAATTTAAAAAGTTATTAATTGTGAAGTACCAGATGGATACATAGTCACCCAGGCTGGTTTTGTTTAACTATTAGTTTGAAAATATATTTTGTAAGTAACCGTAGTATATATACACAGACTCTATCGCTGTGCCTGTGTGTGTATTATTTCTAGAAAAATGATTTTATTTTTTTCTAAGATTAAGGCTGAAGTCACTGCTACAAATAATGTAAAGAATATAATGTCTGATATTATTAAATACATAATATGCAATATTTTAGGCTAGTATATATTTTATGGATAATAACAAATCTAGAAATAGTATGTGAAAAAAATGTGTTAGGTTAAAATCATTACAAAAAGCCTCAGTTCTGCAAAACTATAAAAGCTAATCTAATTCAAAATGAGTTAAATATTAAACAAACTTCTCTAGAGGAAGAGGCTGTAGATAGCTTTGTCAGTGTTATCAGAAAGATTAACATTCTAGTCATAGATCTTTAAGGGGAAAAAGTACAGCAAAGAGGGACAATGGCTGCTGGGAAGCAAAGGTAAAAATTGACAGATAAAATTCAGTAATAGTAATCAGGGCAAACCTCCCCAAAGACTCTCCTATGTCCTGGTTACTGCCTACTGTATTAAGACTGCCTTTCTCATCACTTAATGCTTATTTTCATCACTTTGCTTAAAATATTGATAATCAATTAGGGCTACGTCTGTTTTGCCACAGAATCTGTGTCACAGTCTATCAGACTGTCAGGGCCAATTCAGTCCTCATTCAAAGTTAATTTTTTCTTCATAAATCTGCCTTTGGAGGAGTCATTAGGCGCAGAACATAGCCCGAGGTGCAATCACCTATTCTCTTTCATTAGTGGCAGGCAGAGAAGGTGAGGGAGATTATTAGAACTTTGGAATGATCACAAAGCAGCGTGCTGCCTGTCAGATCCCCCCAACATTTAATTCATCTAGCCAACTCACCAGCACTCTTTGCCAACAGTTTTAAATGGACATTATTCATGAACATCTGTGACATGCTGAATATTCTGAACTAGAAATGATGAAAAAGCAATGCCCCTTTTGACTTTAAAATTAATTCTATGGTCAAAACAATTAAGTATATAACAAACATGTTTTGTGATGTTATTTTTAGTCATCTATGTTTCAGAAGCAAAAAAATTTACTAAAGCTAATAAAACACAAATATATAAGGGAAAATTTATATATAATATGAAAATTCTCAGCATCAAGCTATTATTTTAAAAGCTTATTTTACCTACATTAGGAATGACCAGGATTTTTTTCCCAAAGGCGAATTTAAAATTCATAATAAAATTAAAAATTTTATTTAATGTATCTTGTTTAGCAACATACTACAAAATGAAATGATTCAAAAGGATTTAACACAGGGGCAATTTAGATTAAAAAAACATTCTATTTGAAATTGTCATAGCCATTATATTTGTATACTACAAATGTCTTAGAAGAGCTGTATTGTGTATTGTATGTGGAATGTTGATAGAAAAACAAGTGAAATAAAACAAATAAGCCAAATAACTAAGTAAAAAAAAACTTTGAAACTAATTTTCATTTGAAAAGCTATCATTAATTCAATTGTTTCAATAAAAAAAAATCTAGATTGTTTAAAGTGCTCTGTTCTTTCGAGTGGCCCACTTTTTATAATCTGAAATAAAGAAATTATGTTGGCTGCTAACACAGAAACTACAGAAATGTCTTGCTAGATATATCTTTTTGTTAAATTTATTGGGGTGACATCAGTTAATAAAATTACAGAGGTTTCAAGTATACGATACAATAATACACCATCTGTATATTGCATTGTGTGTTCACCACCCAAAGTAGAGACATTATTTTTGCATGTGATTTATCTGTAGATTATTTAAACGTTTACTCAGAATACCAAGCTGATGACACCAAGATTTTAAATGTATTATCAAAGTCACAGTGTTCTAGCATCAGAAAATAATTTTTAGAGAGATTATCCTCAGGAAATAAGTGGAACAACATTTTCCAAACTGTGTCCTACACAATGAGATGCCAGAAGGATTCTGTAGTCAAATATACTTGAAAAACATTTGGTTGGACAAACTTAAACTATTTCTTTACTGCAAAACTCATCAGAATCTATAATATGCTAGTATCTATTGCTTCTCTCTAAAAGGGAGGTATAATGTGGTGATTCTTGAACTTATTTGATTAAAGAACCAATTTTTTACATGGTTAGAATATCAACAAAAGTTTTCCCTAACCTTCCCATGTTAACTTCTGTCCACACCGAATCTGATATTCTACATCTTATTTTTTTTAAATGTCTATTGAGCACATATTATATACCAGGTACTATGGTAGGTGATAAGGTTACAACCTCAAGTCACTCATAATCTAGTACAGAACACTATTTATTTATTTGTAGGTCTGTCTTTCCTCTGTAAGCCATTTGAAAAAACTGAATGTATCTTATTCACGTCTAAATCTCCCCAGTGCCTAGTAACTTGTAAACAGTAGAAGCTCAAGAAAAACTTGTTAAACCTAAATATAATTTCCTTTTACCTAGATGGTTCCAATAACTTTACACTGGTCTGAACATCAGTCTCTTCCTCTCTCTGCATTAGTATTCACCCTAACTAACTATGTATATTGTGTAATATAAAGCTGAAGAGAAGCTAAATTCTAAGGAAAATCACAAATGTAAACAAGCCTGGCAAACTAGCTCCAGTTTAATGGTAGTGGCTGCCTTAGGTTGAGAAGGGCTCTATTGCTCGTCTGGTTTCAGGGGGGAAAGTATCAATCAATTACAATGACTGCATCCCTGCTTTTAAAGTTTCTCCACTTTAGAGAGATTCATAATACAGGAGTCTCAATAACTACTTCTACTACATTGCTACGCTACTGCTGCCACCACCACCATCACCATGACAGCTGTGCAAAATAGAAATTTTTCTAGATTTTAAGCAAAATGGATTTTACACTGGGAACTGGATAGTTATAAAATTGTTGGAAGGGCTGAAAGCATGGGCTCTGGTCTAGGCCTTGAAGGATGATGCCCAAATAAACACTGTAGAACTAGCCTGTCAGGGAGCAACTCCCTCTACCACAGGCAGGAGGATAAGAAATTAGGAGGTGGCCAAAAGTTCAAGAAGACCCTATAATGCTGCAAATCAGGAAGCCCCCACTGCATCAGTCTCTCTAATGGCACAAAGTGAGTGGTTTGACACTGGAACATAGCTGAAGCAGTACTGCAGGTCTCTACAGCTGTGCTTGAGAGCACCAACAGCTGAAGCAGCAAGGAGACAGCCTCCACACCACTTCCTTTCAAAATTCTACATGAATACATCTAATTGTTGAAAGCTAATTCATATCCAGAATCTTAGATACAAAGCGTTCTAGACATGGAGCTTTTTGCTTTTAAGCCTCTGCTGAAAGCAAATGAGAAAAAGTTTAGAATAAATGTTATGTATCAATTCAACATTTATTAAACCCTTAATAATTGTCGGGTGTCTTTCTAAATGTTTTATATGTATTAATTCATTCAGTGCTCACAACAACTTCATATGGTTTTTATATTCATAGTTAAGGAAACTGAGGCACAGAGAGGTATAACATATTGCTTGGGGTCACACAGTTATTGATAGAGCCAGGATTCAAAGCCAGGTTGTCTGGCCTCAAGAAAAGCCTTTGCTCTTCATTAGTACTCTGTTTCCAAAGAGTGTTTCCTTCATCTTTTTAATAGATTAATGATGAGCATAACATTAATTTTCTACTCAGTTTTTTACATTGATCAAATGGGTAAGTGTAATCACTTAAATTTTGTATAAAGAGGTGGCATTTCAAAGAAATTAGTAAGTTAAAAGCTAAAATGACCAAGCTGAAGGTTTATTAGACACACACACACACACACACACACACACACACACACACACACACACTATTCAGAGTGGAAGCTTGACACCTTTCCTAGAGGAAAGCAAAATAAATGGTTGGTTTAAAAGAAAGACCTGAAATACAGTGTTCCAAGTGGGAGCCAATAAAATTATACTAATTAAAATTATATAACAAGTTGGGAAAATTTTTCTGATAGAAAAATAGATACAAAAAAGCAGAATAAAAATACATTTATGTGATATAAACATGGATAAGAAAAAAATATAAAATATAGCTTATTATATATATTCGATTTCCACATGTAATTTGATCTCTTTTCAACCTCTTTATTATGTTTCAATGATGTGACTGGTGATTCCTACACTAGTAACACATATATTTTAATACTTAGTTAAAGCAAATCAACCTCATTATTATTATTTTAAATTTGGGGGGCTAAATACAGAATTATTCTTCTGGATTAACTTTAGCATTATATTTTTAACTACTCCCCCAAACCAAAACTACAAATAAACAACACAGTACTGCTGGGATGTTGAATAATGGGCTAAAATAATACATTATTTTGGAGAAAATAGAAATGCTCATAATATTGACTCTTCCCACTTAAGATAATATTCATCTAGATTGTAACATTGCATTCTAGCCCCCTTTCCCTTTTAATTTCCCTCTTTAAAGACAAATTTTTTGAGGGACTTACCTAAACTCTCTCTCACTTCTCCAGCACCCATTCATTTTTAATCTGTTTCAATGTGACTTCTAACTTTATCAGTCAACCAAAATTGCTCTTTAGTGACTTCTACATCACAAATTTACTGAGTATTTTTATTTAAAGTAAAAGTAGTAAATAATATTTTAAATCTACTAAAAATATAAGAATAATATAATGCCATTAAATTAATAAATGTTACTATTTCATCATACCACCCTCTATATTTTTGATACCTAGTATTAATGGACTTTTTTTTGGGGGGGGGCGAGGAAACCTTGGTTGACCTCACAGATTGCAAGGACCTTATCAGCTTAAATCCCTTACTTTTTAAATTTTTTACGCCTATAGCACTTGGTCTTCCTAGGTGGTCTCCCATCCAAGTACTAATCAGGCCCAACCCTGCTTAGCTTCCGAGATCAGACAGGATTGGGCTTGTTCAGGGTAGCATGGCTGTAGATGGGCTCCTTAATTTTTGTCAATCCTGTTGGTCTAAGATGACATTTTATATATATATATATATATATATATATATATATATATATATATATATATAATCAGAGAACTGTATATATGTGTGTATGTATGTATATACATACATACACACACACAGACAGTTCTCTGATCTAGAGTGAATGAATATCTCTTCAAAAACTGGCCACTATGATTATTCTCTTTAAACTGCCTCTATCCTTAGCCTATTTTACTATAAGGCAGGTTTTTTTTTTTATTGATTTGAAGGATTTGAAAGGCTACTTTATATATTCTAGATATTAATCATCTGTCATTTATATACATTACAACTATATTTTCCCAGTATGTGGCAAATCTTTCGACTTTGTTTATTGCACCTTTTATCAGAAGTGTCTAATTTTTAAATTTATATTCTTAAATACATTGTCTTATTTAAGAAATCCTCCCTTACCCCCAGATCGCAAATCTAATCTCCATTTTCTTTTAAAAGTCTTAAATTTAATTTTTTTACATTTAAGCTTTCTAAAATTTCCATATTAGTAATCAATTATTTTAGTACTTTTATTAACAAAACCCATCCTTCCCTCATTTATATGTAATAGAAAGTTCTTGTATGCATGCGGGGATGATTCTAGACGCTATCTCTTTCTACTGACGACACCATTTTAATTTCTATAGCTTTTATACAGAATCTCATTATCTGGTAGGACAAATGCTCACCCTTCCTTTTTCTCCTCTTTCAATGCTCTCATGACTATTCTTGCAATTTGTGTTTTCATATGTTTTGAGTTGAAATTTAAAAATATTTATGGAACTGATAAAACCAATTTCTGATTATTCCCCACCCCCACCTACACACATACACTATCAGAAATACTTCTTCTATTCTGAGACTGGGCATGAACACGTGGTAGAAAATGTTTAATAATACCTGAACCACACAGCGAAACCCAGTTGTTTTTATTTTTTTAGTAATATACCTTTTGAATTTTTCTGTTTAAAAAATTTTGTGAAATGACCTATCGACCCTGCATTCTGTGATTCATGATGTTAAGGTCTGTTGTACAAGGGGTTTTCAAATCTGGAACCAATAATCTGCCTATACATGTTTCAGCCTATTCTGTTCTTACATTATGATTTCTATGCCTTATTTTTCTTCTACAATAATTTTGACATTCATTTTATAGTTTCCTTAAGAATATTCTATTATCTCAAATTTTCTGGTGTCATTTATTCTGTTTCTATCATTACTTGACCTTCCCACAATCATCAATTCTGAATTTAATCAATTCTAGCTCTAACAAATCATATATTTTAATCTATTCACTTCTCCCCATTTTTACGGTTACTGCCCTAGCCTATCACCATCTTTCACTTTAATTGCTGTAATAATTTTACTAATCTTTCTAAAACTTGTTTTATGAATATCTCATCACCACTGCTACCACAATCTTTACCATCACCACCAAACCCACTCTTCTACAGACAGATAAATTTTCCAAGAATGAATTCTAATTATGCCATGCCCTACTATAGTTTTCTACTTAAGAAAAAAAGCAAAACTCTAAAATAACATGGTTTATAAGGCCACGAATCATCTGTTCCTCCCCTATCTTACTCGTTTTATTCAAGTTATTCTCTATCATCTTATTCATTATGGGTTCAGACACAGTGTTGTTTTGAAAAGGCACCATGGTTCTGTGTGACCAACATCCCAGTTTGCCTGGGACTTCCTTGAAGAAAATCTTCCTTAGTCCTCGGCAAATCATATTCAAATTTTTGTTGAATGGAGGAAAAAAAAATGAATTTTTTAGAATTGGCTCTTATATACTCTCTTATTAGTCTACCCTTTAGCTTCACTGCGTTTATCAAAACTATTATTGAATTATTAATTGTACAGATAAATATCTCCACTTCAGAACATAAGTTCCATGAAAGCAGGTACCTTGACTGTCTCCTAGCACCTGACAGTGTCGTCTGCACACAGTAAGTGCTCCATAAAATATTTTAAATTAACTAATAAAGCTTATGTTTGCTATTTTCTGCTTTTGTTGCTACATAAATGACATTTTAGTTATAATTTATAATAGATAATTTCAGGGCTATAAAAAAACTACATATATGTGCACACATGTAAGTTTACATCATTAAGAAAACTAGAAATTTCATTTATATTGGCTTTGTACCTTTGGATAGTCATATACTTTCAAGATTTGAAAAGGATTTTAGAGACCACCTAGTTCACTTCTCTCTTTTTTATAGATAAGGAAAATTGAGGCCCAGATATGTTAAGTGACTTGTTCAAAGTGACACAGCTAATTAGTGGCAAAGCCAGTGTAGGAACCAAGACCTTATTAGTCTCAGAACAGTAATTTTTCCATACTGCTAATTAGAGATGATCACAGTTCCTTAGGCTACCATAGATTCTGTCTTAGACTCTTGCCTATTTGGCTAATTTACTATGTCTCAAGGCAAGTCACATTAAATCTTTTCATGAGCTTTGTACTTTCAACCAAATTTGTTTCCGTATTCATAAAGTGTATGCATGCCACCATTTGACCCTCTAAATGGAGAGCAGTATTCAGGGCTATTTTGTTTACCCTATCCCTAGCACTCAGCACCATACTTAGCATATATAAGATAACGACATTTCTTGAGGTAATAAGTGACTGAATGTGCTGCATGTGTAAGCACAGATGACAAAATATTATATGATGCAGGTAAGGTAAACAGGTAAATTCTTCAAACTTTTATATGCTGAAGCTTTTTGGGTATTGCCAATAAGAAGGAAAGGAGGAAGGGAGGAAGGGGCAGAGGGAAGTAGAGGAGAGAATGAGAAAGTGGGGGGGAGAGAAAGAGAGAGAGAGAGAGAGAGAGAGAGAGAGAGAGAGAGAGAGAGAGAGAGAGTGTGTGTGTGTGTTAGTGAATAACCTGGACCTATTTCATAGGATTATTAGAAAAGTTACAGTAAAACTCACTGCTAATATAAAGCGTTAAACTTTGAGTGTGTTCCATTAGTCTCTTTTTTGCTAGATTTAAAGTGTCTATTACATGTACATTCTGTATCTTTGGGTTTTTAGAAGATATAAATCTACTTTGTGAGAGGCTAGGTGCTATAACAAAGTGTTATATCTGCAAATCTATTAAGGCAGCACAAAGGGAAGGGGTATCATTACCTGCTCGACTTAAATAGAAAGCAGGCAGAAATCCAAACTGCAAGTGTCATCGCTTTAATAAAAATAACAAACCACATGATAGTAGAGTTGAAAAACAACTTCTATGGACCTTATGGCTATCAGGTTAAGCAGCCTGCCTAGATTACTCAAAGTGAATCAGCACTTTAACCCATGGCACTCTCTTCTTCAATTCTTGTAGAAGAATAAAAATCATAGGTGAAAACAGAACTCAAGTGTTTTGATAGTTACAAATAAATTGTCACTTAGGACAGTAAAGAATTATTTGCTCGAATTAGCTCTGCAACTGGCTGTTGTCTACTTGTGTATTGTGCTATGATCCATGACCATGTCTGGGAGCGAATCCATCAGTTTTTCCATCTAATAGAAAAAAAAAAAGATGTCCGAGGATACAGCAATAAGTACTATTCAGTAAGGTCCCTGAATTTCACACTAACCTCATGAGAAAATTTTGAAAAAATCTATATATCAAATATTTCACTCACTCTTTTATTTATATTAATTATGATTACATTCTAACAATTGTGGAATTGTGATAGAAATATAATTCACACAATTCAAATATATTTGTAATGGCATTTATCCAAGTGTGACCAAGGCAAATTCAGTTGGGTACTTAATAGCAAGTTTCAACAAACAGGTAATTAGCAAAATTTAAAAACTTCATGTTGAATATTTTTAAGGTAAATCTTATTCATATTGGACAACTTAAAAAATATCAAGACATAGACTTTTGTTGATATATACAATGCTTTTATTTCAGTTCTTTAGTGCTAGAAAAAGTCTTGAATATTAAAAATCCTAAATTCTTTTCCCACTGGAACTAGTAACATCTCCTTATAAAGTTTGTTTTTATTAAAAATTTAGATTATCTGTTTCAAAGGTAGGGTAAACCATATTTGACTCTATCTAGGTGAGATCACTCACTTGGAATTAATTACAATAAACTGGTCGGTGAGAACAGAATTTACAAGTGAAAAGAGGCTTTGAACAGTTTTGATGGCATAAAAGTATCACTTAGTGCTTTATTTAATCTCAAAATTTTAATCAAATGAACAAATTAATCTTGGTCACTTCTCTGAGCTTTTCTCAAATATGATGGACATCTGACAGCAACATTACCAAGGATTTTCTAGGACCATAGTGCAAAATTAGTTAGATGAAGTATGCAATGGTATGGAATTTCCGCTCTCTCAAGGAAAACATGGTAATTATTCTGTTCATATGTCCTTGTTCATGAGGTGGGTGGAGCATCAATTCTTGAGAAGAACCCTGGGATTTCCTAGCAGTATTTCCGTCTTGGCCTAGCTTCTTGTGGAGGGAAGCGGCTAGCTATCTAGGAAGGTACTCATTAGGTCCTTTAACTTTCTAAAAAAGAATGTCAACCTCTCACTTGTTTATATGGTGTCTAAAGTTAAAGAATCGCTCCTGAATCAATTACACAGAGTACCTGCATTTCAGACCCTTCTTAGAGCCAAGAATGACAAAATGACTCCTATTCAACTACTACAGGAGCCTAGCTGAAAGAATTATTGTAAAGACAAGCATTCTCTTTATCCCTATATACTGGGTTTTCATTAGATTCAAGTAGATCCATCAGAAGGCTATTCTTGAACTATATTTTCCTAACAAACTGAATTTCACTATGGTGCTAGTTTATAGCTTCTACTGCTGTACATTAAAAGAGGTACACAAAACCTATTATTTCATTTCTTGAAATTATGATATTAAGGATATTATATATAACCTAGGGAAGATGAAGATGATAAAAAGATAGTAAAACCCACATAAAATAGCACTGTTTACAATATTTCATTTAATGAGAAAATCTCCTACAGGAAGCCCCATGTAAGAATTTCCTTTTATGGAAAGCTTTGTGCTGAAACATAGTTCTCTTCAATAATCTGCTTCTGGCTTTGGTTGTCAGGAAACCTAGAACAAGAGACAGCAATTCTATAGGCTCCTTTGAAGTCTAAATTTTGTTCTATTTTTCTCCTGCTCTTGACTGACTGTTATCTGTGTTACATGCTATTGAGTCAGCTCTGACTCCCTGCAACCCTATGAATGAGTGACGTCCACAATGTCCTGTCCTCACCAGCCCTGCTCAGCTCCTGTAGACTCAGGCCTATGGCTTCTTTGGTGGGGTTAATCCACCTCATTTTTGGTCTTCCTCTTTTCCTGCTGCCTTCTATTTTCCCCTGTATCATTGTCTTTTCCAAAGAACCCTTCTCATGATGTGTCCAAAGTAGGACAGCTTCAGTTTTGTCATTTTTGCCTCCAGTGATATTTCAGGCTTAATTTGCTCATCTTTCTGACCATCCATAGAGCATTCCTCAAACAGCATACTTCAAATGAATCAATTTTTTTTTTCTACCAGTCTCTTCACTGTCAAACCTTCACATATGTACATAGCAACTGGGAATACGAGGGTGATAAATCTTTGCTCTTGATGACCTTTCCTAATTCTTTCATTGCTGCCCTTCTGAGTCGCAGCCTTCTCTTGAGTTCATGGTTGCAGTCTCCATTTGAATTAATGACTAAACTGAAGTAAACAAAATCTTTAACAATTTCAATGTCTTCACCATTTAAGTTGTATGTTTCTTCAGTAGTCATGATTTTTTTCTTCTTGATGTTCAAATATAGTACTGCTGTGGGTGGCACTTTCTTCTTTCACTTATGTCAGAAGTCATTTCAAACCAATACTAATTTCTGCCAGTAAGATGGTGTCATCAGCATATCTTAAGTTATGCTTATTTCCTCCATCAATTTTAACTTCTTCCTCTGAGTCTAGCCCTCTTTTTTCATGTGATATTTTCTGTGTACAGATTAAACAAATAGGGAGATAAAATGCACCCCTGTTCGACATCTTTGCTTACTGGAAATCACTCTTTCTCTATATCCTCTCCTGATGGTCACTTCCTGTCCACAACACAGATTATGCATAAATACAAATAACTGCTGAGGCATGTCCATTTCTTTTAGAGCCTATTCCATTGCTTTTCATGATCCATACAGTTAAAGGTTATACTGTAATCTATAAAACACAGACTAACGTTCTTCTGAAATTCTTTGGTGTACTCTAGTATCTAAAAAAAAAATCACAGTTAGATCTCAAGTGTCTCTTCCTTTTTTGAATCCAGCTTGAACAGCCATCATTTGCATCACCCTGAGCATCATTTTGTTTTGCATGGGAAATTAAAGCAATGACCCTACAGTTAGTTACTGCACTCCTTGGCATCTCCTTTCTTGAAAATTGGGATGTATACTGAACATTTCCAGTCTGTAAGCCACTGTTTTATTTTCCATATTTATTGATATATTCTTGTTAGGACTTTTTTCAGATTCTGTCTCTGTGGCTTGAAATAATACTGTCAGCAACCCATCTCCCCTGGTGATTTATTTCTTCCCAAAACTTTTAAGGCAGCTTTTACTTTAATGTATATTTTTTTTCCTGATTTTTAGAAATTCATATTCACCATTTTATCATTTTGTTATAGAATCCTTCAAACAATTTATAGGAAAAGAATTAACAGATAAATAAGAACAAATAAATAAATCTGTATACATGGAAAAATCTGAATAGTAATATTCTCCCTTCAGGTGTATTGTGATGATGAAATGAGTTATAGGTGCAGAGACAGCATGGCCTCAACTAATTTAAGTTCCCTTACCTCATCATTCTCTTTGGATGTACAACAAAATTTTGCTAAAAACCTCATCACTCATGTACTTCTCATCTTTTTTTTTTCCCCCATAGTGAAACTGTTTTATAGGGCATTATAAAAGTTTTTCCCACTCACCATACTGTCCCCTTAGGGAAATCTCAGAGAAATTTTTTTTTTACCCAAAAGGTAGGTATTTTTGACTTCTGCAGAAAAGCTACAGGAGAGGTTAAAGGAAGAGAAAGAGGAAAAATTATTGTACATGAAGCAGAGACCTCTCAAAAATAAATGAAATGCCTTCAGTAAGCAGACTGATGGTGGCATCAAGTTAGTTTTGGGAGTTTAGAGGCAAAGTTTGGAAGGGGAGAGAATTATATCTGATGGTGATATTATATGTAAAATTTTAAAACATTTTAAAAATATTTAATAAACTATAGGTCTCAAGCCAGACATCCATTCCAATGGCACTACTAGTAACAATATGAAGTGCTGTGTTGGGAATTCTGAAGTTATCTCTGGACTCAGCCTGAGAAAGTACACTGATTAACTAGCAGTATGTTATACATGCAGCCTAAAGGAATGAGAATTGATGCTCTATATTTGTCATCCCTGTTCCATACAAAATAAGACAATACTAACAATGATGATGATGTTAAGGCAACTTGCAGTTATTACAGTTAGTGAAAGTAAAAGAAGTATACACATCACTCAAAAAGAAGAAAAGTGATAAAATATTTGTTTTGCTTTATATAAATATTTGTTATATATATATATGTACACACATATATATTTTTACATACATCTTTAAAATATTTTTCAGAGACATTCTAAAGAGTTTATTCCTATGTAGAAAATATCATGGCTTCTAAGGTCAAATGCTGAGAACTATTTCCATTGATATTTACTCCTTTAAAAATGTTACTATAAATAAGGAAAAAGAGTTTGCCTTTATGTCAATTATCCTTGCTATGAAATACACCCACGCACACTCAAGCTTCAAATAATCACAACCATTAACTTTGCTAATTAATTTGCAATTTAGGCAGGGTTCATTCAGAGCAGCTTGTCTCTGCTCCATTCTCCAACAAATGGAGCAATACAAGGACTGGCACTGACTTGGTGGCTGGGGGGTTGAATTTCTTTTCAGGCTTGCTCACTAATGTACCTGATAGTTGTTAGCTGTCAGCTAGGAATTCAGCTGAAGTTGTCAGTCAGAACCCTTGTTGTTTGGCTTCCTCACAGCATGAAGGCTTGTTCTCCATTAGCAAGTATCCCAAGAGGCATGAAGTGGCGCTGCCAGTTTCTTAAGGCCTACACCTGGAAACTGGTATAGTCACAAAGCCCAGATTCAAAGGGAGAGGGTATAGACTCACTCCTTGAAGGAAAAGGTATCAAAGAATTTTGGGGCCATGTTTTAAAACTGACATAAATTGAAACTATCAAAGTGGTTGAGAAAGGTGCAAGAAAAGAAAGATAAAAGAAAGAGAGGAAAAAGAATACTAGAAAATCAAGAGAATCATTCTGTATAAGATGGTAATTCAAGTTGTAAAAAGATTAAATAAAGGAAGAAGTAAATTTGAGGGCACAAATACAAGAGGTTTTGAGCATGTGTGATATATACCCAGTGATCTTCAGAATAAAAGATATGTTCTAAACACACAGACAGTTTGTGATACAATAAAGGAAAAGTTTAGATATATTGCATCCGAAATTCCATGAAACTTTAAAATAAAGGGCTGATAAAAAATCTAATAAAGCAAAAGCAACTTAGGAATAGTTAATCAGTGCAAATCTATGCAAATTATATATTTTGAAGTCAAATGTTATATTAATAAAGCCTTCTATAAACCAATTACAATAATTTGTTTTAATATAACTCAAAATATTACTCTTGCCAGGCTCTTCATCTTGTCCAAGAAGCAAAGATATAAAATTATTATATCTGTCTGAGATAACAAATAACCAATAGTTTTTGTTCTCTTTCTATAGTGAGTTCTGGTGCAATCAACTCACATAATACCATTAATAAATAAGAATAAAAATATAAAATGAAAGCCAATATTTCCTGAGTTATTATGTATTAGCAATTATTCTAAGTGCTTTACATGTATTAACTTATTTAATGCTCTACATTGCTATCTGATTTTTGCCATTGAGGAAACTGAAGCATGAGAATTTCAGTGATTATCCAAAGTCACTCAGCTAGCAAATGATAGAGCTAAAACTAACTGAGGCAGTCTGACTTCAGAGCTCCCAACCAAACCAACTACATTCTGTAAACAGCAAAAAGTGGTAGCACACATGATTAAAAAAGCATTCTTCATAGTCCATAAAAACAATAGTTTTCAAATATTCAGTAGGATCTTTCAAGCTGGATCATTCCATCAAAAAAAAAAAAGAATTAATTAAATGATAGAAAGAAATAAAACTTGACTATTTCTCAAACACGCTTTCTTTGAAAATAGGAAGCAGGTCATAGAGGTATAAATCAAAAGAAAAGAGATGAAAATAAGAGACAGTTTTAATATACTCCCTGCTTTCCTGTCTCACACTGTCATCAAGTAAACACAATGAGAAAGATTCATTATTTGCCCAGGAGCAAATACAGGGATTATGGAGGATACTTTTAACTAACAATGAAAATTGAATGACATCCAACAGAACTTCTATTGAATGTGTTTACAGAAGATTCATTTGTAGTCCTAAAAAGGTTAAACTTGAACAAAATTTCATTTTATTTCATCTAATGAAGATCAAAGTTAATGCCTCTTAAAGAAGGGATCTGCTTGCAAGAAAATGATAAATACTCAAAATCCACAATCTGCTTTTTGTTCAACATGATCAAATACCAGAAAGCCTAAACAAAAAGAAAGTTTTTAGGAACAGTTTTTTTAAAATGAAAATCAAAGAGAAATTAACTGTAAGAATTGTCAATTTTAAGAATGTTCCTATATAATTAATCTTCCAGCTCAGCAAAGGAAATTAAACTTTTAACTTAACCCTTTAAGGGAATGATTGGAGTAGTGAATGCCAAAGGGGTCATGGCCTCCATATCCTCATTAACTTTCATTTTTCAAAAAGAAAATATATTCTAGGTGGTAAAGAAGAAAGATGACTTACAAAAGTCCTAAGGAAACAAATTCCAGTAGAGACAACAGGCAAGAAAATTCGTTTTTATTACAGTGTAGTAGCAAGTTCGATAATACAGACATGCAAAAGGAATACAGAAGGAGAACGCAGATCTAAATTAGTTTGATGAAGGCTAAGACTTCAAAGACAAGGTGACACCTGAAGTGATTCTTAAAGAATCAGTAAAATTTAGCCAAGAAAAAGAACCAAACACAATGGTTCTGAAATGATAAATTTAACCATTTATATTTTATGGTTATAGTGGACCTCAACACAGTTACATAAACATAATCAAGAATTATCAAATAAGAATCAAAAGCATTCAAATCATATGATTCTCTTTCTTCCTCCTTCCTTATGTGTTCTTCACCAAACATTCAAAGTGTCTTTTATGACCAGATACTCTTTTAAGCAATGAAGATAGGAAAATAAGTTAAGAAAAAAACTCTTTGTAATGTCTTTGGACAAGCTGGAAATCAACTTTTTTCTTATAAACATTCATTGATTGCAATTAATTCATATCCAGAATATATTATTATATATCACATATATTCTTATGATCCCTTCAAACAATAAGAAACATAAAACAATAGGAAAACGGGGTAGACACACTTCATAAAATAATATATGCAAGTGACTAATAAACAAATAAAAAGCTACTAAACTTTATTGGTAACTATAGAAATTCAAATTAAAAATACAATGATTTAAATTTGGCTAAAATAAAAAAAGTCTGACAATACCAGGTGTTAATGAGAAGGCAGAGCAATGGGAATTCTTATACACTACTGGTAGGAAAAGAAATTATGACCAATTTGGAAAAGTTTCACATTGCCTAATAAACCTGAAATTTTATAAGCCTTATGACACAGGAATTCTACTCTTAGGTATGGAGTTCAGAGATGACCATGTCCAAGTATACCAGGATACAGACTTATATAAGAACGTTCAGAGTAGCCTTGTTCATACTGGCTCCAAACTAAAGACAAAAAATGTCTATCAACAGCAGAAAGGTTTAAAAAACTGAAGTATGTTCATATAATGAAATATTATATAGCATAAAATCAGCCATTCTAGCTACGTGCAAATAGGTGAATCTTAAGAACAATGTTGAGAAAATGAAGACCCAAGAAAACATATATGATTCTAGTTGAAAACAGGCAAAAGTTAATTCTAGTGCTTAACATCATATACTTAGGTGGTAAAACTACAAATAAAAGCAAGAAAGTGATTATCATTATAGAGGGGTAGGTGGTAGGTACGACAGAAAGGAGAACATGGGGGCTTCTGAGATGCTGGCAAAGTGCTGTTTCTTGATCTGGATGGCATAACGCAGACATATGCTTCATAATGATTTGGTGATAAGCACATATAGATACTTTTCTCTATATTTCATATTACAAAAGGTCAAAGAGAAAAATTTTAAGGGGTGTTGTGAAATGCTAAATAGCTGAAAATACAAAAGAGATGAATGATTTTTAAAAGGTAGATAGATGGATATTTATTGAGCACCTTATATATGCTAGGTGTTGAATACATGGTATACAAGGGACAGTAAGACTCTAAAAGTCTGAGAGAGAAAAGGCAAGCAATCATATAAATCATTTTTAATTAAAAACTGATTGCTATGAAGAAAAAGTTCACAGTGATTCAAGAGACACTGACATAATCTAGTGTTAGGCATCAGGGAGGCTTTGCTGAGACATAAAATTTAAACTGAAATCTTAATAATAAGTCTAAATTAATCTGAGAGAGGAGAAGGCAAATATTTCAGGCAGATATAATAACATCTGCAAACCAAAGAACTGAAAGCAAGCCTGTGTGATTTAGGCTTTAGTAAAGAGTGGTCCAGGATGAGGCTGCAGAAGTAGACATGAGAAAATCAGGGAACAACTTGTAGCTACATTAGGAATTCTGAAATTTGATTTTGGGGGCAATGGAAGCCACTGAAGGATTTTGTGCAGGCAATTGACAGGCCCCAATTTACAGTTTAAAATCATTGTGGATACTCTGTGAGGAATTATAGGGGGCAAGACTGATAGTTAGAAAGCTATTGCAATGGTTCAGGCAAGAAATGATAATGACTTGCCAAGAGTCAAGGCAATGAAAATGGGATTAGAGGAAAAATAAAAATGTATTTTAGGAGGCAACAGAGCATGCTGAAAGAAAGGATGTGGCAGTAAGGAACTTGCCAAATTGCTCTTCTGAGTAACTAGAATGATGTAATGGAGGGACAATGAAAGAGGAGCAGAATGAGGATGGAGGAGGGAAGATAAAAGAATTCATGACAATCTTGCCCATTTGACATTTAAGTGGAGATGACAGGCAGTTAGCTATATGAGTCTGAAGTCCAGAAAAGAGGTATGGGTTGGAATTAGGAATTGTTGCATGCAGATGATATCTGGAGTGCTAGCGATGCATGAGATCACTTATGATGAAAATATAGAGAAGGAAAAAAAAAAAAAGCAAGCACAGGATCATTCCATGAGGCACACTTAGGAGCTGGCCAAGCAGGTGACTGAGAAGGAACTTATTAATAGATTAAGAATGAACAACGGCAATGTGTGGCAACAGAGGACAATTACCTAGTTAATAAATCTGGCTTCTAAATATAGTGCAAGTGTGGAAGACCAGTCTTTGTTTGTATAATGGTCACATACAGGTAATGCTGACAACTTATTTTCTAAATATTGATTATAAAATCTATACTTTTATTCAATAGGCAAACAATATACAAAATGAAACTGATCCTTCCTCAATCCTGCTCATTATTCTATGCTTCTTCTACCTTGTTAATAATATTATCTAGATGGCTTTATTTCTCCTAGTCATTTTTTATAACATATTCATTAGTAAATTCACATTTTCCCTTTGTCCTCTATTATTTTAGTTATTACTGTACTTCTAGTTCTTGCTACCTAAAACACAGTTGAGATCACATCACTCTCTGTGGACATAGGCAATAGTTTCAGAAGGCCTGTAAGCTTTAATGAGCACCTAATGTGTGCTAAGCACTCTTAAAGGGTGGGGGATATGTTATTGAACGAACAGGCAAAATTCCTGCTCTTACGGAGCTCATTTTCTAGTAGGAAAGCCTGATGCTAAACCATTAATTAGGTACAAAGTATTATGTTATAAAGTAATAAGTGCTATGCAGGAAAATAAAGGAAATAAATCATAAAAGATAGGAAGGAAGGAAGGAAGGAAAGGAAAGGAAAGGAAAGGAAAGGAAAGGAAAGGTAAAAAGGAAGACGAAACATGTTCTTGCACCTTCAGCTGTGCCTCCATCAAGTTTCATGTATACCTATATTTGTCACTTCATGTCTTCTGTCTTGTATTATAGTACTTTCTTCTACCTCTAAGCTCCAGCGGGCAGGGATTATTACTCTGTGTCCCTTTAGCTCCTCTCGTCTTGCATATAATTAAAAAGTACCATTTTTAAAGTCATTTATTGGTGCTCCTAAAATGCTAAGAAACCTTAATTCATTCTAAATGATTATTGGCGATAATTAAAATGTAAATAAAATCTATAATTTCCTCACTTTTCTCCCCTGCTATTTTCCTCAGCTTATTCCTTAGCTATGACACATGGTCTTAGCAATGTTTATAAATTAGTTAATGTTTATCAAAATAGCAAATCACACTATGTCTGCATTGTCACTTTGCTTCTTGGGCTAGATGGGCTGTCATCTTTATCAGTAAGCACATTCTGTCAGTACTGACTAAATTTAGCAAGGCAATATATAGTGCTGGTGTTTACTCCTTGGTTTCTAAGTATAACTGTTATATTTTCAATGCCTTTGATGACTTAAAGTCCCTAAAAGTGACAGTTAAATAAACAAATCCTATGGTTGAGAAAATAAATTTTAAAACTGGCACAATTAACCAGTCTCTCAAAGCATCTAATGTCAATCTGAGCATGGGGAAAGAGAGTCTGATGAAAATGCCTATTTTGAAAAAGCACCCTGGATGTTGTGTCTCCTTCCCTAACCAGTCCCAACCTCTGACATAATCTCAACATAAGCTTCAACACAGAGTGATTATTTAATGTATAAAACTTTCACGGTTAGTGAAAGGCAAAGCCAGGATTAGAATTCAGGACAGGCATCTCTTGTCCTGCCAGGGTTCTTTTTACTATTTCTTGCATTTCTGAAACTGGGCTGCCACAAAAATCTATGACACAAAGCCAGTGAGACTGAAAGATGTTTTGGTAAGCAGAGTTAAAAAGGATTACTTCAGGATTTCTTAAAATTGAAAATACGCTAATGTACAGTGAGATTCTCTAAAAGTAGTATGCAGAATTTTCAAATGTATTTAGCAAAGATTTTTTTTTTAAAACAGAACTCTTATTAATAAAGCAACACAAAAAGTAATTTGGGAACTTTATTTTCAACTTATTTTGACTTCATTAAAACACTGTAACAAGAAGCACGGGATGCACAGTCTGCATATCATAAAAATCTCTGAACTCATTTTACTTATTTACCAAATAATATAAGTTGTGAGGAAATTATTAATTTATAGTTAGTGGTAGGTCGAGTCCTATGGGTTTGTTACTTAAATGTAGTATTTTGATCACTTAAGAGTATTGGTCACTGAATATACATTTCTATACATACAAAAATAAACTATATGTGTAAATTAATTATAAAGTAAGAGAAATTAATGGCATATTTTTAATAGATCTTAGTAAGTCTTTAAAGGCATCCACACTCCTAGAATGAATTATGTTTTATTCCCATTTCATGATGAAGGCATTTGAAATCTGTATTTCTGGCAAATGTTTAAATTTTAATTCTTCCTTTGACAACAGGAATATTTGATTTCAATTGCTTTAAAACAAACTCTAAAAATCAATAACAAAGAGGACAAAGTAGTTTTGAAATTGTATAAAAATAGGTACTAAAATGCTACTGGTTATACAGGATCTGCTGTGAAACAGGTCAGCTCAAGGTCCCAGGTAAACATCTTGTTTGTGTCCTAAAGCCTTGTTTTCTGCATGCCTTCTACTCTCAGTAGGGTCCTCTGACTCGAGTCTAAACATCGGGCCACTGCACCCTATCGATCTTCTTTAAATCTCCAGAATAATAAATTTCAAGGCAACACAGCAGAAGCCAACTAAAGCTCTTTAATTACATCACTGCTGAAAGGAAATCATTGATCAATGGCATTATGGGAAAATAAACTGCCCCCCAAACCAGATCAAAGTCAATAAAATAGCTGACTAGCTGCCCCATTTGGGACTTCTGCTAGATTAGTGCTCATGAACAAGCAAAAGAGACTATTCTAACGCATGCTGCTTACTCTCTTTTTGAAGCTCTCCCTGGCAGGTGTCATGCTCTGAGCATGGTTTTTGATTACTCTAATTAAATATAATATTATCAACTGATCTTCATATTGATCCTTAAAAATCCCCCCTTCTAAATGAAAAATTAAAAGCCTAGAGAAAGGGCCTCATAGGGTACCAGGTTATTTTAATGACTTTACCCCTTTATCAATTTTCTTCATGTTGTATTTTCTAATATTTATCAATATCAAGGTACCAATTAGGTTAAGAATTTTAAATATGCAAAATTAATGATTTTATAACTTGCTCTTCCTGAAAATAAATTCTTTTCAGTTTACATGAAGTTACATTCCTTGGCTAATAAAGTCTAAATTAATCTTCTTTTCCTATTCTTTTTTTTCCTATTAAGTGTTGCTAACTGTGTGGCCACTATTCTCTACTTATGGTACTATTTATATACATTTTCCAAAACATATAATGTAATATGGCCAAGAATTTTCTCTTGGGTAATTAGTTCAGAAAACTGAAAAAACATTTTAAGAAAATAATTTTATAATAGCTTATGAACATCTGTTTATAGTTTTCAAAAAGCAAGATTATTTAAATATTTAAAATCCCATTAATTCTACATGCACATTTCAAAATGTTTTCTTCTGCTTGATTAGGAATGACAATGTACAAAGAAATTTTAAAGCCTCAAATCTCTTATCAAAAAAAGAGTATAAATTTATACCATGTAGATATTTATAAATTTACTTTATAATATAAACATATTATAAAGTAAATTTGAGAATTTTGAGACAAATGTAAACTTGAGAACATACATGGGGATACCTAAATATCATATACAATAACTTGTTTACGGGTATTATTTTAGCCACTCCACCCTGGAAAAGCTAATAGCCATGCTTTCTCTCCATTCTGCATTTCTTCTTATTCATTCTCTATTCCCTCAGGTGGTTCTCATTGCTAATGCCCAAATGGCATCAACCTGTTGTTTAGCAAATCTATGAAAAGGCTAGCCTGCTGGCTAATTTACCAAGGGATTAAAGCCCCGAAACCACTTCAATCTGCTACTTTGTTTCCATGTAAAAGCCCTAACCAAGATGCCAGTTCCCTAATGTTAAAATTGAAAATCTCTTTAAAAGAAAGACAAATTCAGCGTAAGAACTGTTTAAGAGAGAAACCAAAAGTAATATTCTGCACCCGTGAACAGAACTATGAAGTTGCGAACAGAGTATGAAGTTGCAGTCAGTATGTCAAATCCTGAATTATATGTTAAAAACAATTTCAGGTTTACAATTTCATAAAATTAAGGGAATTAGCATAGGCACCAATGGTAGTATGGATGGGGGCGGTCAGGTTAATGTAAAACGGTAAATATAGTTCATTGTTGCAGCATAACATTTAATTTAAACTCAAATTTGTGTTCATCTTGTTGAATGACAAACATTAGGTAAGTGCAGTAATTCACACTGGAAAATGGAGGTTCCAAAAAACAAATAAGTAACTCTCTGAGTTTCTGATTTAATAATAAAGGCCTAAAGATTCATTACCCTCATAAAATTTGAAGGTACACATAGTAATTAATGTTCCTCTGTGAAAAAGTGTGCTAGCTCTATTTTTAAAATCAGAATAAGCTTTATGTTGATACATTTTATGTTATCAATAAAACATTTATATTTCTTCCTATTCTGTTAAAGCTTAATTATTTGTAGTCCAGTAAAATCAGTGATACCTTCCTTTATTGACTTCTTTACTCCATGAAAACCACAATACTTCCCACAAACTCTGTGTTAAAGGGCAATTAAAACAGTGAGAAAAAAAAAAACCTTTATATTTTTAAGGGGTATTTATTACCAATTTGAGTGACAGCAAATTGAACACACTGAAAAAAATGTAATGAACCTACATTTGTCTTATTGAAGAAAAAAGAACTAAAATGCAAATACATATTCATTATATCTTTACTATACTTCAGCAAATCTGTTTTACCTAAAACTTCATGTTATCAGAATTAAAGTAGAACTGAATATTAAAGAGGATAAGTTTCCATTTTAAAGTAATCTCAATTTTCTTTAAAAGTATTTTACCAGTCAAGTAGAAAAAAATTTGCAGTAAATTTAGACAACCTTTTATTCCACAATATTTCACTTATGTTTGCTTATTATAACCCTGAGAAGGGAGAAAAAGTGCGATGATAAAGCGACTGACATAATAAAAGCCAAATTATGAAGTAGTTTATAGCTTATAGTAGTGACCTGCACTAGATTATTCAGAGGGGAAAACAAATATCGTTTCTCTCTTCATTTCTTCACTAACATGACTAGTGTCCCTTGCACCTACTGATGGCAACAGCACAGATTTGTTGGAATGAAAAACAATGCCAGCAATGGATGTGTCAGTGCCAAAGGCTTAAGAAAAAAATAAATGTGCTCTAAGTTAGGATCTGCGTGATATTCAAATTCAAAGTACTTTATATAAGGAAAGGATACTCAAGGTCCCATTTCAATCACAATTTTATTACAGTGACAAATATGAAATTCTGACTACCAATAAAACTACTGAATTTGTTACACTTCTGTGCAAAATTCATGACCTTGAAAGATATCCTGCAAGCTGTCACCCCCAAGGACCATAATGGATTTGTCTTTAAAGAAAAATGTTTAGAGTATAAATTACCAAATAAATTTTATGTAAGTTTTCACATTTAAATCAAGAGATGTAAATTACTTTTCTTAGATGATATCTATTGACAATTTTCACATTAAATGGAATTTTAGAAGCCCTTTAATCAAGTTTTATAATAATAAAATATATTTTAAGTATTTCTTTTCTACCAAAGCAAAGATAGATTTATTTTTTACAGTTCATGTCTGAATTGGTATGTTAAATTTTATAAGGTCCAAATTAATAATCATTAAACGAAAATCTCTTAAGCTGCTCATAAACACATATACATTAATAATCAATACTAGTAAAAAATAATAACTTCAATTTCAGCCTTTAACCAATTGAGAAAACAATTTATTGATTTTTACTTATTTTGAATAAGTCAAGCAAAAATATCAACAAGAAAAACAGGGAGGCTTTCCAAGTTTATATTTCTGTTGGAGTGTCTTAAAAACAAAACTCTTGGGGCATAAAACAACTGCTAAATTTTATTTCTGATTAAAATAAAATTTGAAGTAAACAGATACAATACTAATCATGTAATGATCTTCACAGAAATACCCATTTCTTTTTTACTTAGAGGAAAAAATCAAGACTAAGCTATACAGTATAGAATAATTTCTACCAACCCCCATAATTCGCCAAAACCAGACTGCTTCTGTGTCTCAAAAAAGGAAGCAAGACATTGGATGCAAAGCTTCAATGAACTATTATAACACGCTTTTCCAGTCCATTAAAAGAAAGTAATTTAATCAGTTTATAGTTTCTCAGGAAAATCTCATTCAGAGAAATTTTATTGCCAGCTATCTAAATAGTAAATACCTATTATCCTCTCAAAATGAGTTTTTGCTTGCCAAGGGCAAACCCATTGCTGTTATTGTAGAGCTCTGTTAGAGAAAGAAGAAGTTAAAAAGGTTATAAAGATACCATTAACGTCATGGGACTGTCTTGTCAGGACTCAAAAATGCTTAGTAATTGAGGGTTTTATTCAAAATGTATTAGCACCCACATAAACAGCACAGTTAATAGGATGCTTTAGGCTTTATTTTGTTACAGCCCAGCAAAATCACCTACAAACAGCTGAATACTGTAAATGTATCTGCTGGAGAGTAAAACTCATTTTATCATCTGGTTCTAGCTTGAGTCTTTGAAGCAAATGTCAATAACATATACACAGCTTAAAGGCAAGTCTAGATCCAACCAATGAGAGAAATAGAAAAAAGTATAAATAATAACTAATTGGTCCCAACAGCATTGCCTTTGGTAGAAGTATGAGGGTAAACAAAGGGCAAATGCTCTTTATTTAATTTATATATTCTAATTTAAAAAGAAATTGCCATGGCAAAACTTATATTAATGTTCACTATACAAAGTTATGAATGATTACATTGAAACAATAGGCAATAAGTATAAAATAATTCAATCATTTTACTTGTTAGTCCATTGATGACTTACAGAAATAAAATGATCTCCCTTGCTAATTTTCTGATTTTGGAGATACTGGAATTACATAGATAACATTCTATTAAAAATTTTTAAATTTAGGAAATACATAATACAATTAGAAGTTATTCATCAGTCAGTTCTAACAATCATATAAACAATAAACATTTAAAGAAAATCTTTAAAGATTATGTGCCTTAAATTTCTGAGTATCAATTATACTGTGCTTATACTTTCTTCTCCTCAGAACACTGTCAGTATAAATATGGATATACAAAGTTTATAAAAGTAGCCTGATTAGGGACAGCACCCTGCTTTCCATCCATCAACCATAAGCAGAGTAGTAGAGAGAAAAAGCTCTTGGTAAGGTAGTTTTTGAATGGAGAAGAAATTGGATGGTCAAACTTTACGGGCATATATGTCAAATGAATAATGAAAGCACTGAAATAATTAAACTCCAGCTACACTTAACCAAGGTAGATTCTACTAACTCAAATGAGCCTGTTGTGGAATTCCTGTATGCCTTCAAAATCCCGCTCCAGCGTCAGCTCCTCCATTCACTTTTCCTAGACTACTTCCACTGTTCCTCTACCTCTATTCCTGTATAAAACTCTGTCACCCTTAGTACAGTGAGTGTCTTCAGACAGGGAGTATAAAATGTTCATTTCCATATACTTAGCACCTGTCATGTTATCTACACGTATAATAAGGGATCAAATAATAATGTTCATTAAATTGACAATTAAGCCATGATTTTACTTGGACTGAAATTCAAGGTGATTTGTTTCTGTGAACTGACCAAAGACCTTATCACATAGTTTTCAATCTCCATACCTCTATATATTATATACAATTATTCAACGTCTTACACATCACATCTTACATATTAAGTATATTACTTTACTTGCAGGAAAATCTAAAGTGGTTCAGAAATAATGCATACACTTAGTGAAGTTTACTGAATGCTAAGAATAACAGGAAAAGCAGTTACAGAAATTGATCTTAGAGTAAGCATACAAATTATCAATCCGTTAGTTTAGAAAGTAAAAGAATATTCAGACCACTTTTTGTTCTCATTCAATCTAATTTTCACCCAGACTTTCCTCTTTTCTAATCTAAACCATAAGTAAATAAATAACTGAATAAACAAAGAAAGAAAGATATGGTGAAGGTAGTTATTTTTTGGTGCCAGTCAGGAAAAACACATTTCACTACCACTGAGACTGAGGGAATCTTTTAGGTAGAAACAGGCAGGGAGTGTGATGGGGGTATATCATGTAGTAGACCCTGGATAGGCAGATCACACTTTGGGAAACTGGCATTTTGTTTCCAGTGATAGCTGAAAGAGTTGAGGGGAAAATAACAGTTAACTTAGAGTTTTATATCTAATAAATACTTATTCAAGAGTGAAGTAAAAACAAAGACATTTTAAATTAAAAAAAAAAAGAAATAGGCAAATGGCTCTCTGGTGTTTTCTTTCTCTGAAAATTTAATCTGAGATTAATTATTAGACATCTTTACCAATTACATGACTGAAGTACACCTTTACAAAAAGAATACTAAATTCTAGTATTTGCTGGCAAATGTGATGAAATATCTCTTTGAGTCCATCAGTTAGAATAAGAATAGTAAATTAATTGTGGACATCGTTTATCAGTGTTTCCTCTAGTCCCTATTATTCCATTTCTAAAGAAAATGATTTTTTAAAATTTTTTTATTTTTTGAACACGAATTTTTTAAATTCCTCAAATGATACTTGCTTAAAGGAGGAAAATAATCCAATAATGTAGAAATACATAAAGTAAATTCCCATTCTGCAGTAATGAATAGATTTAGAGCCAGATGTGTACTAGAAATTTCTGCAATGATGAAAATGTACTATATTTGTGTTACCCAAATAAGATAGCTTCTAGCCATATGTAGTTATCAAGAACTTAAAATGTGGATAAGTGTGAAAAAGACACTGAATTTTTAACTTCGTATACTTTAAATTCAAATGTAAATAGCCACATGTTGTTAATCCGAGCTCCAGCCCTAACTGGCTTTGTGACCCCAGGAAAGCAACTTAACATGTCCATGCCTCAGTTTTCTCTCCTTTAAAATGAAGATATTAGCAGTATTTAGTAATATTTATCTCATAAGACTGTAGTAGAGATTAAATTATACAACACATATAAAAATTTTAGAAGTGCCTGAAACATAGTAAATACTTAGAATTCTCCTGTTTGTTAAGATATATAGAAGATATATGTATGGAATTCAAATGTATGTAATGCACATATACTCATACAAACATATCTATATATACATAAATATAGGTAGCATTTTATTTTTAAAACTAGGGTCATACTATTGACACTATTCTGAAATTAATATTTTCAATGAACAATGTGCCATAGCTCCTTCTATCTCAAGACATGGAAATATTTACTGAACACATGGTGTGTGTCCATTACTACTATGCTATGTGGCTAGGTACCTAAAATACAGTATCAACCAAGTTAGACATAATCCCAACCTTCACGACAATAAACAAAATTATTAGATCATGATAAGCGATGGGGGAAGGGATAGCTACTACAGATTACAGCAGAAAGGGAAGGCTTCTCTGAGGTGAGAACTTTCATCTTCATTTAATCCATATCCACTGGTCACTGAGAGATGAGCACTCATTCACACACCCTTATCTTAACCTTCCATTCCTCTTTGTCTCACTCCTTATAGAGAACCTCTTTAAAGGCCTAATACTCCCTGCTCTTCCCTTCCCCCACCTCCAGTTCACACCTACCAAGCCATCTGATTGATAAACACACCTAATTATTGAGCTTCACCCAATCTCAGCATCCACTCTATCTCCAACCCTATCATGTCCCATATCTGAATTTATATTATTCCTAAGCTGGAATGTTCTCTAAAATTCACCAATTTCTAAATACCAACTTAACCCAATTTTTCTAACTCTTTCAGACTAATTCTTAATCACAGAGGGTTAACATTTAAGATGAGATCCTCTATATGTTAACCATGGGAAGACGAGAGGGAGAGAGAAGTGTGATGGGGAGAAGGGAGAGCGAAGAGCAAGTTCAAAGGCACTGAAGTGAGAAAGAACTTACTGCACTTGAGGGCTTGAAAGAAAGACTATGACTGGGTCATACTAGTAATTTATTTCGTTTCCATTATTACTGGACATTAAAGTTATCTCTGATTTTTCATACACAATGCTGTAATAAACATCCATCTATAACATCTTTGAGACATATATTAATATTTCTACAGAATGTTTTCTAAATATAGAATGCTGCATCTTTAAAATTTTGATAGCCACTGTCAACTCACTGGCAAAATGACTCACTGACTCATAGGTCGGATGGTTTTTCCATCTCTGTATGTATATACGCACCCACACATGCACGCGCATGCACATACATATTATATCTATGTGTGTGTGTGTATCTATATATATACACACACACACATATATAATCTGAAAGTACTAAGATGAAAGTAACCGAGAATCAAACTCACCATGTCACTGTTTCACACAGATGGTACATGTTTTATTTTGTGGCTAGAAGCCAAGATAAAAAATTCCATTACCTGTCTCTTTCCAAATTCTATATTTACTAAATTGGGTTACTGATTCTAGTTACACATTCTAAAGCAAAGTGCAATTAGTTCTAGTGTGATTTTGCCTAATGCTTCCCTAATAATTGATTCAGTTGTAGATATCTGGCTATTTTATGTAAACTAGCAAATAAATTCTAAGAAAATTTAGGCGTATTAGAACTCGGCCTTAAAAAACAGACTTTGGAATAGACAAAATAATATGGGTACGGAGCTGGCACACTCTTGAGGGTAAAAGAATGGGCATTACTGATGCTACATGATCACTTATTAAATGTTTGACCTTTCTGAACCATTGTTTTCTCACATGTAAGATGGGCTTAATAACAATACCTCTTCCATGAGCACACAAATTAAATGCATTAATCCAAGCAATGTACTCAATACTTGGTGCATTGGAAGTACTCAGTGACTCGTAGCTATTGTTGCTATTTTGAGTTTTGAATTAAGTTTGCAGAAATAATGCATATGTACATTACAGATGAATGTGTAGATTCCTACTGTCACATTCTTATGTCCTTCAGATGTCCGAAATTCAATTTTACTACCTTAGTCACACGTCTGCACTACAGGGTTGCCGTAAGTTCTTGACTTCATGTTCTGCTATTACAGCAAGTGTGTAGCTAGCGGAATTGTCAGTTCTCTGTTAGCTACATATTCCATGAACTGGTTTCACAGCACCATAGTATTTAGTTAGGGCCGACATCTAAGTAAAGCAGTGAACACTACTTAAGATATAGATCTGAACATATGATGCGAATTTGTCTCAAACTGCTGCCCATTCCAGTAGCTGAGTTGATTCAACTGGGTCCATTCTTTGAGAATAATGTCCTTGTCCTTAATATAAACAGATGCTTGTTTCCCTGACAGAAATTGAATCAAGAGAGGGAGGGAAAGAATCTACTTAGATTTAAAAATAAAACAACAAAAACAAAAACACCACTGCCCCTCCCATGAAAAAGTTTACAATTGGCATTTGTATTACATATAATGTACAGTTGGCATTTCTGTGTCAGACCTGGGCAAAATGTCTAATATTTTTAACTATTATCATAGCTAAAAGTTAAATGTCTTGAAAAGGACAAGGGGCTCACATAATTTTAGGTATAAAGTGACTAAGCAGCAATGCTCCTAGCTCCTACTTCTATTGATAAATTTAATATTGTTTCATAAAAAGTGTCATGAGATCCATGTTAAAACACCGATAACTCTAATAAATAACTGCAGCATGAACAAAAGAGGGCCCAGCTCGAATGAAATTATCTTCTTAAACACAGTACAGTAGTAAGGGGCCTTCGCTTGTTAATTAGTGAGAAGCAGCAAATAGCATCAGAACCCACTGTGTATCAATGTGTAGAATATGGTGTATAGGTATGCAGAGTGGGTGAGCTCAGACATTCTCCACAAAGCTTTTTATTATCTTCATCATACAGGCTTTCACAGTATTGTTTGCTTCAGTTAATGGAATTAGTAGGTACTATCTTACTATTAGTGTAAAGGTTTCCTAGGTGGGCAAAATAGCAAAGCAGCACCTCTTTCAGAATTCTGGCTTAATAAGGTTTATTTCTCTCTGGGCGTGCTTTACATTATAAATGATCCCTACTTTACATTACATTTATAATTCAATGGATTTGCCTCTAGTGACCTGTAAAAAATATCTAAAACTAGATATTTTTTAAATGTCAAAGCTTCATTTGACTCTGATTTGACCCACAAAATACCTTTTTACAAAATACCTTTTAAGTCAAAGTGCCACTCAATTATTTTTCTTACTTCTCCCTGGCTTTGGATCAGGCCTTGACTCTCCATCTGCAAGTAATCCAACTTTTAAGTTTTTGTCTGTCAACGGTAAAATCCCAGAATAAGCTCCTGGAAAGGAAATTCTTGTTTCCAACTGGCAAAGATAAAAAATAAAAGGGAGCCAAACACTTTAAGAAAAAGGGACTTAATCCTAAGTCTTCATATGTTTACTTTTAGTACAAGTTGTCTACACATGAGAGCCTAGGATACCTTTTCTTTCTCCTAGAAATCTGTAGGTATTTTCAGCATGTTATTTCAACCCCTCATATGAAGAATGCTCCCCTGCTCTGAGATGAGAAAAGACCTAATGCCAGAAGGTGATAAGAAATGTTCTCCTATTTTGTCAACCTTATAAATACCAATTATGACTCATTATAATGCCAAACTACTGAAAAGATAGGTGAAACTAAGGTAAAGGGTTAATTGCTTATAAAGTGTAAATGAAAACAAACAACAAAAAATTATGAAAGATACAGCCCCTCTCAGGAGGAGGGAAGAACAGAAAGAAAAGAAATAAATAAATGCAGCACTGATATTATCATAGGGCATATTATAAACTCATAATATTACTAATTTACCATTGTGTCTCATATAATAACGACAACCTTTATATTTAATTTTCATGTAGCTATACAGAGGAAGTATGCAACCGTAATTTGCGCTTCCAATTTTGGAGAGCTGTGGAGTATATTTATTATTGTACACAAAGAAAAAGAATTGGTCATTTACATTAAATATTCTTGCATATTCAGATGCCTGAATTTACTCTTTCCAATAACATCCCTGTGTAAGTACCAAAATTATAATGCACACAACTCCATTCATCCATAAATTTTATTTGTACATAGGATATTCTAATAAATTAAAATTAGAAATAATCATGTTCTTTGATGAATTACTTTGATTGATACCACTCATGCCTGACTTTTAATCAACCTCTCTACTTCTCAGTTTCCTTATATGTAATCTGGGGATAATAATCTTGTTCTATTTACTTCATAAGACTCTTGTAAAATAAGAGAAATTATATGTATACTGGTCAGTACAATGCCTGAAATTGTGAATGCTCAATAAAATAGTTACTACAAAAAAGCACATCTACTTGTTAATGCTATCATTACACTTAGGTTATTTTCAATCTGATGTTTTGGTTTGTTTTTTTAAAAGATATTTTTTATAGTTATACAAAATGTTATAAACTGCCACAACACAAACACATGCTAGCCCTCACTCCAAACTCCTTGGCTATCCACTTCCCCCATTTGGACCAGGCTCTGGCCAGGTCCAAGACCATAGCTTAGATTATTGGTGTGCAAGGCAAATCTGGCCCTGGCCAGGGTTCACTTTGTTGGACTCACTTTTGTAATTTTAAATTCACTTTTCTTCCATGGAAGGTATTTTGGTTTAGTATTTTCCTTTCAACCTGTGAATTATTGGGCCTTGGGCTGGGAGGCACTTAATTTGGCCTGTCCAACACTCTCCCAACTCTCATTTAATGGAAGGGGTTCAAAGAAAGAGAGAAAGCTCTCTGCTTCTGGACATGGGGTCTGAAATGACCATCCCACAATCAACTCTCTGAGTTAAGTCATAGCAAGACTGCTACTCAAATCCATTATCTGAGAAAATTCTGCCTAAGCATATTGATCAGATAAGATCAAGGTATTTTTCCAGAAGGAAACAAAAAAAGGTCTAGAATGGTGTTTCTCAGTGGATGAAGATACTGTCTGTCCTTAGGGCACTTTGGAAATTTGTGATGATGTTTTTAGTTAGAGTGACTGGGAGAAGCAAATGGCACAGATTAAGGATTCTGGAATTCCTGCCCTGCTCTAGAAAGAATTATCCCATGTCCCATTTGACTTCTGAATGCCCTATCAGATACATATGTACATGAAAATACTTTTTATAATTATTTGAGTTTAGAACCCAAAATACACAAAGTATTTTTCACATGGCTTAACTCATGGTTGATTGTGAATGATGCAACTACTGAGTAGACTGAAAGAATGTTATACTTTTTGTTCAAAGCTTTATTGACCACCACTGTTATCCATTTCAGTTGATGTACCAAGGGCACTGTATACATGAAATATGAGCTGCCAGGATATGACACACTTGTATTAATCTGCATTTATAGCTATGTCATTCATTCATGTATGTTCGTATACGTGCATGCACGTATATGTACAACTTTACTTCAAAATGTCAAATATAAACAAAAAGTTAACAATATTTAGTTGAATATTTGAAACTGGGCTTTGTAGCCTTGTCCATAATTTAACAGTCACCAATGTACCCATTTTGCCCAAAACATCTTTTTTCCTAATGAAACAATCAAACTGTTAAATAGGTAAATATTTACAAAGAAATAGTAATGTCTTAGGCTGTCACCTGAACACTCTGCTCTTTCATTTCCCCATGCTTTTCATACAGAATAATTTCTGATCTTCTTTAAATTGTTAAATACAAACTTATTTATTGTTAAGTACCTATTATATCTGACTACTTCACTGTTTCCTATTACAGTTGAACCCGAGTTGTAAACAAATCAAAATCTTTTATTACAAATTACTTTCCTTTCATGTCTCCCTTATGTTAGTAAGGAAACTGTATTGATTAAAAAAAAATTATATGTGTAGGTATGTTATATTTTCTATAAATTTTATTTCAGGAAACAAAAAAGAGTGCTTCAGAATAACTGTCACACGAAGAAAATAGTAGGACCTACGGGGCTAAGAAGCATCAACCTAGAAATAAGCCATACCAGCTTCCTTTCCCATTCTTAAGTTAAAAGTTACTCAGTACATTAAGTCTTTGTACATTGTAGAAAATAAGCAAAAGCCTAGGTTTCTAGCTGTGTAACATTGGTAATGTTACTTCATTTCTCTGGGCCATTATATCCTCATCCATGAAATAGTAACAATAATATCCACTCATAGGGTTGATGTCAAGATTAAATGAATTGCTGTATGTATAATATCTGCAAGAGTGCTTGGCACATAATTGTTCAGTAAGTATTAAGTATTATATCTATTTCCTATTATTATATGCCAGGCCTAGAATGTTCCTTTTTTGCTTTCTTATTAAAAAAAAAAAACCCAATAATCTAAATGAGAATACTGATCAGTGGGAAAAGATGAGAGAAATGTAGACATGGCTTCTTTTTCTAGACAGGTGAGAATGTGAGGAAGACATACAGTAGATGAAAGAAAGATATACATTTTTGATCAGCAGAGAAATCTGCATTGGACAAGAGGAAAGTCTAGAAATTATAAGGGGAGGGGGACAACATCATCCTTTAATGCTAATTTTAACTATTATCAGTACTTTGACTTATTCCTCTCCAACTTCCCCAGTTAGAATTAATCATTCTTACTATAACCCTTTGTCCTTACCCATCATATGTACAATAACTCTGGCTTATAGACTAGTTGTATCTATATCCTCCAACTTGGCCATGAACTTCAAGGGAAGGATCATACTGAAGACAAATTTTGTTTTCCCACAATGCCTGGTAAATTGTCAAAATATATACATTTATTAATGAGTCTAGTTTAGTTGCCATTTTTTAATTAATGAGACCTTTGAAGAGTCCTCTAACTTCTCTAAGCCTCATTTCCTCGTGTTTAAAAATAATATTAATATCAGTACTTCTTATTTCATGGCACTACATGAGAAACATGAAATAACATGAGATGATGTTTTGAAAATGGTAACAGAATACTTAAATGTAAAGTGATATCACACTAATATATCAAAGATGGTTTTTCTACAAATATTTTAAAAAGTACATTATATATTTTTAAGTGATTTCATCATGCGTAGAAATAGATTTTTAATAATAAAAGAATTTATGTCTAATTTTAATATAAACCAGAGGAGTTAATCCATGTAAGAAACCTTTCCATTATATTGATGTTTGGTGAAATACATCTATTTGAATCAGTACTGAAAGCTTCCATAGCAGCCAGCTAGGTAAAGGCTGCTTCCCAATCTAGTTATTTACCTCATTGACAACTTTTTCATACTTATTTGGCACTTCAAACACATTAAACAGTTTCTTAGCCTGACAAAATGATAGATTATGCTTTTTGCATTCTTTTTATTATCGTGGCTATGTTTGGTGTGAGTGTGTGTGCATTGTCTTTGAGATGTCTTAAGAACCTCTAGTGAGGACATGTAGCCAATGTAATTTTGAGAAGGCTTATTTTACAAAACATCCTATGTGTCAAATTGAAATTCTTAAGAAACATATCTTTTTAAGATATTTATACAAAGGGAAAAATTGTTCCTTTCCCCTCCAACTAAATCCTTATCCTTGGCCGCCTGCTAAAGGTTTTGACATTTTGTCTGAATTTGGAATATATGCAGTATTAATATTTTAAGTATTTTTTTCTATAATTTAAAACATGTAGTATTTTTCCTCCTTATTTCACCATAGTTTGAGTGATTAACAAAGATATTATAGCATCCTGTCCAGAAACAAACTATGGGATTTTAAATGTAAGTACTGTAGATGACCGATGAATTCGGTGTGGATGGTTCATCCTTATAAATTCTAGTTGGCTTAAAATATATGTGTATTTTTGTAAGCTAAAAGAGCTATCTTAATGCCGTTATCACTATTATTTGACTTGTAGGCTATTTCTATTTCTACCAAGCAAACAGTATTTACTTGATTATACTGGTCCTTTTTTAAGTTCCCAAATTGCTGGATCTGTATTCCAGGTCAAAAACTGGAGTGCCCCAGAACCCAATGCCATAAAAAAGACCCAAATGGAGGTGGAAATCTTCTCTAACAAGAAATTTTGTAATTGAATGTGATTAAAAGGCTTTAAATTGCCTATGTTACCGAGGGAATAATCAGGTTTATCAGAAATAATTCTGATATTTTTGAGACATATACAGAAGTAGACATGTCTTTTATTACTCAGAGTTCATATCTGAATAATAGTTCAGTTGATATTCTGTAAAAAAAAAAGCTTGCTTAATTCTAAAAATCTGTTATGCATATAATAATTTAACACTAAGAGTTCACTTTACAGGCTTCAAAAGAAATATTCAATTGGAGTAAGACACAGAAAGTTTGAACAACAAAGAACCAAAATTTTCTTTTTCAAAGACCACTGTCATTCACCAACTTAGTCTCAGTATAATCTGAGATATGAAATTCCCACATTATTTCTTTTCCTGACACCATTTTTAGAGAAAGCACTGTAATTTATTATTTTATCTTATCTCAAAGCTATAAATATGACGATAAATTCTTCAGTCTACCGTGCAGCCAGGGCTTTTATCATTTCTGCATACTTTACCAATGCTGGTGCAAACTAACTATATACTGCATTTTTTAAGTGAAAAGTCACCAACAAACATAATTTCACATGTGAGGGTGGATTACATTATGTTGTTATATAAACTAAAAACTAAAATGAACTTCATGTGTTTTTTTTCCCATAAATATAGTGTTTCCTAGTTCACTGTTGACTGTTTAAAATATTCATTTTATTTCCATGCACTATCATGGGCAATAAAGTCCTTTTCTATGATTTCAGTACAATAAATAATAAAAAAAATTTTAAACACTGGTCTTTGGATAGCTACATTAAATAAATGATTAGAAAACTTAAGAATAAGTAATTTCCAAAATAAGTGGCCAGCTCAGATTTTTTATATCACAAATATATAGATATTACAAATACTCAGACAAAAAGAACAGTTTCACAATAGAATGGGGGGAGCACTAAGTAGGGGAAATACTCCTTTCCTTTGTAATCCTACATTCTATAGATAAAGAAAAATTCAAGGAAATTAAATGAGCAGGTATTATAACAATGACTATGCAGAGAAATCAGGCCATTAACATTTAAGGAAAAAAAGTGTAGAAGAGTTGGAACTCAAATCCCAATAACTATAATATTTCCAAATTCAAGGAAAGTCAGTGATGGATAACTCCACAGTTATAAAAATGTCGTTATATTCCATTTACTGAATATAATCCCTGCCCCATTCAATAAATAAAAAGGACATACAAAGAATTCATCCCACCACTAATACCACCTGTCTACTCAACATAAATCTATCTGTTCCATCTTATTGAATTTTTTAAATCACACTCAACCCAAATTCTCACTTTTTTTCTTTAGAAGATAATAATGACAATATTATACTTGATAAAATACAGTAAAAAAAGCACACCATAACTGATAAAGAAGACCTATTTATAACTATGTGGTGATTGGAATCCCAGTTTTCAGTAATTCAATATTTCTGTAATATTTCTGAGTATTAAGACATTAGTGTTTTTTTTTTTTTGGAGTTATACTGCTTTTCCAATATTTAAAAAACTCTGAAATACAACTTGTGTTTTGTGATCGTTCCAGAAAATTTTGTTTTGTGAGGAAGCCAATGAAAAAAAAAACAATGTGGCCACAGACAAAACTCCTCTTCCCATCTCAATTTTAAAGCCCTTGTAAAGTATTATTATTTTAAGTCTCATTTCCCAATTATTGAGTTGTTATTGCTTCACTAGGTGGAGCAATCTGAATTTCCTCCAGAGCCAGTTTGAGTACCATTTACTTCTAGAGGTCTCTGAAAAAGTCATCTTAGGACTGAAGCGAGGTTGGAATTCCTTATGAAAATGCTAAGAGGTGTGTGAGAGGTGTCATAGACAGCTTGGCCTGCTGTAACAAAGCACCATCAACTGGAAGTCTTCAACAGAAATGTATTTTCTCACAATCGTGAAGAATAGAACTCCAAGATTAAAGTGCCAGCATGGATGGTTTCTGGTGAGAGCTCTCCTGCTGCTTTGTTGACAGCCATCCTCTGGCTTAGCCTTCATATGGGAGGAGGGGAAGGGCAAGTTCTCTGGTATCATTTCTAATAAGGACACTAATCCCATCATGAGGCTCTACCCTTACTTCCTCATCTAAACCTAATTATATCCCAAAGATCCCATCTCCAAATATCATTACATGGGGGTGGGGAACTTCAATATATGAATTTGGGCTCAAGGGGACACAGTTCAGTCCATACGCAAGGGGATGAAACAAGACAATGCAGCAGGGGGAGGGGGACTGCAGGCCTGGTTCCCGCTATCCCTGGATCCTGACCACTTTTCTTCTTCCAGTGATAGATTTCCACTGCTCCCCTCCCTTTTTTCTTTTCCAAGGTCAATCCACTTAGGGCCTGACCCCTCCTTCTTAAAGAAAATTTATTTTAACAAGGACCTCCTCTCCCAATCATCCCACAGGAAAGAGACAAGAAATGTTCTTTACCAGTCCTGGACTTTTCTTATGTAAAATGCATCTGAGGACAAATTATAGATGACAATCTCACTTTTAAAAGAAAATACTGTTATTAAAACTGGTATTTCAAAATTGTAAAAAAAAGAAATGCACATATAGTTTACGTCATTTTGCTCTATTACTCAATTACTATCTGTGCTACATAATAAACTTAGTTTAAGACACATAGTGTACATTAAAAAAATGTTAGTTCACTCTCCTTTCTCTTCCTCTCTATTATTTGCTTCTCCATTCCTTTAGACTACTTTGCCAAAGTTACTGTTTAGAAATCCTTTCTGCTACGGCTATGCCACCCTGAACAAGCCAGATCCTGTCTGATCAGGGAAGCTAAGCAGGGTTGGGCCCAGTTAGTACTTGGATGGGAGACCACCTAGGAAGACGAGGTACTGTAGGTGTAATAAATTAAAAAAATAAGAATAATAAGGGATTGTAAACTGACAAGGTCCTTGCAGTCTGTGAGGTCAGGTAAGGATTGCCTTATCTAAAAAAAAAAATAAAATGAAATAAATAAAATAATATCCTTTCTGTGGGGCTAAAAACCTGGTAGTAAATACTTACCTGTTGTTACTGATTCTTCTGCATCTACATGACTGTCTTGGCTCTGTAATGCATTCCAAACTAAACAGAAGTAAATTTTCACACATGAATTAAAAAGATATATCTAAATCTCTCAAGAAGTGGGTTTAAAAATCTAAGAATATAGTACTTACTCTACTACTTAGGGAGCTGTGTGACTTTGGGGAAGTTATAGTACCTCTCTAAGCCGCAGGTGTATTAACTATTAAAGATGTAATAGTTCTTCTCTTAGAGGGTTGTCATTAAGATTTAGTGTTATAATACATAGAAAGCACCTAATACAATGCTTTGCAGAGAGTAGATACTCAGTATATGCTAATTTTTTGAGAGTCCCTTGAGGTAATCCTCAGTAATAATTTTTTTTGTATTGATAAGAATAGGATAAATAAAATGATCTATCCTCCCCACCCCCAAATAGTCTAAGAGGAAGAAAATGTAACTCCTGCTGAATCTGTTGCTCAAAGTCTCCTTGCCTGTAAATTACAATGACTTACTTATTTTACATGCTTCTAATAGAGAAGTGAATCCAGCATCTTAATTTCCAAGATGAGGTAAGAAGGTTGTGCTTTACTTCACCACAAAATGTTCAATAAATAAAAAGAATTTTCATTCAGTGTAACCCTGGTGCACCCTGAGATCTTAGCCATGGTTTCAAGTAAATCCCTCTATGTCTGCCCTACTGTTCGAATGATATATCAACTCTTAGGTCCTCAGCTGCATGGTCAGCAAAGATACCCATTTCAGGCAAAGGCTGGAAGCAGTATCTGAGCACTGCTCTATACATGAAGGAAGGGTCAGAATTAGGAAAATCATTCCTAATTCTGGCAGATCTTAAGAGCTTCTGGAAAATGAAAAAAGGCGGGGAGGGGGTGGCAACACAGGGCTCTCTCCTTGCTCTATTCTAGTTATGATTATATTCTGCTTCAAGCTAAATGAAATAATGCAGGTGATGTTCCTAGCATACTATTTGGTGCTAGGTTCCTTTATTTTCCTAATGAAAGCAAGAGGTGCATGAAAGAAAAATTGGTGGATCACCACAATTTGCATGGTAAAAAGGAAATCAGAGATTTTTCCAAAATCTTTTTTTTTCATTTCTGTTAGCAGCTATTTCCTTCTTCCCTAATTTGAGACCTATAAGCCAATTTACTTCACAATGAAGTATATAAAGGCTATCTATCTGGTTTGTAAATTCTGTCAATCAGATGGATTCTGATAATGCCATTGTTTTCAACTTTTAAAACCCACTCTACACTGTACCCCCAAATTAAACAAAAAAAAAAACTTGGCCACATTTGAGGTCTTTAGTTTCTTCATAATAGTGTGTTGGTCCTATAGTGCAGCCTCAAGCAAGTTTCTTACTCCAAGGCCAAGGTTAACAGTGACTTAACTGTATATCAGTCTATGAAAGAGCTTTTTGGCGGGGAACTCTCATCCTAACTTTATAATAAATTGGGTAAACAGAGATTTGCTTTACTGGCAAAGCTGAAATGTATTAAATGAGGATTACATACAATTTTAAAGTAAATATTTAAAATGACTAAAATTTGTATAATTTAAATAAAATATTAGAAATTCATACAGTATACGTTTCATTCTTTTTAAATAAATGTTTTAGTTTTTTAAAATATAAATAATGGTTCTTTACTCTTAAAGAGAAAGGTTATATCCCCCAACTTAAAAGATGCTAAACATTTTTTTAAAAAATTGCCTTTCTAAAGCATATACTGTATCCGTTTTCTAAAACATATAATTCTTTAAAAAATTTACCCACTCAATACCTTGTAATCATCTCTGAATCTAATGGGACATAAGCGCATTTTATCAGAGATGAAATTCTTCAATGACTGCTAAAATGAGAATCAAAAAATTATTATAATCTAGTAGTTTGGCTTGCAGCAAGCATTAATCAGAAGTCATAATAAATCCACATGCTTCTTTAGACAGCACATTAGTCAAACAGTTTTCTATGATAACGACATTGACTAATGGGCTGTGAGTTAGAAGGGTCAATCATAAACTCATCAAATGCTTCATTTAATTTCTTAATTTGGACAAACACAATTTGTTTATGGGAAAGATATCAGGTGTTCGTGAATGAATAATGGCTATGAAACCAAACTCCATTAATCAGTTCATGATTACAAATGACTTAGAGATTGTTTATTCTAATTTCATTCATTTGGGTCAACAAAGAAAACATGAGCAAATGAAACCATTTGGAAAAAAATGGCACACTTATTTCTCCATATTTAATAAGGCAAAGATAAATATTCTTTCAATAACTGTATCAAAAGGATTTTATTACTAAGGTTGATACTATGCTTCTTATAACTCAGTTTTAATGCCTATGATTTATAAGGAGACCAGGTAGGAAAAAAACAAAAAACAAAATTGTACACTCTTCAGTGCTATTAAAGTTATACTCATTTTATAAGACTTTTCTCTGATTTCTCAGGCAGAAGTAGTTTTTCTATGTTTCTACTACACTTTGTACTTTCCCTGACACACAGTAGGGTCTCAAATATCTGCAAAACAGATGAATGGTTAATAGTATTATGTGATATTTTAAGTATCTGTTTAAGTATTAAGGGGGCAAAATATTGTCTTAGGAATCTGTATTTCCATTGTCTAGTATAAGCCCTGGCACAATTTATTTTTGTTCAAACGAATTCTAAGTACTCTATCATGTAAAATTTTGATTAAGTTAATTTAGTGATGGTAGAATTTGTAGTGTTCCCCAATTACTTTAAAAGTACTCGAGGACAATCATCTAAGGAAAGAAGCAAATGTCATCACTTTTTAATTCCTAAAAAACATCTGTTCTCTCTTTTCTTTTCCTTCTTTTTAATTTTAATTTATTTATTTTTTCTCTGTCACTAAATGGCACTTAGGGTAAGTGGGACTTCTCTTTGGGCTATCCAGAACTTATTCCAGCAGCCATCAGGTGCTGTGCTGGATAAGCTTGATTTGCCCATCCTGATCTACTCTGTGGCCACCTCCACCCAGACTGGCTGGTTAATTTTATGGGCTGCATCAAATAGGTTACCTCACCCTTCAGCTACTGTTTGAGTTTGGCCGATAGAAGACATGGAAGGAAGATGAATTAGAGGGCAGGAGGAGAGAGAGGTTAGGGTTTATTTTCTGCTGCCCTGGGGTTTGACAGTGGCTGCCTTTCAATTTTTTCTAAATTATTAAGTTTACTGTGATACTGATTAATAAAATTATATAGGTTTCAAGTATACACTTCAATAATAATACATCATATGTATATTGCATTGTGTTTACCACCCAAGGTTAAATCTTCTGTCACCATATATTTGACCCTCTTTACCCTTTTCTACCTCCCCTCTCTCCCTTTCCCTCTGGTAACCACTAAACTGTTGTGTCTATGAGGTTTTGTTTGTCTTCTTTGCTTGTTACTTTCAGTTTTATGTCCTACATATGAATGAAATCATATGGTTCTCAACTTTTTCTGTCATATTTTGCTTAGCATTATTATCTCAAGACCCATCCATGCTGTTGAAATGGCAGTATTCCATCTTTTCTTATGGCTGAGTAATATTCCATTGTTTATATGTACCACATCTTCTTTATCCAATCATCTCTCAAAGGACATTTTGGTTTTTCCGTGGAAACAGCCTTTCTCTTCAAAGGCTCAGTTTCCATTGGGACAGCTCTATCATAATAAGCTCTCAAATGTTCTAGAGCTGTTTTCTTTCTTTTCCCTTATTAGGCCTAGTGTGGTAACAATTCACAGCTATTCCTAGGCCAGGACTCTTGATGATTCTTTTTAAATGTAACGAACTCTTTAATTGTCTCTTCATTAAACTGTCTCCTTATACCTATGAGTGTGCCATGTATTTCCTGCTGCCACCCTAAACTGTACACTTGGTTATCTTTGACTCGCACACTCCCTCCTAGAGGTCTGGAACACAATCTACAATCTGAAGTCATTTAGCTTAATCTTGGCCTGTTTTGTTTTGTGGTAGCATGTTGACCCCCACCACACCTCAGGAAATTCAGATTACACTTTAGGTGACTCCATGGTAATTCTTTCTATTTCTTCCTTTGAAATTGGAACTCTAGTAATGCCCTACCAATAGGCTGGTGAAAGAAGTTTCTTAATGTGCTATCTATTTCTGATTCTTTCTCTGATTCTCTCATTTCAGCTTTTAGTCTTAACCTTTTGAGTACTAGGTTTCTAGATTAGGGAAAATAAAAATTGTCACTAACATAAAATTCCTAATAAGTAGAAGCCTATAATAAGTAGGATGCTTTATAAAGAAACTAATACATAAATCTTTTATAAACAAAACACATAAGATATAATTTATGACCCTTTTTCTTTAAAAAACAATTAAAACACTTTTGATAAAGTTTTTTTTTTTTAAATACTACATTACATATACTGTCAGAAAGGTATGTTCCATGTACCTCTCCACCACCTCTGGTGAATGAAGTTTCATGATTTAACTCTCTAGAGCTAACCTATTATACATTCAACATGTAAATTACTTGCTTACTATTGACATCTTTCTACAATGCATTATCAGCTTGTATACTGTCTTTAAGTTTTAAATTGTAAAAGAAACATAAGCTTTTTAAAACAAATCAAAGAACTACAAAAAAGTAGGAAATAAAGGCATACCTCCACTTCTATTACTCTCCTCCTCATCATATACACAATCCTTATGAAAAATATATATACATCATCATTCTATACTTATGTTTGTGCACGGTGTTTTTTTTCCTTTAATGATTTCATATACATCTTTTCTTGTTAGTCAACACACACAGCATTTGTTTGATTTTCATGTCTTCTTAAACAGAATGATGCTGACCTTCCTTCATCCTTTCCTTGATAACTTAGAGCATCATTACAAATATGAAAACGCCAAGTAAAGTCTGGCATGTAAAAGAGTAATGTCCTTAAGGGATTATGCATAAAGACACTGCTAGTCAATAGACTCATAGTCTAATAGTTTTTGAGATCTTTAGTCTGCTATTTACAATTTGCCTATCTTCCTTGGCAGGAATTTTATGCTTAATTTGAGTACTTTCTAATATTATTTTCTAATTTAGTCTAATCTGATAAAGGTTTACAATCTAGGTATCCAGAATAAATAAGGCATCAAAATGGAAGATTCAACAAATGGTGCCAGAATTGATTAGCCTTTTGTTGAAAAAAAAAAAAAATCTGTCTTTAGCATCAACACTAAATGCCAGAAAAAGTCAAGAGTTAATGACAGAATATTCATAAAAGTATAAAAACAATGATCAAAATAAAATACTGAATTTCATTTAATAGCTGAAAGAGAAAGGCTTTTGTGGAGTAAATAATTTGACCTGGCACCAAAAGAGCTGGACCTCTGTCTTCAGCTCCTGAAAAGTTAATTACCGTGTTTTTATTATTCATGGTGGGCCTCTCAGACCAAGTCTGATATTTATGCTATTGAGGTGACTAAGGGAGGAGCCAGCCACACCCAACAGCAGTAGCATGGGGGCTGGCCATGACAAAAAGACTAGCTAGATATTAGAGATTTAGGGCTTTGGACCACGTGGAGTCAGCCCAACCTCCTGGAGGTTGGTTTTAATGAAATAAGCAATGAATAAATAAATCATGCCTATGTAATGATGCTTGGATAAAATCACTGAATACTGAAGCTTAGATAAGCTCCCTGGGTTGGCAATACCCCATGACTACTGTCACATATGATGCAGTGAGGGCAACACATCTTGAGGAAAACAGGAACTTCCTTTGGAACCCTCCTAGACTCAGCTCTATGTGTGTCTTCTATTGGATGGTTCAAATTTGCATCATTTCTCTGTAATAAATGTAACCACAAGACCAGTAATTTTCAGTTTATCTGTGATTCATTCTGGGGAAGAATCACCAAAGCTGAAGGTGGTTTGGGGAAAACTCCATATTTCTAATTGGGGTCAGAAGTGTTAGCAAAATGAAAGACTGTGCCCTTAACTTCACAGTTTGGCTAACTCTGGGCAGTTTTCTAAGCTTAAATGCAATTAATGATGGATGAAAAAAAAATACGGTTAAAAATTGATTGAGTTAACTAAATAAAAATTTGAAAATTCTATATGTTAAAATTAGCAAATAGGATTTAAAATATCACCCTAGTAATAACATAAAATTAAGAGAACAGATATAAATATTGATAAAATATTAAGAACAGAGAAAAGTCAATAATAAAACACTAAGTGCCTACAAGGGTTAACACTGAAAGGACATAAACCTACAAAATAAATATTGGGAAAACAAAGGGACTAGTTGCAAAATTATATAATAGAGCTTACATATTAGTCATATCAACAAATGTCAACAAGCTTAACTCACCTATTAAACATATTTTCAAATTAATTTTTAAAGGCAACACTTAATTATATGCTGAACACAAGAGACATACCTAAAACAAAATAATTCAGAAAGTCCAAAAGAAATGGTTAAAACTATATAAGCAAGCGGAGACAATATAGCAGAATTTGGGATTCTGATATCTAAATAGATTTCAAGCCAAAAAAACATTAAATGTGACATGCAAGGCTATTTTTTAGAGCTAAAAGAAACAAGATGAAGACATTATAATTAATAATATCTATGCATCAAATACCATAGCAATTACTTTTATAAAGTAGAAGCTATAAAAAATGCCACAAAGCATAGGTAGAAACAGGTAATGATAAGAATGATTAACATATTCTCAGTATGACTGGTAAATTAGACAAAATATAAAAGAATATATGAGAGCTAAAAAAAGAACACACACACACACACACACACACACACACACACACACACACCTAACTTCATATTTTGCAACTGGAAGTCTACTTTCTTTTCAAATGTACATGGAATATTCTTAAAAATAAAATGTCAGTAAATTCCATAAAGTAGAAACTATGCAAACCACTCTCCTATTAAAACATAATAAAAATAGTAATTGATAACAAAATCAAATTGCTAAAAGGCCCTTAACCTGGAAATTAAATAACTCCTGGGTCAAAGGGGATATAGAAACTCAAATCATAGAATTTCTAAAAATTAATAACAAAGCACTATACTCAGAATTTATGGGATATGTTTGTAGCAGTAAAGAGAAAACTGAAAACGTTACTACAAACTTAACTCTAAAAATTTAAAAATTAGCTTAATTTCCAACTCAAAAAGCTAGAACAAGAACAATAAGCAAACTAAAAATAAGTATAAGAAAGTAATAAAAATAAAAGCAGGTTGGAAAATAGAAAAATGAAAGATAAAAATAAATCATTAAAATGCTCACTTTTAAAGTTTAATTAAAACATTTGATAAAGAAAATATGCAAAAAATAAGAGTTGAACAGGAGGAAATAATCATTGAAAAACAAAATTCCCATCTAAGAGACTACTTTGCAGGCCTCTAACACATTTGAAAATGCAGATAAAATAGTAATTTACTAGAAAAATTCAGTTTGCCCAAATTAAACTTTTTACAGATTAGAAAGATTATATATACCAAATTTCATAGAATAAAGAAACTTTTCAACTACAAAAAAGGCACTAGATCCATACTGCTTCATTGTGTGAAATCTACTAACCTCTCAAAAATAGTTTTAATGCTGTGAAAATTATTCTAGAGCATGGAAATTAAAGAAAACTAACAAATTTTTTATAAAGCAAGTATAACACTGATATCTAAACCAGAAGAAGGTAACAGATGCAAAAAAGAAAATTCCTGACCAATACCATATGTAAACATGTCTCAAAAACTAAATAAAATATTACATTATAGAATACAACATTACATTAAAAAATAATATACCATTAATAAATAAGATTAATTATAAGTCAAGTAAGTGTGTAAGTACTGAGAAATCCTTAAATATGATACATTACATTAAAAGATTTAATAATCATATCAACAGATAAAAAAATTAGACAAAACCCAACATCCCTTCATGATCAAAACTCTTACTAAAACTAAGAATGGAGGGAAATTTCCTGAATTTGATAAAGATTAGCTACATAAAGCCTACAGCTAACAACATTTTTAATGATGAGAACTTGAAGCTTTCCTTGTAAGATAAGGTATAATGTACTTATGTCCCCTTTCACCACTCCTTTTCAACATTATACTGGAAGTTCTAGCAAATGCGATAGAAAATAAAATAAAAGGTATGCAAGTTGAGAAAGAAGAAATAAAACTGTTCTGGTTCACAAATAATATGATTATCTATGAAGAAAATTTGAAAGAACTGACAAAAATGCTGGAACTAATAAGCGATTATAACAAGGTTGCAGGATACTATAAGTTTAATGAACAAAAGTCTATCACTTTCCAATATACCAGCAATAAACAAGTAGAATTTGAAATTAAAAGCACAATACCATTTACATTAGTACCCAAAAAACCCAAAATACTTAGGTATAAATCTAACAAAACAAGTTCAAGATATATGAGGAAAACTACAAAATTCTGATAAACAACATTAAGAACTAAATGAATGGAGAGAAATTCCATGTTTATAAATAGAAAGACTCGATATTGTCAAAATGTCAGTTCTTCCCAACTCGATCTATAGATTCAATGCAATCCCAATTGAAATCCCAGAAAGTCACTTTGTGAATGTCAACAAGCTAAGTCTGAAGTCTATAAGAAGAGGAAAAAGACCCATGGTTGCCAACAGAATACTGCAGATCAAAGTCGGAGGACTGACACTACTCAGCTTCAGGCCTTATATAAAGCAACAGTAATCAAGACAGTGTGGTATTGCAAAGAAATAAACAAATAGATCAAAGGAACAGAGTGGAAAATCAAGAAACAGATTCATATAAATGCAGTCAACTAATTTCGACAAACGAGCAAAGGCAACACAATGGAGAAGGAAAAGTATTTTCAATAAATTGTGTTGAAACAGCTGGACATGCACATGCAAAAAAAAAAAAAATTTAATCCAGACACAGACCTTGTACCCTCCATAAAAATTAACCTAAATGGATCACAGACCTAAGTATTAAACATGGAATGATAAAACTCCTAGAAGATAACACAGAATACCTAGATGTCCTTCAGTATGGCAACTACTTTTTAGATAATACCACCAAAGGCATGATCCATGAAAGAAATAACTGATGACCTGGACTTCATTAAAATTAAAAACTTCTGCTCTGTGAAAGACAATGTCAAAAGAATGAGGATATAAGTCACAGACAACATAAAAATATTTGCAAAAGACAGCTGATTAGGGATTGGTATCCAAAATATACAAAGAACACTTAAAATTCAACAATAAAAAATGAACAACCCAATTAAAAAATGAACCAAAGACCTTAACAGATACATCACAAAAAAAAGATATACAGATGGCAAATAAACATATAAAAAGATTTTCAACATATGTCACTAGAAAATTACAAATTAAAACAACAATGAGATATCATTATACACCTATTAAAATAGTCAAAATCCAGAACAATGACAACACCAAATGCAGGAGCGGATGTGGAGTAACAGGTGCTCACATTCACTGCTGGTAGGAATGCAAAATGGTGCAATCACTTTGTAAAATGGTCTGGTAGTTCCTCACAAGACTAAATATAGTGATACCATATGATTTAGCAATCACATTCGTTTGTATTTACCTAAAGGCATTGAAAACGCATATCTACACAAAAACATACACATAGAATTAGTATAATATAAGCATTCTGAAAAAGAAAAAAGTCAAAGGACTCACTAAGTGCTTTCATGATTTACTATAAAGCTACATTAATCATGGCAGTGTGGAACTGGAAAAGGACAGATAGACACAGATCAATGAAATGACAGAGAATTCAGGAAAGACCTACTTATATGTGACCAACTGTTATTTTACAGAACTAAAAGACAATTCAGTGGTGAGAAAATATCTTTTCAACAAATAGTAATGGGTCAATTAGATATCCACATGCAAAGAAAAGAACCTCAACCCATACTTCATGCCATGTACAAAAATTAATCTAAAATGGATCATAGCTCTAAAGGTAAGATTTAAATATGAAACTGTAGAAGAAAACATAGAAGCAAGTCTTTATATTCTCTGGTTAGGAAAACATTTCTTAGCTATGACACTGAAAATATAATATATAAAATGAAAAAGTGATAAATTGGGGACTTCAACAAGTTAAGAACGTCTGCTCTTCAAAAGACACTTTAATAAAATGTAAACATGTTATAAAATGTAAAAAAAAAACCCTGCAAATCTCACATCTATTAAAGAACTCTTATCCAGAATATACATAACTTTTAAAATTCAGCAACTGAAAGACAAAAAACCCAATTCTTAAAAATGAGAAAAGAAGATCTGTGATGGCAAATAAGCACATAAAGCAATGCTCAACTATTTATCATGAGGGGAATTCAGATTAAAGTCACAATGAGATACCTCTATACACCCACTGGAATGACCAAAGCACAACAAAAACTAATAATTCCAAGTACCAACCAGGATGTAAAACAACTTGATTTCTTGTAGGAATGCAAAGCAGTCCAGCTACTTTGGAAAAGTTTGCAGTTTCTCATAAAGTTAAACAGAATTTTCACACTACCCAGCAATTCTAGTCCTATGTATTTACTCAAACGGAACAAAAATTTACATTAACACAAAATCTTATTTGAGAATGTTGTACTAGTTTAATTAATAATCACCCAACATTAAAAACAACCTAAATAACTTTCAGTTACTACACACAATGGAACACTATTCAGTAATAAAAAAGGAATAAACTATTGATAAATGCAACAACATGGATAAATCTCAAAGGTATTATGCTAGTTCAAAAAAGTCAGACTCGAAAAGCTGCATATTACATGACTCCATTTATATAACAGACTGGAAATGTCAAAACTATAGGGATGGAAAAATAGGTCAGTGGTTTCCAGGAATAAGAAATGGTGGGAGACGTTCGTTGCCAAAGGGGAATGGGGAAATCTTGAGGGATGATAAAATTGTTCTACATCTTGATTCTGAGTGTTGTACAACTGTTTGCATTTGTCAAAAATCAAAGAACTCTCATCAAAAAGTGAGATGTATAGACACATCATTAATTAAAACAGTTTAAAAAACAGACAGGCAAGGCATTAAAAGGAGAAAATATAAAGTACCTATCTGAATAAATATATAAATTAAGAATACATAAATACCTATGAGTCAATAATATAAATAATTCTTTTATAAATGGACAACAAATACTTCACAAAAATATACAGATGACAAATGGCTGAATGAAAAAGAGCTCAACCTCTTAGGTATCACAGGAATGCATAGTGGAGCCAAATGAAATCCAGCACAATAAACAAAATAGCTGAAATTCAACAGAATGCTGACAACATCAGTGATGTCAAAGATGTGGAACGACTGGGACTTTCATACATTGCTTGTGAAAATGCAAAATGGTGTGCTACTTTGGAAAAAAGCTTGGCAGTTTCTAAAAAAGTTAAAATGGCACTTAACTATATAATCAAACAATCCAATTCCTAAGTATTTATTCAAGAGAAATGAAAACACATGTTCACATAGACTTGTACTCAAATATTCATATAAGTAATAATCAATGAAACCATAACTGGAAACAATGCATCTGTCCGCCAATTGCTGAATGAACAAACAAACTGGTACAGACATACAATGGAATACTACTCAGCAATAAAAAGAAATGGTGTTCACAACGATGCAGACAATTTGAAAAGCATCAAAAGTCTATATACTCTATGATTCCATTTATACAGCATTCTGAAAATAGCAAAACTATAGTGACATAAAGAAGATTAGTGCTTGCTAAGGTGATAGGAAGAGAGAACTGACTTCAAAGGAATACAAAGGAAATTTCTGAAGTAATATAAAATGTTCTTTATCAAAAATTTTGGTGGTAGTTGCATGACTGTATTCATTTGTCAAAACTCACTGAATTTCATACTAATACTGGGGAATTTTATCGTGTTTAAATTAAACCTTTTTAATACCTCTTTATAGTCTTTTCATAACTACAAAAAAGTCAGAAAATAAAGACAAGCCAAATAAATTTTTTTTTAACAACCTTAAACTCCACCACCAGGGACAATAACCACTATTAGCATTTTGATATATAATACCAAAGATAAACATTAACTTCTGATAAAAACTAAAACAGGATCATAACTCACTTCATTCTGTTCAGGAGCCTCATTTTTTTGAATTCCTAAATAGAGCACCAATGTTTCTATTTCGACAAATACATCACACACATTAAAAAAGAAAAACAGACTATGCTATGATTCTCCTAACTGTAAGTAAACACCAAGAATTCCAACTGTATAATGATTTATGTTGTTATTAATTATTTCAACATTTACAAAACTTTTACTTAACTCACAGGTCGTAAGTTCTCTAATAAATGTATTTTCTAGTTTTGCTAAGAAAATTCAAATAAATCCTTTATAAAAATAAAACAAAATCTCACCTTTATGGGATGACAGGATGATTAAAAGTAATAGTAAACATTAAATAAACATTAATTAAAATTTTTTTTGGAAGAAAGAATTATTTGTTGATTTGTTATCATCGACTCTCTAAATTTAGGGGAAGATGCTGTACTTACACACAAAAAGGGCCACTCTATTTAAACAGTTTTTCCTTTTATTATATTATGAAAGAAAAAAGAAACCCCAGGGTCTAAAATGTAATGAGTGATCCTATTAGTTCCACCAGACTAAAATCATACAGTCTACGTATGTGGTCTTTTCAGCCACATCTGTCATGAACCATTTTTACATCACAAAATGCAAAATACAGAGCCCTGATACGGTAGATGAGACCTCGGAAAGTATTCATCATTTGATTTTTCCCCAGAAGAAAAACTGGCTCATATGAAGATAGGTGACAATTCTTTGCTAAGCATACTTAGAATTTCGATATATTTTAGAATTAAATCTTAACATAATCCGAGCAACAAAGTGAAAACTATAATGAAGTTAAGGATTAAATAAAATTTTTTAAAAAAGCAAATCTCAATCATAATTTTCTTAAAATCCAAATATTTTGCTTGGTTAGAATACATGGATCAATTATTTAAAACATTTATAATATATAAAAATGTATAGCAGTGCTTACCCCATAGTAGATGCTCAATAAATAACACTCAACGTTTAAATATTTCATGTAACACACTTTATTAAGCATTTTATATACTGATCTGATATTTCACCTTTAAAAAGTACTCAGTTACATCAAAATGGAATTTTTACTAATATAAGACATATAGTATAAAAGTTCTGAATTATTTCCTTGACTTATCACTTTTTGGTAAATTTCTTTCCATAGTATTATTTTATTCTTACATGAAAACATAAACTATAATTTCCCTTATAAGAAAAAATTGGTTATTATACCAACTTTTTAATGGCTTAAATTAAGAAATATTAAAAGGCGATTAATTTAAAAAACCTCATTGCATAATTGTTTTAAATAAATTATTTTCAACGATTCTAAAACTGCTGAAAAAGAAACTGCACACTTGATATATAAATATCCAAATCTTATACACTTGTCAGTCTTTCAATAATGAAGTCTGGAGAAAAATAAATTCACAGACACCCAAGTGAATTGGCAACTGTAAGTGACAGAAGCCCTTCTAAATCCTCTGTTTACACTGGGGATTAGTGGAGTAGATTTTGAGTTGCAAACTGAACAGTCCATGGTCAAGGGAACCTGCTCCCTGTCAGCCCGCAGGGCATAAGGACAAAGCATGGTCCTGGTAGGAAGTGACCCATAAACGTATTCGTACCCAGGATTTATACAAAGCCAGTCTGCCTCACAGAAACTCCATATGACCATTAACTGGCCTGCAAGGCCTGCCAGGAGGCCTAATTACAGGTCTACAGAGCCCAATAACAAAAGCTGAAGGGCTTTAGCCTAGGGATGATCTGCTTTATACTGACTTGAGAGAGTCCATATAGAGGACCCAAAAGAAAGAGGTTTAGCTTTAAAATTCTCCCCAGAGATCCAGCATTGTACTCTAGTCTAGAAAGCCCACATGCAACATACTTCAGCTAGGCTTAAGCATACCACCCTCTTAAAATTAACATTCAACTACTGTCTGCTTAACATCTGCTCAAACATGGCAAGTCAGACTCTGGCTGATAGCTTGCTTCTTACTAAATATTATTAGGAATAAACAAAGCCATTCAAAAATACATGTGTAACTGATGCTAAAACAAATAACATACTTTAAAAAGCTATTTACTAAATGATTCTCTTTAGGAACACACTATTATATCTTTTTGGCCTAAAATGAAACCAAAAAGTGTGTTCATACTGGAAACTGAAAGTTAAATTAATATTATCAGTTTGATTTTGCATTAAAGCTATTACATTTTATTTAGAATTTCTGAAGTTTGCAGAAATCATATTTGATGAAAAAATGACCAATGCCTAAGTCAATTAAACTATTTAAGGTTTTATTAATTTGTTTATTTTAAAAAGCACTATTCTTAATTCTTGATAATTTCTAACTAAATATGCATGCTCATACAAGAAGGATGTTTGGCTCAATATCTCTTCTTTCATTACCTCATAAAGCCACTCTGGTGATGTCATAAAAAACTACTCCTATTCCTACTAGATAACATTTATAGTACACTCAGTTATAAGTTAGGTGCTGTTCTAATCACTTCATTACATTGATTTATTTACATCTCATAAAACTCTAAAGATATACATTACTATTATTCCCATTTGATAAATAAAAAAAATTGATTTTCAGCAAGCTTTAACAACTTTCACATGGTTTTATCAGTAAATAATGGAGCTGAGACTGGCACTCAGGCATTCTGACTTGAGAAGTTAACCACTGTGTATTCTGTATTTCAGAATAATTGCTAATACTGACTCAATACTTACTGTGTATCAGGCACTGTTCTAAGTGTTCTGCAAATGTTAATTCATTTAAACTCCATTACAACAACCTCATCTGTTATGTACTAATAATATCTCCATTTTATAGATGAGGAAAGTAAAACAGAGTAAAGGGGAAGTAAAATGTCCAAGCTCCCAGAGGTAGTAAGTAAAGCTGTATATGAATTTAGACTATCAATATATAATCAAGCAGAAGCCAACATGGATAAAAAAATTTTGAAAACTATATATGAAATAGAAATCATCACTTGCTCTGTTTTTTAGGCTTCTCCTACATGAAAGCCTCTCATAATAAATCAGCCTATTTCTTGGAGCCACAGATCAGTGGTCAGAAACCTACAGAGCAAAACCTCTGTTAGCTTTAAATCAGGGTAGCAGAATGGCTTTCTATGCGCCCTGGAAACAGTACAACATTATTATGGCAAACTCGTTCGTAATTCTCAGAATCACAAATACTTAAAGCTATACTGGACTTTAGCGAGAGTGAGGTCATATGGCTATGAAAAGAAAAGGTCAGGACTTACTTGGCTTCCAGATGCTTAACAGGTACCGACAAGAATAATATCTAATAATATCTAAGCTTAACATGCTGCAGAAGAATTGGGATGGAGTGGGGCTCCTATGGCTAATACTTGAGCACAGCTTCTTACGTGGATATCGTATGTGTGTGTCACTTATCTGTGTTTTAAAATATTTAACCAGCTTCTATCCCAAGCAAAGGTCTCTGAAATACATGTCCTTAGTTAGGTTGAAGACAAAAATACTGATGGTCATAAAACAATTCCCTGGATCTTTCAAAATTATTAGAAATTTAACTACTATGAGTACTCTAATAGTTAAGGAAAGGACATTTTTGAGTGAAACTTTAGTCCTCTTCTATTACCAGTTAGAAAGTACTCATTTCAGAATCAAAGGCTTGATTAAAGATAGAAATTATTTTATTGTAAGGTAATTACAGCATTACACCTAACAAAACTAGGTATGTATTTGGTAATATTTTCTATCACTCTCCTTTCTTCCCAATATAACTGGATTTAACCTATGGAAAGAAATAGAGTCAGAAATTGTTGGATTTGAGTCCTGGATCTGCCACTTATTAGCTATGTGATCTTTTACAAGTCATTTATACTTTGAGGATATTTGTAAAATAGAACTAATTAGCTCTCCATGTAGTGATGTGAGTCAAATGATAAAAGATTTATGAAAGTGCTTTGAAGACTAGAAAGCACAATACAAAGGGTAGTAGACATTATTCAGAAAACGAAATATTAGAGAAATTTTTATAATAAAGGTGACTTACCATATATGCACTAAAAGCAATTTCTATTTTTTCTTATGACACTAGAGATATAATTTTAAAGTTTGCATGTGTCAGCAATTTTATTAAAACTAAAATATTAAAGTGATTTTAGAGAAAATTGTACCTTGAAACTACATTGTGAAGAGTCATCTATATTTCTGAAAAATCTCTCCTCTAAATCCTTCAAACCCATGAACATACTTGGCATAACATGATACTGCATTTTTATAAAAACCTAAATAATGTTTGTAAAGATCCTAAAAAGTTAAACAACAGTGAGAGCAAAAGCAACAGATAAAATTTTTAAGTAAACTTATTATTCTTCTTCCTCCTCTGGGACATTCATGTGTCATTATCTTTTCTGACATGCACTGCCTTAAAATCTAAGATTAAAATGTCAGATTATGGCCATATATTGTCTACACTTGAAGCCAGACATTTTTTCATACATTTACTTTAAAATCCATAAAATACTTAGGCTGTTTTCATCTCCTGGACATCGTGAATAATGCTGCTATAAACTCTGATGTACAAATATCTTTTCAGATATGGGTTTTCAACTCTTTAGAATAAATACCCAAGAGGGATTGCTGGATCATATGGACATGGAAGAAACCAAAGTGTCCTACAACAGATGATTGGATAAAGAAGCTGTGTTACATATATACAATGGAATATTATTCAGCCATAAAAAGAGATGAAATACTGCCACTGTGACAACGTGGATGGCCTCGAGATAAGTATGCTAAGTGAAATAAGCCAAACAGAAAAAGTGGAAAACCATATGATATCACTTACATGTGGGATATAAACCTAAAAGCAACAAACAGGACAAACAAACAGAGACTCATGGGCATGGACAATAGACTAGTGGTTACCAGAGGGTGGTGGGGAGAGGGGAAGAGATGTAGATGGGGTAAAAGGGGTCAAATATGTGGTGACAGAAAAAAATCTAACTATGGGAGGTGAACATACAATGTGATATATATATATATTTTACTGTTAAATTGTACACCTGAAACTTACTGGATTTTATTAACCAATGTTACTATAATAAAATTAGCTAAAAAAGAATCCATCAAACAGTGGTTATAAAGACCACACCAGAATTCAAAAGTTTATTTTTCAGTTATCCAGATTGTTGTTTCTCCCAATGACTTACACACCAAAAAGTAACAGCTGAGAAAGATTTGGTAATTTTAGATATGGTTCCTGACTTTCAGAAGTTTATTATTTCATTGGGAAAAATAAATCCAGCACTAATGAAACAATTAAACATTAATATTAGCAGTATGTGAGCAAATATCAGCCTAAATGGTATGCACAGACTAGGACAAAAGGGATTCAGAGGAGGAGAGAAAGATCATGTGCTGGAAGGGGCAGGGAAATAATGTGGAAATTCTATTGCAGATGAGTCCTGAAGAGTTTGAAGAGGGAAGAAGAAGGAGAAAGACATTTCTAGAAGAAATAAAATCATGAGCAAAGATTCCCAGGTAGAAAAGAAACAAACAAACAAACAAAAACATGTAACTCAAAGAACAATGAGAAAAAGCACAGAATTCTAAGAAATAAAAACAGAAAAGTCTTTAGATCTACCATACAGAATCTTGGAACCTGAAGAAAATAAATGTAAAATCAATTTTGTAAGCAACACAGAGCCGATTAATAATTCTGAGCAATGGAGTAGCATGACAAAATGGTGGCCGAGAGAATCACCTAGCAGTGGTATTTACAAAATGTATATAGAAATAAAGATATCTGGTGGCTACCCTTTGCCAGGCTCTGGGCTAGGCACTTATTGTATTATGACATTTATCTTCACAACAACCCTGTAAGGTAGTTATTAACTTCTTCCTTACAAATGAGGAAACGATGGTACAGAGAAATTCCAAACCTAAATATTTTCAAATAAGGAATTCAAACGTGTGCTATGATCTAGCTGAGACAACAGGAGTCTGTACTCATTTATTGCTAGTGGAAATGTAATACAGTTCAGCTGCTGCGGCCAAGTTTGGTGGTTTCTCAAAATGTTAACCAAAGAATTACCAAATGACTCCACTATTATACTCCTAGGTATCTACGCCCCAAATTACAAATGGGTACTCAAACAAGTACAAATAAATGCACGTTCATAACAACATTATTCACAGTAGCCAAAAGGTGGAAATAACCCAAATTTCCACCGATATATAAGTGGATAAACAAACAGTGTATATAAATACAATGGAATATTATTCAACCATAAAAAGGAATAAAAATGGACACATGCTACACCATGGCTGTACCTCCAAACCTTATGCTAAGTGAAAGAAGCCAAACACAAAAGGTCGCAGGTAGTATGATTTTGTTTACATGAAATAACCAGGATAGATAAATTCGCAGAGACAGAGGGCCAATTAGTGGTCACCAGGAGCTGGGGTAAGGGGAATAAGAAGAAAACTGCTCAATAGTAAGAGGTTTCACTTTGGCGTGATGTTTTAGAACTAGTTAGAGGTGGTGGTTATAAAGCATTATAAATACATTTAATGCTACTTTAAATACATAATTGTTCACTTTAAACACAAATGATTAATTTTATATTATGTGAATTTCACCACAATAAATTACTTTTTAAAAATAGAGTACTAAAGTAAACTAGAAAATATACACATCTGTCATGTTCCATTTAAAACATCCTGTGTGGGCTAAACAATAAACACCAAACTGTTCAAGAATGAGTAGGAAGAAGACTTAGAACCCTTCCTCTATTCACCATCTTCTCTCTGGAGAACTAACAGAATTAAAGTAAGAGACCAAATAAGAGGTAATGGATTAACCTTTGGATGAAATGTTTGGCATCTAGTAAGGAGATGGCAGTGGGAAAGATAATAAAGGGATAAATATAAAACAATATTTCAAAATAAGAGTCAGTAATTCTAGGTGAATGATTGCCTATAAAGAAGTCAAAGAAAAATTTTAATCTTAAATAGAAGAATTCAATATTAAATAGAATGATAAAAGTATTCTTAAAGAGGAAAGGAAGACATCACGGCAGAAAGTGTTTGTATTTGGACTTAGTACTACAGAGTAAATCATTAACTGAAGTTACCATTTAGATCCAATCTTACAAATTTACACAATTTTGCAAACTTCTGTGTCATATTGCCATTTGAAGATTTAAAAATAGCAACCTCAGTTATAACCCTAATTTCATATCACCCTTGAATTAAAAGTTTAAACAAGTTATACCAAATACAAAATTTGATTTCAATTGCAATTTGGTAATGAACATGAAAAATGATTCTTTCTAAATCTGGAGATTCAGCATAGCAAAGTAGAAAAATATAACAGTTTAGCACATATGAAATATAATTATAAGTACAATAAAATTTGACTTCAAATTCATGTTTGTCACAATATGCGTGACACCCTATAATGTTTTGCTTAATGTTATTTTAAAAACTCTTTCAAAATCATACCACTAATAATCATTGCCAAATATTCTAAATAGATTTTACTTCCAAACCAGTAACATTATAAACATTCACTAATAATTCAATAACAATGCAATGGTTATATATAAAGCTTTCTCCTGGGACCTACAGAGTAAAAGACTAAATTTAATCAGCAGGATGTCTACATATGAACCCTATTGACTAAATCATGGTAATTATAAGGCTGAAATGAATCCTGTCTCAAGAATACAACACAAAGCCTTAAGCCTTTCCCCATATCCAGTTTCCAGGCCCCAAAGTGTTTTCCCTGGGAACTCCAGGAAATATTAATGTGACAGAATGGGTGCTGCTGGACCTTCCTGTCCAGCTACTTCACTCTTTGGACCAGGCTAGACTTTAACTGCAAGCCTTATCAGGCTGGCTCAAGTTCTTTTTATTCCCCTCCCCGCTTTTATTTTAATTGTTAATTTTTAACAATACAATGAACACCCTGAATTCATCACTGAAACAGAGTTCTGGAACGCTGACAGTAAGTTCTCCCTTATCCATTCATCTGCTTCCCCTCTCCAGGCAGTTCTCATTAAAAGCAGTACTAGATATTTTTCAAAGTGGTATAATACATTATATCATACTATGAAGCAAAATATTCATAGAACTGGCATCAAAAAAGGAGTTGGTAAAAATGGTTACTTAACCAGTGGCAGTGAAAAGTAGCACAGGTTTTTTTCTTTTTGTAAAGTAATATAACAAAAAATGAACAAAAAGACGCTCTAAAAATTAATACCCACTAACCTCATAAACTCATTTTTTATAGTAATCAATCCCCAAAAAACAATCTAAAATTAAAAAGCACAATTTGTAATAGGATGCACATCACAGTGTTACTGATAAGAGGAAAAAGCTGAGACAACATATATAGTCAACAAGAAGAAATTAATAAAATAATGTAACATCTAGCTAAGGTCTGTCCTTTGCTAATCTAGGCCAATATACATTTTTTAATTTGAAAACTGTCATGATGTTTGAATGTTTCTTAAATATACAAAATCTAGCTTTTTATCCTTAATAGAATTGACAGCATTAAATTTTTAAAAATCAGGATGGCTGGGACCAATATAAAACAGTAAAACACTGTGGTCATATTTGTTTTATAATATTCTTCAAAATCATTAAAAGATGAAGAAATAAAAGAAAACTGTATAAAACTATTAAAAGAAATTCTATATAGTTGTATTAAAGAAGCAAATATTTTCTTTTAAAGCTAGAGTTCTTTAATACTCAAATTTTGAACTGAAAATATTTTTTCGAAGCAAGATGCCACTAAAGAATGAATGCATATTATGTAAATCATAATCATACTTATTAGCTTTATCTCATAAAACCCTAGAGTAAGGAAAACTTTAATTCATAAAATGAATATATACATAAAATACATGAAATATAAGTGACTTTTAAAGTAATATGTAGGGGTATAAAGACTAGTAGTCAAAATATTTATCAATTTTTACCCCTATATGGTAAGTTACTTCTACTGGTGATATATGAAGCTAGTATGTCATTTATATTGGTGTTCCAAATCTTTAGATTACAACAGATATTTGGGGTGGGAATACAAGAAGCAAATGCAAGAAATCCTTAAATCATATACACATATGTATTTTCTCAATCTATGAATACAAAAATATAACTACTATCATTTGGTAGTGAAGAAAAACTTGATAAAGGACCCCCGTATTATGAGCATCGTGGTGTTCTCGGCTTCACCTCTTCTTACCCTAAAGCTTGTGACCACGAACAAGCTTCATTTTTTTAATATAGTCCCTCCTTGCTCCCCCGATTCAAGCTGGTTTTGCCTAGATAATGGCATTGGGACACACTTGCTTTTACACCTGCCCTTATACTCTGTATGCTTGCTCCTTTAATCATTGATCCTTAGGACATAAGATTAACCAAGCCTCAGGTATAACCATGAGGATGACAATAGTTTCAATTGAACTTCTGACTAAGAAAGACATCTTGCCTTTAGATGTGTTTCAGCCCCAGCCCCATGGAGGCAGAAATATAATCCCACCAGCCAAGGAACCAGGTCACAGGACCAGGCAGAATGGCACCATAGCTGATTCCACAACTGGACGAATTACCTCGTCCCCCTTTAATTGTCCAATCAGTAGCACCCACAACCCCAACTCCCTTAGTTTCTATGACAGACTGCTCCCTGTATAATCTGTACTCCTGAGATACTCAAGAGAGCCAGGCCTTTCAGCAACAGCTTGCTTATGTCTCTGGGACTTGCAATTCTCTAATAAGAACTTATTCTAAATAGCTCAACTCCTGTGTCACTCAGTCTATTGGCTGAACGGTACAGGCAGCACCAGCCCCAGACTTGTCTGCCCTCCGGTTTCAGTCTGAAATTACTTTTGATGTTAAAATAGAATCCATATTTTACAACTGGAAATTATGATCTCTTTATAAATCTTTAAAAAGTAAATAATTTTTAAAAACGTGTACTACTTTTGTGACATTATTTTAAATCTATTGCATGCTTATCTTGACAACTTATTTGAGTAAGTTACGTGTATTTTTGGAGAGCATGTTAAGAGGCAGAGTAAATATCAGTACTTAGAAAAGATGACATGGATCTCTATATTTTTTAAAATGGTAAGTATTTAATGTCTACATGAATCTGGGTATTATATCTAAAATCCAAAAATAGCATTATTGTACATTGAAAAATAAAACAAAGCATTCAGAACAAAGAGTCCCATGAGTTAGTAGAATGTAATTGTAAAATGACATTTACCTGTTTCCTTTGGAACAATAAAACCTCAAAACAGATTATAGCCTTAAATTTAATGTTAAAGTATAAAACTTTTAGAAGAAAATGTAGGAGAAAAATCTTCATGATGTGAGGTTAGGCAAAAAATACACATGCCACCAAATGGACAGTTTATAAAAGACAAAAACCAATAAATTGGACTTCATCAAAATTAAAACAAAATTGAAGTCAATTTTATAAATAAGAAGGTGAAGAATAACCTTTAAGTAATATACTATAGTAATAAGTATTTAAGGTAAAATATGGCCATATATATAACCTAGATCTCATAAATTTATGAGGATATACGACAATAGGTGTTTTTCCCTTTGACCCACCTGTAAGCATGTCAGGATTTATTTCAAGCTTTTCATTTAAATAAAGTTAATTATCAACACTTACCAGCAGCTTCAAGGACCAGCTGCAGTCTGGCTTTAGCTTGTTCAGCTGGTGGCTAAAAATCAACCACAAAAGACATTTACAGGTCAGTTTTAACAGATGAAGCTTTAATGCACTGTTATGCAATATCAGAAAATTTAGAGAATTTTATCCTAATCAATATTAATATCCACCTACTTCTGAACAAAATTGCATCACAGCAGCTCTACCAATCTACTCTCACCTTAGTAATGAGATAATACTTTTCGTTACCATGATGCAAGAATAAAGTTCTTTCATTTTTTTTTACTGGAAAAGGTTTTCTTTACTACCCAACATTGTACCAATCAGCAGTAGCTTACATAACAGCAACTTAATAATGAGGCGAAACCCACACATTTAACATATTAGTTGCATATGGAAACATGTAAAGTGATTTATTAGAATTTAAACAACTTAAAGTCCAATATTTCAGGCAAGTCACATCCTATAAAACCAAAGACTTTGTTTTCCTAACTCTACTGGAAAGAAGCAATTGTGATGAAGATAGGACATGATGTGAGTTAAGTGCTTTCAATTCCTACTAACTGTTCTAATATGGTTCTCTCAATAAACCTTGATTCAATATGGTTGATAATGTTGAAATTAAACTTCTTTCCTACCAGAGATCTTATTCTGAGATTTTTGGATACATAATGCATTGATGGTATCCAAACTATAATAGACTGTATCAAGACTATGATTTTTATGAAAGACCTGTTAAAAACTATTTTTAGTACTTAACACTTCATGACACATTTATAAAGATGTAAGCACATGACTAAACAAACATATTTATATACAATCATTTCAGAATTAACATTTCACAAAATGTATTAGAATATTTTGCTACTTGTGAAAAAAAGCTTAAATAAAAAGCATTAAATAACTGAATATAGAAACATGTGCTCAGAAAGTTTAAGAATTTGAATGGTGCTTCTGAACTGTAAGAAACAGAATGGGAGAGTGTTAAATGAGATAGGAGGGAAGACAGGAAAGAGTTTTTTATAACATAGAACAGGGGTTAACAAACTGTGGCCCTAGACCAGTGGCTGGTTTTATAAATAAGTTTTATTGGAACACAGCCATGCCCATTTGTTTATATATTGTTTGTGGTTGCTTTTGTGCTCAACTCAACCATAGCAGGAAACATGCCTATCAAAGCCTAAAATATTTACTAACCAGATATTTAAGGAAAAGTTTGCTGACCCCTGCCTGACATAGAAGATGGAGAGACTGAACGAGAATTTGAAACAACAGGGTGATGAGATGAGATCTGAACTTTGATACATCATTCTAGCTGTATGTAGTGAAAGGCATGTGACTGGAGACCAGGAGCGCAGTTAGGGAGCAATTAAAGAATTCCTGGAGAAAGACAGAGAGGGCCTGAGGTGAAGCTGTAGCAGTAAGGTTGGACAGGAAGAACTAGATTTGAGAAATATTTAATTGGTAACATGTCTGGGTGTGAGAGGAGAAGCTGACAAACAAAAGAGTACTTTATGTGATATATTGGTAGAGAAAACGTATGTAAGTGTGCTTTATATTGGATACGGGATATCAAATTAAAATATCACAGCCAAATTCTAATGGCAGACTGACACCTACTGAATAATTTCTCTAACAGTTATATAAACTAAATTGCCTACATGGGCCAAACAGTTAATATAATCATTTACGATGATAAAGGCAAATGACATTAGACATCAGTATCAGGGAGCACAGAGAGTGTGGAGGACTGGAATACGTGGCCCCGCCAAAGCAAGCAGCTGATACTCAGCACTAACTCACTGTCGTCATGCAGAACTGCAATTCCAGGCTTACAAATTTCTTGACTTTTCATGAGACTTTAAGTCACTATAAAGACTAATACTATGTAGAACACACAGTACTTCCAAGAGCCAGGTTCAATCCCAAAAGTTTGTGTATTTATGTCATCTACTTAATACACACAATAGAAATGTGATACCTTGTGCAATATAACATAAATTGAAGGGCAAGAAGCAAACGATGTTCTGAAGAACATCAAGAAGAAAATGATGTCCCAATGAAGCTCAGAAATAGGAAGCATACATTTCTGAGGGTCCAATAAGCAGCATCCTTTGATAGAAAAATGTTAGACACTTTATTGGTTAAATTATTTCATGGCAAAGTTTATGTCCTTTATAAGGAAACATTATTTTTAATAATTAAGAATATGTAAGACATATAAAAATATATAGAATAAGTACCCACATCTAATAAAATATTAACAATATTGTTAAAATCTCCCTCCAATTTATTACTGTCTTGAAAACATGATGATTACCATTCTGAAGGAAAGATTTTTGATGGTTGATAATTATGATATCACCTACTAAGACATATTTATATCTCCAATAATTCCTCTACTAAGCTAAAATATAGGATTCATATTTCAAAGATAAAGAAAACCAGGGAATAAGAACAGTTTAATAACTTGTCTGGACTAGTGAATGACAGACTGAAATCAAGACCTTCTGCTCAGGATCTTTCTAACTAAAACACTACAATATTCATGAAGTCAAAGCAATTAATTTCATAGATATAAAAACATAAGGATAAGTTTTTGATTTTGTTCAAAGGACCAATCTGTTAAAATAATACATTTGTCCCAGTAATGTAAATGAAATATAATTCCATTCTAAATACATTTGCATATGCTAATATAACTTCCTAATTTTATCTGTGAAATATAGGGATCAATTCACCTATGGGATGAAAACACATTGTTAAGTTCACCAGATTTTTAAAAGTAATTTTTATTTTATAAATATTTTTACTTTTAAAAATATTTGATTTCATTTCTCAAGTATTGGATTCATTTCTCAAACATTATTCTTAGATAGGGAATTCAGATACAAATGTTCTCTCACTTTCTGTCCATCTGCAAATATCTTTTTTTACTCTGGTGAATAATTTGAATGGATATAGGAGTCTTGGTTGCAGTCTTTTTCTGTCAGTCAACTTCTCCTCAAATCCTTTCCAAGGGCCCCTTAACACTGTTTCAGCTTTGAATTTATCCCAGAAGAGAAAAGGCATCACTACAGGTCTCTTGGCTGAAACCCTCCAAGTCTCACCTGCCCAAGAGTCACTAGCTTCTTGGCTCAGAAAAAAATCATTTAGAGCTGGGAATGGAGTGGAGACTGGCAGATACATGTTGCTATCATTCTGATTGCTTTCTACAGTTACTTTTTTAAAAAAAGATTAAGAGGAAAAATAGAAACAATATAGAGTTAAAAGAACATTTTATACTAATCCATTTTTAGTTAGGTATCATCATACCTGCTAGGCTTAGAATGAAAATACCTTTGGGGCTTGCGTGCCAAAATTTCTAATGCTTTATCTATTTTAGAATATATTAGCTCCCAGGGATTAGCGTGGATTCCATCTAAAGTTAGTAAATGATAATGTCATTCAGAACCAGAAATCAAACCTTATTTAATAAATAATAATACCAAATACAAATGCATGGAATACAGCAATTTCTCAAGATAAGAATTATACAAGGACATATTTAAAAATACAATGTCACGATTATATTGTGCGAAGCAAACTTACAAAGAAAAAATTCTATTCCATTAAAAATAATATTCCTTACATGAAAATTACTAATACATAATTGCATAAATATCAACAAAATTAAATTACAGAGAATATGTTGTTCCTTAAAAATAAATTTTAGTACTGATATTAACAGAACAGTAAGAAGACTATAAACTTTTACTGTAAGTTTTTAAACGCTGCTGCTGCACAGACAATATACTGTAATTTTATCTCATTTAAAGAATATTGTGCTTACGCTAGAAATTCTTATCATATAGAGTTTACAAGAAATGTTAAAGGGTCTTCTTTATGCAGAAAAGGCCATAACCAGAAATAAGGATATATAAGGTTTAAAATTTCTAAATTAATAAAGAACTTTTGGTGGGGCAGAGGGGGTTGGCAGTCTTTCTATTGCCATGAATTCTCCAGAACTGCCCTGCCCCTTCCCTCCCCTTGGTAGCTAAGAATATCTACTTAACTCCACTTGTAAGCCCTGGTTTTAGAGAGGAGTATCCAGATTCTTAAGAAAAAACAAAAGCCCTAAGATAAAACTAAAATATAAGTCCATTTCCTGATGGCTTGAAGAGGTGACTATCCTCAATGTCTAGACTTTTTCCATTGACTTTGGATTTACCCTTATTTAGTCCAACCAATTCCCTGAGTTCCTTATAAATAGACTACATACTAGATTCTCAAAATACTGCCAAAGCTAACATTCAAGATCAGCACAATCCTTTAAGCCATGACTATATAAAAAAAGAGCAGCAAAGAGAAGCCTATCCTTATATAAACCCGTCTCCTAAAACTAAACTATTTAAGCTATTGGCTCACCCTTCTCACTTCCATTCATACTCAGTTCCCTGAATTCCTGGCCACCACTATGGAATTCAGAAAGTCGACAAAAATATGGCCATTCTAGCTGTCACTGTGGCTGTACCATTTTAAATCCCACTAACAATGTAGGAGGGGTCCAGATTCTCTACATTCTCACCAACACTTGTGCTGTGGTATGTATATACACACAAGGGAGTATTATTCAGTCTTTAAAATGAAGGAATTCTATAACATGCTACAGCATGAAAAAGCTTGAGGATACTTGTGCTAAGTATAAGTTATTAATAAAAAGAAAAACACTGTATAATTCTACTCACATAAGGTACTTAGAGTAGTCAGTCTCATAACTTAGAGCTGCCAGGAGATTGGGAGTAGGAGAAAATGGAAAGTCATTGTGTAATGGGTAAAGAGTTTTAGTTTCACAAGATGAAAAGAGTTATGGGATGCATGGTGGTGATGGCTGCACAACAGTGGAAATGTATTTACCACCACTGAACTGTACACTTAAAAATGGTTAAGACAGCAAATTTTATGTTAAATGTATTTTATGGCAATAAAAACAAAATAAAAAAATACATACAGGGATGTTTACTAATAGGACTTGGGTTATTGGAACCTTCCATCTGAAGAGGAGGTACAGAATGAATATTTCAGATCTTATAGACACGTGGTATTTGTTAGAGTACTATTAGGCCCTCACAGGGTGTTTTCTTTACATTCAATTGATCAAAATTCATTACTTTTACTTGTTCAAAAATATTATGGATCACTTCTTATGTATAAGGTACCATGCAAGTTAAAGATAAAAAGATAGATATAGCTTCTTGTTTCAAGGATCTAATAGCATAATGAGAGAAAATAACTTAAACTACTATTTACTAAATGTCTGCATTGTGACAAGCATGTGTGATATTTCTACCTTAAATTTTTTTCAAAGAGCTTCACTGAGGTATAATGAAACTACAATAAAATTATTTCATCAGTTTGATAGGTTTTTGACATACTCACTACTGTTAAGATAACGAGCACATCCATCACTCCAAAATTCTCCACATGTCCTTCTTTAATTCTTCCACGCCTCTCTGTGCCTCCACTCCACTTCCCAGTCTTCAGGCAAACACTGATCTGCTTTTTATCACCACACATTACTTTGCATTTCCAGTATTTTTTATAGTTGGAATCATATAATATGTAATTATTTTTTAGTATGGCTTTTAACTCAGCGTAATTATTTTAAAATCCATCCACACTGTGTGTATATCAGTACTCATTCTTTTTAATTGCCATATTCCACTGTCACGATATTCTATATTCATTCAGCTTTTATTCATTCACCTGTCAACATTCAAATTATTTCCAATTTTTGGCTACTACTAAAAATACTATAAACATTCACATACAATTCTCTGTATAACTATGTGCTTTCATATCTCTGGGTATAAATATCTGGCATTGGTATGGCTGAGACATATGGTAAATATATATTTAACTTTAAAAAACATTACCAAACTATTTCCAAAGTGGTTTTACATTCCCACCAGCAGTGTATATGAGTTTTAGTTACTCTACACCCTAGTAATGACTTACTACAGTCAGTATTTAATTTCAAAATTCTAACAGGCACCTCATTGTAGCTTTAATCTATGTTCCTCTAATGATTAATGGTGTTGAGCATCTTTTCATGTGCCTATTTATTATCCATATATCTTCCTTGGTAAAATGGATGTTCAAAACTTTTGCCAGTTTTTATCGGATTGTTTTCTTATTAAGTTTTCAGAGCTCTTAATTATAATGAAAGTAATTTTTCATATATGGAGTTTGTAAAACAGACATACACACAAAGAGAGAATTGTATATTTATATTTATTTTCTGGGTAAAGTCCTCCCATTGTTACAGCTAAGAAATCTTTACCTAACCCCAATTCACAAAGATTTGTCCTAGGTTTACACCTACAAGTTTTATAGTTTATATTACATTTAGTTCCATAAAACAAATTTAGTTTCTTCTCTTTTTTTTTTGATATGTTGCTATCCAATTGTTCCAACATCATTTATGAAAAAGATTATCATTTTCCACTCAACTGCTTTTTCACCTTTGTTAAAATCAAGTGTGTGTGTGTGTGTGTGTGTGTGTGTGTGTGTGTGTGTGTGTGTGTTATACATAGACTATTCTGTTCCACTGGTCAATCTGTCAGTTTTGGTACCAATAATACACTGTCTTGATTGGTATTTTATATTTATTTTTATATTAACTCTTGATATCGGATAGAGTAACTCCTCCAACTTCTTTTTCAAAGTAGTTTTGGCTCTTCTGTTTTTTGCATCCCAAATTTTATCAATTTCTACCAAAAAAACCCCCAAAAAACTGCTAGGATTTTGCATGGGATTGCATTGAATCTACATATCAATTTGATGAGGAAGGACATCTTAATACTAAATATTAGACTGGTATATCTTTTACTGTCATTTTTACCTCTTAGTCATTATATCTGAAATGGTTTTTTTAATAGGCAGCACCAACTTTAACTTATCAACTTCTACTTTATATCACTTCATATATACTATAAAAACTTTGTAATAATATACTCATTTCTCTCCTTCCAGCCTCTGCATCATCATCACTGCTGCCATATGTTGTTATAAATTCCACAATATATTGTGTTGTTTATGCTTTAGTTATCTTTTTAAAAAAATATACATCTACCCATATAGTTATTTCTACTACTCTCTATTATTTTATGCCAATTCATGTTTGCATCTATTATCATTTCCTAATGCTGGAAGACCTTACTTTGACATTTCTTGAGTGCAGGTTGTATGGTAATAAATTCTTTCCATTTTTGTGTCTTAAAAAAAAAAAAACAACCTTCGTTTGGCCTTCAGTTTTGAAAAATATTCTCCCAGAGCACAGAATTCTTGGTTTATAAAATTTTTCTTCCATTATTTTAAAGATGTTGCTTTACTGTCTTGTAGTTTGCATTGCTTCCAATGAGAAATCTACTTTCAAAATTATCCTTGTTCCTTCATACATAAGAACAATGAGTATTCTTTTACTCTATTTGCTTTTAAGAGTTTCTCATAACTTGTTCTAAGCAGTTTGATTATTATATAACTTAGTGTAATTTTCTTCTTATTCTTGTGCTTGGGGCTTGCTGAGCTTCTTGGAACTGTTGGTTTATAGTTTTTATCAAATTTGGAAATATTTTGGTCATTATTTCTTCAGTGATATTTTTGTTGCTCCCTTTTCTTACCTTTCCTTTCAAGACTCCTATTCCATGTACATTATATATTTAGCTGTCTAAAATTGTACCACAGCTCACAAATATTCTTTAATTTGTTTTTCTAGACTCTTTCTCTCCAGTTTCATTTTGGATACTTTCTTCTGCTATGTCCTTAGTTCGCTAATTCATATTTTACAATGTAGCATATTTCCATTAATCTCATCTAGTGTATTTTTCATTTTACACATATAGTTTTCTGTGGAGAATTTAGTTTTTTAATAGCTTTCATGTCTGCATTTAATATGTTCAGTCTTTCTAGCAGTGCTCTGATCATAAACAATATAGTGATAATAATTCCATTAATGTCCTTGTCAATTCTATTATTGTGTCAATTCTGGGTCAGTTTCAACTGATTGACTTTTCTATTATATGTTATATTTCCTTGGATTTTTGGATACATGGTAGTTTTTTATAGGATGTGAGACATCATGAATTTTATTTTGTTATGTGCTGGATATTTCTGTATTCCCATAAACAGTCTTAGTCTTTGTTCTGGGATACAGTTACATCCTTTGGAAGCAGTTTGATCCTTTCAGTTCCTGCTTTGTAGGCAGGACCAGACAGCTCAAAGTCTGTAGTTGATTTTTACCCACTAAAGTTGTTTTAGTACTTGATTGGAAGCACCATGAAGTATGAGGTTTTCTATACTGGTTGTTGGGAATAGACACTATTGCCAACTCTCTGTGAGTAACAGGTACAATTTCCTCTAATCACTTCAGGTGGTTTTTCCCCAAGCCTTAGATAGTTTCCTCACATGCACATACTGATAAGTTGTCTATTGAATACATGAAGGGGACCTTCTGCAGGTATCCTGTAGCTCATTCCTCTCTGGTAATCTGCCCTGTGAACTCTAGAGGCTTTGGCCTCCCTAGTATCACAGCTTCGTTTTCTCAACTCAAACAGACCATCAGGCTCTAACTAGGTTCTCCTTACCTGTGGCCTTAAGCTGGAACAACTGAAGGGCTCACTCCATTTTTCCCATCTCTCAAGAATCACTGCTCTTCATGCTTGATGTCTTGAGAGCTGTTTTTTCGAATAATATGACCAATTTTTTTCTTTTATTTTTTTTAGTTTTTTTTCATGTGCAAGAGTAAATCCAATCCCTGTTACTCCATATTCATTGGAATAGAAAGTCTATTGTTTCTTTTAATAGTACAACAACCTTATGAGGTAAAGTTTCTTGCTCAAAGTCATGTAGCCATTATTTCTAATGCATGTTAATAAAAATTCATTATTTATACAAATAAGCCTATAAGTTCCCTTTGTCTGGACAACATCTACATCCTTTTCCTAAGTAATCTATATTCTTTCAAAGCTCAGCACAAGAGATATCACCTCCTGAAAACCTCATCAGTTCCAGCTTATTTTCTTCCTGACTCCTTTCATAATGGTTACAATTTTCTGCTTTATGTCCCTGCAATGCCCTTGGAATACATGTATCAGCACATCTTCAGTATAATTATTCATTTTGTTGTCTATATATTTCCTTTTTTGAAGGCATCAGCTTCTTGAAGATAACAACTGTCTGACGACAGTTTTATATCATTAATACCTGGAAAAGTGTCTGGAAAAGTCAATGCTCAGTGAGTATACATTTGAAATAAACTTTCTTGTAAATTTTAAAATCCTTTTAAGTATTATATATGTTAATTTTGAAGTATTAATTTCACAGAATTTTATCTGTTAGGAAGAATTTACCTAATTCAAATAGCTGGACATTTGAAAGAATAATATGTTATTGGGGAAATTATAACAAGTAGTAATAATGAACCATGTCATCTACATATAATTAATAAGTTTTTAAACCAACCTATTTGGTTATAGGCATTCTATAACCAAATAGGTTGGTTTAAAAACTTATTAATTATATGTAGATGTGATCATATGAGCTTCAAATATATATGTGGTAACTTCTATGTACCATAACTTTCCAGGCCAGCATGACAGACATTCCTGAGAAAGAACATAAGCTACCTGAAAAAAAATTTAACATATTTTTTGGACAAAAATAGAATAGCTATTATTTATTGTATGCTTTCATGTTCCAGACCCACTGCTGAGCACTTTACATACTTCTCATTTAACAAAATTCTCATAACACTCCTGACAAGGCAGGCATTCTTAATGCTATCATTTAGATATAGAATAAATTACCTTAAGTCACGAAAATGATAAAGTGGCAGAACTTGAATTTTAATCCAGATCACAAAATCTGTTCTTAAAACACTGTACTGAATCATAGTTTGAGATCCATTTGTTTATTAACTTTCATGGGGGGAAAAAAGTCTAATAATTTTTGATTGCCATAAAACAAAGTTAAAACTAAATTTTCTCTAGCCTTTTGGATGTAGGTCCTAATGATCTTAATGGTTGTGAGCACCACCTTAAAAACTCATTTTAATCAAGCTTTTTCAGATGAATAACTTGAAAAATACTAAACATATTCACAGTACAAGTACTGTGCCATTTGCTTTAAAATAAAATGCAATCTCACTATGACAGAGACACATATCAACAGCTTATCATATTTCTGGCTACATTTCATTTTAACAGTTACTATAATTCTAACAGTTACTATAATTCTATCTCTTAGGATCAAGGTCTAAGCTAGAAATATTACAAGTAGCTCAAAAGTAGATTTATCTTGCCTCTAGAACATAGCACCAAGTTGGTTTAAATAAAGACAAGAATTAAACCTATGACATATATTCTGTTCTGAATAGAATATTCATTTTAGAGTTTTACCAAACATTTTCTCTAAAGAGCTTAAGAGGTTTGCAAAAAGAGTTATATAATACCTATTTTCTTTATTATAAACTAGAGAAAAATGTTATTTTATAGATGTCTTTTATAGATGAGAAAGTTTAAATAAACAGATGAATCTTAATCTAAGATTACACAGCCTTGAGGGCCTGTTTAAGAAGCCCATATTCATGACCCCATTAAATGATGCTGCTCATATACTATACAAATACATAGCCATGCTTAATTGTTTATAAATTGTCCATGGCAGCAAGCAGCAGGGTTGAGTAGTTAGTTGTGGTACAGATTGTATGGCTCAGAAGGCCTAAAATATTTATCTGATCCTTGATAGAAAAGGCTTACTTCCCATCTAGACTGCTATAGCTGTATCTTTTACACTTACCTTTTCTATCCTATATACAGCTACTAAAATTACCCTCACAAAACAAGATTCTCCTTAAGCTGATGCTTAAAATATACCTCAGTGACTCTGCACGCTTCTAGAGTTAAGCATAAACTTATCACCTTAATTTTCAATACTATCAATAATATCCCAAGCTTATTCTTCTATCTTTATTTTCAACCATGTCTGTACGCATAGCTAACATTTCAGCAATATGTCGCATCTCACTATTTCTCAACCACATCCTGCAGAAACCCTCTATTTGGAATTTCCTTTTTGCCAGTCGTCTTTAGTTGTAGAAATGCTGAAATGTCAACACCTTTACCAGCCCCACATAGTTAGATGAAAATAGTATGCACTTATTTAATGGCGCATAGAGCACTAGAAGTCTTCATGAAAATGCTACAGACTACCTCTCTAGTCTTTCAAAATGAGGGCCCTCTCCTTTCCTCAAATTCCTTCATTCCTAGGCCCAGCTATGGAGCCTCACTACTTAAACCACCTTGTAGTAATAGAATTTAAGAAGAATGCTTAGATTTGGAAAGGATGCAGCTTTATCTGAAAGGTAGGTAGACAAAGTAAGAATTCCCTCCCCTCTGAGTAGCTAAGGTGGGCAGGGAGACAGAAGAACTTTGGCTATTTTACTGCAAGTTTAGAAGCATAAAACAAACAAAATAAAAGAAAGTGCAAATTCAAACCATCATCTACTTGTGACAGCTACACAACTGTGCTACTGAGTAGAAATGTTTACTTAACACTCTGCTGTTAGAAACTGAGAACTTTTTTGACAGCTAAATTAAGAGATTTTCCCATAGAAGTAGGAAATTAAGACTTTTTAAATCCATCAGTTATTTGTATGTTAGACTTCTCAGAAATTCTAAAATAATGCCATGTAAAACAAGTATATCTACTAATACTTCTAGACACGGCATTGAGATTAAAGTGAAATTAGATTCAAAAACATAATTGTTTATATTTTGAAAGGTCAAACACAAATAATTTGTTTTCTAATTTTTTTCTAAAAGACATAAAAGGATAAACATTCATATGATTCTAAACTGTTTTAGTATCTTTTATTTTAACATCTTTGTAGTCACCTACTTTTGCTTATCACAATTTTAAGTATCAGCATATCTTTTAGTCCCTAAATATTAACATTTTAGGATGGTCTACAAGACATTATTTTAAACAATTACATAAATGTCTTTTCGGATATTTTCAGAATTCAGTTTAAAATAATACTGCCTATGTTTAAAATCCTTTGTAGCATTACAACAGCTATTTCTAAGAACTTATTCCCTGTGACTACTTTTCTTTGTGCTTTTTGACTTTGTCTTTCTCCCTTCGTATCACCTTATGACTGATGAGAAGGGAATGGTGTTCTCTGCAGTACCAATTATCTGGAATAGTCTACCTATTTCTTTTTGCTTTACTGACTTCAGATAAGTTTTAAAAGTCTTAACAAAAACTCTTCTGTTTTATTCCAAGTTATATTTTCTTTGAGTGCAGTTATTTTGCCTACAAAAAAAAATCTTGCAAAATTACTTTTTTGAAGTATCTTCCCAGCTAAAGGACAAGAGACAGAAATATTAGAAAGCTTTTAAAAACATGTTTTCTCCTCAAAAAATCCATAATATATCCAGTTGTTTAAACCATTGTTTTCAAAACAGGTAATGATACAGATAAACATATAAAAGGTCAAGTAAATATTTTATTTATTTTGTTTCCATAAAAGTGTTACATAAAATAACTTATTTGATTTGAGCAATTTACTAAGACATTTTATAGATGGAATATTTGCAGTCAAGGTATGTTTCACATGTGTCTAACAGTTTTATATAGATAAAGGAATAAGGCGAAAGCCAAAAGATTGAGTATCAGAATATCTGTATTCTAGTCTTGACTACGTGGTTGCTAAAACCTATAGTTTCCTCATGAATAAAAGTGTGCCCATCACAATGTTTTTGAAAAATAGAAGAGTATGCCCAATAGAAGAATTGTTAAATAGATGATGTTCAAACTCTATGATAAAAGCAGAATGGTAGTAAATATTTCAAAAGTTTTAAAGACATTAAATAACATGAGGGGATGTTAAAATTACATTTTTGAAGATTTCAAACCTATATAAGAAAAAGATCCAGATTTGTAAAATAATTAAAAATAAAATGAATATATTAGAAAGAACTAGAAAAAACGTACATATATCCAAAGGGTAATAATTTTTATTTTCTTTCCTATCTTTAATTGCACCTGTGTTTACTAAGTCCTACTTAGAAAGTCCTACTAAGTCCTACAAAGTACTACTAAGGAAATGAGTATTACGACAAAAGGAAAAATCTTTAAAGATAAAGAATTAATTTAAAAAATTTGTGATAAAGTATGTTTATGTCACACATTTTAGTATATTTAAGTTTGCTCTAAAAACTGCTAGACTATTTAAATTTTAGCTGTAATCTGACATTTGACACCCATTTCTACGACTACCATGAGGTTAAAGACAAATTTTGATAAGAGGTTAATTTTATAATAGATAAATGTACTAGCCTTTGGCCTCAGGAGACCTGTGATCAATAACTGGCTTAAATAATAAGTGAAAATGATGTAGATGGTCAGATACTGGCTTTTTAGTTGACATTATTCTAATCACAAAACCACTTCACAATTCATCATAATTAATGATCTCTGCTTAAGAAAAGCCCAAAACCATGGATGTTGTTAGTCATGATTAAAAAGTATTGACAGAGCCTTGATTTCTAGCCTATGTTGCCTGTTGCCATTTTTCTTTTGGAATTCTAACATAGAGTGCAAGTAACATATATATATCATGAATACATTATTTCTTGTGCTTTCATTCTAAAATAATCAGATACCTCTGTCTTTATTGCCAGTATACTCCTGACCCCTCCTTGCTGACCTAAAAAATGAGGTAAATTAAGTCCTATTTTTAGTCTTGAAAATTGCAAAACTAATATAATCCTATATTCAACAGTATAGCTTTATAGACTTTAAAATTTCCTATTATAAAAGGGCAACAAAACAATACATCATCAAAGTAACCTGAGTATGATAACCACCATTCTTTATCACTTGACTAAGCCCCACTTGATTTTATTAAATAACTGACCATCTAACCAAAAAGGGGAGCTGAGTTTTTATTATTGAAAAATGTGATTTTATTCAAGGTTGGTTTTTGCATATATTTTGTTTTCTATTTGTTCATGAGGCCATGAGAAACAAAATATTCCAATAAAGAAAATGAATATACTTTGACAAAACTTTAAGTTATAACCATATGAAATACCGATACATAATCACAATAATTTTTAACTATAAGAGTGGCAATTTCATTTGGTTGAACCTAACAGAATAAGACAGAATTCACATGGGCGTAGGGATGACCTTTTACACTTAGAAGTAACAGACAAAGTCATAAAGGAAGAAGACTGATGTGTTTCACTGAATAAAATATTCAAATTTTATATTAAAACTATTTGGCAGCACAGAATTAAAATAAAATGGCAACAGTGACAGTAAAATTATTAGCAACAAATCTAACCAACAGTTTATAGCTTCATTTAAAAATCATACCTAAAAGTTTGTTTAAAGAAAATTGCTTATTTCTAAAAGATAAGGGAATGAAAGAACAGAAAACTCACACAGTTAAAAGATTGTAAGTCAAATTCTCTCCTTAGATTTCTCTGGTAGAATTCTCTGTCATTATTACTAAAATACGCAATTAGAAAGATATAAATGCTAGCTAATGTTAGCCAATGATGTAAAACTCTCATACTTCACTAGAAGCATAATAAGTTGATGCAACACTTGTAGAAAGCAACTTGAAAACTGTTAAAGGAACCCTAAAATATTCATATTCTTTGAGAAGGTATTTCCAATTTTAGAACCTTGAGGAAAATATTTAAAATATGAAAGAGCTGTAATCGCTCAGATATTTCAGATACATTCTTTTAAAAAAGTAAAGATAGGAAATAACTTAAATCTCCAACAATAAAAAACTAGTTAGGTAAATCTACTCAATGAGACATAGTGTATCTATTAAAAACAAATGACAATGACAATATTAAAATTTAAAGTATACAAAATTGCCTACCAACCAAAAAATGACAGAGTACTATATATTAAGAATATTTAAACTATTTATACCTTTTGACATAGATTTTCATTTCAAAAATCTAGCCTAGATTCCCAACCACTCAGAACTGAAAAAGATAGCTTCCAGGATAAACAAAAACTAAAGGAGTTTGTCACCATTAAATAAACTTTATAAGAAATATTAAAGGGTCTTATTTAAGCTGAAAAGAAAAGCCCATAACCAGAAATAAAAAATATGAGAAAAAAAATCTCACAGATAAAGCCAAATATTTAACAAATACAGCAAATGAAACATTTAAAAAGCTACTATGAAGATCAAAAGAAAAAAGTATCAAATTCAGCTCAAACTATGGGGAGTAGTTAGGACATACAGAGCACAAAAAAAAAAAGGCTAACACGTGACATCGATAACATAAAGCATAGAGGGCACAGTAAAAATGTAGTCCTTACAGAATATTCAAACTTAAATGCCTATCATTTTAAAACAGACTGCTATAGATATAGAATGACATATATAAACCTCATGATAACTACAAACCAGAAACCTACAAAAGGTATACACATACAAAGAGAAAGAAACACAAAACATTAAAGAAAAACAGCAAATCACAAAGGAAGAGATCAAAAGAATTGAACAGAGAACTATAAAAGTAACCCCTCAAAAAAGAGAACAAAATGATAATATATCCATACTTATCAATAACTACTTTAAATGTAAATGGATTAATATGCCAGCAAAAAGACATAGGGTGGCTGAATGTATTTAAAAACAGGACCCATCTATATGCAGCTATAAGAGATTTACTTCAGATCAAGACACATACAGACTGAAAGTGAAGGGATGAAAAAATATACAAATAGAAACAAAAAGAAAGTTGGAGTAGCGGTACTCATTATCAGACAAAATAGATTTTAAAACAAAAAATGTAAAAAAAAGACAAAAAATTGCATAATTATAAAGGAGTCAATGCAAGAAGAGACTATAACAATCATAAATATCTACATACCTAATACAGGAACACCTATATATGTAAAGCAATTATTAATGAACATAAGAGAGAAATCTACGGTATTACATTAACAGTAAGAAATTTTAACACCCCACTCAAATAAATGGATAGATCATCTAGACAGAAAATGAATATGAAAATTAAGTCCTAGCCTTAAATGTCACATTAGACCACTTGACTAACAGATATTCTTAGAACATTTCATCCAAAAACTGCAGAATACACATTTTAATAAGTGTTCATAAAAAATTTTCTGGAATAGATAACATAGTAGGCCACAAAACAAGCCTCAGTAAACTCAAAAAGACTGAAATCATACAAGCATCTTTTAAAGCCACTAAGGCATAAAACTAGAAATCAACTACAGAAAGAAAACTGAAAAAAATACAAATATATGAAGATGGAACAACATAATGCTAAAAAAAACCACAATTAATCAAAGAGGAAATCCAATAAGGAATCAAATACTATCTTGAAATAAATGAAAACGAAAACAACTTTTTGAAATTTATAGGATGTAGCAAAAGCAGTTCTAAGAGGGAAGTTCATAGCCATACAGGCCTACTTCAACAAATGAAAAAAAATCCCCAATAAACAATGTAATCTAAACCTAAAGGAACTAGAAAAAAAGAGAACAAACAAAACCCAAAATATACAGAAAAAAGAAAATAGTTAAGATCAGAGTGAAAATAAATGAAAAAGAAATTTTAAAAAATAGAAAAGATCAGCAAAACTAACAGTTGGTTCTTTGAAGAGATAAAATTGACATCCTTTAGCCAAACTCAAAGAAAAAAAAAAGACCCTCAAAATAAATAAAATCATGAAAAAGAAGTTATAACTGACACCACGGAAATACAAAGAATCATTAAAAAACACTCTGAACAGTTACATGCTAACAAATTCAACAATCTAGAAGAAATGACTGCATTTCTAGAATTATATAACCTTCCAAGGCTGAACCAGGAAGAAACACAAAGCCTAAAGACACTAGCAATGAAATTGAGACAATAATCAAAACACTCGCAATATTAGTCCTGGACCAGCTGCTTCACAGGCAAATTCTACCAAAAAAGAATTTATACTTATCTTTCTTAAACTAAAATTGAAGAGGAAAGAATGCTTCCAAACTCATTATTTGAAGACAGCATTACTGTGATACCAAAATCAGACAAAGACATTACAAAACAAAATTACTGACCAAAATCCCTGATGAACATAGATGAAAAGATTCTCAACAAAATATTAGCAAACTGAATTCAACAATACATTAAAAGGATTATACACCATGACCAAGTGCGATTCTATCCCAGGGACAGAAGGATGGTTCAACACCCATAAATCAATCAATATAATATGTCACATTAATAATGCATAGAAACTATATGATCATCTCAGTAGATGCAGAAAAGCATTTGACAAAACTCAAAATCTCTTTATGATAAAAACTTTCAACAAAGTGGGTAGAGAAAGTACATAACTCGACACAATAAAAGCTACATATGACAAATCCACAGCTGAAATCATATTCAAAAGCAAAAAAGGTGAAAGTTTTTCCTCTAAGATCGGGAAAAGGACAAGGGTGCCCACTATTACCACTTACTTCAATATAGTATTGGAAGTCCTAGCCACAGTAATCATACACAAAAAGAAATAAAAGGCATCCAAATAGAAAAGAAAGAAGTAAAATTCTCATTATTTACAGATGACAGGATACTATATGGAGAGAACCTTAAAGACTCCACTGAAAAACTATTAGACATACACACAATGGAATATTATTAAGCTTAAAAAGGTATGAAATCTTTCCATTTGTGACAACATGGATGAACCTAGAACAGTATTATGCTAAGTGAACTAGGTTAGACAGAGAAAGACAAATATTGTATAATTTCATTTATATGTAGAATCTGAAAAAAAAAACAGACTCATAGATATAAAGAACAAGTTGATAGTTGCTAAAGGGGAGGAGGATAAGGGAATGAGAAAAAAATTTTTTTTGACCTAAACTAATCATTTAGGGTACAAAGACTGATGCATACAATGTTATCTATGAGAACAAATTATTGAAAAATGGTTGAAAGAAGTATATCAGCAAGTTTCCAACAATGAGGGGATAAGTGAATTTATCTCATATGTTGATATACTAAAATATAATGTAGTTATTAAAAATACAAAACTCGGATGTGGTTCCATAGTGAGCAGTGAGCACATCTGCTTTACATGCAGAAGATCCTGTGTTCATGCCCCAGTGGAGCCATGGTCCGTGGTCTATGGCCATGCTACCCTGAACAAGCCTGACGTCTAATCTCAGAAGCTAAGCAGGGTCAGGCTTGGTTAATACTTGGATGGGAGACCACCTAGAAAGACAAGGTGCTGTAGGTGTAAATAATAATAATAAACAATAACAATAAACACAAAAATCATGACATTAAAAATTATACTGTACTGTTAAGTGAAAATGCAGAATACAAATTTAGATTATACTTTAGATTTACATGAAATATGTATTACAACATGGGCACACAGAACAAGGATGTGAAAAAAATTATGCAAAAATTTTATAGTGCTATGTTCTTACTTTCAGTAATGACAACAGAAGGAAATAGGTGCATACCTGGACAAAATAACTAAAACCAACCATTTTAGAGCACTGAGAAATAACCAAAGGCCAACAACCTGAGACATATTTACTGAGGCACACTGTTACTTCATCAAGTAAGAGTGGCATGTTTTGACCTTTTTGCTTGGGGAACACTATTTCTCCCATAACTAGCATGGCAAAAACCACAGCTTTTGGCATCAGGGAAGTGGACCTGGTTCAGGGCAGTAGCAGAACAACTAGATCTTTACTGGGAAGATTTTCAAAATGAAAGACACAGAATGTGAATTATAAACTATCCACACCAGGCTGTCTAATAAATTATGCATGTGTGCAGAAGGTCTCCGAGGACATAGTGAAGATTAAAAGCCTGAAACACTTGTAAATCTGTTCCACCTTGGAAGGTATTCTTCGTCTATACTCATAGTATGGCCACAGTGTGAAAGCTTTACTTTTTTGAGGGATCATTCATTGACCACTACCCTATACAAGCACAGGAGAGACCCTTAAGGAACCCCTGCCAACAAACACACAAAAACTGATTCGAGACATGAACAGTTGAACACTGCAGGGAAAACAAATTTCACAGACTGAGTCCAGGAAATACGTGAAGAAATAATGGCCCCAAAATACCAAATTTGGTGGAAAACTTTAACACTTCAACAAAGCTCAATGAATTCCTAGTGGACAAATGCAAAAAGAACCACACATAGTCAAACTCCTAAAAGCCAAAGGTAAAGAGAAAATCTTGAAAGTAGCAACAGAAAAACACTGCAACACATACAAGGAAAAAATATAATTAATAGTTGACTTTTCATCAGAAATAATGCAGAGTAGGAGGCAGTGGGAATGGCATATTTAAAGTGCTGCTGGAAAAATGCATGTCAATTAAGAATTAATTCTATCTCTAACAAAAATAAAGACAAAATTAAAACATTCACAGATAAGCAAAAACAGATAACTCATTGCTAGCAGGACTGCCTTAATAAGAAATATCGAAGGAAGTCCTTTTGGCTAAAAGGAAATAAATAACCACTTAGAACCAAAGGGAAAAAAATGAAGAGCACTGGGAATAGTAAGTATGTGAGTAAATATAAGAGATTTAAAAATTTTTTATTTTCTTAAATTTTTCAAAAGACATATACTTGTTGGAAGGATTCTTCCATTGTACTGTTGCTTATCATGTATACAGATGTAATATGTATGATAGCAATAGTTACAAAGGAGAGAAAAAAAGGTAAGACATATATATGGAGGTAAACTGATACATTTTATTGGAAGTAATCAATATTAACTTGAAGTAGATTGTGATAAAGATGCATATTATAATCCCTACAGCAACTCCTAAAAAAAATAAATTTTTTACAATGTTCCCAAAAACATCTACAGTCAGAGAATATCATTGAAATACAAGAGTATAAATATACACTGTTTACAAAAGACTTCAACGATGTACACCAAATCAGTAACAGCCCTGAATCAAAACAGATCCATTATAAGTGACTTTTACTTTTTCTTTGTTTCTGGACTGTGTATGATGTGATTATATTATTTTTAAATGGGATATCTCAATAAAATGTAAGCCATGTAAAATATGCCGTAATAAATATACCAAAAAGCCCAGGAGATATTGAAGACATTTTTAATGTGGTTATCACACCTGGGCATCAGAGAGTCTATGGACCTGCTGAAACAGTAAGCAATTCGATTTTCCTAGACAGAGAATCTGCAGCTTTTGTCAGATTCCCAAAGGGATCTGTGTATACAAAAAAAGTTAGGAATCAGTGTTTTAAAGCAGGGGTCCCCAGCCCAAGTACCAGTACTGGTCCATGGCCTGTTAGGAACCAGGTCACAGCAGGAGGTAAGCAGCGGGCAAGGGAGCAAAGCTTCATCTATCTGCAGCTGCTCCCCAGCACTAGCATCACCACCTCAGCTCCACCTCAGATCATCAGGCACTAGATTCTCATAGGAGCACCGGTCTCTGGTGCCAAAAAGGTTGGGGACCACTGATCTGGTACGTATGGAAATACCTTGCACATATGGCAGTTCCTAGTGGGATCAGCAGTGGTATAGGGCACAGGAGGCTCAAAGTAGAGAAGGACTTAAAAAGAAGAGGTGAAGGTCTTTCTTTTTCTTTCTTTCTTTTTCTTTCTTTCTTTCTTTCTTTCTTTCTTTCTTTCTTTCTTTCTTTCTTTCTTTCTTTCTTTCTCTCTCTCTCTCTCTCTCTCTCTCTCTCTCTCTCTCTCTCTCTCTCTCTCTCTCTCTTTTCTTTCTTTCTTTCAACTACTGGGACCTTTGCTATGAACACAATTCTCAAAACTGCCACAGAAACTTGGGACCCTGATATCCACCTTAACCAGAAGGGCAAAGTCAGTATAGTACCTTTTGCAAAAAGAAGTTTGGTTCAATTTTAATACTGTCTTCAAGAAGGATTCAGATTAAACAGTAGGAAAAGAATTGGAATATAGAGATACTCTGATACATCAATAATGCTCAAATGTCACCATGTCTCTGTGTGTTGCTAGAAGACTGTCAAATGGTAACATCTCAGTAGATTAATGGCTCTATCACATCCTCTAAAGCAGAGTTCCACCTGGAGTTCAAGAAGCCTGAGAATCCTTGAATACATTTCAGGAGGATTCCTTTGAGAATGTTTGTTGAGAACTTTAAAATGTTTTTGGTGATTCTCTAAGAAAAACTACTAATAGAAGCTTATGAGTAGCCCAATTATTAGCAAGCGATTCAATGTAATTTTGGGACCAGGATTTATGCTTATGTTTATAATCAAGTCTGGTGCCATGTGATCCCCTAAAGTTCTGGCGTCTGTTTTTAATGTAACCTTAAGCATGTCTCACAGCTGCTAAGGATGCCCATCCAAACATCCATGACAACAGCAGCCTCACATCTACTGCTGTACTCATGTTAAATTTTCTGGCAGTTAAAAAGACAAAATGATTCTCATTGAAGTTATAATCTGCAACTGTGGCATTTTCACAAAATAGAGTAAGTCTTTAATTTCTCAAGTTATATACTAAATTGAGACACAGTCATTTTTATGCAGGTAAATCAAAGTACTACTAAATTTAGTAGCCAAAGTATTATTCTGGAAAAACTGGACACTTTGTTTGTGTCAAAAGCAGGCCAAACAATGTCATAGCACTCGTACAATATTGAGGGATTCTGCAGTAGACTTAACAGAGAAAAGTAGCAGGAGAAGTGAGGCACAGCACATGAAACAGAGTAGGGTAGTACAGACAGGCCAAACTCAAAAAACCTTAGCTATATCATCCCTTTTTGTACATTGCTTAAACTGACATTCTGCTAATCTTTGCATATACTAACTTGCATTTGACTACAACAGTGATGAGCATAGAAGTAAACTAAGAACTTTTTGTTAAATATGTTTTCAAAATGTTTCAGCATTGTATTCCTTTTGGTTATATTATTAATGACAAGATCATAAAAACAATGGCTCAGTGATTGAAATAAAGTTACTTATCTATTTACTTAAATGGAAAAAGTAGTTATGACAAAAATCTCAAAATCGTTTAGGAAATATGTGAAACATAAAACATGCAAGTAAACCTATTAATAAATCAAATCTTGGAAATACAATACAAATAAAATGATATTGTCTACATTAAATTAAGATTGTTAATTGATACTAAATTGGTTAAGTCTTATTTTCATTGATTTAAAACTTTTATTTTTATTTGTAAATTTAGTAAATTTGCATTAACATCTAAATTTGAGAGGTACCTAAATACACAAAAAGAATGGGCTCTAGAGCCTAAATTGCCTAGGTTTAAACTTCAGAGCTAACATTTATTAGCTGTGGGATCTTGAACTATTTATTTAGCCTATCTGTACCTTAGTTTCCTTATTTATAAAATGGAGATAGTAATAGTACTAAAAAATCCCACCATAATGTTTTAAATGAAATTTTAAAAAAACATATGATGAGCTCTGGAGTCAGACTGCCGTGGTTTTATAGCTCAATTTTCCTTCTTCTGGGGTGAATTATTGCAGGGTTTTATTATCTATATCATAGGGTTATTGTAAAGATTAGATGAGTATGTGTATGTATATACTATCTATCTACCTATCATCTATCATCTCCTTACCTTTTTATGCAACATGTCTAACACATAGCAAGTTATATGTGTCATCTAATATTATTTTTACTATAATTTCATTAATATTAACATTATGATTTTATAGTTATATAAACACTGTAACTGTATGTAAGGAGTTTAAATCCAGTAATATATTTACATTAAGCAATATTATGATATAGCATCAAAGTCTATTAAGTGAAGTAACAATAATTTTTTTCTCTTTAAAGAGAATCCATATATGACTAAAATTCAAGAAACTATTCTTAAAGATCATATCTCCACCGTTCTGTGTATCTTAAATTACATTTTTTTAACCATAATGGAAACATGTTACTTCTAAAATTCTTAAGAGGAGTGGCAATCTAGCAACACAACAAGGTTCACTAATATTTTGGTGGCCTACACTCACCATAAATCATCTTTGTCTATTTATAAAACACTGTATCAACTATCCATGCCCACAGCATGGCATCTACTACTCAGGCAACTATTTGACATCAGCCAAATCAAGTGTGGTCTTACCTCTGCTGATTAAATTTAAATGTTAGATCACTAAATGAAGTAAAAAACAACAATGGACATTTTATCATTTTTCAAGGAGTAGCAAGGTTACTCAGAATAGAATCACCATTTTTCATACAAGAGTTATGGTACCTTTTTGTACCATTAAAATACCGTTACTCATAGTCAGAGGCTTGTTTGTTAAAATATTTTTTTCTTACACTTTTATGATTCCATAAAAACTTTAAAAGTATTTGGAAACAAAATGCTATGTAAATCACAATGTGTCAGTTTCTTTTTAAAGAGGAATCAAAGTGAATGTTCATTTGTATTTTGGCTTAGATGGTCTTTTTATATAAAATATTAATAGGCATTTTAGTTATTTTAGAAATTAGCTGGCATATAAATAAATAAACCCTACACCAATGGTACATATTTACTATTATTATGTCAGAACACAGTGTCATTCTCTTTTGTTGGGATACCTGACTAAATTACTTCATTTCTTTTCCATGCACGTGGTGCTCAGTTTTATTCTTCTACAGGTTCATGAGAAAATTTGTCATAGGTGAGCTTTCCTAAAAATGTTTGATTAGTGCTCTATGCTCCATCCTGGAGAGTGAATACAATTTGGATAACAGCCAATAGATGGCACTGTTCTCACTAGGTAACAAACACCTCTTTAAGGTTTCATTACAGGCACAAATTATTAAGACCAAACATCTACTCAGATCAGTGATTCTGATTTTTTTTGTGATGGGCAACATATTAAAATACATTAAATATTAATGAATTCACACTTAATAGTTACAGAATATGAACCCCAATTTAAGGCAAATCATTTATCATTCACCTAAAACTACTGAGTACTTAGAACCGCTAGGCACTAGAGATACTGACCTGACCAGATTTCCCGGTCTCAGATAATCATACAATAATGTGATAAGTAAAATTGCAACGGAGATATGCACAAAGAAGCATAGAGGCTCATTCCAGGGATAGAATGGATCAAAGAAAGATTTCTGCAAAAATGATGCCTGAGATAGTCACAAATGACTTGGGGTGGGGGTTGGGGAGTGTTCATTAGTATGCTATACTTTAAACAAAGGGAAAAGCAAAAGCAAGAACAAGGTAAGAGAGGATATAACAGTGTAATGTGGAAATAATGAATCAGAATGTGGCAAGATATAAACTGGGAAGAGGTTTGTAGCATTCAAAGGGTCTGCTTTCTTAAGAAATTTGGACTTTGACCTTTGATATGATTGGGATCCATTAAAGGAGTAATGGGGAATGACTGCAGGAGCTATGTGAGCATGAATTTGGACAGGATAAGATTGGAGGTGAGCATCCAACACGTAGCTGTTGTGGAAGTACAAGCAACAAGCAATGAAGCCTTAACCGGACTAGGGGCAATAAGAGGAGAGGAAGACAGTTTTGAAAAATATTTAAGGGCTATGTGTTATCAGGCAATGGCATGTGGGAAATGAGGAAGAAGGAATCAAGGATGACAATCAAGATAGTGTATTTCACAGGTTCTTTGGAAATGTCACAGATAACTTTTTATTGATCCACCATCTTTTTAATTGCTTTTAATATAAAGTATAAGTTGCTGTCCTGCTGTTTGCCATCCAATCTTTTTGATAGCATCCTGTACTTTACCTTCAAAATACTTACCAGATTTGACAAATTACCACAAAATATTCTTATTATGTATTTGTCTGCATGAAGACTGGGTAATATCTCCTGATCTAGATCACTGTCCCATAGCTAGCAACTAGTCTGGGACATAGATGATGCTCAACATACAAGCTGAAGAAACACGTATTTCTGAAGTTTTGAGCTCTACTCAACTTTTGCTTGGCTGATTCCTATCCATCAGGATCAAACATTACTTGAGGCCACATTCAGGAAAGCATATTCTCAAGAGATGCTACCTATTCATTAAGTACTTTAGCTTTTTTCAATGAAAGCTTTTCTCTCACCAGGGCAGGACAAGTTAGAAGCTGTTTTCTAGGGTAACTGGTGCTCTCTGGTCAGGTCAGTTTTCTCCATCAGGGACAACAACTAAAATACCAATCTATAAAAACAACACACCTTCTGAATGTTGCCAGGGTTTCTACATGTTTGCTTGCATCTTCTTTCATGAATATTAATTTTTTCAAATGGTATAATCTTCTCTTCTCAAGGCTACCTTAAATTATCACAGTGATTGATCAGTTGTCTAAAGTTTAACTGTCTCTCAAAGAAAAAATTTTCTCACTCTAACATTGTAAAATAATACTTGCACCATGTGTAGAAAGGGAGAAGAGTGCAGAGTGCTGTATTTTTAAAACATAACCATGTTTTCAATAATTTCCTCTATGTCAGTTTCCTTGGAATTTTAAAGAAAAAACTGAATGTAGACTAAAGGAAATAAACAGATTTATTTTTAAAAACTTGAATGTAAAAGTATTAATTTAAAAGCTATATAAACTGTCCATTCAGAATACATATTTATTTAAAAAATAAACTGTTCTGGAGCATTTAAAATATGTATCTAATAGATTTTAAAAGTTTATTAGCACATACTTTGCACAATACATGTTCAAGGTGGTAAAGTACTATCAGCAATGGGAAAA